>OZ012739.1:479083371-480283371 GCA_963859935.3 Lathyrus sativus | reverse complement strand
ACAATTAATATAATTATATTAATAAATAATATATATTAATATTAACAATTAATATATAATTATATTAATATAACTATTATTAATATATTAATAATTAATATTAAATATTAAAATAATTAACAATAAATAATATATATTAATATTAACAATTATACTTTATTATTTAAATACAGTTTCGACTGGGCGGATATTTTAAATATTTTATTATTTAAATACAGTTATGTTACTATAATGAGTGAATCATTTGAATATTTTATTATTTAAATACAGTTTTGTCACAGCAATTAGCGGATTCTTTGATTATTTTATCATTTAAGTACAATTCAATCATTAAAATGGATAGAGCCTTTGAATATTTTATTATTTAAGTACAATTTCGTAACCACAATGGGCGAAATCTTTAAATATTTTATTATTTACATACAATGAATATCTAATATAAAAAAGAGGTGCGGTGTGAACTATTTTTCCACATCTATTTGCATTTTCTTCTATTAGTGGTATCATGTATCTTCGTCGCTACGGGAAAGTGATTTTTGATAGTCTGAGTTGCACCTAAGAGGGGGGTGAATTAGGTTCTTTGAAATTTTCTGGTTTTATTGTCTGAGTTATTACTTTCTTGAGATTTGAAGGGTTTATGAAAGCAGTAAAATGCAGAAAAGTAAATAACACAGAGAAGTATCCTGGTTCCCTTCACACTCCGAAGGTACTCCAGTTCCCTTTCGCACCGAAAGAGATTTCACTATAGTTAGGATCAGTGTACAATACTTTTCTAACCTATAGGTAGATTAAAGACTCTTAAACACCTTTAAAATCTAAACACTAAGTGCAAGAAGAACAATCATCTTCAATGCACACACTTGCTTTCAACAATCCTGAACAGCAAGGGGAAATAGATACAATCTGAATTTATAATGAGTTTGAAACTGTGTATATAAAGTTTATCAATGATGTGATTGATCTTCTCTTTCAATGATAATTTCCACAAATATCTAAGACTTGTAGCCCAAGAATTCTCTTTCAAAGGATATGAAAAATATGCAGAAAATTCTTTATGAAAAGTGATTTGACTTAAGATGTGGAAAGATGAAAATATTGGTAAAGATTTTGAATGAGGATTATTTTGAAAAGTGAAAGATTAGTTATTTATATTACACAAACACCTCTTGAAAAAATATGCAAATCCTCAGAAAAATTGATGAATAATTGCCATGTTTCAATGGAAACAATTCACAGAAGATTGGTTGAAGAGATGCAATTTTTCAGAATAATTTTTCAAAAACGTTCAATGAGCAATTGATAAACTATGATATCTATAAATTATAAATTATGATATCTATAAACATTATGTATTAAAATATTTTGTTATAAATTATGATATCTATAAATTAAATTTTGTTATAATATATTTATTTATACAATGTATTTATTTATAATGTTTATATTTTGTTATAATGTTTATATATTCTTATAATTTCCAATAATGTTTATAATTTCTTATAATGTTTATAATTTTGTTATAATTTATTTATACCATGTATTAATTATAATGTCTATAAATTATATTTTGTTATAATGTCAATAAATTATATTTTGTTATAATGTTTTAGTTTATTTTTAGAATGAATAAAGCTTCAAACTACACTCACATGCATGCGTCGAGGTCGACAAGGTTATTCGTCAATGTTTGATTCAAGCGGGTTTCGATCACGTTATTAACATTACTTCATATAGAATTGATAGAAAATTTATTCTCGCCTTGTGCGAAAGATGGAGACCAGAGATCCACACATTTCATTTTCCAACAGGTGAATGCACAATCACTTTAGAGGATTTACATATGTTGTTAGGTTTGCGTGTGAATGAGTTAGCAGTTATTGGCTACACAAATGTGGCATACGAGAAGTTTCAAGAACTATTGGGGGTGCCTTTGGAGCCCACTAGTAGAAAAGGGAAATGCATTAAAGTTACATGGTTAAAGGAACATTACAAAGCTTTGACATTAGACGAGGACTCTCCCGAGGAACTAAAAATTATGAAAACTATAATGTATATTTTATTTCTTTTTGCATGCTTATTATTTTCTGATACTAATGATAACACTATCCATCTTCTGTTTTTACCATTATTAGAATATATAAATAAAATAGGTAGATATAGTTGAGGTGTTACTACTTTAGCGCATCTATACAGAAATTTGTGTAGATGCGTGGCGCTACTCGAAAAATGCATCGCGCAACGACGGGGAGGCGAAAAGAAAGGACAGAAGAGTCGCCACCGAACTTTATTTATCCCATGAGGGGAAAGGAAAATACCGAGAAAACCTTAAGAAAGAAATGGATAAGATGGTTTCGCAACCAAGAACGGGTTCGGAAGCCGGTTATGCGAAGGGAAGGTATTAGCACCCCTCGCATCCATCGTACTCGATGGGAACCTTTTGTTTGTCGATGTGTGAATTTATCTGCTTAAATATATGATATAAGAGGTGTTCCAATGGGTAAAGATGAGGGTTTAGAAACAGGGAAAGAGAAATAACGGAGGGGAGAGGAGAAAGAACGGACTCGGTAGGACTTCGCAGTCCTATGCCTACGTATTCTCAATAGATGTGAGAAAGTCAGAGTCGACGTAGTTCGGGAAACTACGGGTGATAGGGGGGATTGTGCTCGCCAAGACATCGCCGTCTTGTGCCTACGTATTCTCATCTGGTATGAGAAATCAGAGCAGCCGTAGTTCAGCCAACTACGGGTGAAGGGTGAAAAAGGGAGCTCGCCAAGACATCGCCGTCTTGTGCCTACGTATTCTCATCTGGCATGAGAAATCAGAGCAACGTAGTTCGTGCTAACTGTGTGTTGATGTTTTTTATAGATGATGCTATCGTGCGCATTCTAGCAGTTAGGTGTTTCGCTGCTCGCTCGTTGGAGACTTAGGCGTTACCTGTTTGCGGTAGAACGGACGTAACATATCCTTTTTGAAAGGTTAATTTTCGCCATGCGAGGCAAGGTGTCACGTTTGATTTGTGGGTTGTTTTTTTAGGGGCGAGATAGGTCCTCGGATAGTAACCCCTTGCGGATAGTACCCAATTCTTTATCTCAAAGTTTTTGTTATAAAATGGTGTGGCGAACGTAGCGTCTTTGTATTGAAAGACGAGTATCAAGACCACACACACTACAGTGAGTATCCTGACACTCGGAGAGGAAGAAGTCTACACTTAATCCTTCTTTTTAATTCAATGCAAAGAGAACTCCGTTCTCTTATTAAAGTGTTTTTGGTTTTGAATGGTAAGTACTTTTCTGCGACAGAGAACCCTACGGTAAACGTCAGCACTCGGGATAGGAGAAGGCCTACGCCTAACCACTCCACGACCATTCAAGTTTTTGTTGCGAAAATGAGTTTGAAAAGGCACTCGGTACAGGACCGAGGTTTTAAGTGAGAAAGGTGCGGAAGGAAGCTGTGAAAGGAGAGGTGATGGAAGAAGTCACGTCTTCGTATTGAAAGACGAGTGTCGAGACCACCCTCACTACAGTGGGCATCCCAACACTCAGAGAAGAAGAGGTCTACACCCAATCCGCTCTTTTTAATACGAGGAGAATTTAATTTGGAAAATGAGATTTGAAAATGGATGGGGAGCGTCTTCGTATTGAAAGACGAGTGTCGGAACCACCCTCACTACAGTGGGCATCCCAACACTCGGAGAGGAAGAAAGTCTACACTTAATCCCCTCTTTTTAATTCAATACAAAGATAATTTGATTTTGAAAATTGTTTGACAAAGTTTTTGAATCGAGTCGGGACAAGTAATGAAGAGAGAAAAGAGGTGGTCTCAGATCCAACATTACTTATCAATAATTTGACTGATAATGAATTACGGAAGTCTCTTCATAGACCAAAGTAGAAAATGGGACAAAATGCCCAATAACAAATGCGAAATGGAATTAACTTCTAAAATGGAAAGAGATTTGTAACTCTAAACATGAAACTATATTATAAACTTATAAAACTTCTAAATAAATTACAAACAAAGTATATTATAAATTTACTAACTATTTAAAAATCTAATATAATACAATTTTTTTAAGAAAAAAACTAGCTAGAATATAAAATGTAAAAATAAACTGTTTAGAAGAATGTTATGTAAATTAATTAAAAAAAATCTAACACACTGATTCTAACATATATTAACAACTATTTTTTTTAAAAGAAAAAGTATTAACAAATTAATTACAACAAAATTAAAAGAGAATCTAACCCAAATTTTAAGAGTCAATCCCTCAGTCTGAACTGAATGATTGCAAGAAGACCACCGTTTCCTCTTCTAAACCCAGTCCATCAAAATCGACGCTCTCCAGAAGCAAAACGCAACGAAAAAGAAAAATCACTCAGAAATCAACCCTCTTTCACCTCGAGCTTGGTTCGATTCGAGCCTCACCACGATACGAGTTCGCCTTCGTGAATCTCTCGGTTCTTATCTTCTCTGCTTTAAATTTTGTTTGGATTCTGATTTTGGTTTGTTGTTCTGGGGATTTTTGTGAAGGTATGAAGATGGGATGGTGTAGTGAGATGGTAGCTGACGGTTGTTGTTCAGTTCGAGTAACGATAGGGTCGTATCTTCATCGTTCCCTAATCTCGCCTACCATCTGTTTGATGAAAGTTTTTGTTTACAGTTGAGGTTGATGGATGAGAGCAAAAGGATGTCGGTTTGAAGATTTGGAACAGGGAGAGCATGTCGTTTGGGTTGCTGCGGGTCGTTGTTGGGAATGGTTGAAGGGATAGAACGAGAATGCGCTTCCGGCGAATGGAATTTCGGATGGTGATTTTGTGGTGGGTTTTGTAGTTCGAGGGCTAATGGCAGAAGGTGGATTTCAAAGGTGATGATGATATAATTTCTAGGTTTCGGATATGGATTGAAGGGTTTCCTTTGGTTCTGGGTGAGGAAGAATATTGATGAAGTTTTAAGATTGAAACCAGTAAGAAAAAACGGAAGGGATTGAGGGTTGAAAAAAAAGAATCCCCTTGTGTTGGTGTTGCGGTTGGTTCTATTCAAGTTTGAGAAAGGTCATGATTCAAAGAATGTTGAAGGTGGTTGTGTCTTTAATCTGAAGGGAGTTGAAAAATTTTGGTGAATGAAGTTTAATGAAGGAAAAGGTTTCGGATTTGAGAGGATTGAAAGAGAGAAGAAGGTTTTATTTATGAAGGGGATTCGAGTAAGGATTTGGAGTAGAATGATTCTGTTAAGGTTTGGAGTTTTTTGTTGGATCTTGTTTGAAGTTTGCGGAGATAGAAGATTGACTGTTGGAGTTTTTGATGTTGAATCAGATGAAGGTGAGGTAAGGTTTTGATATTTGAAGAAGGATTACGGTTGGGGTTGAGTTGCTATATGAAGAATCAAGAGAAATGCTATGTGATTTCTGTTTGAAAAAACGAGATGCAGATTTTTTGAAGTGAGTTTTTTGAGGGAGTTGTGGGGATGAAGGTATGGACTCAAGGTTGAGGCTGAGGAACAAGGGCACAGTGAATTCATATTCTGAACGAGACCATCAACCTTCTTATTATTTTTTTTCTCCTCCTTCTTTTTGCTGTTTTTCTTCCTCTTTTAAGTTTCTTTTCAAAATTGTCTTTATTATTGATGTCAAGTCATTTTCAGGTGCAGGATTTTGTTTGTTGGTCTGGTGTGGAGTGGATTTGTAGCAAGCATGGTACGATTTCTGCAGGTGTGTGGGCTGGATGTTTTGTTTTGCAGGTATTGTCTGGCGGTACGGTTTGTTGTGTGTTGCAGGCTGTTTGTCTGGTGTGGGAGGAGTAGTAGCAGCTGTACCTTATTTCACCGTGTGGTAATTTTTGTGAATGTGGTTGCGAGATCCTGCTTGTATAGTAATGTTGCAAAGGGTTTGTTGTTAAGTCATTTGTTTCTGGATAGGCATACCACCAAAACCTCCCCTGCCGAACAAGATAGAATCTGCAGCTGCGCATCGTTTGATAGTATCGTCTGCGTATAGGACATCATCGATTCCCGCCATTATGTTAAAGGCCGAGCTCTCTGTCACCCTGGAATAACTTTCAAGAATGGACTGTCCTACATCCTTATTGTATTGTATCTTGGCCATATCTAGTGCTGTTTGAGGGAGCCCAGGAAACCGGTGTTTCAAGCTTTGCAGTAGTGTCTCTGCAATATATGTATTTAATGAACTGCAGCAGGTAGGACTAGGAGCAGCTACATTCTTACATACAGCAATTACATCTGAAGGCTCCTTAAAAGTCAAAGGACAAACTTTGTTGACTTTGCAGGCAGATAGTATCCGGAATGCTTTATTTGCAGCCTCTGATGATAGTTGTTTGGAAAGATAAGAATAAACAACACCTTTACAATCATTTAGATAATCAGTGTGATTCATTTCCCCGGCCATATTGTCACTATTTATCATCATTTGCCGGCCAGAAATCTGAAGTGCTGCATCCATAATTGCAGGCCGACAAACAGGTCTGCAACACTCTTTAAGCGGATCAACAGTTCTGCAGGCTTCAACTAATTTACTTGTGTTTACTGTTTTTTTCAAAAGTAGAATCATTCTTCACAGGGCATGACCCGCCTGTAAGATTAGATGATTTAATAGAACAAAGTGTGGGTATTGTACTATTTGCCCCTCTGCTAGCTAGAATACTAACGATATCAGAGAAGCAATGATCAGCAACTGCATTTGACAAAACCAGATTATTGGATTTCATGCCAAAGAAACCCTGGAAGATGTGGATTAAGCTACTAAATTGTGGACAACATACAACATTCCCTACGAGGGTTGCTAAAGGCCCAAAGCAATCAAATGCTGCTTTATCGAGGATATTTGAAATTTCTGGTCGTGAAAAGTTTACAGGGCACTTACCAGTTAAAACTGGTTCATATCTGGTTGGGACATAAGGAATAGGATACATTGGTGGGACAGACTCGGTGGGAAATGGAACTATAGGTATGACAGAAGGTGATATTTCTATGCGGTCAAAGAGCCCAGAATCTCCAGAAGTAGGTTCCTTAGCTAACTCAACTAGTGAAGTGGTTTGCCTATGGTTGACATGTGATATGTGTGCTGTCACATGTAAGAAAGTAGGAAGCCAGATGACAAATAAAATTAGCCGACAGCACCAAGAACCTCTATAGTAATTAGCATCCTGATAGCTGCCCATAACTTACTAGCCCTTCGGTGACATTGAGTTTTTACACAGGAGAACCAAATCCAAGCCGGTGAAAAGCCAAATGGCCGCACATAGAGATGAACCAGACTACTACCTCAAACTCCAAGCCTAAGATCGTGGGTGAAGAGAGAAAAGAGATGATGTTATTGTAAAGTAGTGAAAAGCATGGATCTGGATTTTATCAATCTTGTAACTTGTACTTGGTGATGAATTTATTTTGAAATGGGCTTGTATATTTATGTAGAAACTTGTTGTGATATTTTGGCTATGGACTTTATCTTCACAAGGACAAAAATTTTTTGTAGATTTTTTTGTATAATGTATGCTAAATGTATGGAATTTTGAAGTTATAAATGGGCCTTGGTTGGCTATTCATGCCCTTGAATTTAGACTCCAAAAAGTCTCATGAACCAAATTCCACCATTTTGGATTCTCACTTAGGAAAGAGGTCTTAAAATCAATCACGAATCAATTTTGTGCCTTTGATTGAATTAAAACCTATTCTGCTGATGAATCAAACGAACTTTATCACTTGAATCCAATGAGCATGAATATGCCTTAATTGAAAAGAACAAAACTCCATGTAATTCTCCACCATAAAGCATTTGAATTTTCTGACTATGAGGAATGGAAGGATGTATAAATGAGAAATATATATAAGTAGGACAATTTTGGATATGCTTATGCAATGTGATATGCTAATGCAATGATGTGAAACATAAACCAAATGGAGAAAAGGTAGGGCAAATTTTGGGGTACAACAATGCGCTAAAAAAATGTGCATAATTTTGCTAGTTGTGGAGTTTTGCTTCAAGCTTGGGGTTGGTCCAAAATGTCAAGACTGACACCAACAAACCTTAATTTTTACCAGTTTCCATATGCGACCAAGTACGTACAAAAAAATATATTTCTTTATATTTTTTTTATATATAATTTTTACTAACTATTTATTTTTAGGTGGTCCGCATATGGGATGAATTATGAAAAAAACCCTCATCATTGTGCTTCTGGATATCAGACGTTCTTCGATTATTTTGAGACGGATGATGCATTATCTTTAAAACTTATACTACTAACATTAAAGTTTATTTATAACTTTTTTAACTAATAATTTTTTTCAACTACATTACAGTTTCCATTGAGGCCATATCTTGGACTTGAAGATGAGGATTCGAATGAAAGTGACATGTGGAGTTCTACAAAATTTATAATCTATTTCACTTTTATTGAAATGCATCATTCAGATAGGGTTAAACTCCAATTTGGAATTCAACGAGAAATTCCTGGTCCACCTAGGTTCATGGAGAAGTACCACAAGATTCAAACGACAGGCCAATGGAAATTTGACAATTAGAAAGACCATTATAGACAAGAACATCAACAATGGATAAATTGTCACCACACTATCTTACAAGGAGATGTCATGAAAACCGAATGTAACCCAGTAGGGAATACATGGATTGGTATAGATATGTGACCAATTTGTATCTATTAAAAAATAGATACCTATTTGACCCTTATCCAAACCATATCTTTAAGCTTCCAACACACCATACCAACATGTAACTCCCAACAACAAACATTTAACACCCAACAACAAATACTTAACGTCCAACTATAAGAATAAAAGTGGTTTTGCATCTGACCTTAAGTTTTGATGATAATTACACATGTTATCTTAGAGAATAATTTAGTACTTTATGGTTTCTATCTAGTGTGTACTTGTTGCAAAATTGGATCTAAAACTGATAGAAAGGCGTGTGATGTCATCATACTCTGACTTAAACACTCTGGAAAGAAAACATATGTTTTGTACAAGTTAAAGTCAATATTCAGGAAGGCTCTTAATGAAACAGTTCTGAAGAACGTTTGTACTAAAGCTTCTGATTAAGACTTTGTTATTAAGCCTTGAAGGCTTTCTAAAGGTTGTGCTTCTACTGCTATATGTTCTGAAGTTTCTAAAGACAAGGTTCTGTTGGACGAAGTTTTGAAGATTCTAAAGACATCATTTCTGAAGATCAAGTTCTAAAGACTCTGAAGACAAAGTTCTATTGAATGAAGTTCTGAAGAACGTTTGTACTAAAGCTTCTGATTAAGACTTTGTTATTGAATGAAGTTCTTAATGAAACAGTTCTGAAGAACGTTTGTACTAAAGCTTCTGATTAAGACTTTGTTATTAAGCCTTGAAGGCTTTCTAAAGGTTGTGCTTCTACTGCTACATGTTCTGAAGGTTCTAAAGACAAGGTTCTGTTGGACGAAGTTTTGAAGATTCTAAAGACATCATTTCTAAAGATCAAGTTCTAAAGACTCTGAAGACAAGGTTCTATTAAATGAAGTTCTGAAGACTCTAAAGACAAATATGCGTTGAACAAGTTCTGAAGATTCTGAAGACGAGGTTCTGTTGAATGAGTTCTGAAGATTATGAAGACATCACTTCTAAATACCAAGTGGTGAAGACTCTTAAGTTGGTTCTGCTGAATGAATATATAAGATTCTAAAGACTTAGGATCTAAAGTTACAAGTATTGATCTCTCTACATGCTTCATCAAATCTACATCTGAAGCCTCTGAAGACTTAGAAGACAGAAGATTAAGAATGGTTGGATAAAGCTCTGAATATAAAAGTAAAAAGTAGTATGTGACCTCTACCTAGACTAGGTGGCATAAGGATAACTTTTTGTATTATGATGTGACCATCCCTTCAGTGAATGTTGGGTTATTACAACTGGAATATGTTTCTTATTATTACCCTTCAATAGATCTATTCTCAAGTCCTATTTTTTGAAGATCTGAAGACTTGAAGAAGTGCTTAAGAAAAAGCGGAAGTTGTATGAGCTTGTGTTGCTTACAAGCTGCTGAAGCAAAGAAAGCGAGAGAGTGCAAAACAAATGCTGCTGAAGCTGTTGCTGCAAGCTGAGTGAAAATACAAAATTCCAAAGTGCAAAATGTTGCAAGAGCAGAAAAGAAGATCAAGAGAGAGTAACTAGAACAATGAGCTGAAGAATACAAGAGAATGTGTGTGCAAGGCGGAAGCAAGCACCAAGTTATATAGCTCAAGAAGAAAATGCTCAATGCTCAACCAGATTAGAGCGATGCTCTACAAGAAATGAGAGAAGCATTAAAAGAAGCTTTTAATCTCATAAAACATATGATTATACGATGCAAATATCTAGGAGATTATTCTTAAGATAATTTTGTAGAATAGAAAGGAGTTGTTGCTCATATCTTGCTAAGAACACTTATGTGTTATTGTACTTCAATTGTGTCACCTACTTATTTAGAAGCATTCATGTATACACTCTTGTAATCAAAAATTGTTGATAGTTCCTTGAGAGACTAGGGTACAGTCAGAATTCTCAAAAAGATAATGGAGGTTATCCACTGTGGTTTGCAACAAGGATGGGTAGTCTAAGTTGTGTTGATATAATCTGTTGAGATTATTGGATTTAGTACTTGTCTAAGACAAAATCACCTTGGTGGGTTGACTAGAGTAACTTTGTTAATAGTGAACCTGGATAAAAATAACCGTGCCTATTTATTTTTATTTATCTTAACTAGCACTACTTTAATTCCGCATAAAAGTTCATAGTTGGTGAAACCCAATTCAAACCCCTTTCTTGTGTTTCTCTCCCCTTCACCAACAACAAATATTTAACACCCAATAACCTACATCTAACACTCAACAACCTTTCAATCCAACACAACAATCTTATACCCCAAGCCAAAACTATCATCAACCATACCCATCATTTAACACAACCCCCTTCAACACCCAACAATAAAGCCTAAATTTTACTCCCTCGTTATCATACACCCAACAACAAACACCATCCACCACCCAATATAACCAATACTCATTCTCCCAACCTACCCCATAAGAACACAACTACCAAACACGCCAACCATAAATCCCTTTTTACCACTCACAAACCTTCATCCATAATTCATCCCAAGACCAACACCCACATACCCCCTACATGACTAACACAATGCCATATACCACCCTACCAAATTGGAATAACGAGGGAAAAGATTAAGTTATGACAGTGCAACAGTGATACCGGTTGTGGACGAGTTTAGTGATGATATGATTACTGAATTTATGAATTCTAGGAATGATGCATGGCCTTCTACTCAGCATACAAATGTTGATGAAAATCGTAGAAGGTCTACCCGAATTGGACAGACTCCTGCTTATGGAACCCATCAACACTTTTATCGCCCTGGTCAAAATCAAGGATAAATAGGGTTTTAATGTACTCTTTTTTTTCATAAATAAATATTTATTTATTTCAATTATAATTTATTATTATTTTATTTATTAATTATATATAGTTTTAATTACATAATTAAATTACTAAATTATTAATAATTTTATAATTATTATTTATTTAATTAAAACATAATTATTATAGTCAAAAACCTTTTATTTTATCATTTAGTTACATAAATAAATAAAATTAAAAAAAAATAACGTAGGCACGGCCACCCATTGAAAGGGCGGAAACTTTAAAAAATACACTCTGCTGCCTGTTGAAAGGGCGCCACCTTTGTACCAAAAATGATTATTTTTTTTTGGAAACATGACATTTTGATATTTTTGATGAAAACTAGTATGGTATGGTATTTTTGTTGCAAAAGTGTGGCAGGACGGTAAAAATTTATATGTTTATATGCTTTTTTTGTACCTCACACTCACACCATAATGTTGTAGAAAACAAAGGCGTGAATCACATTTGCAAATTTAATCTCCTTTATTAAAGTAATGGTTATTATATACCCTTTACAAATATCAGTAACAACAATTTGAGTTTGAATTTGCTCCATTTTTTTATGAGTTTGGTTATCCGGTTCATCTCATAGGTTTTTGACAAGTGGTTACTAACAACTTTAATGGCTCAGATTTTGTGTTTAAAAATTAGTACTAATAATTTAAAAAACAATAGAAACTAGATTCTCTTTCTTGTTTCAATGCATCTCCCATAGCTTTTTCGTTTCATTCCATATCACTTTCTCTCTGCAGGTCCACACAAATATTCAATATAAATCTCTTTTTGAATCCTCAACCACTCGCCACAACGGTGACGCCATCCGTTTCCCTGATCTATTCATCGCTATCGAGTCTTGCGGGGTTGATGTATCGTTTGGTTTTCACTTAGAGGTTTTTAGATTTGACTGATTTCGCCTCTAAGATCAGAAATTTCTTTGACAACAATAATTTTGATAATGCTTTTATTTACTAGTTGTTTACCCTTAAAAATGGTAAATAAGCGTTAGTATCCAAATGTATGGTTTACTAGCAAGATCAACCAGTGAATCCTTAAGACGAATTACTTAAGTATTTATTTATTTTTATTTTCTTTATGTTCTTAGGATTATGGACTTCAACTGTGTCGAAGGAGTGTATGAGGGTGATGTAATAGTGGAATGAATAAAGTAAAAATAAAAAACAATGAACACGTTAAAGGATAAAATAAAGGCTAGTAAAAGAAGAAAATGAGGGAGACGATGTAAACTAAATAAATTAAGAAACTTTGCATTGAATGATAAACATGATGTTTCATATATGCTTACATTCTCTCAGTCATTCACTTGTTTCTCTTAACACTTGATATTTTGAGTTTCTTTGTGAGATTTTTGTAGTACAAATGAACACCACTAATCCAATAAAATTAACCACTATATATAGAAATCTAAAAATAATTACTCTAACGTTCTTCTCCCGTTGGTTCGCCACATGCACTTCTACATTAAGTATGTTTTCCAATTTCCTCCACGTGTCCTTTTGAGATAAGAATCAAAGCAGTTACTAAAATTTTGAGCGTGATAGAATCGCGCCTAAACAATTGCTTCTTCGACCAGCTTCATTTCGACTTTGCCTGCCTAGTCGAAGCCAACACTGTCGAACCACTCACTTTAACAGCTAAAAATTTCACTAAGTCCTCAAAGCACAGTTGAATTGCTGCTCTTTTAAGACTTTTCATTTTTTGTTGGGTTTTCTTTATTGGTCAAAAATCCCAACTAACAAATCGCCCCCCCCCCCCCAAAAGGCCTCTTTCGACATCTTCTAGGAGATAGGGGCATGTTTGTCTTAACTGCTGACACGATAGGATGACATCATCCCATCATGACATTTCTTCTCAATGTTCACCTCGAGACCACACTTTTTCCCACTCCCCATATCCCTCATTATCACGACACTGGATAAATTAGGTAGGGCCAGCTAGGCGCAGTAACCTACCAACTGCAGCTTCCATTTTAGTGACAAATTATTCCACTAACTTGGAAAAATCAGCAGAGAAACTAAATAGTCTCTCTCATTTTCTATTATAAATAGGCCATCTGAAAAACTTCCACATTTTTCCATCATTTTCTTCACTCTTGCGAACAAGCTTTTTCAAACAAAAAATCTTCACAGTTTCAATCTTTCTGAAAATGGCATCTACCAACAAAAAAGCTCCATTAAAAGAGACTGTTTCTGATGCTTACACATTAAACCATGTCATTGCAGTTGGGAACATAGAGTATGTACCAGAGCCCGCTAATCTTGAAGAAAATACCAGAATATACAAATCACAGGTACATATTCCCTTTACCCTTGCTGGTAAACCTAATGCTCTTATGGGTCCTATGCATGACCCTAAAAAGGATCTCTTTAAGTGCAAGGAATTCTATCATTCGTACCATAAGACTAAACTTGTTGTTAGAACTAAGAAACCTTTAGATTTAGAATATTAAACCAAGGATTTGCGAATCTTTCTCTCTGCATCCCCAAGTAACAATGAAGACTACACTTCTTGGTTAGAGAAAGTAGAGAATAAGATGAGTGACGCCTGGAAGGAGATGAGAATCTTCGACCTGATACAACTATCTAGGATTGATCCAATTATTCGTTTTTTATCGTTTTTTATTTCTACTTTTAATTAATATATTTTTTAATTAATCAGTTTTATTTATTTTTGTTAGTTAACACCTTTTCTTATTTTATACTTAATTTTTTAAATTTAAATTTTTATTTTTTATTTTTTATTTTTACTTTATTTTATTTTTTAGAAACTTGTCAAATAACTCTCATAAATTTTATTATTTTTTTTAAAAAATTTTCAAATAAATTTCTTAAAAGTGATTTATTTGAGTTCTCATCTACATAACCACTTTCCCATAATTTTCTCCTTCCTCGTGTTATGTGTAATCACTTTATCACACAAAGCTTACAGTACACACTTTCTACTACTTTTCTCTCTTTAAAGCCACATAAATCATACTATTTTTTCATACTCTCATCACCCTCACACTTCCACATAAACTAAAAACTCACTATCCACCATATTCTATCACCACTCTTTCATACACAATATCTTCCATGATATAAATAACTCACATTCATTTTTTCAATAATAAACCACCACATACATTTTCTTTTTCTTCATGGTACCTCTAACATCACATAAAACATCATGCCCCATCTAGACACAATACTCCCTCATCTAATCTTTATCAGGTTTTTTCTCTTTACTTTATTTATTTAGTTTATTATTACTATTATTATTACTAATATTTTTTCTCTACTACTAACTTTTTCATATTTCATCTATTTACTATTATTTTTATTAACTATTAATCATTTTTTTAATATATATATATATATATATATATATATATATATATATATATATATATATATATATATATATATATATATATATATATATATATATATATATATATATATATATATATATATATATATATATATATATATATATATATATATATATATATATATATATATATATATATATATATATATATATATATATATATATATATATATATATATATATATATATATATATATATATATATATATATATATATATATATATATATATATATATATATATATATATATATATATATATATATATATATATATTTGTCTTTTATTGTATCATTAATTTATTATTCATTTATTTTAGAATCATGTTTGGGAGATAAAAGTGGCGGTCACAAGGTGCAAGATTATTTTTTCTTTTAAATGCCTTTTAGTGATTAGATTAGTTATTTATATCATTTTGTTTTAATTATTTATTTCTTTATTTATTTAATTTGTATATTATTTGGAAAGACAAAAAAAAAGATTTTTAATTATTTATATTTTATTAGTTAATTGTTAAATATTTAAAAATGCAAAAATAAATGTTGTAATTATTAATTAATTTAAATCTTTATATTTAATTTGATTAATTAAAATATTAGTTAATCTTGTTAAATATTTATATTTAAATTAATTAATAAATCTGTTTGTTGCCTGATTCTATTTATGACTGATTTATTTCCATGTTCTGGGCATGTTCTGTTTGATTCACAATAGTTTGTCGTGATTGTTTGTGGATTTTTATTCATGATGCTTTGTCGTGATTATTGTTGTATTTGTCTTTGGATTTCTTCACGATGTTTTGTCGTGATTGTTTGTGGGTTTTTATTCACGATGCTTTACTGTGATTGTTGTTGTATTTGTCTTTGGATTTCTTCACGATGTTTTGCCATGATTGTTTGTGGGTTTTTATTCGCGATGCTTTGCCGCGTATCTTTGTCTGTTTTTTACATAATGTTTTTCCATGTATTGTGTCTGTGTATTCTTGCTTTCCATTTACATGATGTTTTTTCGTGTATCTGTTGTTTTTCTTTTGATCTCTGTAACCTAATCTGAGGGAAGAGATTGTATGTTGACTTATTGTCATTGTGCATATCCCTCGTTTGTTCTTTACTTGTCTTAGTTGTTCTTGGTTCTTAGAACCTGACAACTCGTAGTTCCAAGAACTACGGAACCTCTGATTTCTCAAAGTTCCTTTAGAGAATACATAGGCACAAGGCCCCGATCCTTGGCGAACAACCATTTCTTTTTTCACCCATTTCCTTTTCCTTTACTCATAGTTTCCGAACTACGATTGCTCTGACTTCCTATTAAGGATACGTAGGCATAGGATTACGAGATCCTAGCGAGCTACCTTTTTATTTTTTTTACCTTTTTGTTTTTCCACCTTTTTTCTTTTCTTCGTCCATCTTTACCCATTAGCAAAACACAAATATTTCAAGAGGTTCTTGTAGAGTACTAAAGATGCTTAGGGTGCTAGTACCTTCCCTTAGTATAACCAACTCCCATACCTTTGATCTCTCTTTGCTTAGTTTTAGGCCTTGCTTTTTGCTTTGCATTTTTATTTATGGGTTACTCTTTCTTTTTCTCTTTCCATGGATAAATTAAAGATCGGTGGTGATATTTTATGATTTGTGATTTAAGTTAATATAATAGCTTGATATCCGATTCTCACAGCGACAGAAATGGCGACTTCACTGGGGATCTTTGTTAAGTGGGTTGAGCCTAACTTGTTACATTTGTGTTGTTATCTTTGTTTTCTGTTATACTTGTATATTTGTATATATTTGTACATGTATCTGTTTGTGCCTGGATTTTTGTTGTATGCAAGGTTGTGACCTTTGAGTGGTGAGGTAAGTCCTAACCGAGACTTGAGTGCACTTATGATAGGATTGTGGTATGATTAATATTTGACGATTGGGATTAATCCTAACATGTTTGGCATATGATGTAACCGCGCTCAGTCGAGGCCCCTTTGGGATTACTGATGGCGTATGAGTAGTCATACGTTCATTACTTTTTTCGACCTGGGAGTTTGTAACACTGAGAGACCTTTTAGTTACCCACTTACCTCACTTGGCCTTTTAGGATGTAGTGCGATGATTGTGACGAAGTAGTCCCGAATAGTTGATACGCGATACTATGCTCAGACGAGTTTATCTTGAGAATATTTTTTACTCACATGGGTAGTTGTGTAAGTTGATAATATCCAAAAGATTTATCGATGACTCTAGAACCTAGTTAGAACCCGTTGTGCATGTGTTTTACCCCTAGTACACACTCTTTGGTTGGTTTTTTACCCCGACTCCATGTTGTGATCTTGAACCTTTGATCCTGCTACGTGTGTTTTGCATTCTGTCTTGCATCGCATTGCATATCATTTGCATCTTTTCATGATCCATTGCATATCATTTGCATCTTTTCATGATCCATTGCATACCATCTTTTTGTCCAGCGACTCATTTCCAGTTGTCTTTATCTTCCAGTGTCACCTGTTAGTCGTCATGTTGATTCCTCCACACCGATATAAGACTAGAGCTAACTACAGACGCGGAATTTCAGAGCAAGAGGTACACAATGCATAGATCAGGATGGAAATCGAAGATCTTAAATCAGGCATGACTAAGCTCACCGAGATGCTCCAGGTCCTGATTACCAGAGGATAGCAACCTCAAAGGACTGTCGTTCAAGAAGTTTCAAGTGTTGATCCTTCACCTATTCAGATGCAACCTTCTACTTGGCTAGAGTTTGGTTTACCTTATAACTATTCTCCACCTCTTGCATCTACTGCCATGATTGGTAAGACTGTTAGACCAGTTTTTCAAGCTTCAATTTTTGTCGAGCCCAGACCTATAGTTCACACTGTATCCCAAACTGTTCAAGCTCCTTTCTTTGATTACAATGCTTCCAGTGCTCAAGGTGAAGACCGTGAAGATTTTGTTGAGCCTGAGGTTGTCCGTTAACAGTTTCAGATTATAGACAAAATACTTAAAGTCGTTGAGGGTACTGACTTCTTCAATGTGGATGCAGACAACATGTGCTTGGTTTTTGACCTTGTTACACCTGCTAAGTTCAAAAATCCTAAGTTCGTGAAGTATAAGGGTCACTCTTGCCCAAGAGCTCATCTAGTCATATACTTCTGAAAGATGGCTGCTTCCCAAGTTGAACCTTCTTTGGCAAAAAAGGAATTTACTGTAATGTTCATGGACACTCTATCCCCTTTCTATTGGAAGAAGATGATTGGAACTGTCTCTTCAAGATTTACAGATTTAGTAACTATTGTCCAGAGATTAGAAGAAGGTATAAAGAATGGTAAAGTATCTAAGGTTATTGAATCTTCCAATGGTGCGAAGAAATACTTTAGGACCTTCCATAAGAAGAAAGAAGATCAGATCAACACTGTCATGGCTGAACTGAGGAGGCCTCGTCCCCAACATCGGTATAATCACCCTACTATTGCTGCCATTACTTCTGTTGTTGTTGCTCTACGACCAACACAAGTTCCTCAACATCCAGCTGTTGGACAAAACCAGTATCAAAATAGGAATTAATTTGATCCTATCCCCATGACATATACAGAACTTTATCCTGACTTGGTTAAACAAGGATTGATCATTACAAGGACTCTGCAACCTCCTCCTAATCCTCTTCCAACTGGATTTAGATCTAATCTCCATTGTGCATTTGATGAGGGCGCCCCAGGCCATGACTTGGAGAATTGCTATGCTTTGAAATCCAAAGTACGTGATTTGGTTAAAGCTAGAATCCTTGGCTTTAAGAATAGCCACCCGAATGTCTAGAACAATCCTCTGCGAATGCATTAGAAGTGAGCTTTAGTCGACTTCAATACGCTACCTTCCTTAAAGCCAGTGTTTATGACAGGACAACTCATCCTTGTTACTGATTAGTCACTAGGCCATGTTTCTTGTTGTTTGCACTTTCCTTATTTTGTACTAGTTGTTTGCCTTCAAATTATGTTTGTAATTTTATATTAATGAAATGAGCATTGCAACTTTTGAATAAATTCATTTTGCCCAGTATTTGCATATGTATGCTTTATCTTTTAAAATATGCACCTTTTGTTCAAACTTTTGACATGTAAATATTTGATGGAGGATGATGAAAACATTATACCCATAACTTTTGTCGGTATGCTTTCAATCAAACTTTGTTGACGATGTAAGGAATTGTTTCAATCCCCCAAACACTTGAGAAATAAGGAAGTCATTCCCTTGTCAACCCCTTCGAGCCTAGAAGTAGGAGTTTCTTTCTTTACAAAAAAACCCCACAATCTTAACCTTGGGATGGGTAGTTCTCAATTAACTTGGTTGTGTGTTAATGCGAGACACATTTCATATAAAGGTCACAACCATAATTTTTTCCTTTGCGCACAGCAAGCAAGTGTTAAAGGTATTTTTCAAGTCAAAACCCAATGACAGTTCACCGTAATCATTAAGCCAGGCAGTCACTTTCTTTCAAAAAAATCAAAAGAAAACGCCCGCTAAGTCAAAACCTATGAAAGAGACTTAGGCAAAACTGGGGCATCCCGCTGACTGTAAGCTTCGAAAGAAACAATTCAGGAAAAAATTAGGGATAATGAAAGAGGAGATCTTTAAATCCTTCACCCTGAAAGTCCTCAATGACAAAAACAAATAAATGTTATAGGGAAGAAGTGTATGCCTTTTCAAAAAGTCCGATGACTTCTGAACCATCATCATTACTATCATCAGTGCAATTTCCAACCCATGGAAACTTGAGAGAATAATCTGAGTTAACTGAGCGTAGGATTAAACATCATCACGTAGATTGGGTGGGCACAAATAAACTTTGAGCCTTTATCCTTTGTTTCTTAAACCGTGAATCAGGCCATGTTACAACCCTCAAAAGATCTAACTAAAGCAAGGTTATTTTGAAAGCATACTACAGCAAGGTTGCGCAAACTGACTCCAAAAGATCTTCGTAGGTTATTTGTTTTGACATTACCACTTTTGCTTTACTTTCCACTTTTCATGTTTTGAACCACCGCATTCTAACATATGACTCATATATTTTGCATCTTTCAAAAATAATTTGATTTCAAAAGTTGCATGAACTTTGCATTAAAATTACCATTTTATATGGACACTTTTGTTTGCAAACTGACTTTCCTTTAAGGAACTTTTAAACAGTTGAGAAACTTGGTCGGGGATCCTATCAGGGGCAAGCTCTTTTCACATTCTTTTTAAGAATCAGTTCAAGGTTTGTTGCTCAATGCAAGTCTTTCTCAGAATTGGTTTATCAAGAAGATCTTTGAAGACTCATACTGGGGCAAGCTTTCCAAGCGCACGGTAAAGCAGTTATTTATAGAATCAGACAAGTTGAAGCAACTATCAGTCCATTTACAATGATCAGCTAATCTGGGGCAATTTACTTGAAGAATCCCCAAGCAGCTCTTCATCCTTCCTACAAGGATCATCAATTTGATACAGTTTACCAGTGTGGCGGAGATGTTCTCAGCAGTAGCATCTTTTGTCCTCAAGCAGAATGGCAGTGATCTTCATGTTGTAGAATCAGTCTTCGAGTCTTGTTTTCTCCCCAAAAGAGTTAAGTCGTGTCGTCGACATCTGCATTTACATTTGATCATATACATATCCTCATTTGCATTTCTCCATAGGTCGTGTTGTTATCCACGTCTTACCTTGTGGTCAAAGTCCAACTCACTTGGCACCTACCAAACAGATATTATCGTATCTATCTAATGTTCTTCCAGATATGACCTTTCTTATCCGATTGTTTTTCCGGATATGTCTGTTCATCTTTTACATCTGATGTCATTCTCATATTTTGTTTACATTTCATTCAAAGTCATTATTTGATGTCTGGTGTCTTTTTTATCCAATGTCATTCTTGGGTATCACATATATTCATCTCTCTGATGTTTTACCATATTGAGTCTTTTGTTCTGATGTTCTTCTAGAACCTATCTGATGTTTTTCCAGATATTTCTTTCTAATTTTGACGCTTTCCTAAAATCTATCCGATGTTTTACCGGATATGTTTATCTCTCTGATGTTTTTCCAGATTAAGTCTTTTATTCTGATGTTTTCCAGAACCTATCTTATGTTTTTTCAGATATTTCGATTGTGATTCTGATGTTTTTCTAGAATCTATCCAAGGTTTTTCCAGATATGTTTCTCTCTCTAATGTTTTCCCAGATTGAGTTTTTTGTTCTGATGTTTTTCCAGATGTTTCCTTCGACTCTGATGCTTTTCCAGAATCTATCTGAGGTTTTACCGAATGTGTTTGTCTCTCTGATGTTTTTCCAAATTGAGTCTTTTGTTCTGATATTTTTCCAGAACCTATCTGATGTTTTTCCAAATATTCCTTTGCGATTCTGATATTTTTCTAGAATTTCATTTCTTTTACCGTGTGATATTTTTCCAGATGTGTATTTTGTTCTGATGTTTTTCCATATATTTTCATTATGATTCTGACACCCTTTTAGAATTTTGTTTTACTCCCCAGTGTGTTTCCAGATATATACCCTTTGAAATTCTGATGCTTTTCCCGAATTTCAATTCTTTTACCATCTGATATTTTTCCAGATGTGTCCATTGCTCTAACGTTGTCCCATAATGCCTCTGTGTCTATCTGATATTCTTCCAGATACGATTTTGCGTCTGATGTTTTTCCAGATTTGTCTTTTGTTCTGATGTTCTTCCAGAATTCCTTTGTGTCCATCTGACGTTCTTCCAGATATGACCTTGTTTATCTGATGTTCTTCCAGATATGATGTTGCTTATTTGATGTTCTTCCAGATATACCTTCGAAACCTTTTACCGTAGATTTGAATATTTTCTAAATGTTTCGGACGTAGCTTCAGAATCTTTGTTTTCATCTAATGCTCTTCTAGATGTCTTCAATTTATTGCTGACTTTGGTTAACAACTGTTGAATATTTTCAAAGTTTATTTCCATTCTCCATTCAATGCTTTTTTGGATGTGTCCCAGAGTTTATTTGATGTTTTCCTAAATATCTCTAATGTTTTCCATAGTCTATTCAATGCTTTTCTGGATGTCTCTGATGTTTTTTTTCCAGAGTTCATTCAATACTTTTCTGAATGCCTCTGATGTCAACTAGAATGTCTATCATGTATTTCCCATAATTTTCCTCACTTTATTAAATGATCTTCTGAATGTTGTGACTCTTTTCCATCCAGTTTTGTTTATAGATGATGCTTGTTGACTCTCCAGTGGAGCTTATTTAATGTTATTCTAAATATCTCTGGTGGTTGCTAGTTTATCTCTGATACTTGTTCTGTTCCAAAGTTTCATTCAATGTTCTTCTGAATGTCTTTGATGGTTGTTATTGTTCTTTTCCAGAGTTTTGTTCAATTCTCTTCTGACAAAGCCTCTGATGATTGTGACTCTTTCCCTAGTAAGTTTGCTTTTGCTTTCTGGATGTTTCTGTTATTTCACTGTGTGTTACTTTCAGCATCTGATGCTTTCCCGGATGTTTATATCTCTGTTTAGGGTTTGTCCCTCTTTTTCCAAGTATTATTGGATTCTCTTTGTCACCTTGACAAATTTCCATAACATTTTGTTTTCCTCAGTTGTGTCTCCTAGATACTTTCCCCCGTGAAGTTGTCATTCTTTCCCTAGTAGAGTTGCAACGTCTTCCAAATATATATTCATCCCATGTGGCATCTTCCTTCACATGATCTTCGTTGTATTTTACATTGTATCATATCATAAGCATTTTTGTGGCATCTTAGGGCCAAAAATTGTGCATGTTTGTATTTAAGTCTCTCTTATCTCATCGAGACAAAGATTTCAATCTTCACATCTCCGGATCGAAGAAACTTAAATAGGGGCATCTCTCACATCCTAAATTTTGACTCTAAGATCCCACACCTTTTTGCATCATCTGTGATGTTTATCATGTCTTGCATCTTACATGATACCCAATTTATCAACTGAAATAAACTTTTTGAAATTACAACTGAATCGGTCAAACTAAAAGTCAAATGTGCGTAATATCAGTGGACAAAAATATTTAAAATAGAGCTTGCAAACGTCAGTGATATTAAGCTTTGTTTCACGTAGTTTAACCTGGCCTGCTCATTTAAATTTTTCGATCACTTTTCGGTCAAACTTTCAGACAGTTTAAGCCATTTTAGCGGGTAAAATTTATTTCAAAAATTTGACCAAACGCTATATTTTTCTGAATCGTATATTTTACGCTGATCATTTTGGTGTATTCATTTTATTTTTCTGACCACTTCAATACCGGTCCAATTATTCGTTTTTTACCGTTTTTTATTTCTACTTTTAATTAATCAGTTTTTTTATATTTTTGTTAGTTAATACATTTTCTTATTTTATACTTAATTTTTTGAATTTTAATTTTTAATTTTTAATTTTTATTTTAACATTATTTATTTTTTAGAAACTTGTCAAATAAGACTCATAAATTTTATTTATTTTTTAGAAACTTGTCAAATAAGTCTTATAAATTTTATTTATTTGTTTAGAAACTTGTCAAATAAGTTTCTTAAAAGTGATTTGTTTGAGTTTTCATCTACATAACCATTTTCTCATAAGTTCTTCCTTCCCCTTGTTATGTGTCATCACTTTATCACACAAAGCTTACAGTACACACTTTTTACTACTTTTCTCTCTTTAAAACCACATAAATCACACTACTCTTTCATACTCTCATCACCCTCACACTTCCAAATAAACTAAAAACTAACTATCCACCATATTCTATCATCACTCTTTCATACACAATATCTTCCATGATATGAATAACTCACCTTCATTTTCCCAATAATAAACCACCACCTACATTTTCTTTACTTTATTTATTTAGTTTATTATTACTATTATTATTACTAGTATTTTTTTTCTCTATTTCTAACCTTTTAATGTTTCATTTATTTACTATTATTTTTATTCACTATTAATCATATTTTTAATATATATATTCATAAATTTTGATTTAAGTTTCGGAAAGTAACTTATTGCCTTTTGTTGTAAGGAGTCAATTTGTCTTTTATTGTATCATTAATTTATTATTCATTTATTTTAGAATCATGTTTCGGAGATAAAAGTGGTCGTTACAAGGTACAAGATTATTGTTTCTTTTAAATATTTTTATTTAGTGATTAGATTAGTTATTTATATCATTTTATTTTAATTAGTTATTTCTTTATTTATTTAATTTGAATATTATTTGAAAAGACAAAAAAAAGATTTTTAATTATTTATCTTTTATTAGTTAATTGTTAAATATTTATAAATGCAAAAATATGTGTTGTAATTATTGATTAATTTAAATATTTGTATTTTATTTGATTAATTAAATTATTAGTTAATCTTGTTAAATATTTATATTTAAATTGATTAATAATTCTTCTTGTTGCCTGACTTTATTTGTGACTGATTTATTTCCATGTTCGGGGCATGTTCTATTTGATTCACGATGTTTTGTCGTGATTGTTTGTGGGTTTTTATTCATGATGTTTTGTCGTGATTGTTGTTGTATTTGTCTTTGGATTTCTTCACGATGTTTTGCCGTGATTGTTTGTGGATTTTTATTTGTGATGCTTTACCATGATTGTTGTTGTACTTTTCTATGGATTTCTTCACGGTGTTTTGTCGTGGTTGTTTGTGGGTTTTTATTCGTGGTGCTTTGCCGCTTATCTTTGTCTTTTTTTTACATGATGATTTTTCGTGTATTGTGTCTATGTATTCTTGCTTGCCATTTACATGATGGTTTTCTGTGTATCTGTTGCTTTTCTTTTGATCCCTGTGACCTAATCCGAGAGAAGGGATTGTATGTTGACTTATTATCATTGTGCATATTCCTCGTTTGTTCTTTACCTGTCTTAATTATTCATGGTTCTTAGAACCTGACAACTCGTAGTTCCACGAACTAAGGACGCTCTGATTTCTCAAAGTTCCTTTTGAGAATACGTAGGCACAAGGCCCCGATCCTTGGCGAGCAACCTTTTCTTTTTTCACCCATTTCCTTATCCTTTACCCGTAATTTTCGAACTACGATTGCTCTGACTTCCTATTAAGGATACGTAGGAATAGGATTGTGAAATCCTAGCGAACTACCTTTTTCTTTTTTTTACATTTTCCTTTTTCACCTTTTCTCTTTTCTTCGCCCATCTTTACCCTTTAGTAAACAATTTTAGCAAAACACAAATATTTCAAGAGGTTCCTGTAGAGTACTACAGATGCTTAAGGTGTTAGTACCTTCCCTTAGTAAAACCAACCCCCGTACCTTTGATCTCTCTTTGCTTAGCTTTAGGCCTTCCTTTTTGCTTTGCATTTTTATTTATGGGTTATTCTTTATCTTCCCCTTCCCTCTGATAAATTAAAGATCGGTGGTGATATTTTATAATTTGTGATTCAAGTTAATACAGTAGCTTGATATCTGATTCTCACCGCGACACATAATAATTGAAAGGGCTTTAGCTGCACTCTGTTACGGGCCGTAACATGCATTACGGGCGCCCGTAACAGCTCCCTGGTTTTTGTACAAGGGTTTTCCGGCTCTTGCGCTTTTCTTTGATTTTTTCCCGACTTTATCTCATTTTCTTCTGATATGATTGTGGAGACCTGAAAACAACAAAAACATAATACCAAAGCATAAATCATGGAAAAAGCAAGGAAAAGTATGTGAAACGTAATGAAACAATACCAAAATATGCTAGTAAAAGCGATACAAATTACACTTATCACTTCACGAAGTACATTGTTGATCATACTGTTAAAAACAACCTCGAAGTAACTAAAAAAGAACACATGGCTTTCCTCGCCCTATGGTTATCCAGGTGCATCGTTTGCTGTAAATCCTTGAAGGTAGCAAAGAGGTGCCTTAATCTTGCTAACCAACTGCACGAAAGGAATAAAGTCAACCTTGGCCAGTTGATTTTATAAACTTTATACACCACTCTAGGTGAAGCAACTGAAACCCTGAGGAACATCCAGCCTCATGACAAGCTTTTACTAGCTGGACCATTCTGGCTTCTCCAATTGTGGCTTAATGCCACCTTCGAGACTTCCTTAAAGGTGAAACATCCTGATGACAATGACCCAAAGATCAAAGGAAGAACATGTGAAGGCGTTCGACTGAGCCTTCTTACTCTAATTGTTAAAAGCAAAGTAGACCATAATGTCATTGCTCAGTATCTGCTCATGTTGTCAAAACGCCATAATTTTACTCCCAACAATGCTCCATTTTCTAAAAGAACTCATGGTCCTGAGTGGTTTACTCGACCACTCTTAAGCAATAGGGACAAAGATAAGGAAACCAAAAGGATACGGTAGTCCTTCTTTACACCCTGACTCCTGTATGTTTGCCTAGATTCTGTCTAAGAGCATGTGAAAATCATTGCGTACCAACCCAATTTAGTGTCGCGCCAATTTGGTATCTTCCAAACCATTCCCCATCCCTTTTACAAGAATAAAAATGAGCTTTGTCTAAGCACCATTGTGTATTCTGAAGACGATTAGTTGCAATGGTTCGCCCGCTATTATAGTAGTAGACCTCGCTTCAATCCTTTCGACTTCAAGCCCAGCTACTACTATACTTCTGCTTTCGACACTTGGTGGAATGAGTATTACAATAGAAAATTCCTGACTACGGATAACATAAGGCAATACCTTACCGACGCTTTTACTTCTTTGCAGAAGAAATTCAACAAAGGTAAATCAACCCACATTAAAGAGATTCAAGCTTTCCATAAATACTTCAAACTTATGTACTGTAACACCCTTCTAAACCCCGTGGAATATATATAAATAATCAGAGTAAATCATCATGCATTCACACAAGGGTGTCACA
The DNA here is from genome assembly GCA_963859935.3 of Lathyrus sativus. NCBI lineage: Eukaryota > Viridiplantae > Streptophyta > Magnoliopsida > Fabales > Fabaceae > Lathyrus > Lathyrus sativus. The sequence goes on along the minus strand of OZ012739.1, from coordinate 480,256,693 downwards.
CATAACTTCTAAAATATCAAAAATATTTGTCATGCTCATTAACACTTTAATAAATAATCATGCTTTTCAAGATTTCACTTTGCATGTAGCAGCGAATTCAATTTATATCATAATTCTCTTAACGGAAACATTCGTGTTCATCACATAAATCAACATTACTTAGGCACTAAGGCCAACATCATAATATTCCAATGAATATAAAACATAGCGTAGAGTACATAATGCATCTCTAAGACATAAACCAAGCGATCCTAGTGTTACATGACCAGAGCACGACTCGACCCAACATAACTAAAATACTAAATAGCTACACCAACCGCGACCATGCAACTACGGGCAACACTACTCTTTGATACATGCACGATGTCGTATAAGACATCATTCCAGCAGAAGGGTGAGAATTCACATTAATATTGAAATCATAAGATAATGAATAATGTAAAGCATGTCAGTACAAACACCAATATTCTCACACTTCAATCTTCCTCAGCCAATATCATTCAACAACTACACATTCACAACTCTCAATTCAACAAGTCATACACATACGCATACTTTCATACAACAATTATATATGCCATGTGACTCAATGCAACTCAATGCAACTCATGCCATGTGGTACCAACACTTGTTATTATTTTTTGGTTTTTACATTTAAACCGGGTTCATCCCCTAGACCAATAACAAACAAAAGCCCGTCCTCTAGGCTTTCAAACCTCACTCTAGGTTTGGGACAAGTCACTAGTCTCCACGAAACTAGCAAGCATTGCCTCTTGACAACAAATGATGCGTATGCAATCAACAACCATATGCACTTAAGACCATTCTCGCATCTTAATCTCATGCATTCTCAAATAATTCATCACACAAGAATTATAACATGATTGCACACACAACACGTTTCATAATAATCAAAGTATTCATACTTTCAACATCATCACTACATTTATCAAGTAATGCACAAGAATTAATTATATTCAATCACCACTCACAACACAATTCGACGATTACACATAGGATAATCAATCCATAACCAATAGTTGAATTCAATATTCAATACACAATCAGCTTGTTAAACAATAATTGATATCTCAATAACCAATCAAAAGTTGATAATCAATCAATACTCAAGTAAATAATCAATAATCATCTCAATTAATCCATGTTTTAGTTAAGATTTAATTAAACAATGACTTCCCAAACATATTGGATATAAAAATATTTGGCAACTAATTATATTATCTATACTATGTTATATATCTATTCATTAGCTTTCCAACGCTTCAAACGGGGACTAAAACCGACTTACGGATCAAAAGTTATGGCCAAACAAAAACGAAATCCAGAAAAGCACAAACAGTATGCGTCGACCGCTGCGACGCAAACAGCGCATAATGCAGAATTTTCTGCGTTTTCCACCGTTGGAGACCTTTCGGACCTCCGATTTCAATTATGTAAAAAGCCCCAGTTCCAGAATTCGAAATCCTACCATTATATGACAATTATAACAGCCAACAACACATATTTAAGGACCCTATCATCATATATCATGTAATAATCAATTTCAAACTCATGGAAATTAGAGATTTTTACCCTAAAAATGATACTACCCATCATACATTATCATGCAATCCTAATAATCATATGAAAATCCACCCTTACCTTAGGTTTTTCTTTGGGGAAGAATTCTTGATTCCTTGAATGCTTGAATTCTGATTTTCTCCCTTCCACTCTTCTTTTCCTCTTGCCTCTTTCTCTTCTTCTCTTCTATATCCTCTATTCTCTTTTCCCCCGTTTCTTCTCTTACCAACATTCCTTCTCTAAAACCCTAATCCTTAGTTATTGGGCTTTACTCAACCCACTCTCATTTTCTATTCACACACCCATAATTAGGCCCAACTAATTAATCTAGCAATTACATTATTCTACCAAATAGAATAAATCAATTAGTTTAATTAATTCCATAAATCACATATATCAATTAAATCAATTAACTCATATAAATTAGATAAATCAATTAGTTTATATAAATCAAATACTTCATATAAATTCAATAAATTAACTAATTCAAATATATCAAGTAAATCAATTAATTCAATTAGGCACAAAATCACACAATTAATCAATTAATTTAATTAAATAAATGATTACTAAAAATTGGGGTGTCACATGTACGACCCAAACGATCTTACGTGGATGATCAGCGAGGCAACTAAGACTCTCATGGATAAATTGATGGTGAAGCTTCAGAATTTGAGGATTCCTTCTTATGTCAAAGGTAGGTATAACTTTGCCCTCAATTATCATCCTCCAAAATTTCCCCTTCTACCAACTAGCTATATGGCTCTTGCCTTTGCCCATTCGTTTCCACGGTGGTTTGTTTGTGGAGAATTCTTAAAAGTACATAAAAGTGAAAGTCTAAAGCCTGCGCAGCGTGTGACTCTATTTAAGTTGGATTTGCATTGTTTCAAGGGTCACATTCATGTCGACATAAAACATGTTAGGGTCGAAAATTTCATACTTGATGGTGAGGAAAGCGTCATACTTTTCCCTTCAAATTTATTTTCCATATTTCATTTTCTAACTTCTGGATTTTTTCACATCAATAGTCATGGCTCTAAAAAAGATGACTAGAGAAAGCCTGAGGGCTAAAGCTCTTCTTGAATAAAGCACAGCTGAAGGAACTTCGACCAATCCTGTTGAGGTACATATGTCGCAACCCTTGACATCTTGTGCACTTAGATAATTTTTTGCTTCTAACATTTTCCTTTGCAGACTGCAAATCAAACTACTGAAGTTGAACCTTGTAACACCCCATTTAATTATTTAGTTGTTTTATGATTTATTTTGTGTGCTTGTTTGACATTGTCTTAATTAAGGATGTGTGGTTAAGGGTGAATGTTAGGAGTAGCCTTAACGGAATAAAATCAATAAAACTTTAAGATAATGATAATTAATTAATAATGGGTGGGAAATATTAGTAACATTATGGTTATCATTATTAGTACCATTGTTGTTATTATTATTATTATTATTATTATTATTATTATTATTATTATTATTATTATTATTATTATTATTATTATTCCTATTATTGCTATTATTAATGTAATTATTAGGGATTAATAAAATAAATAAAACAATTAAGAGTGATTAGTGGGAGGTTTTCACACAAGATCAGTTACGTGAAAAGAGAAGAGAAAGATAAGAAAAAGAGCTAGGGCAAGGGAACAAGGGGATTTTCCACCATTGTCGAAGGATCAAAGCTTGGAAATTCAGGTAAGGGGAAGAATGAGATTCAATATAGGTGATTAGAAGATGAGAGGGTAGTGGGGGGGTCCTTTCCTTCGTAGGTTCTGTGTATTTTTCTTCTTCTTACTTGAATTTCGTAATTGGGATAATTATTGTGTGATTGTTGCTGTTAAGTTGTAATCGTGTACTGAATATGTGTCTGAATCTGTATGTATATTGAAATCGAATAGTAAAATTCATGCATATTGATTATATGTTGCTGAGTTCTGATATAAAGCAGATTCGGGATTTGAGGTTTATGGGATTAACGAAAATTAGGTTGTTAACACATAAAAGGTTGATAAGAATGATGAAACCATGAAGTAGAGTTAGAACTTTGGAATTAGACTGAAGAAAAGATGATTTTGGAGCTTATTTAGGTGTTATAACGGGTTCCAATGTGTGAGAACTAATGTAGAGGCAAATTCTGAGATTTTGGCATGTTATCTGGCCATACGCTTATGGGGGGAGTCCATACACGTATGGGGGACACACCTAGAGGTATTACGCGTGTGATACGCATACCGTCCCCAAATCATTCCGTCCTTATGACCTTACACGTATGATACGTGTATGGAGTTAGCCTTACGCGTATGGGGTTAGCCTTACGCGTATGGTGAATTCTTGGGGGAATTATGAGGGAAATGGCCTCTGGCCATATGTGTACGGCAGGAGGCAATACGTGTATGGGGGCCTGGGCAGTGGGGCCATTCGGATATGATACGCAGGCCTGGGGCATAGGGAGGAGGCCATACGTGTATGGGGCAGGGCCATACACGTATAGGCAGGGTTGTAATGAAAATTTCTCGTTTTCGCGATTTCTGTCACGAATCCGCGTGCAATGCAATTTCCTTTGATCCGTAAGACTAAGACAGTATAAATGGACATAGAGAAAACTAGTAATAACATGAAATAGAATAAAATGTGAGATTTTATGAGGATGTCTAGTTGAAACGGGTTGGATGTGTGTGAGCCAAGATTGGCAGGTGTGGACGGTCTTGTGCAGTGGTGGTAATTCCGGTGAGAATTACGGTGAGCACGTGGCTCGTGTATGATCATTGAGAATCATGAAATTATGCTTGAATACTTATTATGTTATGTATAATTTATGTCATACATTCATATCATGTTATGTGGATTGTGATGGTACCGCATGCATTGTGTTGTGCCAGTGAGTTGCATTGCATATATATAATTGAGTGTGGGTTGTTTATGCTGAATGATGAAATGGCACTTGTACGTGCGTGATAATTGTGTGATTGGTGTGTTAACTACTATTAGCATGTGTTTTTCACTATGTATTTATTGAATGTAGTTTTCACCCTTTTTTTGTTTGTTGTGTCCATGCTCCTTTGGGAGTACAGATGATCAGGTACCTGAGTAGTGCTTGGAGTATTGTGTTGCTATTTGATCGAGTCTTAGGAGTCATTCTGATATGTAACACGGGAAGGATGGGGATTTCGTTATGTTTTCATGTTATTTGACTTTGTATTTGTTACGTGTCTGGTTTTGATTCAATTATTGTGGAACCATGTATTAAGTAGGGAATTGATGTATTTGGTGTTTACATGTTAAGCCATTTGATTTAATTCTGCTGATTATGTATACTACTTATTTTTATGGAATAAATAAAATATGAAGGGCGTTGATACTTCACTTTGAAGTTGTTTTTGGAATGTGACATCCTACGTGTATTAACTCTGATTTGATTCCGCATTATTTACGTATTTTTCAATTATTATACAAATGGGTAGTGTAGGGTGTTACAAACCTGGCGCTACTACTATTGATGTTGCTACTGGGGAAGATTCTTCTCCAGATCGAGCCCCTCAAAAGAAGAAGAAAAAAGGTGATGGCGCTAGAAAGATCCTTCCTAGTCTAAAAGTGGCTCCCATCTTCAAAGTCATGCAAGGGAAGAAAAATGTTGCCAACGCTGTGGTGGGAGCTACCCCAACTGCTAAAAAGTTGGCGTCAAAAGAGAGTGCCAACTCAAGCCCTAATGGCGAGACCCTGAAGGTACTACTTTACTTTATCTTGTGCATTACTTTTCTTTCTTTTATAATATATGCTAATCGAGTACAATATTTCCCGAGAAAAACCAGTGGTGCAGGCTGAAATAGCCTTGACTGCCATACCAACACCAACCGACAGCTCCCCCAAGCAACATCCCATTCATACTAAAGTCGCTCTAGGTGAAGTCAATAAGCCCATTACCATACAAGACATTCATTCTCATGAGTCAAGCAGCAAAGTGTCTCTGAGCGACTTATCTTCTTCGTCTTCCATTGAAGAAGAAGAGTGTGAGCATATGAACTTGGTCCAAGAGTCTCCAAGACCCAAGTCTAATGACGAACAACCCATGTCCACCACTAATCCAACTCAACAAATACAGGAAATTGACATTATACAGAACATGGATGATTCAACTCAAGGTGCCAAAGAACTTGATTCCAAAACAAACCCTAATGTCGAAATGGAGACAGCAGACAATTCCTCTGCCAAAAAGACTACTCCAAACATCACTCTTCTTTCACAAGAAGAACTGGGCAAATTGAAGGTGAAGGACCCTAAGGCTTACGTGAAGCTACTCTTAAAAAGTCCAACCAGCTCTGCTGATATGGATTTAAGCTCCTCGGCCACATCTGGTGGCACTTCTAGCTTTAACTATCTTGACTCAATCCTTAAGCATATGAAGACCTTGGTTGGGGACGTCAATGTCTTTGCAGATTTAGAGAAAGATTTTAAAGAAATTAGACGTACCAGATGCCCCCACCGAAGTGGTTGATTTCTTGGTCACTTTTGGTCCTCTCTTTGATCAAGCGCACGTTGATTATCATCACCTTCAAGATGCTAAAACAAAGTGGGCGCCTAAAGCGACTGAGAGAAACCAAGCATGGATTATGGCCAACGAATCTGATCAACATGCTAAGGCTCTTGAAGCAAATCTTTGCTTAGAGGACAGTGTCATTACAACTTCGGATGGAAGATTACTAGGTGGATAAGGGAAATTAAGGAGTTGTAGCAGAAGATCCATGACGCTAAGGTTGAAAATGCTAATTTGAGATGGACTAGTCAAACCCAGCTAGATGAGGAGACCAAAAAAATCATCCAGTATCTGGACACTTTCGTTGTTCTTGATAGTGAGCTTTCAAGTTATAACAATTTTATTTTTTGCTATTTGTCTTCCACCGCATGTGGCGGTGTTTATATTTCAATGTAATCTTTGATAATGCCTTCCCATACACATTTTTAATTAATATTAAAGGTCATCATTCTTGGGGCCTCTTTATTAGACTTTGTTTATTTTTCTATATCTATATGAATTTCCTGCAAAATAGGTCTATACAACTTTAAATACTTGCCATTTATTTGTAGGATTCGGCCCTCTAATGTTAATTCTTCAATTTCATACGCGTTATTGAAAAAGTTTGTAATACTTTGAAATGTCCTTCCTAGTTTGGGGGTCATTTGCTTAGAACTTTGTCCTTTCGGTCCATAGGCAGTATGACTTTTCAAACTAAGTCGCCTTCACCAAAGGCCTTAGGCTTCAATTTTTTATTATAAGCCTTAGCAACCCTTTCTTTTTGTCGCATTAGAACGTCAAGAGTTGTAAATCTCTCTTCATCCAACTGAGTCAACTCATCAAACATCATTCCTTAATAAAACTTAGTTGGGATCTCAGATCGCCTATGAATCCTGACTGACTGTGGGTGAATTTCCAAAGGCAATACCGCGTTGTGTCGGTACACCAATCGAAACAACGTTGAATTAGTTGACTCTTTTGGAGAATTTCGACATGCCCATAAGACTTGGGTCAAAGTCTTATGCCAGTTTTTTGGCTTTTTCCCTACATGCTTTTTGATTAGCCCAATCAATATTTTGTTGTCCTTTTTGACTTGACCATTGACTTGGGCGTAGTATGGTGTCGACGTTAAGAGCTTAAACCCTACCATCGTAGCAAATTCCACCATTTTACGCCCAGTAAACACTGAGCCTTGGTCAATTGTGATGGTTTCAGGAATTCCAAACCTATATATAATATGGTTTTGGATGAAACTCATTACTTCTTCTTGATCGACATTAGGTAAAGGAATGACCTCTATCCACTTAGCGAAATAATCTATTCCCACTAAGATATATGTATGTCCCCTTGATAAAGAAGGTTTAATTTCGCCAATGATATCTAAAGCCCACCCTATGAATGGCCATGACTTTATCATTGAGTGTAACTCACTGGCAGGCACATATTAGATTCCTGAATGCTTTTGACATTCCTGACAGCCTTTGGTGAAGTCTATACAATCCTTCAGCATAGACGGCCAATATACTCCTAGTCAACAAAGTAACGATTTCACTTTTTGGCCAGCTTGATGTGACTCACTGTTAGCTGGAAAATTACGACCAAGGAAGCAGAAATAGGGTGGACGGAACATCTTGGCAACATGCTTCTTTTTCACTCTTTGATATCGTTGAATGCCTCTGATACAGGTGTTCACTTAAGATGTGCAACAGAGAGAGATAGTGCTTATATTTCTACACTGAACGTTGTCATTGGTGCATCTTTTGGTTGTCTAAGAGTAAACCATTCTCTTGAGGAATTGGAGGAATTAATAGTGATGTGATTTCCACCTGCAAAGAAGAACAACCAATTATGATACGGACCAAGATTAGGAGTTCTTTAATAGCAAGAATAAGCAAGAATGGTAGTTTTCAATCATGCAATCATGTGTTTATTAGACAAAATCAATGGTTATCAAAAATGAACAAACCAAAAATGGAAACAGAAATCATCTGCATCAATCATAATCCTGAAAAACAAGGAAAGAAATCAGAACACATCCAAGACATATCAAAATGAGAATGAAAATATTTTTCAAGTCACAATCACATGAATCAAAACATGTTCGATTTAGAATAGAAACTTAAAAAAACGGAAACCAAATCATCCTTCACGATGAGTCAAGATGCTTATAGGATCATATATCAATTTGAATCAAAAAAACAGAAACAAAAAATCATAATATCATCAATCCCAGATCACCAGTTTTAGTAGGAAATCAGAATTCGCGGGAATCATAAAAAATCAAGCATTAAATAGAAAGATTTTCATTCTCGTATTCAATGTCGAAATCAAAAATTTAATACTATGAAGTCTATAAAAGGGGAAGCAATACACACGATTTATAAATCATTATTCACATACAGAAAACCAACACACTTAAAATCATCATACACACACTCATACGATTTAAAAAAGCAATCACAATACACACACAAAATCAAAAGCAACAGACACACAACGGGAGGGGAAAATTGAAACATATACAACAGTTATTATCGCAACATGACATCACATGTAAGCACGCGAACAGGAAGACGGTGAAAAAGAGAAAAGGCTTACGAACCTGCAAAGACGAAACGTGCCACACACGAATCTCCACGCGCCATCAGAATGATTCTGCCGAATTTGAACTAGTTCGAGGTATCTACTCTCTCCCTCCTAAATTTGTGTACTTCGATGGTTGCCATGTGTTTGATTTAGGGAAATTGAAGTTTAATTTTAGGTATTTGATGAGAGGAAGCAGTAGGGAGAAGAGAGTTGAGTGATAGAGATAGTAAGAGTTGAACTAGAGAGAACGGTAGGTAAGCGAGAGAGATGAAAATGAGAAACAACATTGTTAAATGATTTTGTGAGAAATTAGCAACGAGAGAGGTCACAAGAGAATGAGTGAATGCTGCAATTTTTTTGCAAACCTCGTGTAGTGTCTCTTCTCTAAGAAAATGTTGTTCGGGTGGGCCTTGATGCCGAGCACAACCACTTTTTTGTGTGCACACTTAATATTTTTTGGAATTTTCCTTGGGCTCGGAAGCAAGCCCATGTTATTGTCCATAATGTTTTTTTGGCACCCCCATTGTTTTTTATTTTTAGATTAGTTATTAATTTTAATTTTGGAATTTGATTTTGATTTGAGGCTTTAATAATTAATTTAAACAACGATGCTTATGTTGATCTTGATTTTGTTTAAAACTCTAATCGAACATTAATTTCGATGTTAATGATTGATCCTTGATCTAAACCAAATACTCATTTTTGATTTAAATCTGTGATTAATTGTTAGTTCATATTTGCAAGTAAACTCTCGTTTTAGAGTTATAAAGATGTGATCATGGTGCATCCTGGTTGATGAATTTTTTTGCTATGATCTTGATAATGCGCCTACTGACTGCTTATGGCATCTTTTAATCTAGCAACGTTCGCTTAATTATATAATTTTCCATGTCCCCTTAAAGTCCTGATTCAATTGTATCTTTGATGAATTGGACCAAGATAGGCGCATAGACGTTAGGACCAACCTTTTGCATGATAACATTAGGATATCTCTCTTCAATCTTAATATTAGGTTTATAGTATTAGGATACCCTTTCGTTTCGTTTAAAACTAAATCCTTTTCCTAATAAAAAATCCAAAAATACTTTAATTATTTCTAACATTTTCCAAGTCCTAAAAAACACTTCACAAATTACAAACCTTTTTGCCATTTGGCTTTTCTGTTTAAACCTTTTCAAAAAGGACATGCTTCCTAGAAACGTCCATAAAAAACACACAACAAACGAAAAATATTTTCAACAAGAACTACGGAGTTCTTATTCCCTCTGGGATACGTAGGCACTGGGTTGAAAACTCAGACGAACTCAATAATAAAATAACTCTCCTTTTCCCTCAAAAATTCATTCATTTTTTCCTTAGCAAGTAATAAGATATCGAATACCTTTCATGCTTAGACAACTTAGACGGTTTCCATCGAGTATGATGGATGTAGGGAGTGCTAGCATATTCTCCTTACATAATCGGCTTCCGAACCCAACATGGTTGCGATAACCATACCCTATCCTTTTCCCTGCGGGTTTTATCAATATTTTCCCTTCCCTTTCATGGGAATAAATAAAATTCGGTGGCAACTCTCATAATTCCATTCGTGATCGTGCAAACCATAATTTTGCGCATCGCGAAGATCGTATTTTTTGAGGTACGAAAAAGGTGTCGAGCAAAAAGCTAAGGGACTTCGTCGAAGTCAGTGGAAAGGTGGTGTCGAACCTTTCACTAACGCCTAATGTGTTGACCTCAACAGGCAATAGATCAAAGGCTATGCAAGAGGTGGGGGTGGAAGAAGAATGGTTGTCAAAAGCAATGTGTAGTGCTTTAATTGTCAAAAACTTGGCCATTTTTTAAAAGAACGTAATTTCAATAAGAAGGAACCTCAAGAAAATGAAGCTAGAGTTGCAAAACAAGAGTTTGATGAGGAGAACACATTTTTTCATTATCACAGAGGGAGAATGCGGCAACAACATGTTGCAAGATAACAGCAGTAGTAGTTTGAGAAATGATGTAGAACTAAAGTGCAATTGATTGCACAATTATGTCAACTTATTTCATACTTAAGAAAATGCAATGGTTACTTTGAAAGAAGCAATGCAGTGTAGTGATCAATGGTATTTGGACTTCAGATGTTCAACGCATATGATAGGGAGAAAAGATTGGTTTGTTATAATCAATCGTGTCATGAAGAACAGAGTGAAGTTCGCGGATGATACCATTTTAGCGACGAATGGGATCGGTGATGTATTGGTTAGTTGTTTGAGAAGGGTTACAAGATTCACATGGAGAACAAGGTGATACACATTATGGATGCAAACAGGGTTTTGTTCCTAAAAGCTCATATGGTTGTCAATAGAACCTTCAAGGTTGAGTTGAAGATTATCGAGCATAGGTGTCTTTTTACAGCGGCTAGTAGAGAATAGTGGTTATGGCATTATAGGATTGGGCATCTCAACTTTAGAAATCTAAATGCCTTGTAAAAGAACATAATCATTACGGGGATGCCATTGATCAACATATCAACTAAAATTTGTGAAGAACGTGTGCAAGCAAAGCAACAGAAAGAAAAAATCAGCAAGGATGTAGATTTTAAAACCAAGTGTCATCTTAAGGTTGTGTATTACGATGTGTGTGGACCATGCAAGTTGATCCGATTAATGTCAATAGATATTTTGTCACATTCACCGATGATCATAGTAGAAAACTGTGGACATACCTAATCAACAGAAAGGGTAAAGTATTCGAAGTGTTTAAGAAGTTCAAGTCTATGATTGAAAGGCAAAGCGGTCATAAGCTCAAAGTCCTCAAAACGGATGGTGGAGATGAATACATCTCAAATGACTTTGAGAGGTTTCGTGATTAAGAAGGTATAGTACATGAGGTAGTACTACCTTATACACTACATCAAAATGATGTTATCGAAAGGAGAATTGATCGATTATGAACATGGAAAGAAGCGTGTTAAAAAGGAAGAACTTGCCAAAGGAATTATGGGGAGAAGTTGTGTCCACAACTACATATTTGTTTAATAGGTATCCAACAAAGAAGCTTGAGAAGATAACACCAGAGGAAGCATGGTCTGGATTTAAACTGAATATGAGTCACTTGAGAGTTTTCGGTTTAGTGACATGTTGACATGAGTCGGGACAGCTTATAAAGAAGCTAGATGATAAGGGAGAATTAATGATTCTTGTAGGGTATCACTCCACCAGTGGTTACAAGTTGTATGATGCAGCAAACGTAAGGATTGTGATTAGTTGATACGTCGTTTTTTATGAAATTAAAGAGTTGCAGGAGAGTGAAACCGGTTACACTAGTGAAAAATTAGTTTCTGTAGTGCTGAAAATTGCAGAACCAACCCCTATTAAAACCCGAATTGAAGAGAATGTGATTAGATTAACAAGGCAAAGAGTTTTACCTTCAAGACTCCAATATTGTGAGTTGTTCTAAGATAATAAAGTCAATGACGATGGTGATTTTGTCTATTTTGCACTTATGGTCGAATCTGAGTCCATTAAACCGGATGAGGCTTTAAATGATCCGAAATGGATTTATACTATAAAGGAGGAGCTGAAATCGATTGAGAAGAACAAGAGGATAAATGGTTTCTTAAAGGAGATCGGCTCAAGAAGTATGTATCCGAACATGGTGGTGTATAGGGGTGGACAACGGCCGGTGCTAAACGGTTCCGGATCAAAAGTTGTCCACTGAACAAATCCGACGGATTTAAAATTACAATCCAATTTCGTCCATTTACAGTTTCGATTTTGGCGGGTATGAATTCTCTCGGATGTCGGTTTTACCGGTTGGGTTCACCGGGTGACATTCACAAACACAGAACAAAAAAAACTTTAATCTCAAAAGAAAGAAGAAGAAGTCATGGATGAACCTAAATCTAAATAAATCTAAACAAAATCAACCCAGATATTATCTAAAACAAACAACACAAAAACTATCCTTTTGAACCTTTGATTAAACATATCATATATGATTTATTAAAAATAGATATAGAATCTGAGTAAAAAATAATTAAAATGGTTCTTCTTTGTTGGTAACATATCTTTCATGAACAAATATGGAAAATAGGTATCATAATATATAAGAAAATAAAAACACATTAGACAAGTGACAGTGGTGTGGAAGATCTATGATAGAGAAATAAGAGAGATGAAGGAGGAAAATGGCAATAAGAGAAATGAAGGATGAAGAGAGATGAAGAAGGAAAATGACAATAAGAGAAATGAAGGATGAAGAGAGTTAGTATGTAAATGAAAGATGGGACTTGACAAGTAGTGTTAAATTTTTTTTTTGCAATGAACAGTCTATAAAGTAATTTATTATGTGTTGTTGTGTGTACTTGATTATGAGTAATGCAAAAACTTTATTATTTCTCAGTCAGTAATGGTTTTAGTTGGATCATAGATTTTAATCTGATTCCGTCCATGTAAACCCACTGATAACTGAAAATTGTGGTTTGTGGACCCGTAAGCCCATTTCAAATTGAACCGCTCTCACATGTTTTACCGGTTAAAACGGATTTCGGTCGGTTAGGGATTTTCTAGTAGTGTATGTGAATAAAAGGATATAAATGAAGGGGAAATAATCATTTGTCTATACGTAGACGATTTATTGATTATGGGTAGCGATGAAAAGTGCATTTCTAAGTACAAGAATGAACTTATAAAGGTGTTTGAGATGACCAACCTTGACCTCATTTCATACTTCCTTAGAGTAGAGTTTTAAAAGTCTAAGAGGGTATTATTCATGCACCAAAGAAGGTATGCACTTGAGATTTTGAAGAAGTTTGAAATGGAGCACTGCAATGCTACCATTACTCCAACTAAACTGAGGCTACAGTTGTCGAAGAATGAAGATGAGCAAGAGGTCAATCCAACTCAGTATACAAGGTTGATTGGATCCTTGCATCATTTGTGCAATACGCCGCCGAATTTGGCGTTTAGTGTCGATATTATGAGTAGATTCATAGAGAAACCAAAGGTTGTCTCACTTGGTAGCACTCAGGAGGATTCTAAGATACGTCAAAGGATCTATTGACTGCGGAATTTTCTTTCCTACAATGAAAAAAGGCAAAAAAAAATGCAATTTGCTTGGTTTTACCGATTCCAATTGGTGCAGAGATAAAGATGATTGAAAGTCTATAGCGGGATCCATACTTATGTTCGGCAAAACACCAATCTCGGGGTGTTCAAAGAAGGAAAGGGTAGTAACACTCTCTTCTTGTGAGATTGAGTACATTGTTACTTCTTTGTGTGTGGGACAAGTCGTGTGCTTGATGAATTTGTTGAAAAAGCTAGGCAGCTTAGAGAATGGTATTGTAATCCTCATGATTAATAATGTTTCCACTATAAACCTTGTTAAGCCCAATTTCACATGGGAAGAGCAAGTATATTAAGATGAGATTTTACTACTTTAGAAAATTTATTAGTGAAGGTTGAGATTGGGATAATGTAGAAGTGAAGACCAAATGGCCTATTTGTTGACCAAGATATTGAAAAAGTTAATGAGAATAGAAGACTTAAAAGACTTGAATTAAAGTGATAGGTTAAGAATATAAAATAATTCAAGTCAATGCAACAAGTTGCAGTTTTATATAAATAAGTTGCAGATCATATTACATAAAATTTCCCCATCATTCATTTATAATAATTTATGTCATCATATAGATTGATTGATAAGGTGGTAGATGAGATTTTGTCATGTTATATGTCAATGTCAACAGTGGCTTCAATATTAATTTAAGAAATAGTATTATAAAATTGAAATCTAAAGATAAATAAGTGTTTTAAGAACTCAAAAATAATTATCAAGATATGTTGGTTGAAATATTTTATATTTAAATATTATTTAATTATTATATTCAAATTAATTAAGTGATCAAATAAAATAAAAAAGTCTAACTAAATTTTTATTTAATAATTAATAAATTAATTGAATATTAACTCAATCTAGGATGGTATATTTTAAATTAACAGGTAGCCGATTTGACCATTTCAAAAAAATCAACTGCGGCAAATTGAACAATACTAAAAAGTCTCGGCAGTTTAATTTTTAGATTTGGATCATATTCCGTTCAATTTCTATCCTAGTTTTCCGAGCAAGTTGAGCTTAAATGATAGGTCAAATAGTTCAAACAAAATTTGCAGAAAAGCTTACGAAAAAAAAGGCACCACTCAAACAAGGTCTAAGGACAAATACAAAAAAATAAACAAAAATAAACATTCCAAAGAAAAGGGAAAATATTCCATGTTCTCTTGCACTTCGAAGCTCTTTCTTGGCAAATTTTGGACATCCTTGTTAGCATGGCTCTTGTTCCCCCATACATCAAAATTAAAATTAAAAAAAACCAACCAATAGTAAGACAATTTAACATGCATTATACTACATTATATTATTTCCAATATTATAAGTTAAACAAAAGGGACAATATTTCATTGGGAGACTGATGCTCTTAATCTTTCTGAATTGCAGTTAACTGGCAATCCTATCAGAATCCATTACTCCCACATATTGAAACGATTTCTTTGGAAATAATTATATAGCTTGTAAAACAGTAACAATATTCATTAATTGGTTATATATAACTCCAAAATTTAACCAGTCTATAATATTTAGCCTTTTCTAGGTAATAATTATATGAGTTATAAAACTGCAATATCAATATTCAACAATCTTTTATATATAACTCCAAAATGATACCAATCAATACTTATTAGCCGTTCCTAGATAAACAAGGTCATACCAAAGTAGGCTTTAGAGATTTTAGAGGACATAAGACTATGAAAGTGAAAAGCTTGGATAATAACTAGTCGCATCATACATAATTTATCCTACGCATGAAAACACCTTGTTTGTCTGAAAATAAATTGTGAACAAACACCTTGTTTGTCTGAAAATAAATTGTGTACATGCTTAGCAGAATACGCATGAAACCATATTATTGCCAACAAAACTATTGTGTTAGAATATATGATTGCTCATTAAACATTATTTGGTTTCCCATTTTATCTCCCATATAGAACTTCTAGAAGCATATCATATTGAGGCTTAAATAAGTTTAGTCTCTACAACTATGAGACATTTTAAGAATAATCCCTATATTCTTGCAACATTGATCTCTGTTTGGGCAACTAATATGCCTTAGAAATAAATATTTAGGGGACTAAAATGCATATCTTTCAAATAGGGACAAAACTTGAAAAGTCCAAATTTAATAGGAACCAATTCTCCAATGCTAACACACAAAATTGAATGTGTATGTCAGGATAAAGGTCAGTAGTCCAACCATTTCTAATTTCAATATATGATTGCTAACAATCAAACCAACCCTTGGAAAGAAAGACTTCAGGAACCTGTTGAAACTAATTGAGAGCTATCATAGGATCCAGCTAACTGAACATATAACTAAATCATGGTATTTGTAACCTGAAAAAGGTTGTATCAACATCTTCAATATAAGCTCACCAAGCATAACTACCGGAAAGATCATGAACAAAATAATCTTTCAAACAAAATTCTAATAAGCGTAACCTAAAATAGTACACATTCACACAACTTTGTGATTCTAACTAAAACTGATATCCATAATCACGACAGTCTAACTTTCAAGCATCTGATTATCACATAAAAGCATAATCTAACTATGATAGTATAGGCTGATGACAGATGGGAAGCTCTAGTTGTTCAGAAAGCTCTAGATGTTGTTCAAAAAGCTCTAGATTGATGTTGTTCTATCTTCGGTTGTCTAAGCAATTGATTAAAACAGACATGCTAGTGGTTCATCTGACTTCTAGAGAGAGCCCACCTGAAGTAAGTGCCTTGTATCTAGAAAATGCTTAAACCTGCATGCAACTTCTACTGTAAAGCTTAGTAATTAAACTATCTTGTGTAAGGATGGTACCTATTACCGCCCCCATATCCTCCCCTACTAGAATAGAGTCCTCCTGTTCCACCAAAACCAGCACTAGGGCCAGATTCATAACCTCCACCATTGCCTGAACCACCATAACTTCCATAGCCCGCTCCACCTCTCCCATATGGGCCTAACCCACTACCACCATATCCACCACCAAGGCCACCCATGTACGACCCATAGCGGCCAGAGTAGCCAAATGATGATTCTCCTCTATAGCCTGCATAACCACCAGCACCACCACTGCCCCCGTAACCTCCAAAACCACCACTGAAATCATCTCCACCTCCATACCCACCATAATCGCTAAGCCTAGCAGTGTAACCTCCAAGTGACCTATAAGATGCAGGGCCATAACCTCCACCGGGAAAACCTCCATAAGAATCACCAAATCCACCAAAACCATCATTGTAAGAACGTGACCTAGAGTCACTACCAAATGGAGGAAAAGAAGCTGAACTTGAGGATTTCTTTGGTTCAGCTTTCTTGATCTCAACCTACAACAAAGAATTGAGTCAACCTAAATTCATTCATAAACAGCCTTTTTTCCTTGGTTTTGGTTGGGCAGAGAAATAATAAACCTGTAGCAAGCCCACTACATAAATAATGGAAAAACACAGAGAGGTATCTCATTATTGAAAGCCAACAGAGAATCCCAATTATCAAATATTTTAATATAGCAACCTTTATCGTAGAAACAGTTTACCACCTCACTAAAATCAGTATTGCTAGTTTCAATTTTAACAACTCCAAAAACACAAACCAAACTCACCTGAGTACCATCCATATCAATCATGTTCCCATCAGCTAACAAAGTATCCACAACCTTATCATTATCAAACACTACAAAGCCAAATCCACGAGATCTTTTAGTGGCGTGGTCACGTATTATCTCGTGCTCCACGACATTTCCATGCTTAGAGAAGAAACTCTTGAGCTCATCTGAAACACACACCAGAGACAATCATAAAATAAGCTCAGTAGCTCACAAAACCAAAAATATCATGAAAAAACACAACACAAACTAACAAATCACAAATACACCACCATTATAATTATTATTACATATTACATAAACAAATCAAAGTGCTGGAAGCAAACCTTCAGATACTGCTGCTGGAATACCACCTACAAAAATCTTCTTAGTTTTGAAGTCACTAGTGTGTGATGCACCCTTTGGAATGGTCCTCTTAATTTCAACCTGGTAATAGCAAATACAAAAAAAAATTACAGTAAACTATTTGCAATTAAACAACAAAACTAGAAAATGCAAGGCGAAACCCTAACTAGGGTTTACCTGCTTATCGTTGATGATGTGGTTCTCCTGAATAACTTGATCAACAACAGAAGGATCCGCATAAGTAATGAACCCAAACCCTCTGGGTCGACCAGTATGTCGATCCTTCATGATAACAGAATCTGTTATCTCTCCATATCTTTCAAAGTATTTCACGAACGTTTCTGCAGAATCAAAATTGTACATTAAATAATAGTGAAATTGAAAAGTAAAATATCTATAAAAAAAAACTGTTCAATATTTCTGACCTAGGGTTGTATCTTTGGCTAACCCTCCTATGAAGATTTTCCTGCATCGATGAGAAAAGTGAGAGGTTAAGAATTAAAGGAGAATGATAAGAGATATCGGTGACGAAGCGAAGTGAATATGTAAGGAAGGGAGATGGGAGCGAACCCGGGACTGGCACCGTCGCCGTATTGAGGATTATCGGTCTTTCTTGACGCCATGGTTGCAGATCGAATATTCTGAGTTTTTGAAGTGAATCTCGTTGCGGATAAAGAAGTTGAGGAAGAAAGCTAGGGTTGGTTATTGGTTATTATAATAACTTGTGAAATGACATCATCGAATTGGGCTTCGAAAAAGGTTTTGGGTTTGGGTCGGTTACAAGCTTACAAATTCAAGGGGGTTATTCTTTAAAAAAATTTAAAGCATCACCTATGTTTCTAATACAACACGCGAAATTCTAAATATGCATTCTATTTTCGGAGATACATTTTTTGACGTACTAAACACATTTTTAACAAAGGTCATTTTGAGCTACACTCTATCATTTGGTATAAATTATTTTGGAGATGTATTTTCTAAATTATTTCGTACTTGCATATTCGAATTCACACTAGAAACAGAATGAGCAAATCTAAAATAAAATTGACATCCATAACATAAAATTATCATTAAAATATGATTTGAACAACAAAATTCAATATTACATTTTAATATCTCGGTGGACGTTTGCACATCTTCCAGATATCTTCGACCGATCTTTGTATTGTTGTTTCTAACTCGAGCAGAATTTTCTCATCGAAATCGAAAAATGTATCCCACATAGCCCTAACATCTGCTTTCGTCTTGAGTTCAAGTTTGGTGAACTAAAGATTCCCTCCATTGTCAGTCGAAGGTGAACAATACTCAAACTTTACAATCTTTCGATTGTCTCTATAAGGTAGGAGATTGTGGATTTCGTCTTTGATATCTTTAAGGGGGTGAAGTCGTTGAGCTTAATTGTTCGTCCAGGTGTAGAGTCGAAGAAGGACACATTTGCGATATACCAATCAATTTTTATTTTTGACATTTGAGGCATTTTGAGTTTGTGTGAAATATAACACTAGAGCACATAAATTTATAAAAGACAAAGATTAATTTGGACCACTAATCAACTGGCACAATAATTATGGAGATATATCTCTAAAAACGCACCATATTATCTTGTTTTTGAGATGCATCTCCGGAACATCTCTTGAACCAGTTTTAAAATATAACACAAATATAACCTTTTTTCCATTGAACAAAAACACATATGTTGTTATGTGGTAGATAAAAAATGCATAAAGACAAAATATGAACAAAAGGTGAATGTATAACACTTCATTTATATAGGAACACAATTACATACAATTATTTATCCGGTTAAACAAGAAATTAAAATAAATTGAAACATGTGTTGATGGCTAAATTTATAGGTGGTACCCCTTTGGAGTTTTGTGCAATCAATTCTTTTTCAATATTGTTCGATCTCTCGAATTCTTGCATTATTTCCATAAAATGACTCGGTCACGTCTCGGCTTTTACGACTGAATGGGTCGTCCACTCCGGTGGTGTGAGTGGTATGGGGCATCCCGGTTTCAAGTAAAATTCAACAAAGTGGCTTGATTTTGAAAGTCGTCCAATACACATGATACGATTATTTAAAATTTGGGGTTGGGCAGTGCGCACTAAGAAAAAGGTTTTCAAAAAATCGTAGTGTCACGTCAATACACACTCTATCATCATATGCACATGTTATTAGGTGACTCATTTTCGGGAAGCTCACCCATTTTGACTTTGGTTTTGGACCGCTTAAGTAAGGAACAAAAGACTCATAAACTACATTGAATTTTTCTTTATTTCCGTACAACCGCGTGTACGATTCTTTATTCGTCTTCAACTTTTGGATAAGTTGATATCGGACAAGTGCATGACTTTCTTCTCCTTTATTGAGTAAAGCCAAAACGGTTTGGTAATCGCAATTACCATCCCCTAAAACATTGACGATGGGCTCGATATATTTGTGCATAAAAACCAGTATCTCGTCGATGAATAGTGTAACACCTGAGGCCGAAGAGGGCGGAAAATGGTTACATGTAACACTTGAGAGCGGAGGAGTGGTTGTCGGTGCACGGGGTATGACAATGAGACACTCCTAACAGTTTCTAGTGAATAATCAAATTCACATTGGAATGAGAGGGATCTTGTGGTTGTGCAGGTATGTGACTGCATGGTTAAAGGAACACTTATAAGGATTAATTGGTACTACCTATACCAACAAGATGAACCTTCTTTTCGGTAGCCCATTCCATAAGAACTTCATAGTTAAGCATGCTTAACTTGGAGCAATTTTGGGATGGGTGACCTTCTGGGAAGTTTCTCGAAAAGCGTGTGAATGAAGACAAAGCATGCTAGAAAGACATGTGTTGGTTTGTGGAATCAGTTAGTAATCTTGAAAGCAGTTTGAGGTGTTACAAATGGTATCAGAGTCAGACATCTCCCAGTACGATGTGGTTTCAGAACGAACCAAGTAGAAGTTGGTGGGCATGTAACACCCGAGGCCGAAGAGAGCAGAGAGTGGTTACATGTAACACTCGAGGGTGAGGGAGTGGTTGTCGGTGCACGAGGCATGACAATGAGACACTCCTAGCAACTTCTAGTGAAAAATAGAATTCACGTCAGAATGAAATGGGTCTTGTGGTTGTGCAGGTATGTGACCGCATGGTTGAATGAAGACTTATAAGGATTAATTTGTACTACCTATACCAACAATATGCATATTATTTTTGGTAGTCCGTTCCATAAGATCTCCATAGTTAAGTGTAATTGACTTTGAGCAATTTTAGGATGGGTGACCTTTTGGAAAGTTTATCGGAAAGCGTGTAAGTAAGGACAAAGCATATTGGAAAGATATGTGTTGGTTTGCGGGGTCAGTCGCTAATCCTGAAAGCAATTTGGGGTGTTAAAAATGGAATCTTCAGTGGAAGCAGTGTCGGAGGTGGTTTGCTAATGTGGGCTCATTTCACAATATATTTTTTTAGATTTTGGAGTCGGTGAGTCGGGAAAAACTTTGTCAATATGTTCAAAATATGAAGGATACCACGTTGTCGAGTTGTCATTTGGTGTAAGCTTCATTTTTTTCGAAGCAACTTTTGTTTTTATCGGTTGAGAAGGCGGTTTCATGTCGGTGGTTTCGGAATAGGCAACGTTCATCAATTGTTCTTTGATGTGGAGTTTCATGTTATCATAGAACTTTGAAATGTCTCTTATATCACTTCTCATTCATCAATTGCATCATTGAACATAAGTCTCTTCCAATGAGAGCAAACCCCGTTCATTCTTATTGGTTCACCAAGTTTCACCTTTTTAACAATAGTACAAGCACCTTGGAGACAATATGTTTTCACAATAGTGTCGCTACTGCGAAAATCGGCGCCGGCTGAACAGAAGAGTCGCTATCGTGCGTTATTTATCCCAACGGAGGGAAAGGAAACGCTCGAAGTAAACCTACCGCAAAGACGGGAAAGGAATGGTCATCGCAACCAAATCCTGGATTCGGGAGTCGGTTACGCAAGGGGAAGGTATTAGCACCCCTCACGTCCGTCGTACTCGACGGGATCCACGCTTGTTTTTTAGTACAGATTGTTATTCTATCTATTCTACAGGTCTGGGGTTAAAAGAAAATAAAATGACTCGGAAAAGTATCGCACTTTATGCCTACGTATTCCCGTCTGGAACAAGAAATCAGAGTCAACGTAGTTCGCCTACCTACGGGAAAGGAAGGGAAACGTAGTTCGGGCTACGGAAGACACAAGTCTGTCTTGATTGTTTTTATCCTTCTGAAAAAGGTTTTCTCGTGATTATGGGTCCAAGCGGACAAAAATGACTCTTTGATTGGTTTATAGTCTTTTACGCAAGAACTGTTTTTATTGATGTCTAACCTTTTATTGTATTTTTTGATTGTTTTTGAGATAGAAGAGAGCGAACTCTAAAACCTAGGATTTGAAAAGGGAATCAAAATCTACCCTAATGTTGTCATGCATGGGTTAACACCTAATGTCTGTCATATTTCTCTCCTGCACAGAGAGAAACAGAGATCCTAGGGGATAAACGGAAAAGCAACAGCATATATACAGTAAAGCAGTAAAATGCATGAATGCAGCAGTACAAGCGAGGCAAGGGAGTCTCACTCAACCTCGAACCTAGAAAACAATGGGCAAAGTGAAACAACTTCACCTCAGCCTAAAGGGAAATTAACAAACAATACAGCAAAGAAAATAAACCCCAAAACCAGCTCTGACAGCACACCCAACTTTGACAGTTGATAAACAGCAATCTCTGACGGTTGATTAACAGCAATCTACCAATAAACCCCAAAGATCCAACTCTAATGATATCCAAGCTACAATAAGCTTCCATCTTCAAGAAATCACCAAGCTCAAGCAAGCACAGAATCTTAACCAGTTGACAGCATCAGACAGCAGATAGCTCCAAACAGCAGTAAACCCTAGCTTTAACAGTTGCACAGCTTTGACATGAACAATCTTCATTTTTGTCAATCTTTGATCTTCATCTCTATCTTCCATGGCTTCTTTCTTCAAGACAAGCTCTCCTAGCTGAGAAATGATTTATCAGGATAAATTGAATATCAAACAGTTCATTGACAACCAAAGGAAGTCTATGAATAGTTGACATTGTAACAGACTGTTTCCCTCAAAGTTCTACCTCTAAGGTAAGGCCACTTATCCCTCTAAAGGAGGGAGGTGAATACCATAGAGGGACTTTATGTCATAGAGAGAGGAATGGAAGCACATAAAGCTATCCATGTTTGCACAAAACAATTCAGTCTATTCTAAGGCTCTGCTTATTCCTATTATTTCATATGTCTTCAATCAGGCATCAACGATCTTCAAACTTCACCATTTGGTCATCATCTTCAATCCTCTCCTTTGATGTACTCATGCTCCACAAGCCCCAAACCAAGCCCACACCCCATAGAAAAGCCCAAGAGCCCACAACAAGCAACATAAACCCCAAATGGGAACACCAAACAATCACACAATTTGCAAAATATACTGAAAATAGTAAAATAGTATTTAAAATTCTAAGACTTATTCTAAGGGGATTTCTATATCTACCCTACATACCCTATATGTCCCATAACCTAATTCATGCTAAAAACCCCAAAATAAAATGTTAGAATGCACCTATGTTGAGTTTGAACCCTAATTATACTAACCTAATGTTTTCTAATCAAAACTAAACAAGATTTAATCACAAAAATGTGAAATAAATCCAAGGGGAACTTAATGTTCTAATCTAACTAGTACAAAAAATAACGGGATCAAAATATGAATTTAAATTGCTAAACAAAAATTATCAAAATGTATGTACAAACAAACATGAAAATAAAAGCAATTAAGTTTGAAAAATCACCATAAATGGAACAAAACCTAAAATAATATTTTTATTTTCTTATAACTTTCTTGAAACAATTACTAAAATGCATCAAAAATCCCCATATCAAAATGATCATTTTCTGATTTTATATGATTTATTTAGTAACTATATGCAAAGAAAATGAAAAAAGAAAATTCAATTGAAATAATGGAGCATGGGGGTGATAACAGCAATCATGTGCACTTCAGAACACAACTGGGCCCAGGAGGGGGGTGCGCTCAGCAATGCGCTGGGCCCAGGTTTAGTAATTCAGAAAAAAAAAAACAATAAAGCAAATAAACTGAGGGGGGGTGAATAGCGCATACTTCGCTTGTTATCCAGGTTGGGCTTCCCATGGGGGGTGTGAGTAGCAACTGGGTTAAGCCCAAACCAAATACCA
Source organism: Lathyrus sativus (assembly GCA_963859935.3). Classification (NCBI taxonomy): domain Eukaryota; kingdom Viridiplantae; phylum Streptophyta; class Magnoliopsida; order Fabales; family Fabaceae; genus Lathyrus; species Lathyrus sativus. The sequence continues at coordinate 480,232,716 of OZ012739.1, read as the reverse complement.
ACCAGGGGAGGGGGTGTCACGCGGAATATGGGAGTACATTCAGCAATTGCCATTGGGCCTAAGCCCGAGTCCACTTTCACAATCAGCATTAACGAAAAAAACCCTAAAAACGAAATCCTTTAACACTCCAAACCTTCCATGTTACTGTTCACCTTCTCCTTCATCAAGCCCTAAACGGCGCTGCTACCATGCTCTCCCTCGCCTCTCTCTCGTTCAATCTTACAATCCTAAATCCATATCCCTCAGATTCATTCAAGATCCCCCAAATCTTAATCTCACATACCCTATCAACATCTCGTTGAGCCTTAAAACTCTCCCTCAGATCCAATCAACCTCACACACGAACTTAACCTCAACCTAACACTTCGCTATGCAAATCCACAAAAGAGAGAAGGAAAATCAACACTAACCTGGTTGACGAGATTGACGAAGATCCTTGGAGTTCTTGAAGTTGGTGTTCTTGTTAATCAGGCGAGCGGACGATCGATGAGTTTGAAGAATACTTCTGGTGAAGATCTGAAGGATGCGATGAGCCTCTGACGAGATCCTTCTTTTTTGGCGTTTGAAGATCGTCGGCGGCGACGAAGTTTCGGTGGCGAACAAATGAAGATCTGAATTCTGATGATGTCTTGAGGACGGTCTAGGAAAATGAACCAAGATTGATGAAGGGATCTGGGAAAAACGATCGGAGCGATGAAGATCCTTGAAGAGAGTTTGAAGGTTTCTGGAAAAAACAATGAGGATGATGAAGATTACTGTAGATTTCTGGAGATGGTGTTGAATGTTCTTGGACGTTCTTGGTGCGTTGATGATTTCTGGACAAAAAAAAGATGAAGATTACGGTGAATCAGTGATGATTTGATGATTGTTGACCGGAGGTGTTGGCGAGGAAGATGAAGTTGGAAGGGTTTGGGGGGAATTCTGGGGATTTTTGCAGATTCCGGTGAGATTTGGTTTTCCGGTGGGAGGTTACGGCGGCCGGAGACGATTGGTTAGGGTGGCGCCGGTCTTTGCATGCCGGCCGATGAGTATTCCGGCGAGGGGTGCTACGTGTTCACCATGCAAAGTGAGAGAGAAGAGGTTGAGACGCGTGGCGGTGGAGAGAGAGGAGAGTGTTACACGTGGAGGAGTGAGGTGGCAGGTCTGAGAGAGAGAGAGTGAGAGGGGAAACGTGGCAGGGTTCTGGGGGAGAGAAAGAGTGAGGTGGAAAAAAAATGGGTCCTACGCGTGGCAGCGTATTTATGTGACGCATGGCATACTGGACCTGACTGGGCTTATGGATTCTGGATAATTGCTGCCCCAATAAGACTAAACCTGGATTAGATGACTTAAACAAAATTAAAATTGAAAATTAAACTTAATTAACCTATTAAAACCTAATTAAAATCTAAAAAACGAAAATAAAATGAAAAATAATAAAAAAAAACTAATTAAAATCTAAAAAACGAAAATAAAATGAAAAATAAAAAAAAAACTAATTAAACTGAAAAATATCTAAAAACTATTATTTAATTTCTAAAAGATTATCTTTTAAAAAACTTAATTAATTATGAAAAACAAAATCAAAAAAAATCTAAAAAAAAAACATTTAATCTCTATCTTTCTTTTAAAATCTATTCTATTAAAAAAAATTTTAAAACAATAGAACTCTAATAAAAATCTAAGAAAAAACAATACTATCTATTATTATTTTTTTCTACTCTTTTAAAAGAAAAATAACTATTTATCTATTAAAACTATTAAAAGAAAATTAATCTCTAAAATTTATTAAAAACTATAATATCTAAAAATTCTTTAAAAATCTATTAAATTTCTAAAAAAGAAAAGAAAATTTATTTAAACTCTAAAAAAAAATTAAAATCTATAAAATTCAGAAAAAACCAATTAAGTGCATTAAAAATCCAGAAAAATGGCAGAAAAATCCTAAAAATGCCAGGAGGCCGATTAAACCGATTAAAACCCAATTGCGCAACCGTAGCGGAACCCGGGCACCGATATGGCCTGAAAACACAGGGAACGAACGCCAATTCTCAACAGACTTTTATCCTGACCGGCTTGTACTGCCTGAAACGCCAGGGGCTCTAATCCTGATAAAAATCAATCTCGATTGATAAAAATGCAATGCATGTCGTATGCGAATGCGAATGCAAAATGCATCGAAACATAAACCAGATAGGGAACCGGTTGGTCAAATTTTAGGGTGCAACAAATAGTGCAACAACATTTTGCGATATCAGAGCCTACATTATCAACTCGCTTAGCCTCGTGAAAAATATAGTTCAAACTCGCCCAAGAAATGTTACCGACCAATTGAGAGTATAGAGTGTTATCTATAAATCCGTCTTCCAAAATCGTGATGCTACGACCAAATGTTGTTTGTATCTCATTATGCTGGTTTTGAATCATGTGGTTCACGGAGTCTCAATCTCTACACAAATCCAATTTACTATTTGCCAACAAATTTTTCAAAGTAGCACGGGGTCGACTCCCTCTATTAGTAGTTGTATTTCAAAGGCGATTAACATTATTAGTTAACGCACAAACTATTTTCTCCTTCACCTGATTAAGAATCGTTGTTTCAACACACTTCAACAAATCTGGATACTTTTCATACACTTTATGGAAATGAATAGCAGAGTCAGCATATAGTTCTTTCGCGGAAGAATTTATTATACAATTTCGTGCATCCATAATTTTTTCCATAATCACACCCGCCTTCATCAATTTTCCACCTTCGGACTCTATTTGTTTCGTCCCTACCGCGAGTTTAACACGACTTGTCACATTCTTTGTTATGTGATACTTACAAAGTAATGCATTAGAAGAAGAAAATACATTTGCAACTGAATTCATCAATGTGATATCGCAATCGATAACAATCGCTTTAGGCATCTCACCTTGGACCTTCAAAAGTGACTGACACGCCTCAAATGCCCAAGTAACATTGTCCTTTTTTCACACTCAAGAAACATAAAAACTAACAGAATATGTCTTCTCAGTCGAGGTAACACCGATGATCTCAAATAATACGCCGATGATTGTAACACGGTGGGAGAACTGACTTTAAACAATGTTGCGGATAGCAAGAGTCGCCACCGACTTTTATTTTATCCATAAGGAAAGGTTATAAAAGAACAGGAAAGACCTTAGAGAATATTTTGGGTCCGGGGGGTAGGTTATGAAAAGGGAAGGTGTTAGCACCCTTTTCATCCATGGTTATCCATGGGCTCTTAGGTACTTAAGCTCACTTTTGAATTGTTTTGAAAGTGTAGTGTGTGAATAGAAAATTTTCAGAATAGTTAATAAATAATCCATGTAAGGATGTGTTAAGAACTTGTTTGAAAACTTGTTGAAAATTTGTTTAAGTGTGAAAAAGTTTTGAAGTGAGCAAGTATCTAGGAGTAGCCTACCCTAATGTTTTAAGGTCTTTCTTATTCTTTATCCTTTCCTTAGTAAGACTATCCCTACTATAATGGAGTAGGTAGTCCTTACTTTGGATGTTAAGGGACATGTGAGGGACAATTGGATTTTTGAAGGCCATTGTGGGGTGTAATAAGCAAACTGGAGGGACTATCATCATTTTTCGAAAGGGACTCGATTCGTAAAGGCAACCATAAGGGACTTTGATGATTTTCTTTTTTGAGGGACTTGCTTTATACACCCCACTTAACCAATATTCATAGGCAACTTGAGGGATATCCTTAAGAAGTGAGACGGCGATTAAAATCGACTTACGTGTGCGAAATGTTTAATTTAATTATCTTATATTAAAATGATCTAATTTATTTTTTTAAATATCATACATATTAGCACTCCCTAATTACTAACCATAATGATAATAATAATTAAGTAATTACAATTTACATCCAAGAGGCAATTACAAAATAAATAAAAAAAATAACAAATAAGCAAATAAAATATTAGGGTTAGTAAATAATAAGAAAAATTAAATAAGGTTAGTATAAATATAAAGTTAGTGAAAATAATTAGTTGAAACAATAATAATGAGAAAAATAGACAAAGTTAGAAAAAATAATAAGATAGAAATTTCAAAATAATAATAAGCAACAAAATATGATTAGCAATAATAATTAATTAATAACGTGATTAAACATAAGATTTGATTTTTATTTAGAAACATAAATGATTAAATAATTACTATAATATAAAGTTCTAAATATCATAAGATTTGATTTTTATTTAGAAACATAAATGATTAAATAATTACTATAATATAAAGTTCTAAATATCATAAGATTTGATTTTTATTTAGAAACATAAATGATTAAATAATTACTATAATATAAAGTTCTAAATATCATAAGATTTGATTTTTATTTAGAAACATAAATGATTAAATAATTACTATAATATAAAGTTCTAAATATAACATAATTATAAATTTCTTAATCATTTACAAAAATTTAATTATCTCTAATTATATATTAACAATTATTAAGAAAAATATTTACACATTATGATGAAAACAAATTTTAACTAATCAATAATCACATTCACCAAAATTTTACATTAAGTGTTTATAAGGTTTAATTTTATTTACAAAAATTTACAAGAATTATAATAAATATATACATAGAATCATATAGAAAATTAAAATTAGGTTTTCATATTAATTTGGAAAAAAGATGTTAATGTCATTTATTTTAAAAAAACAGATTTTTATATTACAATAAATTTTAATAAATTAATGATAACAATAATAATAATAATAATGATAATAATGATAATAATAATAAATAATGATAATAATAATAATAATAATAATAATAATAATAATAATAATAATAATAATAATAATAATAATAATAATAATAATAAAGCAATAATGAATTTTAAATGTGCCAAATAACCCAACAATGTTGCTAACGCAGAAATGCGCTCATCGCAACCAGATCTAAATCGGACGAAACAAAATTTATCGCAAAGAAAAAGAAATTAAGCAAAAAATAGTATTATTGCTCACACAAAAATGCGATCATCGCGACCAGATCGAACTAACACAAATGTCACGCGCCATGCACACAAATGTGCAAACATCGTATCGACATAATTCGATCAAAAATCTTATATATATAAACTCTAACAATTTAAAAATTATATATATATATAAACGCAACAGTAATAGATAAAGAAAAAGAAATAACGGTAATAGATGAAGAAAAAGAAATAACGGTAAAAGATGAAGAAAAAGAAACAACAGTAATAGATGAAGGAAAAGAAATAACGGTAAACGATGAAGAAAAAGAAACAATAGTAATGGATGAAGAAGAAAACTAAATAACGGCCAACGGCACTCACTCCTCTTAGGTTTTTTTCATTCTCTCCTCTTTTCCAACAAGGCAACACATGTATATATAGGGAACAAATTAGGGTTAACACCAAATTGTCAATAATGTCCCTAAAGCCCATTTTAAAGCCCAAACTAAATAATTAGTTAAGAAAAAATAAAATTTAAATAATTTAAAATAATTAAAATAAACTTAAAATAAAAACTAATAATCCTATTGATTCCTAAAATAAAAAATATTATAAAAAGAACAAAATTTTTTTCAATATTTTTTTATTTTATGATTTTTTGGATATTTTTATGAATAATTTTAGAAAAAAGTGAAAAAAATAATATTTTAAAAAATGATTTAATTAAAATACGAAAATAATAATTAAATAATAATAAAAAACTATTTTTGTTATTATTTTTTTTTTTAATGAAAGATAGAAAAATTTAGAGTAAAAATAATAAAAACAACAAAAAGTGCCAAAGGTGAGATTCGAACTCTCAACCTCTCACACTCATAACTCCTTACACATGTCCTCCTGCCAATTGTGCCATTTTTACTTTTTAGAAAAAAAGTGCATGCCATATGATATTTACCTGCAAAACGTCAAACGACTACACAAATTTGTTAGTAATTGATTAAATGCAATGAAATGCGACGACAAATCTTAGGGCAAAATTTGGGGTATTACAGTTATTATGATAATATTTCTCACCCAACCTCTCTTTGATGTTGGCAAAAAAAATCATGAAGTTTGACTTTGGTTTGACCACAGTTGACCTCAGTTTGACCTTTTAACTGCATTGACTGCTTTTGACTTATCTGATCATCTGACTGAGCAAACTTTTGAGAAAAGTCTTGAAACTTGACATGGGGGTTCTTATACACATATAAGATGTTATGAAGCTCACTTGAAGTCTTGGAAGTCCATTTAGCCTGATTAAAGTCAAAACCCTAGTTTTGGATGCACTGCTTAGGAGGTGCATTGTCTGAGGGAATTGTCAACTCTTCTGACCAATTGTGAATTTTGTGAACCTTGTGAACCTTCTTGGAACACAAAGTCTTGTATTGTGAGGGCAAATTTTGGGGTGCAACAGCTGCCCCTGTTCAATTTTCTGAAACCTGAGGGGTTAGATTGGTATATTTGCCAGTCGTAACCTGGAAGGTTGAAGGGGATTGAACACAAAAGCCCAAAAATTTGCACTCACCAGTGCATGGAGTGATATTGATGGTTGGTTGAACATGATTGAGTGGGCTTAAAGATGCCACTAGGGGAAAGTTCTTCAGTAGTATAATGAGAACTGTCAGGAATCTGGAGTAATACTGATGTAACAGCATGTCTTCATGAGGATAGAGCAATCAATAATGATAACCCTAAAGCAGTCTTGAAGTGATAAATCTGACCTCAGGAGGATAGAGCAATCAATAGCTCTAAAGCAGTCTTGAAGTAATAATGGCTTCAGGAGGATAGAGCAATCAATAGCTCTAAAGCAGTCTTGAAGTAATAATGTGATATGTCTTCAGGAGGATAGAGCAATCAATAGCTCTAAAGCAGTCTTGAAGTAATGATTGCAGGAGGATAGAGCAATGGATAGCTCTAAAGCAGTCTTGAAATAATAATGTAATTTCAGGAGGATAGAGCAATGGATAACTCTAAAGCAGTCTTGAAATAATTAGATGGCTTCAGGAGGATAGAGCAATGAATAGCTCTAAAGCAGTCTTGAAGTAGTAATATGACCTCATGAGGATAGAGCAATGAATAGCTCTAAAGCAGTCTTGAAGTAATAGGATGATTTCAGGAGGATAGAGCAATCAGTAGCTCTAAAGCAGTCTTGAAGTCATGAGAGGCTATCAGGAGGATAAAATAACCCTGAGGTTACAATAAAGCAGTCCCAAAGTAATAAGAAGCTCATCAGGAGGATAAAGTAACCCTGAGGTTACAATAAAGCAGTCCCAAAGATCATAAGCTTGTTTGTTGGATAATTAACCTGAAAACAAGGTAGCATTCTGTATAACAACATTAGTTTATGCTTTATGTATGCATGTATGACATGATGCACTTAGGTAATGTACTATAGACATATATGTTATGGTATGATGTAAATGATGTATGTATGCTATGACACTGCTGGAAGTGTCTGGATATCCTTGTATAACAACTGCTGGCCAAGGAAAATAAATCCCGATTCGTTGTTGAAGAATATATAACCCTCCGTCTGCTGGGGATAACAAGGTATAGATAACCTCCCGTTGTTGGGGATAACAAGGTATAGATAACCTCCCGTTGTTGGGGACAGTAGGGTATAGATAACCTTCGTTTTCGTTTGATAGTAGGATAAGTATAACATCCCGTCTTCGTTCATCGTGCCCTTATTGGAAAGTAATTTCCCGTATATCCGTATGAGGATAAAAGAGATGGATATAAATTCCAGGGGAGATTAGACTTTGTGAAAATGGATTAGTCCTACTGATGGTTTGTAACTGCCTTGTAAAGATGAACCGGCGAAGCTTCGTTGAAATCCTTCCCTCGTTCGTCCTTAGTAAATACTATTACTGCATTTTCATGCATTTCTGGTAAACATTAATCATATTAAAAGCATACATGCATTTCTGGTAAACATCAATCATATTCAAAGGCATACATACATTCAAACACAACCAATGGACGTTTCGCTTATGTAAATAGGGTAAAAGTAAATCTGGATTCAAAAGATGGAATTTATTTATATCAAAAGTGACCCATACACGGGTAAGTTTGTACAAGGAGACATAAACCCTAGTAAGAGAATTTTGTCATGAAGTTTTACAAAAAGAATCAGCTATGTGGGAAATAATCCTATTGAGTTTCAATTCTACTATTGCCACTCAAGTATCTCATCTTCTTGCTGTTGAGACGGAAACGACTGGATTGAGCTTTATCTGTTTGAGCTTGAGTAAGTAGTACAACTGGTTGCAGTTTCATGAGTGATCCAAACGAGACATAGTCATACGCTTTAATCCCTAACTTTTGCCTGGATTGCCCTTTCAGGTTTTCAATCCACCGGGATACCCTTTTTTGCCCAAGCCGCCTTTTCAGGTTTTCGACTTGCCGGGTGTACATCTTCTTATATATATATCCCTAATTTTTGCCCAAACCCTTTTGGTTTGCCGGGATGCCCTTATTTTTGCCTAGGCCTGTCAACCTAGCGGGTCTCTTTTTATGCGTAGTATTTTTTAACTATGTCTGCGTTTACAGGTTGTGGGAAGTCTTCATCATCCATTGTAGTCAGTATCATGGCACCTCCTGAGAACACTGTCTTGACTACAAATGGTCCCTCATATGTTGGAGTCCACTTGCCCCTAGGATCACCCTGTGGTAATATGATACGCTTGATTACCAAGTCACCAGCCTGATATACCTTTGGCTTAACCTTCTTGTTAAAAGCTTTGATCATCCGTTTCTGGTACATCTGGCCATGACAAACTGCTGCTAACCTTTTCTCATCAATCAAATTTATCTGGTCAAGTCGAGTCTGAATCCACTCATCTTCATCCAAGCCTGCATCCTTCATAATTCTCAAGGAGGGGATCTGAACTTCAATAGGCAGAACTGCTTCCATACCATAGACCAAGGAGAATGGGGTTGCCCCGGTTGAAGTACGTATTGTAGTACGATAACCATGCAGAGCAAATGGTAACATCTCGTGCCAATCCTTGTAAGTAACAGTTATCTTCTGTACAATCTTCTTAATGTTCTTATTAGCAGCTTCAACTGCCCCATTCATCTTTGAAATCAACAAGGTAGTATGGGTCAACATATACTGTCTTAGTCGGCGAGCAGCCCGTGCCAAAGCGCAGCAAGTTTTCTCGAGCAGTGAGTATTTTGTTTCACAGTCGGTAAACTTTTTGCTAAGGTAGTATATTGCCTGCTCTTTTCGACCAGACTCGTCATGTTGCCCCAATACACACCCCATTGAGTTGTCTAATACTGTTAAATACATAATCAAGGGTCTTCCATCAACTGGTGGCATTAAAATTGGAGGTTCTAGCAAATATCTCTTGATTTCATCAAAGGCAGTCTGGCACTCATCATTCCATTCCATCACCTGATCTTTCTTCAACAACTTGAAGATTGGCTCACAGATGGTAGTTAATTGGGAAATAAATCTTGCAATGTAGTCCCAAGAAACCTCTAACCTCCTTCTCAGTACGGGGAGCTGGCATCTCTCGTATAGCTTTCACTTTTGCAGGATCCACTTCAATACCTTTTCCACTGACAATGAAACCCAGGAGCTTTCCAGATCTAACTCCAAAAGTACACTTGTTTGGATTTAATCTCAACCTGTATTTCTTCAACCTCTCAAACAACTTGTGCAGATGATCAAGATGTTGTTCTTCATTCTGAGACCTGGCTATCATATCATCCACATATACCTCTATCTCATGATGAATCATATCATGAAACAAAGCCACCATAGCACGCTGATATGTTGCCCCTGCATTCTTATGCTGAGCAGTGTTGTCTAAATCAGCCCCTATCTGGACCTCTTTTCTGTTTTCTTCAGTTCCCAGATTCACAACTTCGACTGGCTCTTCATGTGGCTGTATAACTTTCTCTTCTTGTTGTAACAACCTAGCAAGCCCTACAGATATTTCACAATCGTCCTCGTTTCTGTCTTCAGTTTGATAGATCGGATTCTCGAAATTGTAATTGGCAATAGTAGAACTGTTATCAATTGGATCCAGAGTGGATGAGGATCGGCATTTTAGTGACGTGGGTGTGTGTAAGAACACATAGCTGATAAAGCAAAAATAAAAGAAAAAGAAAGACAAGGAACACAATATTTACGAAAACGAAACGTCCACTGATTTTATCGAATGAAGTATGCAAATGAGATGACAACCCGTAACAAGCACACCATTGTGCCCCGGGTAAGGCACATGGCTTGAAAGTTTTAATTGTTCCAGAAATTACGAATTTAAAACATAACACAGTAATAGTATTTACTCCTGACTAAAGGAGATGGGGATAACATCTTCAGCTGTCCAATTATTGAGTTCAGCACCCACCGTAGGACAAATCCATGCCTCCAAGTTGCAGTCTTCATCTTGATCTCCCACAGCATTGATAACCCCTCGATTGGTGATACGAACAGCACGAGCACGTCGAACAGCCTTCTGGGACTCTTCTTCCACCACAACTTTTGCATCATTGAGGGAGGCCATTGCCATTGTTGGAGGGCTTCTGATGACCACAGGAACCTTCTTCACAGCAGGAGGAGTCACACAATCCTTAACAGCCCAGGGAACCACTTCAAATGACTGACATGGAGTTTCAATGTATTCACCTTCTACTTCCAGATACTTGAAAGTGTTTAACATGGCTGACAAAGTATTCTTCCTCTCCAAAGACCGTAACAACTTTTCCATTCACCGGATATCTCAACTTTTGATGTAATGTGGAGGTCACAGCACCTGCCCCATGGATCCAGGGACGACCAAGCAGACATGAGTACAAAGGACGAATATCCATCACATAGAATGTAGCAGTGAACACCTGAGAGCCAACCTTGATTGGAAGATCAATTTCCCCATGCACTACTCTTCTAGAGCCATCAAAAGCCTTTACCACAATATTACTGGGCTTCAATACCGTATCTTCAGGACTCAGCTTGTTCAGGACTTCCTTAGGCAACACATTCAGAGAGGAACCATTGTCTATCAGCACATGAGACAGGGTAGTGCCCCTGCATTCAATTGAAATATGCAAGTCCCTGTTATGATCCCTCTTGGCAGGGGTCAAGTCAGCATCAGAAAATCCTAACCCGTTGTCATAGGTCAGGTGAGCAACACAATTCTCAAACTGGTCCACAGAAATTGCACTGGGTACATGAGCCATCTTTAGAAACTTGATCAATGACTTGGCATGAGCCTCAGAACATAATAACGGGGAGAGCATAGAAATCTTTGAGGGAGTATGCCCCAGCTGATCAACAATATCATAATCACTCTTGCGAATGATTTTCAATACTTCTTCCATCTGCTTAGAGAGGTCATCAGCAGCTGGCACATCAGTAGATACAGGCTCAATAACAGGACCCTTGCCCCGAGCATCAGTGGTGGAAGTAACAGCAGGAGTAACTGCACTCTTAGAAGCAACTGGAGGAGAGAAGACTCTTCCACTACGAGTGATCTTGCTAGATCCAGCAATATTATCAATGTCAACAGGCACATCAGGTAAAGGCTCTTGCTTAACACCATGGATGTAAACGTCAGACCCATAGTGCCAAGGTACAGCTTTGTCAGATGTATAAGGAATAGGACCAGGAGTGGTAATGATCAGAGGAGCCATCCATAGCATCCATTCTATCCACCAGCATCTTGAATTTGTCTTCGTTAGGCTCATGGTAGCAGTTAGCCTCAGAATCAGAGTCCCCCATAGTGTTGTGGAGACTGCCTCTCTCCTGCTCAGACTCTTCAGATTCATAGTCTTCAACCTGTTCCTTGGTCTTGTCAGGACCTTTGAATCTTCTTCCCATGTTGAGCAACCCAGCAGACCTTCTAGCTTTCTTAGTCTTCTTGGCCAGCAGTGTCTTCAATTCATCCTGCCCCTTGGATAGGTTCAGGATCAGCTCTTGGAACTGTGCATTCTGTGCCTGAAGATCCTTAACTGATTGTTCAAGAGCCATTGCTGAAATAAACAGCGAGAAGATGAGAAACCTGTGCACAATTATAACCCTGTGATGCAATGATATGGGAATGCATATGCAATGTTTTCAAGGACCGCAGGATTTAAATTTGCTTAAACAAACAAGAAAGTAACTTTTTATTAGTAATAACTTGTTTTGCCTTTTAGGCTTACAAAAAATGAAAACGAAATAAGTACAAAAGATGGGGTTTTAAGTCTCCCATGGACGCTTCCTCTTTGTGTTGAGGTATGAGTTGAGGTTTCGTCCCTCATGAAGTAGCTTTGTTAGCTCTAGGATCCTTGCTTGGCTTGCTTTGTAATGAGCCTCGAAAGTATCCCTTTGCTCTTTCAGTTGGATCCATGATCTCTGCAAGTCTTCCATATCAGTAGGCCTGTCTGGGTGAAGGATGGTATAAGCCGTGTCTCCTTCAGCAACAGGTTCCATGGTAACTGGTAGGACGGCAGGATATGGCATCATGAGTGTCTGAGCACGAGATCGTACCCATCTGAGATAAGCCTCCATAGGAATAGTGTACTTAGGCTCCAGTGTCTTGCTGTCAACCCTGTTTACCTTTCCCCAAGCTCGGATGAATCTCTGATGGTAACCCTGAAGATCGTTGTCGTAATCAAACACAATGCCCTGAATCAACATGTCATGTGGACCATCGCTCCGGGCGTAACCAAACTGTCGTAAAGCTAGAGATGGGTTGTAGGTGATGCCTCCTCTTATGCCTAGAAGTGGCACATTAGGAAACTCCCCACAACGGTCAATGATGGTGACATTCTCCATAGATCTGGAGCACCAATGGATGTCTGAATGAGAAAGTGACATGATCCTCTTGGACCATCTGAACCCTTGCTCATTCTTCATTACTGAGCGAGGAAGGTGAGAAATAAACCACCTAGAAAGTAAAGGTATGCAGCACATCAAAGTTCCTCTTGCCCTTGTAGTACGGGTGTGAAGAGAATGTAGGATGTCTCCAAGTAAGGTAGGCACTGGATTGTGACTCAGGAATATGTTGATGGCATGAACGTCTATGAACTGATCAGGATTGGGGAACAACACTAAGCCATAAATTAATAAGGCTAAGATCTCCTCAAAAGCATCGTAGCTCATAGCCTTCAAGAACATTTGGGCTTCATCCACTAATACCTTGGCAAGAATACCTTTAACTCCACTTCTCGTCTCTAGAACAATGTCAGACTTCTTCAGATGTAGAGCTGCAGCAATAACTTCTGGTTTAAGCTCCTTCTGTGAATGGCTTCTGATCAAGAACAGGTATACCCAGAAGTTTAGAGAACTCCTCCATGGTTGGAACCAGTTGATAATCAGGAAATGTAAAGCAATGGTGCTTAGGGTCAAAGAACTGAAACAGCACACTCATCATGTCTTCACTGAACCCTGAAGTAACTAGATCCAATAAGTGACCATGTCTCTTGTTGAACTGGGAATGATCAGGCACTAGGGAAACCAACTCCTTGAGCTTAGCAGGTATCCCTACAAAGTTGATCCTGATGGTGTTTCTACGAGCAGAAGCCATGACCTGCAACAAAGAACAAAGATAAATCCTTTGGTCCTTGAAATGGTTAGGGAAAATGATATGCTTATGATGCATGATGATGTCATGATGTCATGCTCAATCACAAACATGTGGCACACACAAACAAGTCACACCATAGCCTTAGGTTTAAAGGCTTGCATGAGGTTCAAAGGCAAGTACCCTCCCCTGAAGTTAGATGGTTCATCCTGTCCTACAAAAGTAACCAGGTTCTAAGGGATCTCAATATCATTGATCCTTCACAAGGGTGGTTGTTCAGAAGGCAACTTACTTGCCAACCAAAACCCTCCAAGTTTAAGATCTCAATGAGCGTAGTATCGAGTGTCAACCAACTTCAGTCTGCACCAAAGCCGGTTACCTCACTACTTTCTAAAGGCCAAGATGAGTTAACTAGGGTTCTAAAAGTCAGTTAGTGCATTGACAACATATGGCAGCCTCAATATTATCCTCAACTTGACTTAAGGAATATAAGCACCAACCAAGAAGTCGCACTAACTATGGCCACCAGATCAACCGTATCGATATACGTCGTACAGTTTCCTTGGTCTATTGCCATTTACCTAAGGTACACTAGATCCGGGTTAGGACCTTTCACACATAAGAGCACCCCAACAATATAATAATAAAGCAAACAAGGCAAACAATTTAAAGTGATCTTAATTCCTAAGGGTACCCCTCTTAAATAGATCCCCAGCAGAGTCGCCAGTTCTGTAACACGGTGGGAGAACTGACTTTAAACAATGTTGCGGATAGCAAGAGTCGCCACCGACTTTTATTTTATCCATAAGGAAAGGTTATAAAAGAACAGGAAAGACCTTAGAGAATATTTTGGGTCCGGGGGGTAGGTTATGAAAAGGGAAGGTGTTAGCACCCTTTTCATCCATGGTTATCCATGGGCTCTTAGGTACTTAAGCTCACTTTTGAATTGTTTTGAAAGTGTAGTGTGTGAATAGAAAATTTTCAGAATAGTTAATAAATAATCCATGTAAGGATGTGTTAAGAACTTGTTTGAAAACTTGTTGAAAATTTGTTTAAGTGTGAAAAAGTTTTGAAGTGAGCAAGTATCTAGGAGTAGCCTACCCTAATGTTTTAAGGTCTTTCTTATTCTTTATCCTTTCCTTAGTAAGACTATCCCTACTATAATGGAGTAGGTAGTCCTTACTTTGGATGTTAAGGGACATGTGAGGGACAATTGGATTTTTGAAGGCCATTGTGGGGTGTAATAAGCAAACTGGAGGGACTATCATCATTTTTCGAAAGGGACTCGATTCGTAAAGGCAACCATAAGGGACTTTGATGATTTTCTTTTTTGAGGGACTTGCTTTATACACCCCACTTAACCAATATTCATAGGCAACTTGAGGGATATCCTTAAGAAGTGAGACGGCGATTAAAATCGACTTACGTGTGTGAAATGTTTAATATAATTATCTTATATTAAAATGATCTAATTTATTTTTTTAAATATCATACATATTAGCACTCCCTAATTACTAACCATAATGATAATAATAATTAAGTAATTACAATTTACATCCAAGAGGCAATTACAAAATAAATAAAAAAATAACAAATAAGCAAATAAAATATTAGGGTTAGTAAATAATAAGAAAAATTAAATAAGGTTAGTATAAATATAAAGTTAGTGAAAATAATTAGTTGAAACAATAATAATGAGAAAAATAGACAAAGTTAGAAAAAATAATAAGATAGAAATTTCAAAATAATAATAAGCAACAAAATATGATTAGCAATAATAATTAATTAATAACGTGATTAAACATAAGATTTGATTTTTATTTAGAAACATAAATGATTAAATAATTACTATAATATAAAGTTCTAAATATCATAAGATTTGATTTTTATTTAGAAACATAAATGATTAAATAATTACTATAATATAAAGTTCTAAATATCATAAGATTTGATTTTTATTTAGAAACATAAATGATTAAATAATTACTATAATATAAAGTTCTAAATATAACATAATTATAAATTTCTTAATCATTTACAAAAATTTAATTATCTCTAATTATATATTAACAATTATTAAGAAAAATATTTACACATTATGATGAAAACAAATTTTAACTAATCAATAATCACATTCACCAAAATTTTACATTAAGTGTTTATAAGGTTTAATTTTATTTACAAAAATTTACAAGAATTATAATAAATATATACATAGAATCATATAGAAAATTAAAATTAGGTTTTTATATTAATTTGGAAAAAAGATGTTAATGTCATTTATTTTAAAAAAACAGATTTTTATATTACAACAAATTTTAATAAATTAATGATAACAATAATAATAATAATAATGATAATAATGATAATAATAATAAATAATGATAATAATAATAATAATAATAATAATAATAATAATAATAATAATAATAAAGCAATAATGAATTTTAAATGTGCCAAATAACCCAACAATGTTGCTAACGCAGAAATGCGCTCATCGCAATCAGATCTAAATCGGACGAAACAAAATTTATCGCAAAGAAAAAGAAATTAAGCAAAAAATAGTATTATTGCTCACACAAAAATGCGATCATCGCGACCAGATCGAACTAACACAAATGTCACGCGTCATGCACACAAATGTGCAAACATCGTATCGACATAATTCGATCAAAAATCTTATATATATAAACTCTAACAATTTAAAAATTATATATATATAAACGCAACAGTAATAGATAAAGAAAAAGAAATAACGGTAATAGATGAAGAAAAAGAAATAACGGTAAAAGATGAAGAAAAAGAAACAACAGTAATAGATGAAGGAAAAGAAATAACGGTAAACGATGAAGAAAAAGAAACAATAGTAATGGATGAAGAAGAAAACTAAATAACGGCCAACGACACTCACTCCTCTTAGGTTTTTTTCATTCTCTCCTCTTTTCCAACAAGGCAACACATGTATATATAGGGAACAAATTAGGGTTAACACCAAATTGTCAATAATGTCCCTAAAGCCCATTTTAAAGCCCAAACTAAATAATTAGTTAAGAAAAAATAAAATTTAAATAATTTAAAATAATTAAAATAAACTTAAAATAAAAACTAATAATCCTATTGATTCCTAAAATAAAAAATATTATAAAAAGAACAAAATTTTTTTCAATATTTTTTTATTTTATGATTTTTTGGATATTTTTATGAATAATTTTAGAAAAAAGTGAAAAAAAAAATATTTTAAAAAATGATTTAATTAAAATACGAAAATAATAATTAAATAATAATAAAAAACTATTTTTGTTATTATTTTTTTTTTTTAATGAAAGATAGAAAAATTTAGAGTAAAAATAATAAAAACAACAAAAAGTGCCAAAGGTGAGATTCGAACTCTCAACCTCTCACACTCATAACTCCTTACACATGTCCTCCTGACAATTGTGCCATTTTTACTTTTTAGAAAAAAAGTGCATGCCATATGATATTTACCTGCAAAAAGTCAAACGACTACACAAATTTGTTAGTAATTGATTAAATGCAATGAAATGCGACGACAAATCTTAGGGCAAAATTTGGGGTATTACAGTTATTATGATAATATTTCTCACCCAACCTCTCTTTGATGTTGGCAAAAAAAATCATGAAGTTTGACTTTGGTTTGACCACAGTTGACCTCAGTTTGACCTTTTAACTGCATTGACTGCTTTTGACTTATCTGATCATCTGACTGAGCAAACTTTTGAGAAAAGTCTTGAAACTTGACATGGGGGTTCTTATACACATATAAGATGTTATGAAGCTCACTTGAAGTCTTGGAAGTCCATTTAGCCTGATTAAAGTCAAAACCCTAGTTTTGGATGCACTGCTTAGGAGGTGCATTGTCTGAGGGAATTGTCAACTCTTCTGACCAATTGTGAATTTTGTGAACCTTGTGAACCTTCTTGGAACACAAAGTCTTGTATTGTGAGGGCAAATTTTGGGGTGCAACAATGATCTCAAATAATGAAAGTTTATACTTGTTGGTATTGTAGGTTGAATCAAGTATAAGCACGATAGGAAACGTGTTGAACAACTTTATGGAATCAGGATGAGCCCAAAAATATCTCTAACCTTGACTTCATCTCGCATGTTCGGTACCAGGATACGTAATTGTTATCATCCAACAGTTTCAAGAGTTATTTCGTCTCAGTCCTATCTCCTTAATCGCCTTGTTAATGAGGTACTGAATGTTATACACTTGCTTGATATTTGATATATTGTCAACTCGCTTTGATTTTAATGTTGCAGGAATATTTTTTGGTTGAACATGATTCAAGGTCATGTCAGCAACACATTCCTTCTCTTTCGACTTGAGCCGACAGACAAGAGGATGACCGGCTAATTTTTAAATACAAATCATGGTTACGCAACCCAAATATCACATTAAATCTCAATTTTTTTATAACATGTAACAACGAACCTGAAACAGACACTCACATTTTCTACTAACTATGTCGTCTCTTTTATAATTCTATAGAGCAGTTCGATGTTTCCCGCTTCTCTCGCGCACAATTGTCACAACGACATATCTTCAATCTGAACCATTATCGAACATTCCGATAACCATACTAAATCCAAGCTTAAAGGCCTCCATACGACTCCATTCGAGCATTTGATCACAAGATTCAAACTCTTCATTGTTTTTAAAGTTGTTGCCAGCATCTATCGTCTTCACAACAACCCCTTGAACATTCGAAGAAACAAGGTTCAGAGAAACAACTTGTTTTGGGAAAATATCGGGGGGCACCATATATATTAAAAATAATACAAATAATAACACAATATTAGTTTAAGTACTGTTGCAAACTGATTGTAAAAATAAACACGGACACTTTCCAAAAATGCATCTCGGACAAGTTCATACACGTACCGGAGATACATTTCCAAACACAGCGTAAGAATTTTCAAAAAAAATTAATGATTAATGTGAGCAATATAGAGGGAAAAAACATTATTTACCTAAAATTATATATTCTTTTGATCCCTGTGATATGTTGACCCAAAATGATTGAGATTTGGAGTGAAAAAATGGATTGAAAATGAAGGGTTTTTAGGGTGAGAGTTTAGTTGAGAATGAAGTATGACAACAATGAATAACTGATCATGCAGCTGGAAGCTATATCAAATATTTTTCGGAGATACATCTCCGAAAATACCTGACATGCAAATGTGACAGAAAATTTTAAAATGTCACCCATAATTCCAGAGATGCATATCCAGAATATCTATTGAACTGAATAATTAAAATGTTTTCCATAAAACATTATGGAGATATATCTCTGAAATAAAACTAACTTAATGTATAGGTCGTAACTCATAATGGCCTTGGTTGAGTATGAAAAGGTGCGTCCGAAGATATATCTCTGGAACTTGGGAGCATATGTGGAAATTCACATGGTGCGTTAGAAGTATATAGGATGTAATAAGAAAAATCTCTCATTCTTTTCATTTTAATTCAAATGGATAGATGCAAAAATGGAAAAGAGCTTTATTTCTTAAAGAACAAGTTATGATGGAAAGTCACCATACAAAGTCAAAGCGCATTCAAATATTCCAAAATACAAGAAATAAACATCACAATTGAAATACATGAAGAAGAAAAATAAAGTCTAACCCACAATTGACTTTTGGTCAAACAATTGACCAGAGTTTGACCAAGATCCTAAGACATACTTCTTGCTAAATCCCCAAGCCATCTTCGCCCATTTTCATGTTGTCTTCAAGTTGTTGCACCATGTCTTGAACTTTATGTGTATTCCATGTCCAAAATCATTACGGGCCTTGTACCTTGGCATATCAAACTACCGAACTTCATACCCAAACCTGCACCACCATGATGCGCCATAATCCAACCTACAACATTAAGACCAAACAATGTCATCATCACTATAACTTCATATTACTCATCATCAACTCACAGTTTCACCATGCCATATTTTCACCATTTTGACAAACCATAGTACCTTGTACATTACATATATACCAAAAAGAATTTAAAAAAAACAAGTGAAACATAACAACACTAACAACATCAAACACCCAGGATAACACTAACACGCATACATACACATAGCATCCCAATTGAATTAATCAAAAGCGAAAAATCAAACTAGCTAGGCCAAAAGTGTGAAACTCATACATGAAGTAAAACTCACACTTCCATAAAAAACCAATATGCAAACTAAGGTTTATCATTCAAACCATCGTGAACATGTGCAATGCAAATGACCCTAAAGCATGATACACCATGCAAGCCATGCCAAAACCCATAACAGATCCATATCATAACAAACCATACAACACACACAATGTAACGCTCGTGACAATTCACATTATCCATAACCATCATCCATTAACCATATCATGATCATGACAAATCACATTCCAAAACACATTAAACCACATCATAATTCCAATCATGAAATCCAAGAGCAATGCAAGTCAAGACAACATAATGCAATGCACTTATCATGCTACACCACTCAAAATAGTCCTTCAAACTAATCATTCATCAAGCTTCAAATCAAAATTCAGCATACACAAACTAGATCATAACAATGGCCATACAATTTAATATACATTTAGTCAAGAATAGCACTATTAATTCATCGTTACAACTCATAATGCAAACATAAACCTAAAAGATGCATCATACATACATCACCACCTTAGCCTCTAAGTAACTAACCCCTAAAATAAACTCAAACTAACTCATTAACTTATAACTCCCATTTAACAAACTTCAAACAAGTTTCTAACTGCCTAAACCGCCAACTGCCACCTGTCCCTATGCAATTACCCAAACCTTATATCCTCTTTTCTCAACAAAATTAGTTACAAACCATAACAACCTTCTAACTACCAAACTAACACACTCCCTATTCAAGTTTTATACTAAAATTTTTGGAAAGAAACATAAATGCCTCTCAATTTTCTTCACTCAACTAAACCAAATGTCAACTAACTTTTGATTCATTTTTAACCATTGATTAAAGTGGCACTTGGATCATTATCCAAGGGCTCATATTTTATCATCTATAATTACTTTCTAACTGACTTTCCCTCTTAATTCTACCATCTCTTCACCTTGCTTCACTCAAAATCCATAATCTACCATAACAAAGATATGTAAAAATTCATTTTTAAACCTCAAGAATCACTTAGAGGACTCATCATAATCTTCACCAAAGTTCCATCTCTGAACTTTGAGTGAATATGTGCTAAACCCCCGTCCTATTTTTTCATCAACACTCACCTCTGCAAATTCACACTTTCAACCTAATCTCTAATTCTACTCACATCACTCTTCTTTTTATCCTACTAACAACAACAAAACAAAGAAGAAGAAAGAAGAAGAAGAAGGAAAAGAAGAAGAAGAAGAAGAAGGAGATCCAATCAAAAAGTAAGGAATTAGGGAAAATACTCTTACCTGAGCATCTAGAATATCATCTATGGGTTTCTTGATCATCATCTTCAAGCTTTATAACACTTATCAGAATAAACCTTAGCTCCGTAGGTAGGTCTTCGAGTCCCTCTAATTATCCATTTTCCTGCTTCATCTTTGTTACCATGTTGTTATGTATGATGCACTGAACAGAGGCCATAAGCCAGTAGCTTGATTCCATGCTCCATTAATATTTAATTTGAGTTCAAAATTTTTTTCTAGGGTTTATGTTAAGCTCATATTTAAGGATAATGGACAGGTTGTGTTTTTTATTGAAGCATAGACGAGAGTAGAGGGTGAGGAAAGGGTCATTTTGATGGTGGTTTGGGGACATTTTGGCTCCACCACTATCGGAGGCAATTTTTGGCGTAGCGGAAGGGATTTCCAATGATCATTTAGAGAGAGAGAGAGAGAGTGTGTGTGTGTGTGTGTGTGTGTGTGAGATAGAGAGAGAGAGAGAGAGAGAGAGAGAGAGAGAGAGAGAGAGAGAGAGAGAGAGAGAGAGAGAGAGAGAGAGAGAGAGAGAGAGAGAGAGAGAGAGAGAGAGAAAGAAAGAAAGAGAGGATGGGAGAAGTGACTAAGTTGAGTGGCGTTGGAAATGAGGAAGTTCTTTTCCCTTCCCCCTTTCTAATTTCTCATGGGCCAAAGAGTCCAAAACCCATTTTCCTTTTCCATAACGTACCCCTCATTTTCCTATTACACCCTCATTCTAATGAACTTGGGCCTTACACCCAGCTACGCCTTCACACTTTTTTTATAACTTTGCACCCCCTTTAGTAACATGTTTTATTTATTCATTTCTTTAGAAAATCCCTTATTTTAATAGTTGTTTTTAATATCAAATTGATCCTTTAGTCATGATTAGAATTAGGTTCATTAATTTTAGGATTAGCAATTCTTAATTAGAATGAGATTAGTTTAAGGCTAGAAATTAGGGTTTATCTTTAACCTTAACCTTTTCCCTTTGATGTCATAATTGAAATTACTTCTTGAAGTGCTTGCTCGATTATTCTTGATGAGTTATTTGACATAAGTCTTGCATGATCCCTTGTTGTCTTGATTTAATTAATTGATTAAATTCTATTTGGTTCATTAATTAAGTTAATGACTTTAGGATATTATTCAGTTAATCCTTTTGATTAATTAGTTACACGATCAAAATCATAGAAAATAGGTAGACAATTGCATAAACCCTTAGGAGTTTAGCTTTGATTAATCCTTTTGGTTAGCCTGCTAGATTTTGAATATAAGGGTTAATTTCATATGAAATTACATGTTTTAATACCCTTGCGGTATTTCCTAAAATGAACATGCAATTATCTTGGTATTTCATCTAATCCTTGGCAATATTCTTTCTTTTCCTTATGATACAATAAGACAAAATATTTCTTTATGCAAATAAATCAAAATACTTAAAAAAAAAATACGATGTAAATTGTGCATCACGAGCCTTAAGAAATGAAGAAGAAATAAGAGGGTGTATTCCTATCTTTATTATGAATATCTTTAGATATGGGACGAATGACCCAGTTGTTCAAAGTATTCACATCCATACTTAGACTTTATTGCAATTCAAATCAAGGTCATTTTCATAATTAAAGAAAGAAAAAGGAGGAGAATGTAGACTTTATCTCCCCGAATGTTCAAACACTGTTGTATAGCTCCATGTCTGGATATCTGTTTTCAGACTAAAATCAATCACATCTAATCAAATTCAATTTTTGCCTTAGGGCATTCAAAAGCTTTCCATAAAGGATATGTTATTTCCGTTCTATTGCAATAGAAACAATGGTTAAACCTCCCTCGAGCGAATATACAAGTAACATTTAAATTCTAGAGTGCAAATGTTAACATCGTTCAATAAACAACTACTTATTTTCTATCCCACAAACTATGAAGCTCTAATTTTCTTATTACACTATGTTGCACCCCAAAATTTGCCCAACATTTTCTTTATCTAGCTTATGTTTCATTTCATTCACATTAGCATTATCATTTGCATTTCATTATGTATGCAGGAGATCAAGAGGTATGATTACCAATCAAGAGCTATACAAGACTGTGAGGCTAGCCAAGAAGGTTATTCAGATGTTCAAGGGTTGATATCCTTGTCAGATAAGTTAAAAGATCCTCAGAGAGAGTGATTAAAGCCAAGTGTGTAGGGCTCCTAACTTGAGAGTTGTGGAAAGCCAGCAAATGATTCTAAGGCCATGAAGTTGGACTTGAGGTCTTGAGAAAGCTCATGAGAAATGTTGAAGTTCATTTTTTGAGGCCTAGACAGGTCATTATACAGGATTAAGAAGACTCAGCCATGAGTGGCGCAACTAGGGTTTAACTGGGTCAACCCTAAGTCGACTGAGGATTTGAAGAAGGTTGAGACCTAATCCAAGAGTCATGTGATCATGGATTGATACATTTATATGTTATAAGGATGATCCCAAAGTCAACTCATCATGATTGAAGAGTTTGAAAAGTTTCAGGCTAGGGTCTCTAAGACTTGACAGTGTAAAATCTCCTAGCTGGACCCCTGACTTCCAGGCCATTTAACTCAACATATGATCTTCACCTCATCTTGACCCCCAACATTATTGTTGTAGGGCATGATCCTAGATTTAATTTGAGTACTAGAAGTCCTTGATAGGGTTTATAGAACTCAAGTTATGAGCCAGACAAGTTACAAGTCATCTGAGGCATGTGAATTTGGAGCTTGAAAGTTACCCAACTTGTATGACACTTTTTCCCTAGAAGGATGATTCCTATGAACTTTTGGTCAACATGAATGTTGTTCCTTATTCTCTTAGCTTTCCATAGAGTACTAGAAGTCCATGATTGGATTTGTAGAACTCAAGTTATGGCTTTGACAAGTCATGGGTATTTTGGGTATTTGGACATTACAGGTCATTTTGAATCATAGGTCAGTTGCATCATCTTGCAAGCTTCAAATGGATTTTTGTTCAACATGAAAGTTGCTCAAAATGATGTTTTTAGCTTATCCAAGTATTAAGAGTCCATTGATATGGATTATATCAAGCATTGGTTGAAGAAAATTCACATAAAGACCATTTTAATGAATTAAAATGAGAAAATTCAAAACAATTGGAAATAATATGTTTTCAGGTCAAATTTGTGGTCATTTTGAATGGAATTGATATTCTAAAGAGATTGGCATTATCATAATTTTGGATTGAGGTTCATAACATGGCCATATGGAGGCTTGCTTCATAATGAAGAAACACATCAAGTACACCTCATGGATTGAAATCAAGGAGGGAAAACACTTCAATTACACTCCACAAATGTTAAGTAAGGGAATTGGACTGAGTTCGAAGGAAGAACAAAGCCAAAACATGTACCATCATCATTGAATTGTTGGAAAGAAGTGAGAATTGAAAATCCAAAATTGGGCTTGGTTTCGGCCTCCAAAGTGGTGAAACAGATTATAAATTGAGTGTGGAGCATTCTGAGAAGCTTCTAGTGTCAAAATCTGTTAAGAAGCCATTGGAGTAAGTTGGAGAAAAAGCTTGAAAGTGATTTTTTGGTTTTGAAGAGTCAGAGGGTTTCATCAAGAATTGGTGATCAAGAATCGTTCATCATCAATCATTGAAGCTTTCTGCACTTGTTGGAGGAGAATTGAGGTCTGAAACCACCACAATCGAAGCTTAAAACCAGGTTTCCATTTCTTGAATTTTCTCTCCATTCATGCATTTTTAGTGGATTAGATTCATGTGGTTAGGTTGCAATTAAGGTATAGATGATTTCTGGACAGAAAAATTGAGGTTTAGTGACAATTAGGGATTGATCCGTTTTCGGTTGAGATTTAGATTTCTTTATTCTTGAGGTTTTAGCGTAATTAAGTGGTATAATTGCAATCCTCGTGAAATTTCCCACAACTTTCGTTCAAGAATCAAGTGGATTGGTGGAGTATTGAGAGAGATAGGAGCTTGCGAATTGCTCCGGTGAAGCTCCGACCGGTCGTGGCCGGAAACTGCATTTCCCCCCCTGCGTTTTTCAAACTTAAAGAAGACGAAATCATGGCCTTTAATTCATTTGGAAAATAGGACTAAGTCAGTCAATTCAATGACTCCAAGCGCGCCACGTACCCCCTCCCCTAAAACGCGTCGTTTTGCTTAAGTAATTGTTATCAGTTGGCCTCAGCGCGCTGCATGAACCTGGAGTGCGTAAGTTCGAATCCTCGTGTGTTCCCTCTTTTTAATCTTGTGAGAACTGAATCAGGTGTTATTTGTTTTGGGCCTTAGCTTTTCGCGCTATTCACACCTCCCCCCGGCATGGCCCAAACGAGAATAACACGTGAAATGCTTGCTTAGTGCACCCTCCCCAAGCGTGTTCCATGTGGAATGATTTTGCTGAGTTCAAACCTATATGGGCCCAGCGCCCATGTACTTTCAACACCCCCATTCATGGGCCCAAGCGAGATAATGTTTGTTTTTCTTGCTAACTGAACCCCTCCCTGTGCATCTCTTTTAATTTCTTTCCTTTTATTTTTTTGTTTAATGCTTATGAGATTTAATTCATAAAAAATAGTAAATGTTGATAATAAATTCTGGAAAAATTTGTGGATATAAATTGAGATGTTTAGGATTTTATCATGCTTTTTATTTTAATTTTCCATGCATTTTCCATTTTATTTCATATTTTCTAGTGTAATATGTTTTTAATGGTGAAATAATTGTGTGATGATTTTGTCCATTTTATTTCTCACACATATTTCTGAGTTTGATCTTGAGATTTTACAGGCTGGTTATATACATGATATTAGTATTGTGTGATTTTTATCAAGATTTTTAGATGATTTTAAATAGGGTTTTAGGGTAGTTGTTTAGGAGTGTTCATGATTGAATTCCTTTAGTGTACCCTTGAAACTTTAAATTTAATTTGAGCCTTTTGACTTAGGTTTAACCCCTGATTTTTGGACTATAGCATGTTGATACATGTAGGATGATGTGATATTTTCCCTAGATTTTTTAGGAATGATTTTCAATTAGTTCCCTATTTTACAAATTAACTTCAATTTAGGTGATTCTAACTTAGAGAACTTCATATGTTAACCTTGTAATTGGCCATTAGATGATTCTAGGTAGTGTATTCCTTCTTGATAGAATGGTAAGTAAGTAGATACCTCATTAAGGTTTAGGAAGAGCCCTAGAGAGTGTTTTATTTCTTCAAACAAACATGGCTTGCTTTGTGTGCATGCCATTCCCATCCTATGATTCAAAGTCCTCGTGTGAAATCCCATCTCTCCTTTGGAGGGATCTAGGGCATGTCATAATAAGTAGAACTTTTGAGGATGCCTTTCTCTGATGACTGGTTGAGTGTCAGGAGGGATTCCTTTGGTTTCCTTCCTGCTTCCCATCATCAACCAATATTCTTGGTGGAGCCTATTGAAGATTGAAGCTTGAAGATGGAGTTCTCCCATGAAGCTAGCTTGGGTATCAACACAAACTACAGACTGTTGGATTGTTGCTGTTAGAAGTTTGCTTGCAGCTGTTTGGATGTTTGCTGCTTGTCTGCTATTTTGTCTGCTACTCTTTCTGTTTGACTGTTGCTGGTGTGACTTGCTATTGTTGCATTCCTTTATCTTTGCAATTATTCATACTTGGATTGAGGTTGAGATGAGCTTGTGGAGGCTCCTGCCCCACACATATTTCCTCCCTCACTTGCATTGCATGCATTTTATTTACAGTTGTTCCCTGTACTGTTTACTATTAAGCTGATGCTTATCTGTTTCTGTATACCATTGATATGATCCCCTAGGAATCTCACTTCCTATGATAAGGAAGTGATGATTAGAACTTTAGGTTGAAACACATGCATGATAACTTCTAGGAGTTCCCTGTTTCAAACCTTAACCATAGGATGAATCCTTGGCATGACAACATTAGGACTTGATAGTCCCCCCTTAGTTGGGCCTGTTCTCTCTTCTCATCTCAAAACAAATTAAAATACAGTAATAAAGGTTAACTGACGTCGTACGTTACGAGCCTTAAGCTACTTGAGAAAGGGTTGTTGGAAAGTTTCTTTTCAACAGTTTGGATGTTTAGTATGGCACCCTTTGGGTGACATGCGACACATTCACTCTCAAGTCATAGTCTCTAGTGCGATATTAGTTGCAAACAACCATAAAAAATAGTTCTTCCGTAAAAGACAGAAAACAAACTTCAAACCTTTTTGCCCCGTGGGCCCATAATTCAAAGGAAGCTTTTCTGAAGAAAAGAGTGTCGTTAACTCTCAGTTCTACCGCAAACGGTAACGCCTAAGTCTCCGAGGGTCGAGTTGCGTACGTCCAAACTGCTGGAACTATTTGTTAACCCTACTCGAAAAACAGATGAATCTGAATTCCCATAATCCGAATTATCCCGAACTACGTAAGCTTTGATCTTTCATACCTGTTGAGAGTACGTGGGCACAATACTGACGTATTGGCGAGCCACCTTCCTCATCACCCATAGTTAGTCGAACTACATTGACTCTGATTTCTCGTTCTCTGACGAGAATACGTAGGCATAAAGCGCGACGCTTTGCCGAGTCATTTTCTTTTCTTTTTATACCGGCCTTGATAGGTAGATAGTAAATAATCCCGTCAGATAAACACAACAAGCGTGGATCCCATCGAGTACGATGGACGAGAGGGGTGCTAATACCTTCCCCTTGCGTAACCGACTCCCGAACCCAGACAACGGTTGCGATGACCTTGTCTTATGCTTTTTTGTCAGGTTTTTCCGATCGTTTCCTTTCCCGTTCTGAGGGATAAATAACGAAAGGTGGTGACTCTTCTGTTTTGCCGGCACCTTATTTTCGCGGTAGCGACACACTATACGAATATGCAGACACAAGATTTCAAAATCTTGGCGAGCAAACTTATTAAAACTTATTCTTTCATTTAATTAAAACTAATTACAAGTAACCTTTAGGGTCTGTTTGGTTCAAATGAGGGGGAAGGGAGGGGAGGGATTTTAATGAAGGGGAGGGGAGGTGAAGGGATTTTTTAATCAAATAAGTGTTTGGTTCAAAAGAGAGGAGGGGAGGAGAGGGGAAGAATTTTAATTAAAAATGTGTTTGGTTCAGAAGGGGAGGGGAGGGGTTTTATTAATAATTTACATTTGTATCCTTATGATCTTATATAAGTCATATGATATTAAAATGTGAAAAATTCGTGCGTATTTTTGTTGGTAATAAAATTTCTAATATTGAGTGATTAAAAAAATACTTATTTGTCACATAAAGTTAAAAAATTGAGTACAATCGATTCGACTTATAACTTTCCAACATAAATTAAACTATATGCCAATAACATCGTTTAAATTGTGATGAATCATATAACAAAACAAATATATAAAATAACTTATTACTAAATATTAATGGTTCAAAATATTTAATAAAATGAATAAACAAAAATAAATAAAATGATATGGTTTACAATTTGATATAAAAGAAAATATGATAGAGTACATAACAAAATTAAAAGAAAAAAAACAAATATAACGAAACATATTTTTTTTAATAAAAAAGACAATGATTATGATTTATATTAATTATAAAAATTATAAAATAATTTGAAGGTGGAGAACAATTATAATAAGTCGATAAAAACAATCGAGAAAAAACAGTAACACAAAAGATAACAAATAGTTTTGAAATAATAAAATTAAACTGAGGATATTTTAGTAAATATAATAATTTTTAAATATCAAAACTCATATTCTCTCCCCTCCCCTCAAAATCCCCCCAATTCAGAGGGAACCAAAAAGTGTGTTTTGGAGGGATTTTGCTCCCCTCCCCTCCCCTCCTAAAATTTGAACCAAACATATTTAATTAAAATTTTCCCCTCCCCTCCCCTCCATCTACCCTGAACCAAGCACACCTTTTAGATAATAACACTCATTCGCATAAAATAATCAAAACGGTTCTTGTTGAGTACAACGGATGTGAGGGGTGTTAATACCTTTCCTTTGTATAATCGACTTTTAAATTCGAATTTGGTTGTGACGATCATTTTCTTTACCTTTTTGGGGTTTTATCGATATTTTCCCTTTCCTCTGGAATAAATAAAGTTCATTGACAACTTTGTATTTTTCGCGGCGCGACAAGTCCCTATACTTATTTTCAAGAGGATCAATAGATTTGAGATATATCTTTGAAGGCTGGGTTTCCTAGACTTTTTACTATCTCCTAAGCTCAATATGGTAAGGTGGGCGAGTTATGGAAGTGAGAAGATATGAGGATCACTTGGGATCTTAACTGGAAGAGGTTGTTCTTCGTTCATGAAAAACTTTTAGTCTTTGAGTTTTTCTCTATCCTTAGTCATTTCCAAATCAGTGAAGAGATATATATGTGGTTCTGGAAGCATAATAAAAAAATATATTTTTCACTGACGTCTGCCTACTCAGTCCAAGTAAAGCTTAATACCTTATTTAATTCTAACCTTGTGAGGGATATCTCATTGCTTCCTCGTATTTGGGATAATTGGGGTCCTTATAAGGTTGTGGTATTCTCTTGGCAATTTTTTCTATATAGGTTACCCTTTAGAGATAATCTTCTCAAGTGTAAGGTTATTATTTGCCCAAATTATCTTTCTTATGTGTAATATGGGGATCCTCTTGAGTACGCCTCTAATTTGTTTATTATTTATAACTTAACTGCCATTGTGTGGTATATGATATTTAAGTGGTTTGATTTACAAGTGGTGATTCTTATGGAAATTATGATTCTTTTTTAGGTTTTTTATATCTTCAGTGAAATTCTATTCTTAAGGGGACAAATGTTAAACTAGATGCTTAAGTCAAGGTGTTTAAATCTTAAACCATAATTAACAAATAATTGATAAACAAAAAGATCAATGATAAGGCAATAAAAGAACATAAAGAATTTTTAATCTAGTTCGGTGCAACCTCGCCTACGTTTGAGAGGGGGGGCTTGCAACTCAAGAAAGGAAATCCACTATATCAAATAAGTATAATTAGTCTTATAGGAACAACAATCTCATGTTGTTCAATGCCTCTTGCTAATCCTAATGACTTTCTATTTAGGATCTTCCTAAATTCACGTTATCTCAATCACTAATCCTAAGTGATCACTACAAAAATCAGAATAATGATTTTTTAATTACAACTCAACTAAAAAAACAAACTATATGCTTTAATATAGGAATGAAATCACTATAGTGGAATAATTGAGTTTTGACCCATTTTTAGTTGATTTGAATTAGGAGCAAAAGTCTAATTCAAATCAAAGACCATGTGATTAAATCAAATGTTAAATATGACTCGATCAACTCTAGTAGAGATGACCCAAAATTGGCTGATTCGAATTAAGAATAAATCGAATTGAAAAATTCAACCGCTTTTTCAAAACAGATTATCATAAATATTTTAAAAGTGTGCGCTGAAGGTTTTAAGCAAAAATATGAAAATTATATTTTTCGAAAATTGATCACGTTAACACTAAATCAATCTGCAAATATCAAGAATGGTGTTCATGATGATACATAAAGGTATTCGGTTGATTCAATTATATATTTTAAGATATGTGATTATATATTGATTAAATATCAATGAATTCTAACCTCAATTGTTTCTTAGATTTTAATCAACAATGCAGCTATATTAAACACCAACTTTAACAAAATTTAATCTTACGTAATAAATCATTATTAATTGAATAAATGATAAACTACACAATAACTGAAATACCTAAGCATGAAAATCCTACAAAAATTAAATGCAAGAGTAAGGAGAGAGATGACACCAAGATTTATAATGTTTCGACGTCTATCTTTGCTTTGCCTAGGTGCACTCTTCAATAGTTTCCCATTGGAACCTACATTGTTCCTTTTTATTCGGCAAATATTTGCAAGAGTTTATACAATCACCAATCTATAATAATATTGAGAATTATAAAATCTCCTATCAGTGTCTTGACTTTTATACATCGTCATGTCAAACTCTTTTGTGTAATCTTTACTCGATTAATGCTTCTTAGAACTTTCAACATCACCAATATGCTATAAGCCTTTGTGTGTAACAATCAACCCCTAGATCCTACCGATTTCTTTTGTATTTTTCTATACAATCACTACGAGGCAATTTGGAGAGAAAAGTCTCTCCTTTTTTCATTGGAATTTGTCAGCACCAATGACAACAACCTCAATCTTACAAGCTACATGAAAATCTAAACAAAAATCTTAAAGAATGGTTAGTTTCAAGAGCGTGTCTCCTTCAATAAATTAGAAATCTCTTATTATCAAGATTTATAATCAGGTGTAAAGTATGATTCGAATCAACGCAGCTTGAAAAAAATCCCTGATTAGCGAGTAAAATACATTCAACACAAAACTAATATGTGTGTTGACCGCCTAACCAAGTACAATCTCACCATGTTTAGTAATGATTGGTTGTTCGAATAATGCACAAAATTTATTCATGATGTAGTTAGTAGAGATCTTATTGTTGAACAAATACCACTAGGCTAGTGTGTTTTCTTCATTGGGCCTTAGCCCTCTTAAAGTCCAAAAAAAAAATTGATATGAAAAATGTTACCAAAATATTCACGAAAAAAACTATGAACTAAAAAAAAACCACACCCACCCCCAGTAGTTGCGATTAAATTATCCATTAATATTTTATGCGTTTATAACTTTTAAAATAATTGATTTAAGAAATATTACCAAAGTAGTCATGAAGAAAAATTGTGAATTAACGAATATCACCACACCCTTCGTTTGCATGATTAAATTATCCATAA
Organism: Lathyrus sativus; assembly: GCA_963859935.3. Lineage (NCBI taxonomy): Eukaryota > Viridiplantae > Streptophyta > Magnoliopsida > Fabales > Fabaceae > Lathyrus > Lathyrus sativus. The sequence goes on along the minus strand of OZ012739.1, from coordinate 480,200,976 downwards.
TGTATTTAATTACAATTTTACCACCACACTTTTATGTAGTTTAGAAGTAAAATATAAAAAAAAAACACATAAAATTTGTTCACGTTTCTAATTTTTAAAATGATTGATTTGGGAAATGTTACTAAAGTAGTGTTGAAGAAAACAATGAATAAATGAATACCACTTCCACACTCGGTTTGTATAATTATGTATTCAATTATACTTATACACAACACTTTTATCGCATTTGTAATTTTTAAAATAATTGATTTGAGAAATGTTACCAAAATAATGACGAAGAAATCAATGAACAAATGAATACCACCTCCGCCCCCGTTTGTGTAACTAAATTATCAATTTAATATATTCAATTACAATTGTACATGACACGTTTGCTTAGCTTAGAAGTAAAATCAGAAAACCCATGAAATTTGTTCGCATTTGTAATTTTTAAAATAATTGATTTGGGAAATGTTACCAAAGTAGTGATGAAGAAAACAACAAACAACTGAATACCATCACCGTCCCCAGTTTGTATGATTAAATTATCAATTAATATATTCAATTACAATGGTACACGACACTTTCATGTAGTTTAGAAGTAAAATCTGAAAATATGTGAAATTTGCCCGCGTTTGTAATTTTTAAAATAATTGATTTGGGAAATGTTATCAAAGCAGTGATGAAGACAACAACAAACCACAAAATATCACCACCGCCCCCAATTTGTATGATCAAATTATCAATTAATATATTTAACTACAATTGTAAACGGCACGTTTGCGTAGTTTTAAAATAAATTTTAGAAAGCGCGTTAAAGTTGTCTCTATTTTAATTTCTAGGATGATTGATTCAGAAGCAATTATCAAACTAATTAGAAAATAAATAAAATCGAACACCTAGATTTTTTTTCCATAAATTAAAAAAATTAATAAAAAGAAGATAATTTTTCAATCTTTTTTTAAATTCAAGATATCTAACATTTTCAAACAGAAAAATACATTTCTAAATAGATTAACCAACACATATTTTTTTTATTAATTATGACACTCAGTGAGAGTCACTTCCTATTTATACTTTTGAAAGTTTTTGGAGATATAAATTAGAAATACCCACCTATTATTTTTACTAATTTATATATATATATATATATATATATATATATATATATATATATATATATATATATATATATATATATATATATATATATATATATATATATATATATATATATATATATATATATATATATATATATATATATATATATATATATATATATATATATATATATATATATATATATATATATATATATATATATATATATATATATATATATATATATATATATGTTCTGGCCTGGGCCCGGCCTCGCGGCCCAGCCCAATAACGGACAAGGCCCAATAAGTGAGGCAGCTTGACTGGGCACGCACCTCCCGCCGGACGGGCCGGACACGCTCCCTGTCAAGCAGGACGACGCGCTTATTTATATATATATATATATATATATATATATATATATATATATATATATATATATATATATATATATATATATATATATATATATATATATATATATATATATATATATATATATATATATATATATATATATATATATATATATATATATATATATATATATATATATATATATATATATATATATATATATATATATATATATATATATATATATATATATATATATATATATATATATATATATATATATATATATATATATATATATATATATATATATATATATGTTCTGGCCTGGGCCCGGCCTCGCGGCCCAACCCAATAACAGACAAGGCCCAATAAGTGAGGCAGCTTGACCGGGCACGTACCTCCCGCCGGATGGGCCGGGCACGCTCCCTGTCAAGCAGGACGACGCGCTTCTAAGCGTCCTCGGCGCTCCCCCTAGCCGGACAGAACGCCCTCTGCGGGCGGTATTCCCCGTGCCGTCGGGAAAGATCCCATGTCTTCGCGTGCTCCCCTCCGCGGGGAGAACAACGTGTCACGCGCACGTTCTTCACGTGCTCCCCTCCGCGGGGGCACGTCATCCCCCAACTGCCCACCTCCGAAAGAGCAGGTCAAACCCACTTTCCGGAGACCACGAGACAGTTGGACTAGGGCGAAGACCACGTCCTGGTCTTCACTACGCCACGTAAGCCCTAGCAGTCACCTGGGTTGGGCCTGGCCATCCAGCCCAACACAAGTGACTGTTGGCCCAGCGCTGGGGTCTCTCTATAAATACCCTCTTCCTCAAGAGGGTCAGGTAATTCACTTCTGACCCCATTTATGTACTTTGCTCTCACTCTGCCCAATTCCTTACTTTAGCATCAGAGTGTCTTGCAGGTACACCCCCCTTCTCCTCCTCATCACCGATGAACAGGTAGCAGTCCAGCAGCGTGTGGTCAGCCCGTGTATGTATTGTATGTATATGTATATATATATATATACATGTATGTATTGTATGTATATGTATTGTATTGTATATATATATATATATATATATATATATATATATATATATATATATATATATATATATATATATATATATATATATATATATATATATATATATATATATATATATATATATATATATATATATATATATATATATGTATGTATTGTATGTATGTGTGTGTGTGTGTATATATATATATATATATATATATATATATATATATATATGTGTGTGTGTGTGTGTGTGTGTGTGTGTGTGTGTGTGTGTATTGTATGTATGTGTGTGTATATATATATATATACACACACACATACATACAATACATATATATATATATATATATATATATATATATATATATATATATATATATATATATATATATATATATATATATATATATATATATATATATATATATATATATATCACACAAACAATTCACTATCTTATTTGTTGGATAATTTACATACACATCCTTTTTTTTAAAATGATATGCACGCCCTTTATTTTTTATGCACAAACAAAATAAAGAGAAAATGATAATATAAAATCAGGGAAGTGTATTTTGTTTTTAGGTAACCAATACAAGTAGCGCGTGCATATCTTAATATAGGTGAATTCAATTTAAAAATACAAGGAAAAAGATAAGACAACCAATATCAAAGTCAATATTAAAAATGTACGAAGACAAAAGAAATTGCAAAGAGAGGAGAAGATTGTTAAATATGTTATTCATTGTTTTAGAAAAATTGTATTTGATTTAGAAAGATTAGATTAGATATTTTTGGGCTTTTATAGTTTGAGTTTTGACTTGGGGTGCAAGCTAACCTAGATTTATAAATAGGGAGAAACCTTTATTTTGTAAACATCTCATCTCATCTCATCATATTTTGTAATTTACAGTTTGCAGTTGCAAGTGAAATAACATAATTTTTACAGTTTGTGGGCAGGGAGTTCTCTGCAAAAAATTGTTCATCTTCTTCTTCTCCAACGTTTACTTTCTTTGTTTATTTCTAGACGTTTCTTTCATTGTCATTACGTGAGTTGAAACAATCTTGAGATCAAGATTGATTGAGTAAAATTCTCCATAGGTTGTGGTTGAATTTCCAACATCTGGTATATAAAGTTCTGGTTATGATTCAAGGAAGGAAAATCGTGATGGCGATGAATCATCCAAACGGTCACTTTCCGGCAAACCTTCCAAATCTCAAGAAAGATAATTATGAGAATTGGTGCAAGCAGATTAATATGGTTTTCTATTATCAAAACCTTTGGGATCTTATGAAAGGAGGAGTAACACCGCTTGCAAAAAATGCAACGGATCAAGAAAATGCTGCATTCAAATAATTGAAGAAGAAAGATTATAAAACTCTCTTTATAATCCATTAATGTGTAGATCCAGATAATTTTGAAAAGGTCAGTGATATAGAATCAGTGAAGGAAGCGTGAGAGATTCTTGAAAAGTTGTTTGGAGGCGCAGAAAAGGTTAAAGAGGTGAGGTTACAAACTCACACGAGAACCTGTGAATTACTTCAGATGGAAGAAAGTGAAAGTATAATAAATTTCTTCACTACAGTTACAAAGCTAGTGAATCAAATCAAGGTGTGTGGAGAAGTGTTGACATCAAGATCAATTGTTGCAAAGATCTTGAGATCGTTGGCTACAAAGTTTGACCATGTGGTAGTAGCCATAAAAGAGTTGAAAGACTTGTCAACATTGACGAAGAAAGAGCTTTAAGGGACGTTTGAGTCTCATGAACAAATGATGGCTAAGAGAGTTACAGGAAAGTTGAAGAGTGACGTGGCTTTGCAAGTGCAGTCAAAAAAGGAAAGGAAAGACAACAAAGGTAGATGAGGCTACAAAAATATGACTGGTCGAAATTAGCAGGAATGAAACTTGTCAAATCAAAGAAAACCATGGAACTAAGGCAACCAAAGAGGTGGTGTTTCAGGTAGAGGAACAAGTGGTGGATGAAAGCCTGACAAAAGTCACATTCAGTGTTTAAATTGTTAGAAGTATAGTCACTATTTTACTAAATGACGAGAAAAGAAAAAGAATCAAGAAACTAATGTAAAGATGGCGAAGCATGAAGAAGAAGAGATGTTGCTAATGGTTACAACATGAGACGAAGAGAGATTCCAGGACCAGTGATACTTTGACTCAGGATGCTTATCACACATGACTGGAAGGAAAGATTGGTTTATCAACACGAAGCCCTCGTCGAAGAACATGGTGAAATTTGCAAATGACAATACTCTATCCGCTAAAGGTATTGGCGATGTTTTGATTATGAGGAAAGATGGCAAGAGGTCAACAATTTCCAATGTGTTGTACTCACCAGGAACAAAGAGTAATTTTCTTAGTATATGACAGCTAGTTGAAAAGAACTACAAGGTGTCGATCAAAGACATAATGATGAGAGTTCTTGACGCAGGTGGTAGGTTGATCTTGAAGGTTTCAATGTCTCAGAATAGGACCTTCAAGATTGAACTCAATGTGATGGAGCATAAATGCCTAGCAACTATAGCCGACATGGATGAATGGTTATGGCATTTTTGACTAGGCCATCTCAACTTCAATGACATCAGAGAGCTAAAGAGGATAAATATGGCTCCAGGATTACCTGAAATTGACATTCCAAGTGAAGTTTGTGAAGAGTGTGTTCAGTCGAAACAACACAAGAATAACTTTAGCAAGGATGCAGGAAGGAAGTTGAAGGCAATTTTGGAAGTCATATACTCTGATGTATGTGGTCCAATCCATGTGGATTTAATTGCAGACAACAGATACTTTGTCACGTTCATATATGATTATAATCTAAAGTTATGGACTTACCTCATCAAGAAGAAAAGTGATGGGATCGAGATATTTGTTAGATTCAAATATATGGTCGAAAGATAGAATGGTCGAAAGCTGAAAATTCAGAGGACTGATGGTGGTGGATAGTATGTGTCGAAAGAGTTTGATGCATACCCAATCATGCATTCTACACCATACTTGGAATAATCCCCTACCTTGGATTTACAGCAAAAGCACATTCAAGCTCTAACAATGAAGGTTTCTCATAATCCCTTGTTCTTCTATCATCTTCTTTGTCAAATTCAGTTTTCACGTACTAACCCTAAAAACTTTCTACTAACTCTTTTTTATTAGAAATTCAACCCTCCTCAATAAGTGATTCCCACAATGCACCTGTTTATTCTCATATTTACTATAATACCCTTTTGACTATAATTATATTTTAATAATAATCCACATTATTCTCTACTATTTTTAATTTTATTGTTTATTTAAATAACTAGAACTATGCTCCAAAACCCAAAATATTATATACGAATGCCAACCACCTAAGAACCTTCCAAATGGATATAGAAATATACTTAAATAATCAAATATGCATAAACTCAAATAAATAAATAAATTAGAAAAACAAGGTGTTACATTGACCACCTAACAAAGTACAATGTCACCATGTCTAGTAATAATTAGTTGTATGAGGAATGCCAAAAATTTATGTATGATGTAGTTAGTAGAGATCTTATTATTGAATAAATGCCTCTAGTAAGCTAATGTGTTTTCTTCCTTAGGCCTTAGCCCTATTAAAGCCCAAAAGCAAGTTGATATGAGAAATGTTACTAAAATAGTCACGAAGAAAACTACGAACTAAAGAAAACCACTCCCGCTCCTAATTGGTACGATTAAATTATCCATTAATATAATTAATAACAACTTTACCACCACAATTATGTGTGATTTTGAAATAAAATAAAAAATACCTGAATTTTTTGTGCGTTTATAACTTTTAAAATAATTGATTTAAGAAATGTTGCCAAAGTAGTCATGAAGAAAAAAATGAATTAACGAATACCACCATGCCCCTCGTTTGTATGATGATTTTATCCATAATGTATTTAATTAAAAATTTTGTTAGAACGTACAACGCTTCAATGGTAAATCAATGGAGAAATGATTTAATTTGGAGAAGACAAAGTGAGAAAATTGAGAGAGAGTAATTAAGAGTGAAAATTGAAATTGGCGTTAACCCCAAAGGGTATCATCGAATGCTATTTATATAACAAGTACAAAGATTGGAAAAAATACAAAACAACTTAAAAAATAAGCTGAAACTGAAAAATCTCTCAGTGCAACCGGTTACCATATTTGGGATAACCAGTTACACCTCATTTCACTAGCCAGCTATGTAACACCCTAAATTTAATCGGAATATGTTAAGTAATTACTTAATTGAGAATATTCATGTTTCGGTGAATTTTCCGGTGGTTTTGTGAATAGTGGAAAGATGTGCATTTTTGGGTATTTACTTGATTAATAGCATATAATATTAATTTATTATTATTATTAATTAAATGGAATATAAGTTAAATAAGGGTAATTTGGACATTTGAGGGAGTTAGTAAGGGTAATAAGGCAAAAGGCCAATTTGTGAGGCCCAATACTAGGTTGGACAAAATTGAGTTCTGAAGGGAATTTGAATTCATTTTGTGTTAACCGTGAAAGTTTTATGGCCAAAGCTCTGAAGGAAAGGTTGGAGGTAGAAGATCCCGAAGTTAATCGTGAAAGCCGTGAATCGACTAAGGTAAGGGGAGTATCATTGTTCATGATTTTCTATGTATGTCTTTAGATGTGTTTATGGTTGGTTTATGATTTAAGGTATTTTGGGTTGGCTGTAGGAAAATAGGGAATTTGATGATAAGGCTTTGAGGTTAGGGGTAATGGTATGTAACACTGAATATTGATATGAGAAGGGAAACCTTAGGCCTTCATGGCCAAAACCTTGGATCGTTATATGTTTGACCTTGTAGAAATAGGAATGTTCAGATGTGAGTAACTCTGATGCACTCAGAGCAATTGCAGGAAAATAGTGATTTAGGCAGTGCACATGTTGCTAGATTGGCCTAATAAACCATAGATTTTGTGTCGTTATCGCCGTATGATTGTGGGGGATGTTTTAGGGATGTTTTGGGGGCATTGGGTAGGTGAATCGTATGAGTATTTGGACAAGAATCAGTTCTGGTCGTAACAGGTTTTTCCTGTCATCGCTCTGTTCGCCTAGTGAGCAAGCCAGCGAAGGTTCGCTACAGACTCGCCTAGCGAGCAAGCCAGCGAACGTAGCAGAGTTCGCGAATTTGATTGTTTTGCAGCGATGCCTTGATGTGTAATTCTGGGGTTTCTGGGATGGATTACCCCGAGTATGACAGTGAGTTTTAGGTGATGTGTACATGATGTTATGATAGTTTTCTATGATGTATCGATTGAGTTAATATGATGAAATTACCATGATTTGATGAATTATGTGATAACATGAGAATGATGATTTTATGTGATGATGATGAGTATGACGAATGATGATGCACCATATACTGTATTGTGAGGATTATTATTGTGACGCGTGCATCATGCATTCATGTGCATCCGGACTTCGGTTCAGGACCTCGATTGCTTTGGCTTCAATCCCACTATGTGGATGTGAAGTATTTTGATGTGCTCTGATCCTATTGACGGGGATTTGTGGAGGGTTGATGGCCCAGTGTCCATCACACTGTGATGATTGGTACCACATGCATTGGGTTGTGTTGCATTGCATTTATGAGTCTTTTGTATAAATTATGACGTTGTGGCCTTTGAGGCATATTTGAGGATATGAATATGTTAAATATGATTATGATGTCGTTTATGCATTAATTGTTATACATTGATTATTATGAATTGTTTTACTCACCCTGCCTGTTCGAATGTTACCTCTATGTGGGTAACGTGCAGATGATCCAGTTTAGCCATGGACGCCGGCGAGGAGTTAGTTTTGAAGTTTTTGAGTGTTTTAGTCTTTTGGTCAGCCTAAAGGGTCTTGCTCTGATATGTAACATCGGGTTGGGTTTCTTGAGTTGATTTTATACTGTTGACGTTATTTTGATTAATTTCCCTTTTTGAGGAAAACTTTGATTTATGTTTTGAGTTCCGCTGTTTATGATGTTTTGATGTACTTTGGGAAAAACCCGTTGTTACGGAGTATGAACCTATTTTGATGACTTTGAGAAATGTACGCCCTTTGAGTGGCTTTTTAATGAGATTTATTTATTCACTCTGATTTCTGTGTTATTTTGCCTTGATATTTTTGGGATAGAAAAAGGGTGTTACAAGCTACACGTCTTTCAAAGCATGTAACCAGTTACCACATATTCGATAACCGGTTCAACCAACTGGAAATATATAATTAAGCTTCTAACACACCACCTCGTTTCAGTTGGTTCAAGTCCAGCATGTTTAAGCTCATCTTCAACCTCTTGAACACCTCATTTGTTACTCTGTTAGTCAACAAATTTACAAATTAGTTTTTACTTCGACAATATCCCAATCTTAACTTGCCTTCACTCACTAGTTCCTTCAAATAATGAAACCACATATATATATTCCTGCTTCTTCCAAGTGCAATTGGATTCTTCGTAAGATTTATTGTAAAAATATTTTCAATAAGAAGTGTAGTAATCTCACCCTCATTGCTACCCAACTCCTTCAATAGATTCAAGAGCAACATAGCTTGACACGCACATAACGGTGCCAAAATATACTCGGCCTCACAAGACGAGAGTGTCACCACTAGTTCCTTATTTGAACACCAAGATATTGGTGTCCTATCAAACATAAAGATATATTCAGCTGTTGACTTTCTATCATCCTTATCACCACACCAATTGGAATCAGTGAAACCAAGTAAATCGCATTTTCACCTGTATCTGATGTGGGAAAGAGAACTCTACAACCAAAAGTTCCTTTAACATATCTAAGGATCCCTTTGATCGTTGTCAAGTGAGACTCCTTCGGTCTCTCCATAAATCTATTAGCAATACCGACACTAAATGCCAAGTCCGATCGTGTATTGCACAAGTATCGCAGTGATCTAATCAATCTCCTATATTGCATTTGATCCACATCTCACTCATCCTCGCTCTTTGACAACTGCAACCTTGCTTCACATGGTGTAATGGCTGCATTACAATGCTCCATTTCACACCTCTTCAAGATCTCAAAAGCATACCTCATTTGATTCATGAGCAGTCTCATTTTTTACTTGTGAAGCTCTATGCTAAGGAAATATATCTTAATACCAAAATTCATTATCTCAAATTCATCCACAAGTCCACTCTTTAACTTAGAGATACTCTTCTCACAACTGCCGGTAATCAATAGTTCATCAATATACAAGCAAAGTATGATTGCACCATCATTCGCATCCGTCTTCACACATACTCCGTGTTCGGACACACACCATTTGAAACCAATATCAATTAAAAATCCACCAATGCGTTTGTTCCAAGCTCTTAGAGCCTATTTCAAACCATATAATTCTTTATTCAATTTATATAACTTCAGCTCCTGATTCTTTACTACAAATCTAGGGGTTGCTCAACATAAACCTCTTCATCAAGTGGACCATTCAAAAAAGCATATTTGACATCCATTTGACATATCGCCCAATCATTGTTATTCGCAATACCAACAAGTAGTCAGATGGTTTCTATCCTAGACACAAGTGCAAGCACCTCCTCAAAGTTTATACCTTCACGTTGCAAGAATATCTTTCCTACCAATCGAGCCTTATGCTTGATCATCTCGCCTTTGAGATTTGACTTCACTTTATAGACCCATCGAACACCAATTGGCTTATTCCAAGCGGTAAATCAACCAACTCATAAGTACCATTTTTTCCAATAAATTCTATCTCCTCCTTCATTGCATAAATCTATTTTGGATTGCTTAGAGCCTCTTTCGTGTTCACTAGTTTGGATTCAGCCATAAGCGTAAAGCGGACAAAATCACCGTCATCATTGATTTCATTGTCTCATAATCTTTCACATTCTTAGAGTGTTTGAGGTAACACCCATTGCCTTGTTGGTCGTCTAACATTATCTTCATTTTGGACCTCAATTGGTGGCTGCACAACATTTTTAGAGCTGACAGGATCATAAAAAATAAAGCTACTAGAAGTCTGTCTATTCTGCGTGTAACCGATTACACCATAATGAACTTGCTAGGTGTAACCGGTTACACTCTCATTTGCATAACTGGGAGGCTTATTCCTCTGCATGTAATCGGTTACATCACAATGCACTGGCTGCATGTAACTAGTTACCCTGGGACCTACAACACTTATTTCACCTAAAATAACGTCGCAACTGATCGCAATCTCCTGATTTTGTACATCAAACAACTTGTATCCACCAGTAGAGTGATATCCTACCAATATCATCTCATCACCCCTGTTGTCTAACTTCTTTCTAAGTTAACCAGACACATGTCGATACGCCACTAAACCGAAAACTCTCAAATGACTTAGATTCGGTTTGAAATCCAGACCATATCTCTTCCAATGTTAGCTTATCGAGCTTTTTAGTAGGGCACCTATTCAACAAACAAGTGGATGTAGAGACAACTTCACCCCATAGCTCATTCGACAAGTTCTTTTCACTTAACATGCTACGAACCATGTTCATAATTGATCAGATTTTTCTCTCGGCAACACCATTTTGTTCTGGTGTATAGGGTGGTACAACCCCATGCACTATCCCCTCCTGGTCACAAAACTTCCCAAAGTCATTTGAGACGTATTCATCTTCATCGTTCGTTTTAAGCACTTTGAGTTTTTTACTGCATTACCTCTTCACCATGGACTTAAACTTTTTGAACACATCAAACACCTCATCCTTCCTCTTGATAGGTAAGTCCATAGATTTCTACAAAAATCGTCAATAAATGTGACAAAATACATATTGCCACCCAATGTGTCAACTTGCATCGACCCGTAAACATCGGAATACACCACTGTCATATGCGTTTAACAACTAGAGTCGGAGTACCACTCATCACTTCCTTGGACTCCTATCGAACCATTACCATAATGTTTTTCTCCAGACGCATTTCTGCTATATTTTTTGAACTACTACAACTGTTGTACCGCAACTTGCAGCTGCTACTGCTGCTGGCCAACAACTCTTTAGTGCCATAATTCTCCTCCGTAATCATAACCAAAAACGTGTTTTCATCGTCCACCTCTTGCCTCGCAACTTTAACTTAATCGCCTTGATTTTCCCTTAGTTTTGTGTTACATTCTCTTGCGAAATGACCAAGTCTATGAAAATTGTAACTCTTCACCTTACTCTTGTCACTTTTGTTGAAGTTGTTGCCTTGATCACTATCTTTGGAGCTGCTCTCACCTCTTTCTCCCATCGAAACCTTAGAATTATGTGGATCTCTTCCACCTTAATTCTGAAAATTTTGCTTCCCTCTCGAAGCCCATTTTCCTTTCGATCTTTTACTCTTGTCGTTGAGTCACACTTGTAAAGCAATCTCTGTTTTGGCTTTATCATTTCCTCTTCCATCCATCCTTTTCTCATGAACCTCAAGAGAGTTGTGAAACTCATCCTTGCTCAATGTCGCAAGGTCCTTCGTCTCTTTGATAACCACTAAAATATTGTCGAATCTTGATGTTAAAAAATGTAAAATCTTCAACATAACATTCTGCTCCAAAATGATTTCTCCACACGCCTTAATTTGATTCACCAAACGCATAATACACGTCACATAATCATTGATCATTTCCTTCTGTTACATCTGTGTTAACTCAAATTGCCTTTTGTAATTTTGTAACCTCACAACCTTTACTTTAACGTTCCATGCATAAGCTTGTTTCAAGATCTCCCAAGCTTGCTTCGCCAACTCGAAATCGCTAACTTTTTCGAAGTTATCACCATTGACACAGGAATGAATCAAGAAGAGTGCCCTGTAATATTTCTTCTTTTTTCCTTGTATGTAACCATCTGAGCATCTGTAGCTTCTGCTCCAAGTGGTGTGACTCCATTGTTTATCACCTCAAGAACTTATTGATACCTAAATAATACTTTTATTTGATTGGACAACTTGTCAGAATTCTTCGAATCAAGAATTAAAAGGTTGGTGGAAATTCTATCGTTGAAAATAATACTCATTATTGCAGCGAATCAATGGATCAGAACCAGTGCTATCGATGGCTGTTGCACCCCAAATTTTGACCCCTTAAATCTTTATCATCATTCTAGGATCATTTTCATTTGATTATTTAACCTTAACCTACTTTAAGTTTGTCTTTGTTAAGTTACAGGTGAACCAGGGTTCCGTACAGTCGGAAATCAAAGTTTCGACGGTTTAACCAGTCAATGTATTATATTGATTCTCCATGAAACAAGCCTCTAAATCATCAAATATACTCCATTGGGTCAAACATGAGTCCAATTTAAGGTTGTCACATAAAGATCAGGAACAGTGCAGTTCAGGATCCCCGATTAGGGTTTCTGATTAGGAAAAGTCAATTGTGGTTTGACTTTTGATTTAAAAGGTGCTCCAATGATGGAATCATGGTCCATTAAGCTCATATGGCTTAGGGAAATCCACTCAAGAAGTTTCAAGGCCTCAGAAGACCCAGAACGTCAACAGGCGACTCGGTAGTCATCGATCGATTGTTCGGTTGACCGAAAAGTCAACTCTTCAACCATAAGGAATTTGACCTCAAGGTGGGAAGAAAGAATGTTCCTAATGACATATTACACATAACCATGAAGTTTCATGACCACTGGATCAAGGATTAGGGAGTAATCGAAAAAGTCGGGAATTAGAGTTTTGAAAGGGGCAAGACCATAACTTCCTAACCACACATCCAAATGAGGTGGTTCAAAGCTTGTTGGAAAGGTCTTGGCAAGTCCTACAAAAGTATCGCACTGGTCCATGTGAAAAAAATGCATAGATTTGGAGTTATAGCCAAAATCATCACAAGAGGGAGAAAACACTTAGAAATTTTCTAAGTTTGTGGCCTTTCAAATCATGTTTTCAGCCAACTTTGAGGAGTTGTTTGACCTAGTTCCACTTGGAATATGAAGATCATGAAAACATGAAAGTTGTAAAGCTCTATGAGGGCTTTCCAAAAAGTACTAGAACTCCTCCATAGCCCTTGTGAGCTGAGAGTTATGAATCCAACAAGTTGAGGTCTCAACACTTGAGTGCACCATCTCAACTTTTTCACAAATCCACTTTCCAACCACTCAAGCCATTCTTAGCCATTTGATCAAGTCTTGATTTGATATTGAGAGGGTTTGATGAGTATAAATGCAGAAGAAAGAAGGGTTTGGTAGACATGGCAAGATGCAAGACATGTGGCGATATTTTAATAAAAAAAACAAAGAAGAAAGAGAAACTTTTTGATGGAAGGTACAACTGCAGCCTCCCTACCCTCTAGCCTCACTTCATTCACCTCCATGTCCTTCATATCACTTGATTTATGCATCACAATGATCCAAGAGCTTGAGTGTACAACTGCCACATGATCTTGGATGGATTTTCTTCTAAGATTTCCCTCCAAGGCCAAAACTCCAAATCTGCCCCAATGCTTCTCATGGCCTACAAATAGAGGATTCCTCCCACTGTATACAACACACCAGAGCCATCCAAAACACAAGGAACACACAACTCTCACTCCTTCCCTCTTTGCTTGAAAGTGAAGAAATTCACAAAATCACCAAAAATGGCCACTTTGCATTTTTAACACCAGCATCATTTCCAGCCAAGAAACCATCATAAAAACCATATACACAAACCTAAAATCACCATTTGAAGCTATTCCAATAGTTATTTTCATAAAAAAAACCCTTGAATCAAAAAGTCAACTTCCACACACTCAAGTTTGACTTTTATGCACATTTCAAGCCAAATCACTACACAAACCTTTTTCCACCAATTCAACACTTAGAACACTTCATGTCTATGACATTTTAACTGTCCAAAACCTCAAACCACAACTGGAACTTTATTTGCTCCAACTGTCCACAAGATTGCTTCCTTTCTTAAAGAAGAAGTAACTCTCACAAGTGTGCTCAAGGGGGAGAATCTCTGGTTTTCTTGACAGCTAGCATAGTAAGGAAAGACTACAAGAGGTATGCATTTATAAGCTCTTTCAATAACTTGCATCATCATGTATTGTTTGGTCATGTTGAAAAGCTTGTACATTGCCATGTTGTTTTTGAGTTTGCTGGTAAAGTGTAGTTTTGTTTGGTTTTAGTAAAAACTTTGGCTTGAGATGATTCATATGATGCTGTTGAGGCCTATTTTGATCCATGATGACTAACACCATCTTGTTAGTGTTCTTTTCTGTCAATTTATTTTGAAATTTTGAGTTGGTCAACTCATGTTGCTTTGTTGTTTTAAGGTTGGCTTCCCACAATAAAACCTGTTTTAAAAGCAATTGTCCTCTCATGTGTAAATGAATAATTTGTGGTTTAGGTTTGATTGGTGCCATGTTTAAAATTCTCACAGCAGTTTAGAGGTTGTAACCAAGTTGTTGCAGTTGTGGACTGTTTTAGGTTTCCTTGTTTGAGGGATGCTGTTAGAGTTTAGGTTGAGTTGTTTTGGTTATACATTGTTATGTTCTTAAAATTCTCAATCTTAGTGGTGAAACTGTTTTGGTTTAATATGCTCATGCTGTATCATTTAGCTTTCCATTAAAGCTTTGTTGTAGCTGATACTTGAGGTAGAGTAGGATCATGGCCTGTTTGCATTTTGAACCAAATTAGCTTGATCATATGTGTCTAGCTGAACTCATGGTAAAACCTAGTTCCAAATGTCAATGACTTGGTGAATAACATTTGGATCACTAATAATTTTGCTATCCAAGTTTTCACTCCTGTCAAAACCTGTTTATCATTGCCAAAACCTGTTTGAATTCACTAACAGATGGAGAATTCTAGTTTTTTTTAAAGTTGCCTTAATGCTTAGCCTGCTATATCAGGGAATGTTGTTGTTTCTGTCTTCAACCAATTTTGTTTCCATATCAAAAGAATTTTTATAAGTTGTTGTTAGAATTATATTTGGAATTCATCAATGGATGTGGATGAAACACCAAGAATCTCCTGCTGACATATGACTTGGTATTAGGATTCATGTCAAGATTTTGTTTTGTGGGGTTTGAGTTTACCAATTCTCTACTTGCTGATTAGATCTGTTTCTCACATTAGAGTTGATTTGAGATTGGCCTTAATGTGTTGTTAACAATGGGTGATTGGTGTTTGAGTTTAGTTTGACATAGACCATTTAACACTGTCATGTAGCTTTTGTTTGACTATTGTATTTCAGTTCCCATTTTGGATAAGTCTGTTTTGGAACTTGTTTTTAAACATGTTTTGATTCTGTCAAGCCATGTTCGGGTTCAGGTCTGTCAACTCCTTTGGGCTGTAATTTTTGTTTGGCTGTTGTAATCATGTTATATTGGGGGTGCTGCATCTGTTGAAATGATTCAACCAAATGCTGTCAAAGCATGGTATGATCAACACTGTTTGATTCTGTCAATTTATTTGCTTTCAAGCTTTATGAAATACGTGTGATTGAATTCTAAATCAGTTATAGATCATTAAACTTTTGTTTTGTCTTGGAGACATTACTCTAACATTGTTGAATTGCAGAGGTCATTAAGAACACAAATTCCATCATTTGTAACTCACAAATCAATATCTTGCTTGGGTGCTTCTTGAATGGATTTTCTTGTCAGAATTCCTTCCATAACATATTTAGAGTTTGCTCAAACTGTTACATGACTTTAGTTGCATCTGGTTTGATCTATGTTCTTCAAAATGCATCTCAATGTCTCTCATTGCATGAGCATTCATGTTTTTATCTATGTACAATATTTAAAAAATGGATTGCACCATTATGATCCTCATGAAAAATCAAGCAAGTTAGACTCAAAATTTATCAATTTTGATGGAGAATTGAAAGAGTTATATCGAAACCGTTTTGATGTTCTTCACATAGTTTTGGCCATGAGGTTGCCCAGAAAATATACGCCCTTTTGTTACATATACAACTGGGGGAGGGGGGGGGGCTTGATACAATAGATGTATCGCCACCCAGTGGTTAATGCCTTGCCTATAAGTACTTTGTCATGCGCGTGATCCCTAGTTCGACCCTCAGCGAGGGCGTTTTTGCCTATTTTCATGGTTTCTCCGCATTTTATTGTTTTGTTCTTCTTTTTCCATCACTTGTCACAGGTACTTAGTGGTTGGGTTGACATTGTTTTAAGCCTATGACCCCAAGGTCTTGGGTTCAAGCCTTGGTGAGGCATTTCCTTCGTTTTTAGCACATGGTTTCATTTTATTTTATTTAATTTTCAACTTACCATAACTCCTTTTAATCATTTTTAGGTGATTCTTTTTGCTAAAATTTTATTTTATTGCATACTTTCATCAAATGTTTAAAGAATTCTAAAATCTCATTTTTAGAAACACTTTACATTAAAGAAAGTTGTAATTCATTTTAAAATTTTCACCTTCTCTCATTTCCTCCATTTCAAAAACTTTGATTTCATTCTCTTTGAGTTTTAATTTATGAACATGGCTTGTTGTCTCCCTTGTGCACTTAAGTATTGAAATTCAACTTTGCTTGTACGTGTTTAAACGGTTCACCTTTAAAAACTGTTGACTATCCCTAAGAGATTTTGAACTGTTTTATTTACATCGTTGTGACATTATTGGTTTATGTATGATAACCTTTACCCTTTATCCTAACCTTAGGATTTGAGCCGCCGTACTCACATTTAGCGTCCCGTCGTAGACATTTCCCTCGTTTACCTTTTCAACTTAGGCTTGGAGTCGTCGTGCTCTATTTAGTCGTCCCGCCGTGGACATCCTTTACCCTTTATCCTAACCTTAGGATTGGAGTCGCCGTGCTCTATTTAGTCATCCCGCCGTGGACATCCTTTACCCGTTATCCTAACCTTAGGATCTAAGTCATCGTACTCATGTTTAGCGTCCCGCCGTGGACATTCTTTACCACAACAATCTCAACATAGATTCAGGAGTCGCCGCACTCCATGTAAGTTCTTCTCTATGAATGCTTACATCCCTTTGGAACCTTGACCACAGTCAATAGCTCCTCACCCTGAAAAGGGGAACTACGAACGCTCTGATTTCTCGTTAAGAATACGTAGGCATAAGATGCAATTTCTTGGCGAGCTCACTAACAACTAACTTCCTGTTAACATTTACAACTTAGAATTGAAGTCGCTGTACTCATGTTTAGCGTCCCATCGTGGACATCCTTTATCATAACAATCTCAACGTAGATTCAGGAGTCGCCGCACTCCATGTAAGTACTTCCATATGAATGCTTACACCCCCTGGAGCCTTGACCATAGTCAAGAGTCCCTCGCCCCTGGTTAGAGAAACTACGATTGCTCTGATTCTATTCCCGTCAGGATACGTAGGCACGAGATGCGATTTCTTGGCGAGCAAACTTTGTACAAACTTTGTATATACTTTATATCTTTACCCTTAACACTTTTCCTTTAGCAAGCAAACTTTAGCACAACGCAAATACTAACAAGAGGTTCCTGTAGAGTACTACAGATGTTTAGGATGTGAAATACCTACCCTAGGCATAACCAACCCCCGAACCTTTAGATCTCTCTTTGCTTAGCTTTAGGCCTTGCTGTTCGCTTTGCATTTTTATAGGTTTTTCTTTCTTTAAACCTTTCATTTTTGGATAAATTAAAGTTCGATTGTGAATTTAAGAATTAAGATTCAAGTTAATCAATAGCTTGATATCACAATTCTCACCGCAACAATGGCAAATGTAAGAACATACAAAACTTCAATGATAAATCAATGGAGAATTGGGTTAATTTGAAAAAGATGAAGTGAGAAAATAGAGAGAGAAAAATAGAGAGAGAGAGAGTAATTGAGAGTGAGAATTAAAATTTGCATTAACCCAAAATGGGAGCAAGGAAGGCTATTTATACAACAAGTACAAAGATTGAGAAAAATACAAAACAACTTAAAAAATAAGCTGAAAATAAAAAAATCTCCCAGTGTAACTGATTACCATATTTGGAGTAACCAGTTAGACTCCATTTCTGTAGTCAGCCACGCGTTTTTCAAAGCATGTAATCGATAATCACATATCTGGTAACTGGTTAGACCAATTAAAAAGGAAGAGTTCAACTTCTAACAATTTTACCATCACACTTTTGTGTAGCTTAGAAGTAAAATAAAAAAAAAACACGTAAAATTTGTTCGCGTTTGTAATTTTTAAAATAATTGATTTGAGAAATATTACCAAAGTAGTGTTAAAGAAAACAATGAACAAATGAATACCACCTCCGCCTCCGGTTTATGTGATTATATATTCAATTACAAATGTATACAACACTTTTGTCACATTTTTTATTTTTAAAATAATTAATTTGAGAAATGTTACCAAAATAATGGCGAAGAAACCAATGAATAAATGAATACCACCTCCGCCCCCAGTCTGTCTGTAGGACTAAATTATCAATTTAATATATTCAATTACAGTTGTACACAACACTTTTGTGTAGCTTAGAAGTAAAATAAAAAAAACGTGAAATTTGTTCGCATTTGAAAATTTTAAAATAATTAATTTGGGAAATGTTATTAAAGTAGTGATGAAGAAAACAACAAACCACTGAATACCACATTCGCCTAGTTTGTATGGTCAAATTATCAATTTAATATATTAAATTACAGTTGTACACAACACTTTTGTGTAGTTTAGAAGTAAAATCAGAAACACGTGAAATTTGTTCGCATTTGAAAATTTGAAAATAATTAATTTGGAAAATATTACCAAAGTAGTGATGAAGAAAACAACAAACCAAAGGATTCCACCACCTCCCCTGATTTGTATGACTAAGTTATCAGTTAATATATTCAATTACAACTGTATACGACACTTTTGTGTAATTTGGACGTAAAATAAAAAAACATGTGAAATTTGTTCGCATATGCAATTTTTAAGATAATTAATTTGGAAAATATTACGAAAGCAATGATGAAGAAAACAACAAACCACTGAATACCACCACCGCCCCTAGTTTGTATGGCAAAATTGTCAATTAATATATTCAACTACAACTCTGTACACGACACTTTTGTGAAATTTTAAAATAAAATTCAGAAAAGCGTGTTAATATTATCTCTATTTTAATTTCTAGAATGACCGATTTAAAAGCGATTATCAAACTAATAAAAAAATAAAAAAATAAAACACCTAATTTTTTCTCCACAAATTAATAAAATTAATAAAAAGTTAATTTTTCAATCTTTTCTAGATTCAAAATATCTAATATTTTTAGAAAGAAAAATACATTTGTAGATAGGCAAACCAAAACATATACTTTTATTGATTAAATGATACAAATGTCCTTTATTTTTTATACACATGCATATCTTAATAAAATAGAGGAATTATATTTTGTTTTTAGGTAACCAACATGCATATCTTAATAAAGGTGAATTGAATTAAAAAATGCAAGGAAAAAGAAAAGAGAACCAATATCAAAGTCAATAAATTAAAAAGGTATAGAAAGGCAAAAGAAATTGCAAGGAGAGGAGAAGGCAAGTGTGTGGAAAAAAATAAATAAAAAACATAAATAATAATAATAATAATTTAAAAACACACCAAACAAGCGAAACTTAAAAGCCCTACATTATTGTTTGGTTTTTTCTCTCTCTCTTGTTCCTTACTCACCAATACATGGATTTTGTCTAAATATCTAACCATATTTTTCCCTCACATTCCTTACGTTATTTCCTGTTTGAGTTAAATGAATCAATTTATTTAAAAAATATAAAAGGAAAAAGAAAAAAAAACATTATTATTATTGAGAAATAATTATATAACGGATCACACAAAAACACGCACCTTGTGCCAAGTTATACGAACTTCAAATGTTTCTTCGTTAGTCTCTCTTTTGCATCATCACCCATAACAAAATCACTGAACCCTTCTTTCTCTTTCTCTATAAAAATACCATCTTTCTCTCTCTTTCTCTCTCCTCTTCCTCTTTCTCTCTCTATCTATCTATTGTTGTTTCAAACTTGAAAGTTTCTGGCTTTTCAATTTTCTGCAAACATGAGCGCTACTGGGTCGAGGGTTTCGATTCCGAGCGGTGTCAGGAAGACGATCCAGAATATTAAGGAGATCACGGGTAATCATAGTGATGATGAGATTTATGCAATGCTTAAGGAGTGTGAAATGGATCCCAACGAGACTACTCAGAAGCTTCTCTTTCAGGGTATAATCATCTTCTTATGTTGTTCTTCGGTTTTTTCGATCTTGATCTTATTGATTTTTTTTCTGTGTTTTAAAAATCTGGGTTTTATTTGGTTTTTGAAAGTGTGTCGGTGGAATTGGGTTTTTGGAGTATGAAGTGGGGACCCTTTAGGGTGAAGTTTTGTTTGGCTAGGTTTGGACTTTTTTTTTTTAATTTTTAAAATTGCCCCTTTTGATTTTTTTGAGGTTTTGTGTAGCTTGGTCTATAGAAAGTTAGCTTCTTTTTACTGTTGATGAAGTTCTGTTGTGTTAAATTTAGGTTTTTTTTATGCCCCTTTTGATTTTTCTTAGGTGCTGTGTAGTTGTTGGTCTAAGGAAAGGTGAGTTGTGTTTAGACTTTAGACAAGAGTCATTTTCTGGAATTTGTTTTTGAATGCCTGGTTTCACATCAGATGTGTTTGGTTGACTTGTATTATAGCTGTGAACTTGACTCAGTTTTTTTTCTTGGGTCTACAATTGTTGTGCTTCTAAGTGTTCAGCTCAGTTGATAATCATTTGGTGGCTTGCAGTTTATTACTTTTGTGAGGTTATTCTATGTTCTGGTTCCTCAATTTGCTGTAGTTGGTTATTGCCCTGATGTTTCCTCCAGTATAGATAGGAGGAGAATTTGGATTTCATTCTCTATTGTGGCTATTTTGTCTATTGTGCGCCATAATGGCCATTGTCAGCTATGGAAGTCTGTATTGGAACGGTTTTGAACAGTTTGCTGTGGCCGATGCGATAGCGACCAATATTGCCAGTGTACATAGCTGGACGCTAAATTCCTCTAATGTAGATGCTTAAATTTGTTTGTTTTCTTTATTTTTTTTCCAGTTCCATGTTTTGCTATCCATTATGTATTGTTATTTACGGTTATTGCTATCCGTGTCGATGGAGGATGTCAGTCCATGGCGGAGAGCCAAAATCCCGCCGTATTGGCCGTTCTGTGGCGTTATGGCGGTAAAACCCGCAATATCGGCCAACATTTACCATTACAACGAACCTTAAAACCACCATGTATATCCACCATAACGCCGCCATGGCCGTTATTTGATACCATTGCCCTTAACTGGAGTAAATTTCAATCATAGTTTTTGGTACATACAGCAGAATTTCTGGTTTATGCCTGTTAAATATGACATATATCATGTTGGTTGTTTCCTGTAAATACTTTCGCGGTCTTTTAGTATATCCCTTTCATTCTTCCCATGTGATGTTTCAAGCTCTCATAATTTTGCATCTTAATTATCAATACCAATTCATGTATTGCTATTAACTATGACATTTTGAAGTTGTTCAAGCATGTTATGGCCTTCTTGTACTGTTGCTGTTACATATTCATCCATGTCCAAACAAAATAACTGCAAGGAACTGTTTTTGCAGATACATTTCACGAGGTCAAAAGAAAGAAGGACCGAAGAAAAGAGGTATATTTTGTTCTTACTGCTTGCTAGACTGTAGCAATCATGTTGATCATTGTTCCAAATTTCTGTTATGCTCAGTTTATCCATGCCGTCTTTAGCCTTTTTATGTTTTGTTTCAAATACACCTAGACCTAGTCAAATATCTATTTTTTAAATACATGTAAAGTATCTATTGTGAATTGCATTAAACAGATATATGATTAGTTTTCTGAGCATGTTATGTGTGACTATAGCTGCTTTTGTGATGTTTCATTATGGTTGTTTGGGGATCCTTTCCCCCCTCTTGCCCTCTCCTGACTTTGTTAATTGTTGTTCATTTCTTTTGGCTTCTGAAGCATGACTACACCATTTCGTTAGGTGTTCATGTATTAATAATGGTTTAGAAGGACTTCAATTGCTCACTGGAGGTAGAGGGGGAACTTTTAGGACTTTTAGAAGTTGTGTTTTGTTTGTCTATATGATGTGATTTTTGTAATTTACTAATGCTCTTCCCTGTTTTAGCTGGCTAATTCTGTTCATGTTTTTCCTTTCATTTATCTATGATTCTGCAGAATGTTAACAACAGAGAGACTTCGGAGTCACATTCGAGACCTGGCACCCAAGGGCGAGGGGTTAGAGGTGGCCGGGGAAATTTTGCTCCTCATCGCATAGTGCACGGTGAAATAGCTATTCTGAATCACATCCTGTTTAAGTTTTTTCCGCACCTTTGTGCTCTTCGATTATTTCCTATTTTTCTCTTTCCTGCTTATAACCCTCGAATTTTTCTGCTAACACAGTTTTTTGCTTTGTTAACGTTAAATTCTCTTTATTTATAACATGTTTGGAACACAATGTAGTAGCATTTGACTACTTTTCATCTCGAAAGTTATTATTTGTTACTTTGCCCTCATTAACATGTATAACCGGTCTCTTGAATGAAAAGTTGTAGATTAAGCTGTATTTCTAATGTGCAACTATTAGGATATTGTATTTGGCTGTAGAAACTAAATTAATATTCTATTGGCCTTCTCTCAGATGCCCGTGGTGGCAAGAGTTCTGGCACCGGCAAAGATAACGGGTCCAACCAAGAAACTTCAAAGGGCGTGCCCCCTTTGCCAGGTTCGCAAGAGACAAAGTCTAGAGAAAAAAGTTCTGGAACAAGGTAAGTAGTGTGTATATTAGCTGTCATTTCTATCTTACAGCGACACAAATTTAAGTTGTGATACATTTCGATCAAACTACATAACTATCTGTCATTTGCAGCACTGTTCCAGCTATTGCCAATGGGCCTACAACTGTATCATCTGGAACTACTAATGTGAATTCATCCCCTTCATCTACTGGAAATGTAGATAGAATTAGTCCATCGGATGGTGGTAATATTACTGTCGGTAAGGATTTTCCTTCTGACAGTTCAAACAAAGGTGCAAAAGTTGTTATTGGAAGTGAGTCAGTGCCTTCCATCAGTGACGGCTTAGGGACTAGACCGGCATCATCATCAGCTGTCTGTTTCTCTTCTTCAGACCCAGTACTGGTTCCATCGAATGATTCACGTTTTCCTGGTGCTGTTGGTGCAATTAAGCGGGAAGTGGGAGGCCAACGTCCTCCTGCGGAATTAAATGTGGCCAACACTTCTGAGAACAAATCTTCTGGTTAGGACATTTATAATTATAATTTTGTGTTTTAACATTTTTCGATGTAATTAATGAAGAGTTTCCATCCACTAACTGTATGACAGCTTCTGAGACTTTTCAAGGAAAGAGTCAAAGAAAATCACCTGCAGTGGCAAAGAACCACGTTCCTGAGGTGTCATCTTCATCAACAGTAATACATGGGACCACCTCAGTTAGCCGACCTTCATCCAACTACAATAACCGATCACAACAGATAAGCGGCCTTCAGAAAGGTAAATCATATATCATGCATAAATTTTTGTGTCTAGGTCCTTACTCTTATGCTGTTGTGTATTTTATTTGCTTGTCAAGTTTATTCAATACACAAAAGAAAGAACTTCTCAGTGATCAGAATCAAATGAAGAATGAGTTTTATGTTTATCCTGTGAGTTCATGAAAAAAGTGTTTTGCAAACTTTTTTCTGTCTTCCTAGTTTTCTTGTTTTCTGTAATTTGGCCTGATAACATGAATGAATGATGCTTAACCGGTACAGAAAATATGGATGCTTTGAGAGAATTGTAGATAATTTTGTAAAGAAAGGATCTTGGTAGCACTTGGCATCACTTGGTAATGGTATCTATTATGTTAGTTATTAATTGATCATTAAGGTTTTGTCATAAACCAGTTCTATTGAATGTATTTATGTGCCTTTCACTTATTACTTTGTTGTTTTGAATTTTAAGATTTTGTATAGATTTGTCCTGATGTGTTGTTAAGTGCGACTGCATTAATTTCCCCCTGCTGATCATTTATGATCACGAGTTGGTTTCCATCTTGATTTATAATGTTTTTCTTTACCACAGCTGGTTCTATTAAGGAGTGGAAACCAAAGCCAACACATGCAATTAACCAGGCTTCCGGACCAGCTACCGTATCCGAATCTCCCGTCGTTTCAGTTGAAGCTACCATACAGTTGCCGCCTGTGTCTAAGGTCCTTGATTCTGAGGAAGCTGCTTCTGAACTGCAGAAGAAGCTTGAGAATTTAAGCGCTCCACCGCGTCAACATGTCATTCTTCCAAACCATATTTTGGTTCCTGAATCTGAAAAGAGCAAGTTTAGCTTTGGGAGCCTGGGAATCAATTTTGGGGTTACTACAAATTATGTTACCAGCCCAGAGAGCGAAAAGAGTTCAACTCTTTCCAAAGTTTCTCAGGCTGTTGAAGAAACTGCAGCGGAGCAGAACTCAAGGTTGTAAAATTTGGAAATTCTAGTTTTTGAATTTGGTTTCTGAGAAATTTCCTATATGTTTAGTACACATTTTAGAAATCTAATTATCTTATAAGTAGTTATTGATTATATATGTTTATGATTTAAGTGGTATATTTAAAATTAGCTTATAAGGCTTAAAATTTAAACTTTAGATATGCATAGATAGTGAGTGAACTTTTGACATGCATAGATAGTGAGTGAACTTTTGATATACACACACTTTTACTCACTCATACTTGTTACTACTAGAACTGTGGCATGCTTCTTTTGTTTTCTGATTTGCATTTGCTGCTATGTATATCTGTTTATTTCTTTGCCAATGATATCCTTACTGTCCTTTGGCTAATGAAATATTTTTCTCCAGCAATCAAAATGCTTCAGTTCCGCCTGTGGTCGGAGATTATTCTGACAACCCACAACCACTCCCGGCTACTATACCTGAAAATTTGTCATCATCCGTGGAAGTGGATGTCTCGTCCAGTAACATTCAAGAGGATAATGAGTCCAAACACGTCACAACTATGCCATCTGAAGGTAATGAATACCCAGTGGTGCATACTTCTCCAAACTACAATTTAGGTTTCATGCCCCCAATGTTGGAAACACAGTCAGCACAAATTGATAATTCCGAGTCTCAGGCACGCGATATTTCTCGGCTTCCAAGCTTTGTTGTGAGCCCCTCTGACCTATTTTTCTCATTTTTTTTGTTTACTGTTTAATTTACTAAGCATTTTTTTTCTTACCAAGTTAAATTTGATTGGATCTTATGTAGGTTCATCAACCATTTGATCCTAATTACTACGCCCAGTATTACCGCTCTGGTGCTGATAGTGATGGCCGCCTTTCTCCTTTACCTTCTGCTGGGGTTACAACCAAGTACAATGGCGGTGTTCCAGTGCTTCCTACACCAAGTTCTCAGTCTCTTCAAGAGGTTTGAATTGTTAAAGTAACAGTTGCAGTTATTTATCTTTGTAGATAGTGTTGTCGGTTGTGGAGATTTAAAATCCCGCCATACTGTCTGCTTTGCAGCGCCATAATAGCGGATTATGGTGGAAAACCCGCAATATCGGCCGATATTTACCATTGCTGCGAGCCCAAAAACCGCCATGTATTTCCACCATAGCGGCCATCGTGCCGCTATTTGATAACTTGTGTTGTGTACTAATATGAAAGGAAAAAGGAAACAGTTGTATACTGTCAAGAGGTTATTGGTATTTAAACTTAGGGGATTGTTGTCACCTCTTGTGTTTTTTTAAAACTTTACCACACATATCATCTTTATCTTGAAAATCAACTGAAACCTCCAGCTATCATGCAATGCTTTTAAAAAAATAGGAAAAAGGAGGTTTGTGTTGCTCTTCAAAATATTGTGGAAGTCTGTGTAATTATGGTTACTATTGTGTTTGTGTTCTTTGACTTTAGTTTATTTTCAATCAGCTGTACAAAATGAAATGTTCAAAAGTAAAGAATCACGTCTTAAACATGTTTGCGTTTCTTGAGACTGTTTTCAAGTTTTTTTCGTCACAGTTTTAATTGTGTCTGTATTACGAAAATATTAGGAAGCTTAGTTTGATTTCTTAAATTTTACAAGGCCATATTCCGGTGATGGATTGTACAAAGACATGATTTTTTTGCCCAAAATTTATGTATTTTATGTTTTGATTCTTGAATGCAGGGAGCTGTCTTGTCCACAGCTGGTCAGACACAACATGCAACTCAAGCTGCTGGGCTGATGCAAAACTCAATAGCTACTCAGCAGCCTCTCCCCGTATTTCGAGGACCGAGTGGGGTTCATATTCCTCATTATTCTCCTAATTACATCCCTTATGGTCATTATATTTCACCATTCTATCTCCAACCTCCAGCAATCCATCAATATTTGACCAACGGTGCATTTCCTCAACAGCCTCAGGCCAGCACTGTATATCCACCTCCTTCCGCTGTGGCTGCAAACGGGATGAAATATCCCCTTCCACAGTACAAACCTGGAACAAATGCAGCTAACTCGGCTCATTATGTAATGCCGGCTGCCTATGGTGCATATGGCTCCTCCCCATCCGGTGGTTATAATCCCAATTCTGCAGAAACTGCAGGAAATTCAACCTCTACTGAGGATCTTGGTTCATCACAGTTCAAGGAAAACAATGCATACCTCAATGGACAGCAGGTTTGTACCTTTTAAATTTTAGCGAGATAACGCGACAATCATGAAAACAATACATTGGTGGATTTTCCTGATATACTAAATATGTGTTCATGTTTTTATCAATTTGTTGTTCCAGAATGTTTAGATTTGATGATAATTATGTGGTATTTTCCACTGCAGAGCGAAGGTTCGGCAATGTGGGTTGCTGCACAAGGTCGGGACATTTCCAGTATGCCTGCTAGTTCATTCTACAACCTTCCACCTCAGGGTCAGCATGTGACTTTTGCCCCGACACAGGCTGGCCACGGCAACTTTGCTGGCGTCTATCACCATCCTGCACAAGCCGGGACAGCCGGAACAGTTCATCCACTTCTGCAACAATCACAGACAATGGCTGGAGCAGTTGATATGGTAGGGCCGGGCGGAAATGTTTATCAGCAACAACCTCAGCATGCACATATAAATTGGCCAAGTAACTACTGAAACAGGGCCGGTGACAAGAGATAAACAGGATAGATTGAAGTCCTATTTAGGGCAACATTTTTGGAAACTCTAAAAATAATGCTGGAGTTCCGTGAAGGCGATTGGCTGCATGAAGGTGAAAAATTTGCCAATAGGATGATCTGATTGCTTGGCATGTGAAGGTACTGTCCTTCTGTAACTGATATTGACCATTAAACTAGAAACAATTGCAGGCTCCATGTTGTTTTGGTCCTGCTAGTTTGTACCTTACTTCTCCAATTGGACTCTAATTTAGAGTTTTGTTGATGGGTTGTGAGAAATGTTGATTCTTGTTTTAGTTTTAGAGTTTGGTAAGTATCAGTTGGTGGGGGAGAGTTTTTTCTGTTGCCTTTTTCTTCTCTTACCTGTAAAGTAAATTTTGATAACATGAAAATTGTTTATTAAAGCTGTTCTAGTGTTATATTAAAGCAAATTGTCAGTTGTTGCAGTTAAGATGGAATACAGGAAACTGTGGGAGAGGCACTTATGGAGGGTTTTATTATTATTACTAAAATAGTGTGTATAAATGCGCAATTAAGCTTTTATATACTTAAACAATGATAAGATAATAAAGTTTTCTATAAAAATGTTGTAACTGTAGCAGGTTTTGTTCATACACCTGGTGTTATGCAATTGCAATCCAAAAGGATCATATATGTCTGGCGTGTGTTGTGATGTTAAATGCAATGAATGTCATTAGTCATGTATTGTTTTTTGACAAATTAGTCATATATTGTTGGATGGTGTAAATGGTTTGTAAATATATCATGGATTATTCACAATGTGTAGTATTTGATTTTACCCGAAGATTTATTTAGCCCTTTGGAATGGCAAAAATTAGTATTAATGAGTCTTGCCCTCTAAGTATTATATTACTAGCCTAGTGATGGGAAATGTGGAAAAAGATGTGTTTTGGTCCGAGAGAAGTTATAGTCACTAATTGATTCACGTCCTAATTACATAAGCAAATATAACTACTTTCATATTAATTAAGATTAAGAGTAATTAATTTTCTTGATTTCATGTACAATCAAAGTAAAATTTACTATAATATCTTTAGTTATTTGATGAATCTACTACAACATTAAATGCTTTTAAATTAAATGAAGGGTATACTAGTAATACAAGCATTAACTAATTTACAAATTAATGACTTTTGTTTATAATAGTGAGTTTTAAGATAACTTTTTTGCTTATAATTGTAACCAAATGGTAAAGGTATTAAATAATCAACCATTGACTAAATGAGTGGTTGTCATTTCTAAGAAAATTTTAGATTCAAGTGTCTATAAATACCTCTCATCTAGTGGGAGAAAATCATGTCATAACTTAACATTTATAGTCTTATAGACTCATAATATAAAGCATCTCACCTCACGTGAACAAATCTTTTTTATCACCGTAAAAATCATAAACATCACCAAACAGAGTTTCTCGCTACCGCGGACAAGCTCTAACCACCCTCATTTACTAAGGTCTAACACCCTCATTTACTAAGAGCGGACAAATTCTAACCACCATCATTTACTAAGGTCTAACACCCTCATTTACTAAGGTCTTTGAGTATCCCTTACTCTTGTAGGGATACTACACACACCTAAGCTTTTTTTGACAAAGTACAGTGACTCCCCTGATAAGACTAACATGAGACACAGCTCTTATATCATTATCCTTTCCATCTTCATCCAAAAAGATGGTTTATAAAGCCCTACGTTCCAACTCCTTCTCAAGGAAATACGCCAGACAAGTGCCGATCGCGAACATCATATCCCTACGTTCCAACTCCTTCTAAGGAAATACGCCAGACAAGTGCCGATCGCGAACATCATATCCCTAGGACAGGAATCGACATCAGCTTCTTTAGCAATGATGCCACCAGAAATCATCCCTCATGATAATGACTCTCTGAGTCATCACAGTGCAACATGTAACACCCTAAATCACGAGCACATAATTTATAAATCATGTGAAATTATAAAATACGAAAAGATGCTACATTTCTCAGCATAACATTCTAAAATCATAATAACAACGGAAATTAACTTTCAACACAACTCCAAATCGTCTCATGAATATGAAATCACTTCATTTAATCATAAAAGCTATGTTAAAAGGTTTTGAGCTTGTCACGGGGCTTAGAGTTAATTTTTCCAAGAGTTGTGTAGGAGGGATCAATGTGAGCGCAAAATTTCTGGATGCAGCTTCAGCTTTTCTGCACTGTGAGATTAGTAAGTTTCCATTCAAATTTTTGGGAATTTATGTTGGGGCAGCCCTATGAAGGCTAGTTTGTGGAAATATGTGATAGATCATGTTAGAAGAAGGCTTTTTACTTGGAAAGGTAAGAATTTGTCGATAGACGGTAGAGTTGTTCTAATTAACTTTCTATAAAGCGCCTAATGTTGTAATCAAGGCCCTCCAAAGCATAAAAAGCAACTTTATTTAAGGAAGGTGTTCGAGTTGGAATTGCAAGGAGTTGGCTTTTTGGCATTGCAAATGAGCTCTCAATTGTTCACTTAAAGAGTTACTCCCTAATATGTTCTTATCTAGCTTTTGCTCGGTTGCTGCAGTAGGCTATTGGTGTGATTCAGTTTGGAGGTGGGATCTTGTTTTTCACCCTTTTCCTTGCGGTTCTGTTTTGGAAAGGGAATTGGAGGACTTGAAGGATTTGTTGCAGAATTTGAATCCTATTGCTAATAGTGAGGACATTATAAGGTGGGATTCCAAGAACTCGACCATTTTTTTCTGTTTCTTCTTGCTACGAATTGATATATCAGGATAGGATGGTTTTTGAGGTCGACACTGTCTTGCAAGTGGGTTATAAAGCAGTGTGGGAGTCGAAGATCTAGTCTAATTTGCAGGTGTTTTTGTGGAGACTATTTAGGGACCGCGTCGCCACGAAGGACCAGTTGTGTAAAAGAAAGATTGGTTTTGGTGGAGTGTCGCTTTTGTGCCCTCTGTGCGATATGACAGAGGAGACCATTACTGATATTTTCATGGATTGTGTTTATGAAGAAAAAGTTTGGAAGGGTATAACTAGTTGGTTTGAGATTCATGTCAATCTGCAAGGTTCGTGTTTAGAATCATTTTGTGCTAGGAAATGCAACTAGTATAGTTATATGGAATGTCATTGTCTGGTTTATTTGGTATAGTAGGAATATTCTTATTTTCAAGAAGAAGTTAATGTCGGTTGACGATACGACCAATTCGAATTGTTCTCTTGGAGATGGTTGTATGGTGGTACTTCTATACCTAAGTGTGTGTTTTTTGATTGTTATAGTGCTCCTGTTGTATGTATTAAGCGGAAGTAACATTCTCGCTTTTTGTATTTCGTGTTTGAGCACGCCTTGTGCTTTATTAATATCATTGTCTATTAAAAAAATTTCATTTAATCATAAAATAGTTAATTCAACAACTTGCAGAAAAACATAATAAGGTATTCTCAACCCATTGTTACACTATCAGAGCGATACGCGGACAACCCAGAAGGATAAACAACGAAGAAGACCAACTATACATCCTCCAACACAAGCAACAACTAAAGCTACTAAGTTTCTACCTGAGTATCTGCACAACAGGCATATAAAACAACATAAAACACATAAAGAGGTGAGAATACATTCACATAAGTTAACAATGCATAAAACAACAAGGATAATACAAGTAGCATAATTAATTAATTACACAATTCAAAAACAACATAAATCAATCAACATATGCAATTATGTATTCAATGTATTCATCTTCTATAATACCATGCATGTGGTACCAATAATTTAGATATTCGAGGTGTGTTACTGAAACACGCAACTCCTCACTTGAACCGAAGTCTTACTCATCACTAGATCAAAGTCTTACTCCTCACGGACCGAAGTCCTACTCATCATTGGCTGAAGTCCTACATATCTCTAATATACATGATTCATGAATGCTACACAAAGATATGCAATACTCGTCACTAGTTCCTTTCGAACTTAAAACACAACATCAATAATCATCGCCATTGTAAGGCCACAACAATGGTTCCACCGAACCAAACGTCTCAACATCAACAATTTCCTGCTCGTGAGAGATTCATCATAAACTCAATCAAAATATTCAAAATTATATTTTTCTCATTAACACTCATCAAAAAACACATGAATTCTTACAATTAGAGTTAAAGCATCAAAAAACACATGAATTCTTACAATTAGAGTTAAAACATTGGTTCATCTCGAACCTAAACTATTAATTTTTAACAATGAATACTCATGAGCTAGTTAACAAATAAACAACAATAACAGAAAACGGTCGGGGGGGTGGGGAATAGACCAACATTAAAAAATGAAATCGCCATTTAACGGTTAGTTTTAAGTGCACGCCTCCTTTAATAAATCTCAGAACTCTCATTATCAAGATCTGGACTCAATTGAAGTTGAAGATGTAAGAATTTTGTAGTAAGACTTTAAACACTCAAAACAGAAGAAATTGATTTTCACTAAAAATCGCACCAAAAAATATGTTCAGAATGATTGGTTTATTAATGAGAAATAATATCAAAAAGCTTTTATATGTGCTTGAGATTAAACACACAAAATGGTTGAAAAATGTACTTAGATTCTAATCAAGAGAAAAATATGATTTGAATCAAATTAGCAAAATGAAGTAGAATGGAAGAAATAATAGCGTTCAACGTGATTCGAATCATATTAAAAAATTGTTTCGAATCAAGTGCCACTAAACTGACCATAAACTTTTGAAAAAAAAAATTGATTCAAATCATGTACAAATATTAATTAGAATCAAATCAAACATAATCTGTTTCCAGGAAAATGATCAGAATTAAGTGTAAAATTTGATCTGAATCAAATTAATGAGTTCCATTTCTATCCAAGTTGATTAGGATAAAAAATTCAGTGTAAAACTGAATGATTCAAATCAATCTTGTACAATCTCAAAATTTTTAAAATTTCAAAAGTATTTTGAGATTTTACTTTTGAATCAACTTTAGCCAAAAATACAAAATGATTTCATTCCACTAACATATGCTATTGATCAAAGAATATTTATATCAAGATCAAATCTAACCAGAGTTTTATGCATGCTAAAAATGAATCAATTCAAACTCAATTATAAAAAATGCAATCATGAAGGAAACTTAATGAATTGAAATAAAAACAAAGATGAAAGCGATAAGATAAAACAACCGGATAGAAGCTATCCCTGAGTGAAGTAGGGAGACGCAACTACAATTTGTTGGGTGAGAATATGGAAACTACAACGTCTTGAGAGGTGGGAGTGGGGGGGGGGGGGGCGAAATCTTTTTAGACAAATTGAAAAACTTTTTAGGTCCTATAAAACGAAATCAGAGATTTTAGAAATTGCGGAAGGAAAACACAAAGAGGATAGCTTGGAAGCATATCAATGAATCAAGCCATATGAAATTGATACACATAATAACCATAAGATAAATCATTCCTAGTCAGAGTCATTTACATGACATCCAAAGATACTTGTAAATAAAGCGATTTAAAAACACATTACTTGGATGTTCCTAACAATGCATAAATGACTTCATGATGATTCCTTAAAATTGATACACCACATACCTAAACTTATACATTAAATCACTATAAGCATGATCTAACCTATATGACATACAATCTATGCAATTGCAAACATGCAGTAGAAAATATGAAATTAATAAATGCTTGTAAAGTAAAAAGGATATGGAAAGAGAAGGATACACAGAGATAGATAATACTTTGGCATTCATCCTTGCTTTTCCTACATGCACTCTTCAATGGATGATGCCATTGAAAAATAATTATGATCTTCCACCATGATGAGAAAATGATTACAATGTTTTGATTACAAAGAACTATCACACAATAATTCCTTTTGATGAAGCAGACACTAAACTGCTACACAATATAAGATCCCTCAAGATCTTGATCCAATAACCTTACTATCCACAATAATCTGCTCTAAGTATTCGTGTGTGGTAATCCACCTGATCCCACCGATTTCTTGTCTGAGTGATTGCCATTAACCGAGCAAGCCTATCCCCAACCTGGTGAAGATACACACGTATAAAGGAACCGAATAACCCTTAAAAGAGCTATATATTCTCTCTTTCAGGCCTACTGAGTGAATCGACCAATCTGAGGGGTTGTCGACCGATGTTAACTTTTGTTATAGTCTCGACAATATTCAAAATAGAAGGAGACCCAACCACTTCAACGGCCACCCAGTGGTACATATTGGCATTAGCCAGCTCAATTAACCGAAGTCCCTTACAGGCTAGTATGTCAACTTTATAATGATCACTGAGATTGGCCCAAGATACATTATCTAACTGTCCCTGACATTCCAAATGACACGCAATTTCAGCATGGCTATTCTCACGACCACTTGTTCACACACACACACACACACACACACACACACACACACACACACACACACACACACACACACACACACACACACACACACACACACACACACACACACACACATATATGTAAAAATCTATGAACACGTTCCCTCCTATGACAAGCAACTTCTACTTCTGCCTCAGTCAAGGCAAAAGGAAACATCGGTTTATCAACAAGATTTTCGCCCCTTTCAGGTTCTCTGAGAATAGAGTCTATGGAGAATCCCTAGCAAGAGCTTCATTTAAAAGAGACCCTCAAGATGTCCCTTCTATTTTCGAGTCATCAATCGAAGGGATAACTTCTGGTTTAAAGTCCCCGCAAATAGAAGAAAAGGAATGTGATTCAGACTCCATTCCTTTTTTGAAGACAAAGAGACATTACCCTCTGATTCATTCTTAATGGTAATAGGGTTACCATTCATCATAACAAAAATATAATAAATTCTTGAATGAAAAGCTAAATCAAGGAGAAGTCCAAAAAGTCGAAGCCTTAAAAGTTTGAAGCTTTGAATATGTGATGATGGTTACTCCTGTAAGAGTGCTCTTAGAGAAAAAAGGGAAGACTCAAAGGAAACAAAGGAAACTTAATCTATGAGAATGCAAAAAGTTTCTTCATGTTTTCCATCCTTATATAGGAAAAGGCAATCAAGCAGATCACATTGAAAGTAAAAATCCAATGTAGATCAACAATCATATTTCATCTTGGGAACTCGACCACACTTAAGTGTACTCGAATGCACAGTAAGCTGTGTCACATCACTCCATACCTTTTTGTAAGTTCAGAGTATGCCTAAGAGGGGGGGGGGGGGGGGGAGGGGGTGAATTAGGCTTTAGAAACTTTTTCCGGTTTTTCGAAACTCTTGAATTTTTCTTCTTTAAGTTCTTGGTGATGAAAGCAGTAAAGGCAGAAAGAAAAATGAACACGGAGATTTATAGTGGTTCCCTTCACAATCCGAAGGTAATCCACTCCCCTTTCCACATGAAAGAGAGTTTTCACTATAGTTTTAGAAAGTACAACCTATCACACCATCAACCGGTGAGGCCTACAATCTAACAACTAATCAACAACTTAGTGTGCAAGAACAATCCTCTTGCAAACTTTACCCTTGTGTCCAACAATCCTGGATCACAAGTCACAATAGAAATAACTTTGTATTTTTGTAATTTGAAAGTGATACAATGATAATATCAATCTAATGATTGATCTTCTCCTTTTGATCAAAATCCACTCTTCAATATCAATACAAGTGTTCAAAAACTGGATATGAAATTGTATGAACAATATGAACACTTTTTGAAAATATTTGAAAAGTAATGAATTTGATTAAATGATAATTTTGAAAATTATTGGAGGTTTTTTTCAATTTGAAATATTCAGAATTTATATGAGCAAAACACCATTTCAAACAGGTATAATTGAGTATGAATTAAAACATGAAAAGGTATAATATTCAAACAACATTTGAATTTTAACAACAATAATTTTTCAAAATTCGTTCAGTGTTAATCGGTTAACACTTGAACGTTGGCCCACATAATTCAAAAATTAAGGCCGTTAACCGATTAACCCATATGGTTAATCGGTTAACACTGTTAAAACTCAGAAAAATACTAAGTTAAAAAGTGTTATACCAATTCAAATGATTTTTTAAAACATGCAGATGCAAAATGTTATCATGTTAAAAATATTTGAACACTTGTATATCAATTAGCGGAGTGAATATTGATATACCGAAGCTTGAGTCCAAATCTTGACAGTTGTATGAACATTGGCACATGATGCTTCTGGTTTTATCTTCAGTGTATATACCCCCACGGGTATATAGTGCAAGCAACTTCAGAGTACATATACCTCCACGGGTATATAGTGTAATTATCTTGATCAAATTTGAAAGCTTTGACTTTTTGCTTGCAATCATGGAATGAGCTTGAGTCTTCGTTGACATCATCAAAACCTTGAGATTGAAATGTGCTTCTACATTCTCCCCCTTTTTGATGATGACAAAAAAATGCGTCTTGTGCGATATCTTTTGACGATGTTCGTTCTAGGCTTGCTTCTTGTTTCTCCCCCTATGTCCAGCAACTCCCCCTATCTAAACAGAGGCAAAAAATTCTGCACAGAGAGATATTAGACAGCAAGCTCTTCTCCCCCTTTGTCATCAACAAAAAGGAAGGAGCTTTCAAAACCAAACAAAAGCAATATCGGCATACATGACAGCATATAATCAAGCACAACAATAGATTGTAATAAAAGTGCAGCAAGCATAAAAAAAGCAGCAAATAGTGTACGGTTACAACTTAAAAACTTAGACAATATCCGGAAAGAAAAACAATAAAAACAACACATAAATAACACATTTAACACACTTAATTTTTCAAAATTTTAATTAATTTTTCGTTTCTGTTTTTTGAAAAATTTAACAGTGTTAATCGGTTAACCATATAGGTTAATCGGTTAACACATTAAAAAATTAATTTCCAAAATAAAAAGTATCAGTGTTAATCGGTTAACCCTATAGGTTAATCGGTTAACACATTAAAAAAATTAAGACAGAAGTGAAAAATTAACAGTGTTAATCGGTTAACCCTATAGGTTAATCGATTAACACACGCGAATTTTGGAAAATTGCTAAAAGCAGAATGCACAAACATTGGAAAAACATACATTATGCAAACATAAACCAGAGAAAAGATCAGATATCACCTTCATCGAGAATCCCAAGTTCTCGTTGAATTTTGAAGAACGGTTCTTTCGCCAATGGTTTAGTGAAGATGTCGGCGAGTTGATTGTGTGTATCGACGAAAGTAACATCTACATCTCCATTAAGTACGTGATCTCAAAGGAAGTGATGCCGGATATCTATATGCTTTGTCCTTGAATGCATGACCGGGTTCTTTGTAATATTGATGGCACTTGTATTATCACATCGGAGAGGAATGCAGCCGAGATCTACACCGTAATCGAGGAGTTGTTACTTGAGCCACAAAATTTGTGCACAACAACTTCCTGCTGCAATATATTCCGCTTCAGCTGTACTGAGTGCCACACACGCTTGCTTCTTGCAGGCTCATGACACTAGTGCATTCCCGAGAATGTGACACGTACCACTCATGCTTTTTCTATCGGTCTTACATCCTGCATAATCAGCGTCAGAATAACCAATTAAAGAACAAGTACTACCTTTTGGATACCATAATCCGACGTTCGTTGTCCCTTTGAGATACTTTATGATTCTCTTCACGACAGTGAGATGTGATTCCTTCGGACTTGATTGAAAGCGTGCACACAGACAAAGGCTAAACATAATGTCAGGACGACTTGCCGTCAAATATAATAATGAACCGATCATACCTTGATATTTTGTAATATCAATTAGAGTACCAGATTCATCTTGATCAACGTACGTTCCAGATCCCATAGGAGTGGACATCACCTTGCAACTATCCATATCGAATTTCTTCAACAATTCCTTGCAGTACTTAGATTGGTTGAGGAATATGCCATCCTTTGTTTGCTTGATTTGTAGTCCAAGAAAATAGTTCAATTTTCCCATCAAGGACATCTCGAATTCTCCTTGCATCATAAGTGAAAATTTTTCGCACAGCTCTTTGTTTGTTGATTCGAAGATGATGTCGTCGACATAGACTTGAACCAATAAGGTGTTACCCTTGATCTTCTTTATGAACAACATCTTGTCAACCTTTCCTTTTGTAAATCCCTTTTCACATAAGAAATTGCTAAGGCGGTCATACCATGCTCTCGGTGCTTGTTTCAGTCCGTAGAGTTCCTTTTTCAGTTTGTAAACATGCGAGGGATTCTTGAAGTCTTCAAAACCCGGAGGTTGTTTAACGTAGACTTCTTCATTGATGTATCCATTCAGGAAAGCGCTTTTGACATCCATCTGGAACAACTGAAAATTCATAGAACAAGCGTAAGCAAGTAATAATCTAATTGCTTCTAACCTTGCTACCGGAGTGAACGTTTCATCAAAATCAATTCCTTCCTCCTGGTTGTAGCCTTGTGCGACCAATCTTGCTTTGTTACGAACTATGATCCCATTCTCGTCAAGTTTGTTCTTAAACACCCATCTCGTTCCTATGATGTGCTTGTTGTTTGGTCTTGGTACGAGATTCCTAACTTGATTCCTTTCGAATTGGTTGAGTTCTTATTGCATCACTACAATCATTGGTCGTCGCCTAAGGCTTCAACAATCTTGGTTGGTTCAATTTGAGATACAAAAGCCATGTTGAGACAAGCATCCTTAAGATTTAGTCGAGTTGCAACGCCTTGGCTAATATCACCAATAACTTTATCTATCAGGTGATCTCTATGCATTCTCCATTCCTTCGAAAGATCTTGATGTTCTTCAATGATTTGAGCGACATCTTCTTGTGGTATTGCTTGATTCTTTATCATCAAATTCATACCATGTTGCCACGAGACTTTTCTTAAAATTACTTCTGAGGTTTTCCTTCTTGGTTCTGGCCTTCTGAAGGTCGGGATAGTCAACAATGAAATGATTAGGCTTCTGACAGTTGAAGCAGCCTTTCTAATCATATTTGTTTTCTCAGGAGCCTGTTCCTTTGAAATCATATTTTTTTACCAGAGAACCTCCTGTTCTTGTTGGAAAGATACTAAAATCTTTATATGATGTATGCCATTTCATCATCATCCAAATTTTCATCAAAAGCTTCATCATGAGTGGATTTTTTGTTCTCCTTAGTCTGAGAAGATTTCTCAGACCTTGCAATAGATTTCAAAGACAGAGAATTTGATTTCTTGATTGTTTCTTCATCTCCATTGATTTATAACTCATGAATTTGGAGATTACTTATCAAAATTTCAAGACTAATTTTATTTAGGTCTTTTGCTTCCTGAATAGCTGTCACCTTTGGTCTGTATCTGACTGGAAGACTCCTAAGAATATTCTGGACATGATCATAGGTGGTGCATATTTTGTTTAGAATCTAAAGCCCATAAATAAGTATTTGAAACCTTGAAAACATGGTTTCAATACTCTCATCATTTTCCATTTTAAACATTTCATAATGTTGAACCAAAAAATTAACCCTAGCTCATTTGACTTGTTGATTCCTTTCATAAGTAGCACATAAAGATTCAAAGATGGTTTTGGCAGTCAATTTGTAAATAATCTTTATGTACTCTGAGTGAGGTAGAGATTACACCAGAATACCCTTCACTTTATGATGCTTTCTATAGAACTTTTTTTGAGCAGGTGTGAGATTTTTTTTATCATTCACCATATCTACTCCATCAATTTCAAAGTTGATTCCTTGTTCAAGAATATCCCACAACTCAACGTTAAGTCCTATGATGTGGGTGTACATTTTGATTTTCCACCAACCAAACTCAGTGGAGTTACCGAATGTTGGTGGTCTAGTAATGTAATTATTTTTATTAGATGTACTTTGATCATGGTTATTATTACCAGGAGGAGTACCACCATCAGAACTAGTTATCTCAGGATTAGACATGATGAAAGATATATTTTTCTCTGGACCTTTTTCTGTACCACTGTTAAGTGTTATAACACTGACCATG
Source organism: Lathyrus sativus (assembly GCA_963859935.3). NCBI lineage: Eukaryota > Viridiplantae > Streptophyta > Magnoliopsida > Fabales > Fabaceae > Lathyrus > Lathyrus sativus. The sequence continues at coordinate 480,161,446 of OZ012739.1, read as the reverse complement.
CTCTGATACCAACTGAAGGTGAGAAAAATACACAAGAAGCGGGGGAGGGGGATTAATTGTGTATGTTAAATTTTTTTCACTTTTGAATAATAAATTCATAATCTAAACAAGTTTAGAGTTTGATCTCTGGGTTAATAGCTTCAGAACAAATAGAGTTCAAAAGTAATAAACAAATTAACACATAAAGTTTATCCTGGTTCCTCTCCTAAACTGAGAGTAGTCCAACCCCCTTCTTTAACAAGAGATTTTAACTATAATCAAACTGATTACACTTTGCTCAAGAAAACTAGCATTAGACTCCAACTGCTCAATCACACAAGAAAGAGACTTCTGCTCAAGCACACAAGCAAGAGATTTCCACTGCTCAAGCAAACCAGCAAGAGACTCCCACTGCTCAAAAAAACTAGCAAGAGACTTCCTATATTTTAAACAAACAATTTAGTAGAATAGTTAACAACTATAATTGATATTCAATCAAAAGTCTAGAAGTAATACAACATTCACAAAGGTTCTTGACACTTAAAGATTTCTAAGATATACAAAGATAAGAAATTTTAAGAACTTATGCAATAACAGTTATGAAACTTTAGCTCAAACTTATGGTTAATATTGTTCTATCATAGTGTTGTAACCTTCTTTCAATTCTTTAACTCCCTTTTATAGAGGTAGAAAAAGAGTCATTAGAAGGTGACTTGCATAAGAGTTCTTTGTTGAAAAGCAGTTCAAGAGAGACGTTAAAGGATGAAACCAGTTAATATTTAAGACCATTGACTAATAATATAGTCCATAACATCTTTCTCATACTAGGCATCTACAAAAAACTTAGGGTATAATTAAGAGGTCACATTAACGTTCCTTGAGCCTTGCACAACGAAACCCTAATTGACTTTTAACATAATTTGGAATTTGATAAGAATGGTCTGCATTAGAGACAAAGTACGAATCAGAAGCTGAACACCTTTAGCTGAGGTCTTCAGAGTTAGAGATGTCACTAGAGGCTAGGATACCATGATTAGATTCTGATCCTTCACAAGCTAATGTACCATGTTCAGAGTCAAAAGATTCCGATCCTTCAGAATCTGAGTTATTTAGCTTCTCTACACATGCTTTTATCATGGTCAATTATGAGTATAATTTTAAGCTTATGATTCTGCATACTTGAATATATGTTAGTGTATATAATTATTCTTTACATACTTTGTTATCATCAAAACCCAAGAGATATGAACAATTTTGTTACAACAGTCTTGAAGGCAGTTGTTCTGTGCTGATAATAGGTCCAATAAGACAAAGCCCACTTACTCATCCAACTCCATTGGGTCCAAGGTATAAATACCTACACAAAGGGTTGTCAGGTACTTAATCTCTACTCTCCACTTTCACCATCACTATCTTGAACCCTAAATTGACTTAGGTGTTAGAGTGCTAACCATGTAGGTATCCCATATTTGATCAGTTGTATCAGAGATTAACGATGCCGATTCAAGATTAACATATCTGGTTCAAGAAACTCCATGATTGCAACCTTCGAACGATGGTGCCTCATCATTGCAGAACTATGGAAACCTTGCTCCGCCGTAATTTCCAAAATCCTTTTATTTTTGGTTCCACAATGGAACAAGAATACTACATAGTATGCTATGTAAGTGTCATAAGTTATTCTCATAGTTATAATGGTGTATACCACCCTTCGTCCTACAACCACTATGAACCATATATGTAGAGTCGAGTACTTTATTTTTAATCAAACTTTGTCCGTAACAGGATTATCATAAAGTTGGTTGATGGGTACTGTACAAATCATTTTGAAGGACCTGAATGAACTAAATGAGATTTCCCCTCCAACATATACGAGAGTAATATCTATGGGCCCCACTGATCGAGTATGATTGTAAAGTGTGTGGTCTTGCTCAAATAAATCAATGAGTTATTGAGCTTATTTGTAGTTATCAAGTATACTCAAGGATCAAGGAATAAAATATTGGACTATACAAGGGTGGCACATTCTATGCCTTGTGTTCAATATAAATATAAGGACAAAAAGATAATTGTACAAAGAATCACTATCATATAAAGGTTATGTTAGATCACACGACATTCTCGTCACATGGGTAACATTGATGTGTTGCTAGACATTACTCGCTATTTATAATATTAAATAAACATTTTTGCCAATGTTACGAGAACTTATAGGGTCACACACATACCGTACATATAATAGAATTGATGATTAAATTAAATAATATTTAATTTAGTTATGTGTCAATAGTACTTAAATTGTTTAATATATTAACACATGTATAGTTTATTTGATTAAATATGATTTAACGAAATAAATAATAATTGGCCTTTAATTTAATTAAATATGATTTAATTTAATTAAAAGAGTTTAATTAAATATAAATAAGAACGAGGTTAATTTTGGAACAGTCTAAAATAAGAGTATTAGGGTTTTAGTAGATCTCTATAAATAGAGAAATCCTTTCCCATCCAATTCTAGTTTTAGTTTGTGTCATTCTCAGAAAATGACTAGCACCATCCTCCACTTTGTACTCGTGTGAACTTAGTAGAGACGCTGATATCATCCGTTGTTCGTGATCAAATTGTAAAAACACACTTCAAGAGATAATTCACAATCCATAAAATTGTATTTGATTTGTAATTAATAATTTAATCAAGATTCGTTCATTGAGACCATTCTACTAAGAAGATAGAAAAATTGAAAACCCCTCTTAAATACCTTCATGTGGTGGTGCATATGAAGTTATTACAAAGATGCTTCTTTAGGCTCATTATTGGAAAAATAGGATGTGACCTAGTATGCATGAAATTAGTGTATATAAGTACGTCTGAAACTATACTTTCAAATTAAAGAAGAGAAATTTTGAATTTACATAAGCAACTCCTCACTCCTAAGTGTGGGAGAAATAATTAACGTAATGTATTTATTTCTTGTTCTTGTGTGATTCTTCAATAATATTGAAAATACCTTTGGATGCTTTGATATGTGTGCTATTGTGCAGAATATAGACATAAAACATCAATAATTAAGACACAAAGGATTAGACAAGGAAGCTAAAGAAATGAAGAGGAATCAGCATGTTCGCTGTGCGAACACCAGAGAGGTGAAAGCGAATGCTTGCTATGCGAGGTCCTGACGAAGCCCAGCGAACCATCTCAGATTAGAGGCAGTAGGAAAAGAACCTAAAGTTTGTTGAGCGAAGCTGTAGCAAAGCAGTTCGCTGTGCGAAGAAGTGTTTGCACAGCGAACTCATATATTTTCCAAGGGTGGTTTAACTGTTCCTGAGGCACTTAAAGTGCCCACAAGTAGTCTTTGCTGGGCGAAGAGGGTGTTTGCTAAGCGAACATGACAGAATTTTATTTTACTATATATATGTACTTTTCTCACTTTTTAGAAACAACTTTTTTATAACTTGTACTTTTTGAGATCAGCACTTTATCTTTCTTCATTTCAAGCATATTTTAGAGAGAGAAACACAAACCTAAAGGGGAGAAGCTAAGATCTTTGATCTCTTGTTGGGTTTGGATGTAAGCTTTTGATACCTTATGTATTTCATCTAATATATGTTTTGCGAACTAGTTTTGATTCAATATTGATGTTGTCTTTGATTTCTTATTTGTAGGTCTTGACAAAACCTTTTTCAAATCATAGATCTTAGATATTTATCTATCAATGAGCAAACTTTTGACATAGTCTTGTAAGTTGATATTCACTTGTATCTTCTATTTTATTGTGTTGATTAGTAGCATGAGTAGGATCAATATGGTATTGTGAGGATGCGTGATAATAGAGATGAAGAACTATGTTCACATACATTTGACAAATTAGGTGAATGCATGTAAAAAGGGTTAAGCGTATGTACATATTCTGATCATGACATTTTATATGAATCAATCATGAAGCTAATATGGATGTCATCTTTGTTTACCTATTTATCTTTGATTTGAACCGTTATAGAAATATACTCTTCAGATCTCGATCTAGGATGCTTATCTGTTAGGTTCTAGACTCTAGACATAGATTTAGACATAACATTTGCTTGAGTATCAGTTCTTAATGCTCTGTGTTGTTGAATTGCGTGAGATATCGCCAATGAGACAATACGATTTTTCTCTCGATGTTGCATCAGACATAACCTCTGTTGTGGGTGATACATAAGGATATTATACGAATTATTGGGTTGTGTTTAACTGGTTAGAAGAATGCATGTGTTATCAATTGATGAGATCCAATCCCAACAAGGCTCCTTTTATATTTTCAGTCTTTGCTTTATATTTCCCATCTTTATATTTTCTGCCTTTATTTATGGTTACCATGAATATTTCAACCAAAATTTCACAATAAGTTTAGAAATGTAGAAACCGTTGAATATAGTTCTTTTTCTCGCACCAATCCCTGTGGAGACAATATAAATCCCGGAGGGAATCCTTCCAAATATAAATTTTTTCTTCTTGCCGCTTTACTGTAGTTCGAACGCACCTCTCTGCAAATTCCTTCTGCATGCCATGACTTATGGTTTTGTATGCAACAAAACATAAACCAAAAAGCCCAAAGTAGTGGATAATATTCCTGAACCATTCATCTTAGGGATGTTCCAAATCCAAAGTCTTCCTTAAGTTGTTTTGAAATTTTAAACATGGACGCCCTTGTAAAAAAATAATATCACCATCAGTTGTAATTAAATTAGTTTAAACCATATGTAACGCAAAAGCAAATAAATATAAAATCTCATTTCCAAACATGCCTAGTCGCATGGTCTCCATAGATATGAAGTAAAGATGTGTCAGATGAGCCTCCTGGATAGCTATCTACAGGGGAATCTGCATTAGCAACAAGTTCTCTTGATTGACCTCATGGGCTTCTGCAAGGGTTTTATAGGCAGGGAAATGTGGCCCAATGAAGTAGATAGTTGAGGCAGGAGACTTCAGGAAGTAGAAGCAGATGTTGTAAACCTTGACCTTGTGAACCATCAAACGAGGTATCATTGACTCATGGCCTTGACCCTCTCACGTCGTACAAATGCGTGTTGGGACACACGACCAGGCCTAATTTTGTCTTTGTTTTTTCATCTATTGCATATGTAATAAAATCAGAAAATTACATTAAAATGCAGCCATACCAAATTTGAAGATACATTTTCGAAAATATCAGACAAATTTCGGAGATGCATCTATAAATGAACTCGCGAGTTGCAAAAATGACACAAACCCCATTAATGCCCTAAACTCCTGCCAAATAGGAATGCATGTCTATACCAGTTATCTATTTTTGAATGTACTACTATCTAATGCATCTTACACGATTTATGTTACCTAAAAGATTATTTAAATCTAAAAAAAGAAAGAAATGAAATGAGATACTTATCAAATTAGAGTTGTGAATGAAAAACTTGAATGAAGTGTCTGACTTTGCAACAAATGAAGAAGGATGAAGTGAAAAATGAACATCAATAAACTTGCTCAAATGGAGTTTGGAAATGACTTTGAAGCAAAAGAGCTCAAATAGAGTTTATGTGACTTTTCAACAAATGAAGAAGGAAGAGGGAGAGGTCTGACGCAGGTTAATGAATAAAACGCGTCCGAAGATGCATCTCTGTAAAACTCCCAAAATTTTGAATTAAGAATTTTTATGGAGATGTATCTCCGAACTCACCTTACTATTGATATGAAGATGCATCTTCGAACTAAAGTTTAACAAAATAAGGGCGTCTTATCAATTTGCATTGAGTAATGTGTAAAAAAAAGTGCATTCTGAGATACATCTCTGAATTCTAGGGACATTTGTGACATTCACCATGGTGGGAAACACTCTTAAAAGTGGAAAATGTAATCCTCTTCGATGATACATGACCTCATAATAAGTAAAATATTTTTGAGGGTCCAACCCAGGTCAATAAAATTAGAATTCTTTTATATTGTTCTATAACAAAAAAATCACATTTATAGGAAAAAATCATTTATTTTTCTAAGTGTTGGAAATACACTTTTTGTAGAATTCAAAGCATATTTATATCCTTCACTTATTATTTTAACTGTGTGTAATTAGTAAAATATGAAATTGGTAACGAGGTTTGGATCATTTGAAACTTTGTATAATCATTCTAATTTTGCAAAAATGTGCTGTCTAGAGAGTGACGTTTGATCTCGTAAACAAAATAGTATGACCATTCAATAATTTTTTGACTGTGACTAATTTATGGGATCAATTGGCTCTCATGAAATGTGTTAAATTAAAAGTTGTTAAAGCATACACTGACCAAAGAGAAGAGCATCGCCTTTTTAAATTTCTAATGTGCATTTGTGATGATTTTGAGTCTTTTTGGGAGTATTCTACATTGCACTCCTCTTTCCGGTGTTCATTCAATTGTTAATGAGTTGTTTGAAAAAAAATCATACTTAAGTTTCAATCTAATGTGATTTCAAATAAAGGAACCCTCGAGACGATGTCATATGTTTTTGATAAATTCACAAAGGAGAATCTCAAGGGAGAATTAGAGTATTTGTTTTCTGCTGCCCACAAAGCCAAATGGTAAAGCAAATGTTGCAAGCATGAAGAACAAATAGTATTTTATTCACCATGAAGCAAGTAATTATGCTTTCAAGAGCATTTTGAACTGCTCCCATTATTTAAGAGAAAATGTGCATCATTTCTCAAGTACTCAAATTCGTTATCACTCTCATATATCATTTTGATTTTTTCGCTAACTTGAGCGTTGAAGTGTTAACCTTGCTAGTCAGCCTTTCTTTCCACCATATTAAAATCTTAAGTACATCATAAAAAACATTACTTTATCATTCACCGAACAACTCTAGTTCCATTACAAAACATTGACATTGTCTATAAAATCAAAATTTGACTCTGCGTATTTCCATCTTCAGATAATCTCTGATCCGTATCTCTGCTTCTCGGTCTTCTTCCTTAAATCTCAACTTCCTTTCTAACATATCATTATTCAGATTTGTCAATCATGGTGGTGTCTAAAGACACTCGATCCACATGTCAATGGGAAGCCACCGTAACTACTGAAGCTATTTAAAAATATGCCTCCTCTTCTTCAAATAAAATACGATCTAGTCTTGATAGCATATCCTTCCTATCATTCACAACAAGATCATGTCTCACCGAGAGTCGGTGAACAAGCGTTTCAAAATCTTCTAGGATGCAATAGAACCTTCACATCGACTTCCCCTACTTCTTGTGATACCTCAACAAGAAACACTCTCCAGCTTTCAGCTGTTCTAGGCTAACCTTGAAGGTACAAGAAACCACTAATTTGATGAATTTCTTTACAATTTGGTAAAACAGTATTTGCAATTCTAAGTAGTAAGATTGTTCATGATTGAATAGAGTCTACAATACGTCAATCCAAAATGAGTCCATGAGGAATGAATCTCGGCTTAAAATTTTATTTTGGTTATAGGTTGGGGATGAGGGTTTAATGGTCTCATACCTCCAATATGACGATGATACTATATATTTTTAGACAAAGTTTCAGTTGCTAGTCTTTGGACGATTAAGACTATCCAAAAGAGCTTTATCTCAATTTTTGAAAATGTAACTTGTCTTGTTGTAGTATTCTCGATTCTCTTTATCTCAATTTTTCCACGACCCATCTTTCAATTTCCAAACCCTAGCTAGCTACACTTTTTTTCTTCGATGAAAAACTTGTTTGTGAAGAAACTGAAAATGCAGTGAAAGAATAAAAGAGTACTGTTATTATAGAGACACTTTTGAAGGCTAGCTGTGAAATACAAAACTACCATGATTTGTCTTGCTGATATAAGAGATGAAAAAAGGGTAGAAAAGTCATTTTGAGTTAATAATATAGTCAATGTTTCATGTGCAGGTACGAGGAAGATTTATATCTGTGGGGTCATGAAAAATGAAAACAAAGGGACCATAGAGTCAGTAGGTGAGGTGAGGGTAAATATGTACAATCACATAAGATTTTGACAGAAAATTCTGAATTATATGCTAAATGGAGAAAAAAGGTTGAAATGTGAAAATTTCTATAAAAGGGATTTTGAATGGTCATTTTGAAACGACAGTGAATAAGAATCACACCGCGTACAACATTCATTGCCATGTGCCAAGAATAGATCAGTCATGCATAGTTTTCAAAGTACATATATATGCTATCTGTATGGCTTATCTATGCCAAGAAATATACTATATGTGCATATTTTGGTTTTATGTGTGCCATACATATTGTTAATGTAAACATTTTTTTGGTTTATTAATACACATGTGACATCTCCATATGCACCGAAGAAAATTATATTATAACTTCAAACAAAATAGTGTTGTCTACCATACAAATGTAAGTAGTTAATTTTCAATTAGACATATACCTAGGTAAGTTTTATTTATTGAATTTTGGGGATGGGGGTATGAAAAATGTAAACAATTTGTGACATAGGTTTGTCATTTCTATAAATTGTTTTTGACAAACTTTTACCCATCCATTTTATTAATTAATTTTACTTATTCATGGTGAATGGTTAAGTATCTTAGAACAATTCTTTAATGCGGTCTCCTGGTCACCACTCTTATGATGTATTGACTTTAAATTTATTTTATTATATAATCTTGACATATAATTAAATGAAAAAAAAAAATAATAATTTGGTTACTTGTGATACAAGATATCGAGAGTAATTAACTAGTTTGTTCAATCTAAATTTATTTAATCACCAAACTGCATTTATATTTCATGATGATGTGATTTTACTATTTGAGATTTATTTAGTTAGTTATATCGTTATGCTTACTTGGCATTAGAGAGATTGCATATAAAGAAATTGTTGGTACAATTTTCATTTAATAAGATGAAATTTGAGATCAATCTTCCTGTTTTCTCTCAAATATGTTCATAGAAATTACTCAAATGATTAAGAGTAGGTCCGTCCTACTCTGCTTCTGTTATGTGGTTTATCAAGATAATCGAGTTCTTGCTAATCATTCACGGTGGTTGAATCGATTAGAAAAGTATTATAGAAATAGATTCATTTTCTGTTTGTGAGAAGATCGTAATCATGGTGAGAAACAACAACAATAACAATGTTATTCAAAATCAAGTGTATCAAGTTCAAAATCAACTTGATCCCATAAAATTCATTAATTGTATGTGTTACACTAGTTTTATCTAGTGACAATTATCATGTGTGGTCAATGAAGATGAGAAAAGTATTAGCGATGAAGAACAAGTTCAAGTTTGCGGATGAATTGATTCTAGTTCTTGATGAAACAAATTTGAATTTTGTGTCTTGGCAAAGGTACAACAATCATGTTCTTACATGGACCATTAATTCTATCACATCTTGAATTGCACAAAATGTGGTATTTTTTTGATAATGCTATGGATATGAAGAATAATCTCAAAGATCGTTTCATATGAGGAGATCCCATCAAAGTTTTTTAATTACATCAAGAGATTATACATCTGAAGCAAAGTAACAAGAAGATTTTAGATTATTTCAGTGAATTTAAAGGTCTATGGGAATAATTAGATCAATATTGTCGCGGTGAAATTTGGATACCAAACTATTGATTAGTTTGAATCTTTAATTCAATTTGCAACCGAACTTTGATTTGTCCAAAGGAAGGGATAAAGATCGAAATACCCACAATGCAATGCAAATGCAAGCTAGAGAGTTATAGGTTCGGGGGTTGGTTAAACTTAGGGAAGGTACTAGCATCCTAAGTTTCTGTAGTACTCTACATGAACCTCTTGTTTTATGTTTGTTTATTGCTATGGTTTATCTGCTTAAGGTTGAAAAACCTAGAGGGTTTATTTTCTAAGTATACTCGATAAGATGTCGCATCTTATGCCTACATATCCTTACGGGAGTGGAATCAGAGTATTTGTAGTTCCCCTAAAGGGTTTGAGGAGTTCTTTGACTGTGGTCAAAGTTCCTACGGGTTTAGGGTAGTTGATTGATTAATTTTAGGAGAAGAGACGTGTTGTCATTTTAAGGGAGATTTAACCGCCACAAGTTGTAGGAATGTAGTTTTTGCATCATCTTAAGAGAAGGGCTCAAGTACTCGGATATGGATCAACGAGGTACACCTCTCTTAAGGCAAAGTTCCTACGAATTGATTGTATTGTTGTGGGGTGGAGATTCTATCTCGCTTAAGATGATTTGGCATCTTTCTCTAATGTGTTTGAATGTTTGAATATTGTATGTATCTGTGCCAAAAATTCGGAAGAAATTCTTGTAGCCTGGCTTTCTAGTCCATGATTATCTTTTCATGATAATGTGTGAATCCTTAATGCCAGAGCTTTTATGACCTCTTCTGCTGCATGTCTTTTCATCAAATCTCAACAGCTGATGTTACTCAGGGAACCAAATAAATAGCAGATTTGATATTGTGACGGTGATGGCGGATCCAGAATGTTCGAACAATTCTTGTTGGGTATTTATGCTGTGGTAGCACATTCCAAAGAGGCCATAGGAGTCATGATCGTCAAGCTGGCAGCGGGGAATCGAAATTCAAACATTGTCGTAACCGTCGCGAGAGTATATTCAACTGATCTTTAATGTAATCTCGCGCTCCTCGGGCAGTTTAAATATTAGGAACTTGAATCCAATAGTGACTAGGACCACCTTGTAATCGTTAATAAATCGGAGGGAACCGTCTCGGTGCGGTGTACGTGTAAATGTTGAATTTGTGTAATTTGGATATTGTATCTTTGGTTTTAAACGTGAAAAAAAATATTCTTGTATTCAAAGGTGGTAAAACAGGAAGCTAATGATAGTTATCAACTATAAAGGTGCCACTCTTTTATCCACATATTTAGGACTTCTTCCAACCATGCTGCAAGCGTGACTCAATATCATTGGCTTCGTCCTGATTCCTTGCCTCTTATTTGACAATGAGGCTGAAATAATTTTATGAAGTTATATTTGTATATGAACACAAGTCTAATGCTTTAAGTCACAAATCCCCATTATTGAACAAGCCATGAACATATCAATAAAAGAGTCGTTGTCCGTGGGAATAACCGATGGCGAGTTGAATTCCTCCTTCCAGATCCGGAAGCAAAACTTAATCCCTTTTCTTGTTCGAACCTTGTTCACGTGGCTTTAAAGTTGGAAATCATAACCTTGTTATGAACAGATCAAAATAGCTTAATCTTGAACAAGCCCTTTTATTATTCGAATCCCAAGTTAAACATGCTCAACAATCCTACAACCAAATACCACCTCAAAAGTCCTCGTTTTAAACTTACTATTTCTCAGGTATCAACCGTGATCCCTTTAATGAAAGTCTTAGACAAACTTTTAGATAATTCCAAATGCTACTCAAAATTTGCCATGAAATTTCATTTGAAGCCAGTGGGTGAGAAACCTCTGAGAGATCTTGGAGAGTAAACCTCGTGTGGATTATCGGACCATAATAAACGAGTGTAGATACTTCAGCAATAATTCATCACAATCTTGTAGGAGCTGAGGGGTACATAAGGTCTTCCCGACCTCCGAACTTTCTTCAGTGTCCTAACTTCACAAAACAAAACAAACGAGTTGGTTAAAACGGTTAGCTATACATAATGATTGACCCTGAGAATGAACGCCATCTCCACTCAATATTACTGCGTCTGCACAAATTGGTTAGTCACAAAAAACATAAATCTTAAAATGAAGTCAAATAACAATAGAAAAAAAAATGCGCAAAAAGAGGTGGCATCTTACGGTCAAAAATTAGGGTGCAACAGATGCCCCTATTTAAGTTACTCCTATTCGGAGATATGGAGATTGAAATCTCTGTCTCGACGAGATAGGAGGGACTTAAATATAAACACTGCACGAATTTTTGGCCCTGAGAAGCCGCCGAATGCAAATGATATGCAACAATATGAAATGCCAGACAAAGGATCCTGTGGGGAAATGGCGCCACAGGGAAGAAACTAGATACAACACATGGGAATAACAGGCTTAACAAAACAAGACTCCGCGGGGGGAAGATTGACAATCACAAAGTGTTTGTAAATATGCTGTGAAGAAAACTTGGAAGAGAAATCCTCTGGAGGAATCTACTGTATATGTCAAATGTAATTGATTCAAGATATCATCTGGATAAGTCTATTGTCGAGACTTGTAACTGTACCTGAGAATACTTTTGCCAAAATATTTTCTGTTAAAATCTGTAAGGAATCTACTGCCGAGATTCCAAGTAGAAATCTGCTGGAGACATACTTCTAACGAGGTCTTCTGGGAATCTACTGCCGAGATTAACCAGGAGATGAAATGGAACTAACTACTGCCGAGGTCTTCTGGGAATCTACTGCCGAGATTAACCAGGAACTACCTACTACCGAGGTCTTCTGGGAATCTACTGCCGAGATTAACCAGGAAAGGAAATAGAACTACCTACTGCCGAGGTCTTCTGGGAATCTACTGCCGAGATTAACCAGGAACTACCTACTGCCGAGGTCTTCTGGGAATCTATTGCCGAGATTAACCAGGAACCGTAAGATGTTCGACTGATTGTCGTTGTAGACTATAGATGTTGTTGTAGACTGTAGTTGTCGTTGTAGACTGTAGTTATCGTTGTAGACTGTAGTTGTCGTTGTAGACTGTAGATGTAATATGTTGTAAATGTAGAGCTTCACCGGGGATCTTTGGAAGAGATGTGAGCCGGTTGAATTGTAATATATGTCTTCTTAAATAAAGAGAGACTATTGTGATAAACTTCTTCGACTTCTTCGGGGAGATGTCACTTGACGGAAGTAAACTTGTGTGATGAACTCGCTGGGGAATATATTCCTGGGGAGTACCTTTGTTGTTGTAAAAATATGTGAATTCTCAAATAAAGAGAAATGTCTGTAATTGTCTTCTCTGATGAATCAATAATGTTGAAGGACCCACTGAGGGTAAATGAACTGTCTTGTAGGAATCGTCGTTTGTCGTTTTGAATAAGATCTTGATCAAAACGAGTTGCTCAAATAAAGAGATTGTTATAGTCCAAATGTAGATGTTCGAGAAAAAATTGTTGAAGAAATGTCTGTCTTCATGAATATTCTTCCTGGGGAATAGGGTGCAAAATAAATGCACACTTGATCCATGTTCAAAAGGTTGGAGATGTCCACGATGTGATTGTCAAGGACCGAAGTTCAATTCAGGAAATATCTGAAGATAAACTGTCAAATAAGACTCGACCATTGAGGTATGAACTCAAATGGGATTTTAACTAAAACAACCGTCTTCCACGAGGATCGAACTTCATGGGGAAAATAAAACATTATGCTTTTTCTTCCTAGGGTCGACAAATCTAATTGGAGGGATAAGACGCACCCGAACACCTAGGGATAACTACAACCAAAGCGACAAAACACAAAGAATGCAAACAAATGTATATGCTATGCTGCCTACTTATATGCTATGCGTATGCTTATGCTGACAAAACAAACAGAAAGAGGCGACCGGAGATAAACATCTCAGGATAAACATCTCGGCCAATCTTCACAAATAGAAGTACCACTGGGGATAGACGGAGAACCAAATATGGGATCACCATCCTGTTTCAGAGCTTCACAAGCTTCTCTTGGGGGAGTAGAGATCAATCCACTTGGGGATGTAACATCTTGATAAGTCTGAAAGGTTGTATGAAGTTATAGACAGAGGTACCCAAAATATCTTGAGTCATCATAGTTGTTGATCATATCGGAGTTGAGATTCCTGGGGATGAAATAAACATCCGCTTCGCTTCAAAGTTTCAAATGCCCCAAGTGTTGCACCCCAAAATTTGCCCTCACAATACAAGACTTTGTGTTCTAAGAAGGTTCACAAGGTTCACAAGTCCCACAGTGCTTTCAATACCTTTCATGAGGTTCATGAAGTCCATAGGTTGCTTCTTGGAGGTTCACAAGGTTCACAAGATTCACAATGTTTACAAAGCTTTCCTAAGGGTCATGAGGTCTACAAAGCCACTTCATGATGTTCACAAGGTTCACAAGCTTCACAATACCTCCCATGAGTATCACAAGATATCTTATGAAGATTCACAAGGTTCACAAAGTTCACAATTGGTCAGAAGAGTTGACAATTCCCTCAGACAATGCACCTCCTAAGCAGTGCATCCAAAACTAGGGTTTTGACTTTAATCAGGCTAAATGGACTTCCAAGACTTCAAGTGAGCTTCATAACATCTTATATGTGTATAAGAACCCCCATGTCAAGTTTCAAGACTTTTCTCAAAAGTTTGCTCAGTCAGATGATCAGATAAGTCAAAAGCAGTCAATGCAGTTAAAAAGTCAAACTGAGGTCAACTGTGGTCAAACCAAAGTCAAACTTCATGATTTTTTTTTTGTTGCCAACATCAAAGAGAGATTTGATTCCAGGGGTATTTTGGTCATTTTACACAAATTCTACCAATTCCTTGAAGACGGGCTGTTATTAAAATTCTGAGGCATTTGATGCGTTATGGTTTTGAGGCATTTATCAATCACCAGTTCTGATCATATTGAGATTTGGCATTTGGTCAGTGGAGTTTAATTACGATTAGTTTTGCTGTTGATGCTGAAAATGTTGTGACCATGGTGCCCATATGAGTTTGGTTATGAAACAATTGGTTAACATTTTAATCGGATGATGAGATTAGGATCACAAATACCACTTGGAAATATTTATGTTTTATGCCTATGTTAATGAATTAAATACTTGTGGATTTATTCACATTTGTTTATATTTTTTAACTAAGAATAGAATATAAATAAATTCAAAACTTTGAGAATTTTATTTCATAAATAATGCTATCATACAAGAATGGGGATGTTGCTTCATGCAAAGTACTGTTACAAGGAAGTACATTAAAATTCTCAAATCCTAAGGGATTACATTAAAGCATCTATCCTAAATCCTAAAAGTATCTAAGTCATCAAAGGACGCTCAACGGAGGGGTCACGAATCTGAAGCTGCAATACCTGCATAGAATCGTGAATATCCACCATAGCTCGCTGCGTTGCCGCCATCCAATCACAGTTATAGTTGCATACTGCCTGTTGAAAAGGGTCGAACCCTTGAGAAAAAGCGTCGGAACCATCAATAGTCCCGGTACTAGCAGCTGCACCACCCTTTTAGTTCTTAGACCTACAGTACTTATCCACATATTTGTCATCAATGGGGGCCGGGATCTTCACCAAACTGCGGGATGGAAGCTTCATCCGCGACTGGGAACATAAGGCCATAATGAGGCAGGGAAAAGCAAGGGGGCAGTTATTGCACCTTAATTTTTGACCGCAGGATCCTACCTCTTTCTGCGCTTTTTATATTATTTTAATATTTAATATTTATGCGACTAACCGATTTGTGCAGACGCAGTAATGTCGATTAGAGATATTTTTTTCTTTCTCACAATTTAAATGCATCAGGGATATGGTCAGTTGAGCCTAATTCAGTTTGATTAGGGGTTAAGCATAGTCATTTGAGGATCGATCATAGTAAAGGCAAGTAGAATTTCAATGCTCAAGCTTCCGACTAAACCAAGATTCGTCTAAGTTGCCTTCCACTCACGAGTTTCATTCATGAAGAGTTAGTTTTATTTTGAGTAAGATTGATTCACATCAGAAAATCTTCATGATATAAAAGAAGTATCTCCTTGCTATTAGTGGTTAAGTTACTGAAGAGCTTATTTTGGAGGTTGCCTTTTCAAGTTTTTCCTTCAGGACCCCATTGGTTTGCCGTTGAGCTTTATTTCAGGTCTTTTGTCAATTATTTGTGGATCGTTCTAATACTCCTTTCCACCAATTGCCATGGCTTGTTATTAAGTACGTGAAGAACTAAATTAACACAAGGATAACTATCAGCCCATAATTTACAAAATGCTTCATGTAAAGGAACTCATGAAATTAAATTGAAGTAGGCAACAAAACATTACTTGGATAACTACGTAGTATTGTTTTATTATCATACACTAAAAAAACTAACTAAAATACATTGAAAATGAAGGACCACAGTACATGATTACTACTGCTCCTGCAACTTCATCAATTACCGAATTCTCAACCTACTCAGAATCACGATGCAATACTTGTAAGCAACAAGCACGACATTTGGACTTTTGCTGATGTTGTTATGCCATCTTGATGTGGAGGATGTATTGAAGCTTCTACTTGAAGTTACGAAGACGGTTGTGCTCCATGATTGCACCCTCTTATGTGGATGGAGTCTAGAGGGATGTGGCCATTACTTAGAGACCATAAAAGTCTACAAAGACAAACCTGCAGATATTATTCAAAGCCAATTAGATTCAGGCTATCTATCACGACTAACACATCCCGTAACAATAGTTCGGCATGTCAACAAGACTAATGGAGTTAATCTTGGTACCATTTCAAAGGAACCGTGTGCCTCAAGACAGTAATGAGATAAATAAGACAATCAAGGATAAGATTGAACTTCGATACCTTCGTCAATATTTGCGAGCCCATAGCTGCGATAACTCGTCTTTCGCCACGCTTTGTTTGTAATGTCACCAGAACATGACCAAAACCTGTGAATACGTCATTTTGTGAGGCAGAAGTATCTTCTACTTGGTTTGGGAACATAGTAACTTTGGACTCCAAACATAGACAAGGGTTGAGACTATTACCCACAGCCGCGGATGGCCGCTCGAAGAGCGCCTTCATGGTCTGATAGGAAGCAAGCAACCACCAAAATTGTCATCTTCACCTACAAACAATAGACGCAAGTCAATCCACAACAGAACTCTAGAAAGAAGATCAGAGACATAACCTGCACCACAACCATCTCTCCGAATCCAAAGTACACCTACTTAGTTGCGTCCTCTTCAACATTTGCACGTGGAACTCGCAAGCCTCGATGACAGAATAACCACCCTTTTCCTGCATAAGAGTAACTGCAAAACGTGAATAAAGTGGCTTCATTATGACACCAGCCAGTTGAGAGTTGGAATTAAACTTGATTACCTGATGAAGAAGGCACCAATAATTTAATAGCCATCGTTGCGCTGACTTAGCTAGCAGCAGTGTACTCAGTCTGTAGTTAAGGCCAGGAAATCATCTATGTAAAACCATTGTGAATAAGATTACACCAAGGCTCCAGGAGATTTGGATCTTGAGCTATCCAACATCCAACCGGGCAACAGAGTTCTAATACCATCACTAACATTATCACCACCGGCACCGTCGTCGTGTTGCAGTTAGAGGTAACGGTCCACATGTGAATTGAAAGAGAATCAGAACGCTCTAACCATGACAGCTGCACCCTTGACTACGCTTCCAAGCACCCCCTCAATACACGAGACAATAAGACAGGATTAAAACGGATACGAGATTAGCATCATACACATCAAACTAATGATAGTTCAGAAGATTTACCTTGTAGACTATTCTCCTTCATTCTTAGGGAACTCCAAACCGACCCAACCAGGACAAATAACACAGAGCATGCCCAACGTTATCTCAACTCCAAGTCGAGAACCTTCGATTGAAAACTCCAACTCGAATGACCGTGTAAATGAACTAAAGAAGTCTTCCCCTTTATGATTCAGATAAAGTCTTGGGCTCACCACATCTCTTCACACCACCAGTATCAGAGTTTACTTTAGGCCGCGTGTGTATCCCCTGGCCCAAAATACCTTACCTTTTCGCACCTGCAGAAAGATAGCGATAGGATTAGCAAGAATCATTGAAGGATATTCCTTGAAGAAATAGAAGATTCGATCCAGAATTAAATCAAATCCAATCCTCATTAAGGCACATATCAGAGATCGTGATTCTCCTCAACAACATTAACTCAGAAATAACGGAAAAAGAAGGATTTCAGATCTCAGCTAAACCAAAATGGAAGGTCCAGAAACCCACAATCAACTTTAGTCAAAGCATTGATTCCTAAGGGGCTATTTAAAGGGATCAAAAGAACACAAAAAGGGACCGATAGCGACGAGGAAACCCTAAAGCTCGTAAGAAAACTTAGCTGTTCATTCCTTTTCCACCACGAACCCGCCGCCGGAAACCTTCAAGCCATCGTCGCTTCTCACACTCGCCGCCACCGAATCGCAATCGCCAATACCTCCGTCGTTCAGGAATCTGCGGTAATCTTTCCACTTGTGTCAAATTATGTCGAAGCTTGTGGTCTATTTGTTGTTGTTTCAGGTTTAAAGAATAAAGAAGACGAAACGGAGGTGAGAATCGAAGGAGGATGAGGAAAAGAATGGTCCGGAGATGAGAGAGAGAGGAGGGAGACAGCGCCGAGAGAGGGGGGGGGGGGGGGGGCTGATTTGGGATCTAGGGTTTTTCACGTTTTTTTTTTTTGTTTTTATCATTTTTGTAATTTGTTAATGTATTACAATCACTAACCACACACACACTCTTAACAAACCGTAAATCACTAATCTTTTTTTAAAACCTAATCATCATCTTTCAAGTTAATTAACTCATTAAATAACCTTTTTCTAATTAGTTTTTAAATAACTGAAACCTTTTAACTTTTTTTACCACTATTTGAATCTTATTTATTTAAAAAAATAATAATAATCTGTCAACTTTTATTAGATAATGATATTAGTAGAAAGGGAGATTATTTTTTTTCATAATTTATTTAACTAATTCCTTTCATAAATAATAATGTATTCTATTTTAAAATTATCTCCCGCTTAAAACTACTTTTTAAAAAAAAAAAATAAAACCTAATTTTAATCTTCTATATAATCCTATGTATATATTTATTATAATTCTTGTAAATAAAATTAAACCTTATAAATACTTAATGTAAAATTTTGTGAATGTGATTATTGATTATTTAAAATTTATTTTCATCATAATGTGTAAATATTTTTCTTAATAATTGTTAATATATAATTAGAGATAATTAAATTTTGTAAATGATTAAGAAATTTATAATTATGTTATATTTAGAACTTTATATTATAGTGATTATTTAATCATTTATGTTTCTAAATAAAAATCAAATTTTATGTTTAATCACGTTATTAATTAATTATTATTGCTAATCATATTTTGTTGCTTATTATTATTTTGAAATTTCTATCTTATTATTTTTTCTAACTTTGTCTATTTTTCTAATTATTATTGTTTCAACTAATTATTTTCACTAACTTTATATTTCTACTAACCTTATTTAATTTTTCTTATTATTTACTAACACCAATATTTTATTTACTTATTTGTTATTTTTTTTTTATATTTATTTTGATTATATTTTACTATTTATTTTATTTATTATAATTCTGTAATTGCCTCTTGGATGTAAATTGTAATTATTTAATTATTATTATCATTATGGTTAGTAATTAGGGAGTGCTAATATGTATGATATTTAAAAAAATAAATTAGATCATTTTAAGATAAGATAATTAAATTAAACATTTCACACACGTAAGTCGATTTTAATCGCCGTCTCACTTCCTAAGGATATCCCTCAAGTTGCCTATGAATATTGGTTAAGTGGGGTGTATAAAGCAAGTCCCTCAAAAAGAAAATCATCAAAGTCCCTTATGGTTGCCTTTACGAATCGAGTCCCTTTCGAAAAATGATGATAGTCCCTCCAGTTTGCTTATTACACCCCACAATGGCCTTCAAAAATCCAATTGTCCCTCACATGTCCCTTAACATCCAAAGTAAGGACTACCTACTCCATTATAGTAGGGATAGTCTTACTAAGGAAAGGATAAAGAATAAGAAAGACCTTAAAACATTAGGGTAGGCTACTCCTAGATACTTGCTCACTTCAAAACTTTTTCACACTTAAACCAATTTCCAACAAAATTTTCAAACAAGTTTTTTTCACATCCATACACGGATTATTATTAAACTATTCTGAAATTTTTTGCTATTCACACACTACACTTTCAAAACAATTCAAAAGTGAGCTTAAGTACCTAAGAGCCCATGGATAACCATGGATGAAAAGGGTGCTAACACCTTCCCTTTTCATAACCTACCCCCCGGACCCAAAATATTCTCTAAGGTCTTTCCTGTTCTTTTATAACCTTTCCTTATGGATAAAATAAAAGTCGGTGGCGACTCTTGCTATCCGCAACATTGTTTAAAGTCAGTTCTCCCACCGTGTTACACCAAGTCACATGGTTTAAGAAACAACATCTAGAGAGGATTTTATAGAAAATTTGATGTCCAAATGCCCCACTGTTTTCAAACTCTCTAGAGAGATTCACCGAATCTCGACGTAACTGCCCCTGATTGGCGGTATAACCAAGTCTTCCAATTTTGTGCTTTAGATGAAGTCAAACCTGCCTAGAATAACCACTTGGAAAATAACCTGCCCCTAGGTTAGCAGAATTCTCAATCGATGCCTGTATGTAACCTTTCTAGGATATCAAGCAAAGTTAACAAGTTAGAAATGTTAATTTCGAAACTGTTAATGCAACACACGTTTGTCTTGAAGTTTTGAAAAGGGATATGGTTATAACTAGTGATCGAAGCCACTAGTTAGGATACAAGTTTAAAGCTATTTATAAAGCCGATTTAATTTGAGCATAGCTCAAGGAGTCAGGAAACAATATCTCATCGAGTATGCTTTCGAATTAGACCTTACTTCAATTAGGACTTTGAAGGTCGTATATGGGCTTAGTTTATGACTTGTAAAGCGGAGGAATAAAGGGTTAGTATATTTGTGCCCACCCAATTTTGGAAGATGTTCATTATTACTTTTTTTGATATTACCCTGCCCTAGGCCAAAAACGAGGTTTCGGTTTGGGAGAAAAACAGATCTTTCCTCAAGGCTTAAAGAAGGGTTAACTATTTTGGTGTTTAGATGGTTGGAAAAAAATGCCTTACATCATCAGTAGGGTTTTTATTCGAAGCGTACAACAAGAGATCATGCGCTTTACTTCATCACCCTCCTTCCAATTCTTCACCAAAGTGAGAAAAATTGGGCAAAGTTGGCATTATAAATTATTTTGAAAAACAATTTGAGTGAAAACGAATGGATTTCTTCAAGACAAACACTTATTGCATTACTTATTCAAAATAACAAGTTCTTACACGCCAAAAATACTTTTAATCAAAGAAACACAAACACCAAAGCAACATAAAGTAAAGAGTCAAACGAGTCTTTTTATTACGCCTTGAAATGAAGAGGCTTGCGGAATCGTCTGATGTGTAGTCTTCTGATAACCTTGGATCATGTCCTCGGAGGATGAGCCATGTTGGGGTCAGGATTAGAACCCTTGAAGGATAAGATTCCGCTCTTAACCAATTCTTGAACGTTCGCCTTCAAACCATAGCAGCTTTCAATGTCATGGCCAGGAGCACCTTGATGATATGGGCAAAATTTGTCAGCTTTGTACCAGTATGGAAGTTTCTCGGGTACTTTAGGTGGAGCTTTTGTTTGGATGTGACCTCTCTGAATCAAAACTGGAAATAGGTCAACATATTTCACAGGGATGGGATCAAACCGCTGAATTCCCTCTCTTAGAGTGTCCAGAGGCATCCTCTGTTACCTTCTTTGAAGCCGTCGATTCTGTGGTTGATCTGGAGAAGCCAACTTTTGCTTAGGAGGTGGTTGTTGTTCGCGCTGAGCGGGCATTGCATACTGATGTTGAGGACGGGGTACCGGAGCTATGAATTCTCTGGAAAGTCCACTGTCATCTTCATTGTCTGGGGCTATACCCAAGTTGTGATGGTATTGCTTCACAAAAGCAACAGCCAAGTCTTCCTAAGACTGAATGTGGTTACTTTGCGGCTTCATGTACCACATCAAGGATGTCCCACATAAACTATCTTGAAAGCAGTGAATCATCAGCTTGTCGTTGTCAATATAAGCAGTCATCTTTCGACAAAACATTGTCAAATGGTATTTTGGGCAGCTGATACCCTTGTAAATTTCGAAGACAGGCATCTTGAACTTTAGAGGAATAATTACACCTGGAACTAAACATAGTTCATGAGCACCAAGACCTGATGCGGTAGCTCCTCTCATCATCTTCACTTGTTCTTGGAGACCACGAAGTTCTTTCTCTATTGCTATGAATCTAGGATCATCCACTCCTTTCTCAGTAGGAGTGTTCTAGGGGTCAACAAACAGGTTGTCTTGCGAAGGTTGAAGTTGCACAGGAACATCCACTTGTTGCACAAAGTCGTCGGAGGAATAGTCGAATATCGAGTCAGTCCTTACTTTGAAGCTAGTCATGCGATCCATATCTTTCGTTCTCCTTGCTATCCTTAAGTAATACTTCAAGCTTGAGATGTCAACTGACAGACAAAGATAGAAGACTGATGAGGACGCAGAGGAAAAGAGACACATGCACATGCTAAAAAATGCAAAATGCTAATGCAAACGAAATGCAGATGCAGGATGAGTAGGACTTCATGGGATCCCAACTATTTATAAACATTGCGGTAAAAGAAAACGTTTTTATTAATTTAGAAACGGAACACAACTAATTGCTTTTAAAAGTCCCAAATAAAAGCTAAATAAAAGCTAGTAAAGACGCTAAAGAAGTTTCGAATTCTGCTGCTTGAGATGCTCTTCTAATTGCGTCTTCTCACGGATAAGGTTGTCCACAATCAGCTTCCAAATAATGCATTGTGGGTCGGAGAAAAACAAATTCTCCATGACTTTCCTCTTCTTGAAGGGGAGTAACTCTTCATCCTTCAACTGTAGCTGTTTCTGGAGTTCATCTTTCTCTTTCTGAAGTTCATCAATCTCTGCAACAGACACTAGATACTTGTTCTTCCATGACTCTAACTCATGTTGCGACTTCTTCAAAGCAACCTCTAACTTCTCAGCTTCAGACATAAAGACATAGGTGGGCTCCCTTCTCGGAGGTATAGGGTCTTGACGAGAATAGGGCATTTTCAATTTGATTGCTCTCTCTCTAACCCACTGGAGGCAGGGTTCTAAAAACACACAATTAAGTTTTCCAAGGCTTCTCTTGCCTTTCTTGTGCAAATGTTTCCATGCAGCCAAAATCTTGTCTCGGAGTTCCTTGTCATCCCTAAAGAAAATGCTCTCCACTTGAACACTTTTAGGTGGTTCCTTCAACGGAAATCCCAACTGTCGACGAGCTAAGACTGGATTGTAACTGATTCCTCCATTAAAGCTGAGTAACGGCACATTAGCAAAGTCACCACAACCGTCAATAATTAAAGTTCCATCATATGCTCGGTTGTACCAATCAATGTCTGAATGGGTCAATGCCATAACCCTTGGAGACCAAAGTTCCTTGCCAACATTTGTAAAGGAACTAGACTTCGGTAGGTGCGAAATAAACCACTTGTAAAGTAAAGGTACACAGCAAGTAAGCATCCCTCCACCACGAAGGTTTCAAAGATGTATGGAGTGATATGTATTACCCAACATAGTTGGTACTGGGTTGTTCTTCAAAAAGATCTTAATTGCATTAAGGTCAACAAACCCTTCAAAACTTGGGAACAAGAAAACTCCATAGATAAGTAAGGCGAAGATTGCTTCGAATGGAGCCTTATTCGTATAATCAGCATAAAACATGGCTTTGCTGATTAGGAACTTCATAGTCAATCCAAAAATACCACCTTTACTAATTAAGTTTCCTTTGACATCAGATACCTTTAGACAAAGAGCCTTAGCAATATCTCTTTCTTCAGGGTCCTTCTCCAAGAAAGGGAAAGGAGATTCTTCTAAGATAGGTAGGCCAACCAAAAAGGAGTACTCTTCTAATGTAGGCAACAGTTGAAAATCTGGGAAGGTAAAACAGTGATAAAGGGGATCATAAAACTGTAGCAGAGTGGCCAAAAGTCCTTCATTTACCGGGCGGCCCAATAAAGATATCAGCTTCCCATACTTGTTCTTGAACTCTTCTTGATCTTTGATAAAGCCCCACAACTTCTTTAGGTCATCCAATTTGGGACTTTTAAAAGTGTATTTCAAAGTGTGTCTTCTATTGGGATCCATAGTACCCTACAATGTTCATAAACAAAAGTAAATCCCATGAAGTCCAATGCGGTATGATGTTTTATGAATGCAACAAACACAAGTAAACACATAGATGCACAAAGATAAACAAACAAAGGGGGGGTCCTAGGTTTACGACGAGCATGGAGGCAAAGGGTATACCCATTCCCAAAGGACATGGACTAAAGATTGATTGTACCTGCGGAACAAGGTTCTAATAAGGTTCCCAAAGTCATCAGCTCATCTTTCGGATATTATCAACTTCCCAAGTACTCGGTGGTTAATAATATTCTCAAGAGAACTTCTTTTGAGTGTAGCATCGCGTAGCACTATTTCAGGTGTACTCCCTCATAGCCTCGCACTACGTCCTAATAAAGGCCAAAGTGGGGTTAAGGTAACTACGGTCCTCAATATCATAGGCTCCAACATCGAATATAGTGCATGTTTTCACGATTAAGAACTCGTTCAACAATACAATTTTTGAGAAGGCCTCAATTGAGCGTGATTTTCAAGTCAGCTTCATCGGGATTCCACCCCCTATAAGCCTCTTTGAACATATTACTATCCTATTTTAATTTCTCTCAAATCCGGGTGTAGGATTTTGTCTCACCACTCAAAGGTATCAACCCAAATAAAATAAGCAAACAAGTAAACAATTATACAAATAACAAATATAAAGCAATAAAGAAATAAAAGAAGATAGGGAGACCCACTGAGCGTCCCCAGTGAAGTCGCCATTTCTGTCGCGGTGAAATTTGGATATCAAACTATTGATTAGTTTGAATCTTTAATTCAATTTGCAACCGAACTTTGATTTGTCCAAAGGAAGGGATAAAGATCGAAATACCCACAATGCAATGCAAATGCAAGCTAGAGAGTTATAGGTTCGGGGGTTGGTTAAACTTAGGGAAGGTACTAGCATCTTAAGTTTATGTAGTACTCTACAGGAACCTCTTGTTTTATGTTTGTTTATTGCTATGGTTTATCTGCTTAAGGTTGAAAGACCTAGGGGGTTTATTTTCTAAGTATACTCGATAAGATGTCGCATCTTATGCCTACATATCCTTACGGGAGTGGAATCAGAGTATTTGTAGTTCCCCTAAAGGGTTTGAGGAGTTCTTTGACTGTGGTCAAAGTTCCTACGGGTTTAGGGTAGTTGATTGATTGATTTTAGGAGAAGAGACATGTTGTCATTTTAAGGGATATTTAACCGCCACAAGTTGTAGGAATGTAGTTTTTGCATCATCTTAAGAGAAGCGCTCAAGTACTCGGATAGGGATCAACGAGGTACGCCTCTCTTAAGGCAAAGTTCCTACGAATTGATTGTATTGTTGTGGGTGGAGATTCTATCTCGCTTAAGATGATTTGGCATCTTTCTCTAATGTGTTTGAATGTTTGAATATTGTATGTATTTGTGCCAAAAATTCGGAAGAAATTCTTGTAGCCTGGCTTTCTAGTCCATGATTATCTTTTCCTGATAATGTGTGAATCCTTAATGCCAGAGCTTTTATGACCTCTTCTGCTGCAGGTCTTTTCATCAAATCTCAACAGCTGATGTTACTCAGGGAACCAAATAAATAGCAGATTTGATGTTGTGACGGTGATGGCAGATCCAGAATGTTCGAACAATTCTTGTTGGGTATTTATGATGTGGTAGCACATTCCAAAGAGGCCATAGGAGTCATGATCGTCAAGCTGGCAGCGGGGAATCGAAATTCAAACATTGTCGTAACCGTTGCGGGAGTATATTCAACTGATCTTTAATGTAATCTCGCGCTCCTCGGGCAGTTTAAATATTAGGAACTTGAATCCAATAGTGACTAAGACCACCTTGTAATCGTTAATAAATTGGAGGGAACTGTCTCGGTGCGGTGTACGTGTAAATGTTGAATTTGTGTAATTTGGATATTGTATCTTTGGTTTTAAACGTGAAAAAAAAATATTCTTGTATTCAAAGGTGGTAAAACAGGAAGCTAATGATAGTTATCAACTATAAAGGTGCCACTGTTTTATCCGCATATTTAGGACTTCTTCCAACCATGCTGCAAGCGTGACTCAATATCATTGGCTTCGTCCTGATTCCTTGCCTCTTATTTGACAATGAGGCTGAAATAATTTTATGAAGTTATATTTGTATATGAACACAAGTCTAATGCTTTAAGTCACAAATCCCCATTATCGAACAAGCCATGAACATATCAATAAAAGAGTCGTTGTCCGTGGGAATAACCGATGGCGAGTTGAATTCCTCCTTCCAGATCCGGAAGCAAAACTTAATCCCTTTTCTTGTTCGAACCTTGTTCACGTGGCTTTAGAGTTGGAAATCATAACCTTTTTATGAACAGATCAAAATAGCTTAATCTTGAACAAGCCCTTTTATTATTCGAATCCCAAGTTAAACATGCTCAACAATCCTACAACCAAATACCACCTCAAAAGTCCTCGCTTTAAACTTACTATTTCTCAGGTATCAACCGTGATCCCTTTAATGAAAGTCTTAGACAAACTTTTAGATAATTCCAAATGCTACTCAAAACTTGCCATGAAATTTCATTTGAAGCAAGTGGGTGAGAAACCTCTGAGAGATCTTGGAGAGTAAACCTCGTGTGGATTATCGGACCATGATAAACAAGTGTAGATACTTCTGCAATAATTCAGCACAATCTTGTAGGAGCTGAGGGGTACATAAGGTCTTCCCGACCTCCGAACTTTCTTCAGTGTCCTAACTTCACAAAACAAAACAAACGAGTTGGTTAAAACGGTTAGCTATACATAATGATTGACCCTGAGAATGAACGCCATCTCCACCCAATATTATCGCGTCTGTACAAATTGGTTAGTCACAAAAAACATAAATCTTAAAATGAAGTCAAATAATAATAGAAAAAAAAATGCGCAAAAAGAGGTGGCATCTTACGGTCAAAAATTAGGGTGCAACAAATATAAATCAATGCCTAATTGTACTTGTCATATTCCTTATGATGACTTCTCGACAAGTGTACCGATAATGTCGCAGTAATTAAAAGATATTGATTCCACAAGGACTCCTATTTAACAAAACAATAGTTGTGCAAGTATGAAAAGTAACAATATAAGGGTTTTTGAGTTTGAATGAAAAAAATAAAACATGTTCTGTAATAATATGAAAGCAGTCAGGTTTTGTATTATTTCTCCCCTGTTGATGTCTAATGCATTACATAAATGAAAAAGTTATTATATTTCCACGACAAATTAACACAACCACTGTATCCAATCCTTTGGTGTATAACTCACTAATTACCACTCGGGGTCTCCTATCCCTATTCAACCAACATAAATGAAATTAGGCGATGCAATAGAACGTTAATTCAAATGCCACTACTCGGGGTCTCCTATCCCTATTTAACCAGCGTAAGCACAACAGTTATCTTAGTTCCAACACATAGACTAATGATCAGTATTTCATATGTGCCAAAGATCAGATTAAAAGAGTATCTCACATAAAAAACATTAAGAAAAAGAACCAATTGAATAGAAATATAACTCCAGTTATTCATGCAATGGCAAATTAAACATATGTCCCAGTAGGTTCAAAATAAGTTCATCAAACAAAATATAACTTAGAGATGTTTAACTACTCATAACGATAAAATCAAATACCAAGTGATTAGATGAAGATTGCATCTGAAAATCCTTGAAGAACTGATCTCAAATGGCTTTCCATGCTCTCAAAATCGCCCTCTTGGTGCTCTTTACTGTCACTTTCAGCCTCAAATCACAAAATCCTTGAAAAGATGCCACAAAATCCCTTTTATATCTGTCAAATCAGTCTAGAATGCGTCATAATAGGCCTAAAAAAGTACATATCACGTGTGTGATAGCTTGCATAGCACGATGCTGACAATGCTTTTCTATCACACATGTGGTGCTACGCGATGCTGCGCGTGATTATTATAGTAGCTGCACGTTTTCTGCTACTTTTTTCCATTTGATTTCTACTAAGTCCTTATTTCTTCATACTTAGTCATTTTTGCATCTTTCTTTGGTATTTATTCTTCTTTTTTGCTCATTCATTTGACAAATATTTGTAAGAGTTCATACAATCACCAATCCGCAATACATTTGAGAAAATTAAAATCACATATTTAGATCTTGACTTGTATGTATATCACAACGCCAAACTCTTTTATGTAATCTATACTCGATTAACGTTTGTCTAATATTCTAATATCACTAATCAGCTCCAAGGCTTCGTGTGTAGCAACCAACCCCTTGATCCTACTGATTCCTTGAGCGATGAATTGTCCGAAGATTTGAGAAGAACTCCGCCTTATCCGTAGCCTTTCACACACTCACTACTAATGCAATTCTGGAGAGAAGAGCCTACTTCTTTTCAATAGAATTTGTCATCACCATTGACAATCACCTCAATCTTGCAAATAACTTGAAAATCTCAACAAAATATTCAAGAACGATTAGTTTCAAGAACGTGCCTCGTTCAATCAATTATAAATCTCTCGTTATCAATATCTGAATATAATTGAAGTTGAAGATGCAGGAGTTTCGTCGCAAGAAATTTAAACTTTCAAAACAGAGGAAATTGATTTTTTCACATAATCACAAAATGATTATGCTATTCACTATGATTTTTTATTTGTGAGAAATTATGATAGAAAAGTTTATATGTTCTTGAGATTAAGCATTAAAAATGATTGAAAAAGTTAGTTAGATTCGAATCAAGAGCATTTTATGATTTGAATCAAATGAACAAGTGAAGTGGAATAAAAGAAAAATAGAGTTTTGATCCATTTTTTAGTTGATTCGAATCGAGAGGAAAATGTGATTCGAATCAAATACCTTGTGATTTTAATCATTTGTTAAATTTGATTCAAATCAAATAGGCTGAGCTAACAGAACAAATGTGGAAAATTTTATGATTCGAATCATGTGTAAATTGTGCTTTGAATCAATTGAGGCAGATGTGACCTAGAGTTTGATGATTAAAATCATATGTAAAATGTAATTCAAATTAAATTGTTTTAAAATTTTCTGGTTTCCAACTGTCCAAAATGATTCTAATCAGGATTTGTGCTTGATTCGAATCAAAGACCTAAAATCCCAATTTTTCAAAATTTTAATGTGACTTTGATATTTTTCTTTCCACTTAATTTGAATCAATATCATATATAACTCTTATTCCATTGAATCATTCAATTGATTAAAAGCATCATGATCAATTTCAAACCTAAACAATGGTTTATGCTTGCTAAAAATGAATATTTTTAAAACTTGATTCATAGACGTGCAATCATGAAGAGGACTCAATAACTGAAAGTAAATCAAAGACGAAAGTGATAAAACAAGCAACAAAATAACCGTATTAGGGTGCTCCCCCTGAATGTTTTAGGGATATGCAACTATACAAGATTCTCTCCATAATAGAAGAACTGCAAGTCAAGGAGAAAAGTTGATTTGGATGTACTGGTGCGACATGCTGAACTCGACGTTCCAGCATGTGATGTTCAACATCTGGCCTTTACAACAGGCCATGTTAGATGTTGTTTGATGCATTTTTTCTGATTAGTTTTCAATCAGATTTGATGCAGTTATTTTAGCAATATTTTATTGATTTGTTTGACAACTGTAGATGTTCAAATCATATTTAAATGTGATTTGAATTTGAATTTGAAATATAAATAAATCATATATTTTTGGTGAGATTTGAGGAGCAAATAATATCCAACTTGAGATTCTAGACAAATTAATTGCAGATGCCTATTGGAAAAAGCCAATAAGACATTGCTATATAAGGAGACTCAATTCTTATTTTTTTTCATAAGTTTGGGTGCACAAGAACTATGTTTTATATGCTAGGGTTTGAGTCCTTATTACTTGTATTCCAAACTAATTCCCTAATAGGATTAGTGAGGAATCTATTTGTTTTACACCTTTATGTTTCAGTAACTTGGCATAGAAGGTTTGTCTTAGTTGAGTTGTATTTTCAACATTGTTTCTTGAATTGTAAACTCAATCACAGGTTGCATGATTGAGAAGAAAGTGAGTAGGTTCTCATATTTAGGGGGAGTCTGTTAGAGCAATATTTGTTCATGACATATATTCCTTTGGTTTCGATGATAACAAAGTATTTAAAGAAAAATTGTTTTACTTAATGTGTGTTTCTTGTATGCAGGTTCTAATACTTGTAAATATTAGATACAAAATCTGATATACAAAGGCACACTTAAGAAAAGTTGAATTGCTAGCTTCTGGTGATGCAGAATCTGAAGAACACTTACTATGTGATGTCTGGCATAAAATTTAAAGTCTCAGTATCAGTATCAGAAGAAGCAACATAATTGTCTCTACACTTGGTGAATGTAAATTGGATTCTGGTATCGTTCAAAGTTGGTGATAAAGCTGAAGCTATCCGTACTGCATAAAGCAAGTTGCATTGTCAAATCAATTTGTTAGCTGAAGTCTGAGTTCACAAGGCTCAAGAAAGATTGAAATGCTTTACGAATATCCTCTTCAACGACTCTATAGTACATGATCTTCTTGAAGACTCAACAGTTAAACATGTTACAGAATAGATCAAGATCTTTTGGTGTATCTATCTTCAACGACTCTTGTACTATGGAGTAAAGCAAAGACACTGATCAAGTTATCTCATCCAATGGCTAGTATACTGAAACTTTTATATAAGTGGCTGAAGGTTCAAACTGAATCTTTAATAAGGATTGACCAGAAGATGGCGTAACAAGATCAACAATTATCAACTCAATAGTTTATGCATATTTTTTGTTGTAGGTTGTAATTGTAAAATCTTAAGATTTATTACACATTAAATATCTTATAAATCTTAAGAGCTTTATATCTTTGTTAATGGTGATTTCCCGTACCTTTGATATTAGTATCAAGTACACGTTGTTCTCTATTCTACTGAACTTATTTAGTAGTTTAGATTAAGTCTCTTGCCAAGATGCTTGAGCCATGTAAGTCTCTTGCTTTGTGCTTGAGCATTGAAATTCTTAATCAAGTATATTGGCTGAGCAGAATTCTTATATCATTGGGGTACAAGCAAGGAAGTCTCTTGCCAAGATGCTTGAGTCATGTAAGTCTCATGCTATGTGCTTGAGCAATGAAAGTCTTAATCAAGTGGATTGATTGAACATAAGTCTTGTGTAGAGGGGATGCAAGCAAGAAGTTTTGGACCAATGTGGCTTGAGCAGGTTGGCTCGGTTCATGAAATTGGGAGTAATAGGTCTTGAATCTGAGGGGTTCAAGCAAGGAGGCTCGTTTCATGGGACTTGGAGGAGAAGTCTTGAGTCTGGAGGACTTAAGTAGGAAGTCTTGGACCGAGGGTCTGAGCAATGTAAAAGTTTAATGCAGAATGCATAAGCTATTGTAATCATGATTTGGTTATAGTGAAAATCTTTTGTGAAACAGGGGGACTGGACTACTCTCAATTGGAGAGGAACCAGTATAAATTTTTGTGTCTTCTGTTTTTATTTATTTGCTTCTGTTAACACCGCTACTAAGTATGGACATAATCTGAACACTAGTTCATATTCTGAACTCTGATCAGATGTAGAATTCAAAGAAATGGAAAACACAATTCAAACCACCTTCTTGTGTACTTTTCTCACCTTCAATTAGTATCAGAGCATGATATGTGCTTAATACTTAACAGTGGCACACATAATGATCCAATAAGAAAAGTATGTCTGTTAAAGACTTTTTTTCAAAAAGGAATCACGTGTCACATGAAAAAATCGTATTGCTTTTCCTACCATATTCAAAGGGTGATTCCAATGAATTTAAATGATGGAAAAGAAAAACACATTTTTAACTCATTAGTCTTGATAAAGGGTTGTAATGAAGGTCTATAGAATATCCTTGAGAAAGGTATTACTATAGAAGTTGATGATGTAGAGATTATCATTGTTTGAAAATCTCTATCACCAGATCAAAAGAAGCTTATTGGATAACATCAGAGTTAGTTGCATTCTGGTAGGTGCTTTATCTCACTTCTGAGTATGTCAACATCATTGATATGTCTGATGCTCGGACTATCCATGAATCCTCGTGCTCAGATTTCTGGGAATCAGTTTTGAAGCTTGTCCGGTTACACTTCATCTAATATCTTCAAGCAAATTTTGAGAAGATTGTTATGGATTCAAAACTAAGGTCACAATTATTCAAGAAGTTATACAACTTGAATTTACTTTGCTCTGTTGGTTTATCATAAAATCTTCAAAGAAAAGAAATGGAATTAGATGTTGAAAACCTATCTATCATATTATCTTTTGTAAAGTCTGTTGATGGATGCTTGCTATAGAAGAGTAACTTCAAAAACTTCTGAAATATTAGTATTTCAGCTGATTTCCCAAATCTGAAAGCAAGGAGAAACACTACCAGAATCTAATGTTAGAAGGCTTTACTGCATATTCTTTTGAAGTTGACATTAGTGCAGGATTCAGATGAAAGAGTAATATGGCTCTTCCAGTCATTACTGCTTCTGAAGAAGTATCTGAGTCCTGAAATAAAAATCAAGTATTTAAGAGAAAGAGATTATACCAAATCCATCCTGATTCAATATTTAATAATAAGGAGTCTGTTCTTTAAGGTGATATTTGAAGAGATTCCATTGCTCCTTGATTGAGGGTCATCATGGAATTTGTATTAAAGGACAAGTCTAGAAACCTTCATTTCTTCTTCGCGTTCTGCAGGAAATTAGATGATGGTGCTTTTATTTATTTTATGTCATTCTCTGATAGCTAATATCATCTGGTTCTTTGCTTATCAAAGATCTCAAAGTCTTAAGTCAAGACAATAAAACTAATGATTCTGCTAAGAACAAGATCTTGTTCATATTATGATTTATTCTAGACTGATACTCTGGAATGAATCATGGTACTGCTATTAGAATGTGGCATAAGACGAAAAAAGTTAGTTTGGACATTTATGTATGGTCTCATAGAAATATGAGTATTATCATTGACATGTAGTTGTTGCAAATATCAAAGAAAATAGCAGAGGCATCTTCCATGATATTTAGCAAAGGTTGTTTACAACATTTGATGAAAGA
The DNA here is from genome assembly GCA_963859935.3 of Lathyrus sativus. NCBI lineage: Eukaryota > Viridiplantae > Streptophyta > Magnoliopsida > Fabales > Fabaceae > Lathyrus > Lathyrus sativus. Next base: position 480,128,484 of record OZ012739.1, on the reverse strand, counting down.
AGAGCCTACATCCTAGACTCAAGTACTAGAGGCACTGAGTTTGGTGGGATAAATGGAGTCAATGGTTTAACAGCCATTGAATCAGAATCCACTCAAAGCTGTGTTTAGACTCTATGGCCAAGTCTGAATACTGATACGAGTCTGATTGAGAAAACAAAAAAGGGTTATGTTCTTTTCTAACTTATCTCTTGATTCAATGAGATGTTTGTGTATATGTTGATTCAATGAGATGTTTGTGTATATGTTAATACAAAGTCTCTGCTAAATTTCTAAAGAAGTTCTTTTATTGAAAGAATCTTCAAAAATCTTTAATAAAAAATATGTTGAATTTATCTATACTGAATATTTCATTAAGCTAAATGGCTATCATATTTATGGAAATAGTTTCCTCACTTTTTGTGATGTTACTGCTACTTGTTAGTTGTCAAAGGAAATATTTCAATATTCTTTAATCACTCATGACTCTTGTCTCAAGAGGAAATGTTAGTTCTGAATAGAATCTTAGAGACTTATGATTGACATAATATATCTCTCTCTTAGTCTAGATCTACTAGACTCTGATGGATCATAGCTTCTAAAAATTGTCATATTTTGAGATTTTGAAGAAGATTCTCTACTTCTGATTAAGAAGTTTAAGTAAAAGGTTTTTCAAAAAACTTATATTACTTGAATTCCTTAAGTTTGAAAATCATCTAGTGGATTCACGAGATCTGCTGGATAAGAACCTTTGGGTAGTGATGCTTTCTTTTTTATATATTTGTTGTCTCTATTCCCTGTCTTGTGAAACATCATTTCGTGTCCTTTTTCTGACAAGATTCTTATTCCTTCATAATCTTGTTCAATTCTTTTTCTTTTTTTTTCTCTTTGGTTGTGTTCTGATCAAGTCAAACTTGAGATGAGTTTCCAAGTCAAACTTGAGATGAGTTTCCTAGTCAATTCTTTTGTCTGACAAGATTCTTATTCCTTCATAATCTTGCTCAATTCTTTTTATAGAGCAAAAATGACATTTTGGCAATTTCTCTGAGACAAAGTTAGGGAGCTACTACGACCGCCCGTAGCAGTTGCTATGGGTCGTAGTAGCATGGCACCCAAGACCGCTTTGCAAGGAAAAAAGGGAGTGACCTGCTACATGCCGTAGCAGATAGGCGAGATATAAGGCAAGTTTTTTATTTGAATCCATTAATGAAAATATTCCACTTAATTGTGGCTCTTAGGCTTGATTGGATATGAATCAAATTTAATTTTTTTACATTGAACTAAGGATATTTGACACTTTTATTTTTCCCCTATAAAAATCATAGTCTGTTATGAGTTTAGGTAACCAAGTTTTCTATTTTTCATTTCTAGTTTCTAATGTTTCAGTTTTTATTTTCTCTTTCTAACTCAAGTCTCCAAGGAAGAAATTGTGGAACAAGTTTATAATTCGATTTAGGTTTTCTATTCATTCTTTTATATTATTCATCTGTTTTGCGAGATTGATATGAGTTTGATGATGAATATCTTTGTGGTTGTTTTCACCCTTATCACGAGTGAGTAGTTTCCTAGGGATTAGGAGTTATGGGGATTGTTTCATGACCTATCGTATGATCCGTTATTATCAATTGCGAGAATATTAATTAAACTTATTTAATATTTTGAGTAGTGGTTCTCAGGTATCGACCGTAGTCTAAAAGGAGTTATGGGGAGCGTAGATTTTTAAGAAACCTAATCCAAACGATGCAAAAGCCGACAAACGAATTTGAGAAAACATATAGCTAGACAAAAGTAATGACTCATTGAATAATAATCTGGACAATGCGAAAGCCGACGAATTATTCGTCAATAATAGGGGAAATGTGTTGACGAAAGCATGTATCTTTCAATTTTATCTATTTTCTATAATTAATGTAAAAGACTCGCAATATATGTAACGAGGACCATTAACTGTGTTAGAAACACGAACTATAACCCTGGGTCCTATTTGCCCTAATTTGCTACTTTAGTGATTTTTCTGCTATTTCTATTTAATTGCTTTTTTTATTTAATTTGTTTTTTTAAAATTCTCTCATTTGTAAAACACAATGATGATAAGATTCTAATTGTCATCTTGTATGTTGATGATTTAATTTACAAAGGAAATGATAAAGATATGTTTAAATGCTTTAAGGATTTAATGAAAAGAAAGTATGCTATGGCATACCTAGGAAAAATGAGAAACTTTCTAGAAGATGGGGTGAAGCAATATGAAGTTGGAATTTTCATATATCAACAAAAGTATGCCAAAGAGATTTTGCCAATATTTAACATGGATCATTGCAACAAATTTTGCAGTCTTATTGTTCCATGCAGCAGAGTGACAAAGGATGAGAATAGAAAAGCTGTGGATGCCACAAATTACAAGTAGATGGTATGATGTTTGATGTACCTACGTGCCAAAAGACCAGATTTCACATATTCAGTGTGCCTAATAGCCAAATACATGGAAAGACTAGCAGAAATTCATTTAGATGCAACAAGGAAAATTCTTAGATATCTCAAAAAGACATTGAGTCTTGGGATCCTATTCAAAGAAGAAGTGATGCACGAACTTTTAAGGGTGGTAAAATTCTGATTATGCAGAAGATATCGATGAGAGAAAAAACACATAAATGTGTTTATTCTTGGCTCAGGAACCATTTCATATCCATCAAAGAAGCAACATATAGTTACTCTATTTACTACTGAATGAGAGTTTATGGTTAAAACTCAGAAACTAATATAACAACTGGAAAGGATATTTTATTAAACGATAGTAAACTGATGCTATATATCACCAATACAAAGTGACTGAGAGAATAAAAAGTAATTGCCTCTAACAACCTTATAATGCATTGGAAAGAATCAAAGCACTAACTAAACTCCTAAATAATATATCCTCATAAATACTAGGACTTATTAAATAAACTAACAAACAATTAATAACTAACTCTATCATTCCCTCCCTTAAACTAATGCATGTTAGCTTTCTACTGTAACTTCAGTCACTCCAAGCATGTCGCAAAGCTTCTCAAACTGCTCTAATTTCAGTGGCTTTGTCATAATGTCGGTAATTTGTTTTTGAGTGTTGCAGTAGCTCAGTTTAATGACTCCATCATTCACCAAGTCTATAATGAAGTGAAATCTTACATCAATTTTCTTACTCTTGACATGAAACACCGAATTCTTCGATAACTGTATGGTAGAGCTGTTATCGCATATGATCGCCGTACTAGTCTTATCTTCAATTCCAATTTTCTCCAATATCCTCCTGAGCCAAACACACTGACAACCACACATCGTCGCAACTATATATTCTGCCTCCGTAGTAGATAAAGCAACCACCAATTTTTTCTTTGATGACTACGAAACAACTCTAGCTCCTAATATAAATACGAATCCAGATATACTTCTTCGATCATCCAAGTCACCAGTATAATCACTATCTATAAATGCCAAAAGTTTCAAGCTGCTACCCCCTTTTTTGTAGAAAATTCCATGATCTGATGTACCTTTTGTTAATCAAGAAATAATCTTTGCAGTTATTGTGAATAATTTACATTCATAGAATAAGAAATTAGTCATTATGAATTGTAATTAGTTATAATGAGTTGTAATTAGTTATTATGAGTTGTAATTACCGACACTATTATATATAGTATGAAAGGCAATGAGAAAGGCATCAAGCCAAATTTCATGACATGGTATCAGTAGGTTCGATCAAACCTGGAAAATATTATTATATTGGCTGATCAGCGATACCCCACTGGTTCGCTCTCGTAATCGTGTACGTTTCGAAATTCTTTCATTTGAAATCGAAACCTTGCAGCTGTCTGAGATTATAAATCTTTGGTTGTCGGTTCGTGATTTCGTCTTAGAGATTCTCGTTGTTGCACTGATATTGTAGCGGTAAAAAATTGTGAGCGTAAGTTATTAATTAACTTAACTCAAAAAACAAGAGTCGCCACCACACTTTTATTTTATCCAGATAAAGGAAAGGAAAAAGAGCGAACAAAACCAAAGAGTTCTAAAACGAGAACAAGAAACAGAGATCGGAGTAAGGGGGTTGGTTACACAATGGGAAGGTGTTAGCACCCAAAACATCTATAGTACTCTATAGGAGCCCTTTGAAATATTTACGTTTTTTGGTTTGAAAATGGTTTGTTTGAAAAGAGATTGGGGAGATGAGAAGAGAATTATTTTTTTAGATTTTTTGTGTTTGGAGAGACTTATCGCCTCATGCCTACGTACCCACAAAGTGCAATATAGGATCAAAACCCCGTAGTTCGTGGTACAAATGACAAAAATTGGTTTTGATTGATTTTAGATGTAAAGACAAGTCGTCATTTTAAGGAGAAAACTGCGACTATTCACCCACGAGTATTAAGACAACATCTGCGTCACATAAAGATGGAGGATTTGCTTGGATTATCAACAAGACTATCATTCAACATCAACGTGGAAAATGTCAAAGTCTTAATAATATGGGGAATAGGAGACTTACATCTCAACTATAGAAATGAATCATGTCTAAACTTTTATGAAAAATTTTAAAGTGAAAAAGTGCATAAAGGCACAAAAAGAGTTGATGAGTTTTTGTATTTTTTATGTCTTTTGAAATTGGTCAAAGCATGATTAACATTAATTGACTTTTATTAAGAAGAACAAAAGTTTAAAAATCACTTGACGAAAGTCAAGGTTTTATTGCGAAAGCGGTTTTGAAGTTTGAACCCAAGAAGGTTTTGAAAGAGGGAGAAAGTTTTGAAAATTTAAGAAGGGGAGGAGATGAAGTGACTATCCTAGAAACCAAAATAAAAGCTAGAGGTAAGAAAGATCTAATCGACTTGTAGTACACTCCATAGCAAGCAAAAAGAATTCCATCCGATTTAAAGCATAAGCTAATGAGCGAGGCAAATAAAGGCTAAGATCCACAATACTCCAAGCACAAGAATGAGAGTCCTAATTCTAAGTCCAAAGGTCCATGAAGTCCAAGGTCTAAGAGTAGTCCAAGAGCATAACCACAAAGTTAATAGCACCAAGTTTTTTTTAGAGATTTTTATCCTTTATTAGTGTTTTGAACAAGGTATGGTCCAAGTGGACAAAAGAGAAATGACATAAACATAAACAAAGATATGATATGAAATGATAATATGGAAGCATAAAAGTAAAGAAATAAGGAGTAAGAAGAGAATATAAACAAAATTAAACAAGGATATTGTTAGTGAATTAGTAATTAGTGGTTAGAACATATGATCAATGATGATTAATTCTTGCACTTTAGACCAAGGTTAATGAAAACTCATTAGAGGATTGATAGAATCAAAGCCTCCTAACAATGATTTTCATAGGTAGTGGACTTAAGACAAGCAACTAATCATACTTGGACTTTCAAACATAAGTTTGAGCCACGAATGATCATTTTCCGATTAAGGGACACTTTAGCGCTATGTTAAGCAATCGTAATCGGGTTTATGTAGAAACCACGACTATCTGAGGCCGGTCAATAATAATGTTAGTGTTAACACATGTTAGAGAAGTGATATATAAATCACTCTCCTAAAACATGCCACACAAAAAGAAAAGAGGTAGTGATCTCATCACAATCAAGATTTTTCATCAATTAATCAAAGGTAATCTATCACTATTCCAAAGTACGGAGAATTATCTCAATGATTATTCGTCCATAGATTTGAAATAATGAAGATTAAACAACCTTGATAATCAACAATCTATGATCCACAGATTTCATCGATCAAAAATAAAAAGAAGAAGAAAGAGAATTAAAATGAAAAGAAACTTCAATTTGAATCTTAAATCGATTAAATCATCATCAATATCAATCACCTCTCTTAGTGGATAAAATTGACACTCAAAGTTCATTGATATTGATGAGATCTTATCAAAATTCAAGATCCAAAACAAATCAATAATTAATCCAAATTAATATTTTCAAATAATTTTTTAAGAGCTTTTTTCCAAAAATGAAATTAAAATACAAATTAGTAAAAAAAGAAATGTGGAAAGGCCCACACAGCCCAAGTTTTTAAGAAAAAGAATAAAAAAAAAAATATAATAAAAACAAGTGAAAGAAAAAAAAAGGAAATAGAAATCAGAAAAAACACATCATCTTCTTCTTGCGTCTGGTACTGTTCACAGCCATGGATACCACTTCGAAGCTCTCTCAAATCGGAATGGCGGGACACAAAATGTACGCGGTTGCAATCGAAATGCAAAGTGGACTCCAAATATGTTCTCGATTTCAAATGAAACTCAAATATAGAGGCACATTCAGAAGATGAAGTTTCGATGAAAACCGGTAACTACCTTCAATTTGAAATGAATGATAATTGGATTTCTCTTCTTCTTCACGTTTCTGAAGATTTGTTGTATTGATGAAGATTTGCAGTGATCTGAAGATTTGAAAATGAAATGCGGTTTTGATGGTGATGGTTGAAGAAAAAAAATGAAGGACAATGTTGATGAATTTTCAACGATTATGAAGGTTAATTGAATGAAGCTTGAAGGTGATTTTGAAGACAACTTGGATTGAAGTTTGGTTTGATTTTTGCAGAGTGATGAGGGGCTATTCAAGGTTGAAGAAATAAATGAGGTATGTATTGTATTTATAGATGAGAGTGAGGGTGAGTGATTTGCCGTTTGTGTGATTTTTCTGTGTTTTGGTTCTTGGGTGTTTACGCGTGATATTTTGCTGACAAACTTCATGTCGTTTTTTATTTTCTCTTTATAGCTCACGTGTATAATCACTTTTTGCAACTGGCTCATGGCTTAGAAACAACTTTAAAGGCTTGTGGGGTCAGCTTGGAGTGTCACAGCTGGAATTATATTAACATGGCTTGTAATGGCTTGGATAAATGATGAATTTGCGTTCACCCTGTTGCAAGTGGCTCGTGTAACAGGTACAGATCCTATCAAAACCTCATGATTCTTAATTTTGTCTGGTCTTTATGCAGTCTAGCTTTCATAATTACTGCATCTGTTTGGTTTAGGCTTACGGCTCCAAACTTTGAGTTTTGAGAGTTCTGGCTTGCATACAAACCAGTGGAAATGTGACATAAGGGGGAACAATTCAGAGGTTGCAAGTGCTTTTCTGTCATCTTTTGCTCAACAGTTATATCATCATCAAATGATTTCTTTCAGCAAGTGAACCATTGATGAATAACCATCGACACAACTATCTCTCTGTAGAATATTGAACCTACTCGAGCACCTTGAATTCTCAGGATTTAAAGTATCAAACACACTTGATATCATTCCCTCATTGGAGGACTTCACCAAATGATCGACGACATCCACTTTACTATCCAAAATCGGGTCTGCACTAATATTACCGAAATAATTTCTGCAGCATGCTTACTCACATCAAGGTTAACCAACTTCAAAAGAATTCCAACAGACTTCAACGCCATCTCCAGGTTGTGCTTAAGCGTTTTAATAACGGCCGGCGAAACGGTAATTCCGAAATCATCATGTGATATTGTGATGAACAGCTTGAAGCATTAAACAATATATGATGAAAACTTAATCCTAGTGATTGGAAATGCTACCAAAACTTGAAGAGATAGGAGCTGATCTAGGCATCTGTTATGGGGACCAGGGGAACAGCTTGTTGTTGTTTGGTAATGAAATGTTTTTGAGGTTCTTCTACTTTAATTTATTCATCACAATCTAATTCATCAGACTTAATATATGAATGTGCAGAAGCTGATGTTGGAGAAGAATTAGGAACCTTATCAGTACTTGTATCTGATATAAAGACAGAATTAAGAAGGATATTGAAAGCTGATGCCGCAATCTGAGCAACTTTTGTATGTAAACCTTGCCCCATTTCCACATTTCTACTCACTTTACTTGCACCAAAAATCATCAACCCCAAGAAGCCACCATGCCATATTTTATAATGCACCAAATAAACCCACTCGAACATCCACCCGATTTAGTTCAAGCTCGGTTAAATTTAAAACCTTTAAATGCAGAGTTATCCTCCCATCACTAGAATCTGCTAAATGATAACCTTCAACATAGCAAGGATCACTGCTTCCAGTTAAAGTACTTGCAGTAGGAGGAACCTTGAGTGAAGTAGAATCAACTCCTCACTGTTCCTTGAATATTGAATAGCCGTGGATACAAATTCGGAATATTGGAGCAGCAAGAGATGTAGTTGCTACTGACACAAAAAATTCCCTTGATGCTGGATGCTGAATGCTGAACCACAACCACAAGCTCCCCTCAAAATTCTCCTTTAAGGGCTATGCAATTTATGTAGCTGGTCAACCACATCAAAGGAACTGCTCAACCGTTGGATATCAGATCGGTGAAGTACACTTCCTTGGACATGCCTGGAGCCATTTGGTTGAGGGTCTGCAAGTTGGTTTTTCTTGGATGAATAACAGTGGTGAACATGGACTCTGTGATTTCTTGTCTGGATAGTGTAATTCCCATGCACCTTAACATTTAAAATTGCTTCCTTGTCTCTTGAATCTTCACACTAAGAGTTTTGTACAACACCATCGACAAACTCTTCCTGAGTCTGAAATTCCTCGTGATGCACTGATACCTCAACAATCTGATCTGGTCTTATTATACCTGTTGCAGGACTTACCTCAAGCCACCTAGGCAAGCCAAAGGAACCTCTCAACTGATGATTTGCTGCCTTCCGATCCTCCATAATAGTAGACTGCCCTTCACAAATTATTTCAAACAAAGCACTGTCTTCTTTACATTTATTAGTGATGCGCAAAACTAATGTGTCCTGGTTTTGAAGAATTATGTTGTTTGTACTTATGATAGTTTCAGGAATCTTGTACAATTCTTTCAGAAGACATTTTATTTTCTCATTTGACTCGAGAATCTCTCCAAACTCCTGTCTCCGTATTGGTTCATCTACTCGAGCAATATCTGTAGAAATTATGCAGCGCACAGGCTTGTGGTCACTATCTGTGACATCCATGCATGCTTCATACTGCAATATTGCGGAGACAACAGGGTACTCCAAACTGCATTCAGCAACCAAAAAAGAGTGACTATCACGATACAAAATTCTGTCACACCAGGCAGGGATGCGGAAGCCTAGACTGAAGCAAATTACTTGCCACATATAAATGATTACAAGCAAGATAAGTGAGAGTTTCTAGTACTCGCCGAGACAACAGCGGGGGTACCCCATCAAAAGACTGAGGACGTGAATACATTACATTGCTCTGACAACCATATAATCTATACAGTGGCTCAACAGTACCAAAAGAACTGACAGGATTTCTCACATCAAGCATTAGCAAGTCCATCAGAATTTTCACCAAAGATACTCTTGTTTCACTATGAGCACAAAGATTTAAAAGAAGCCTCTGCAGTTGGCCTTTATAGAGTGGCTGCACCATGCGAAATAACCGAACCATGGCATGTAAGGCTTCTGTGTCAACTAGTGGCTTGCACAGTTGCATGGATGTAATAGCCTCATGAAAATTGGGTGCATTCATCCTTTGTTTTGCACTAGCATAATTTGGAATTACAATATTCTTACAGTCCTCAAAGCTAGTCAGTATCCATGTACGCATGAGTTCCTGCAAGCAAGACCTTAATATTTCATATCGAGCTGGAAGAATTGGTGGACCAACATATGCTTTGATATTAGCCCTAACTCTTCTCTTTAAAGTTGATTTAATCTTACAGCAACATTATAGGATTCCTTCAACCTTTCAAGTGCAAGGATAAGCAACTTGTATCATGTTTGTGGAAATGGAATAAATGAGAACTTCCTAGATTCCAACCAGTGGACAACAACTTCTTCAGGAGTAACATATGGGCCAGCCTTCAATGCTTTTAGAATCACTTGGAAATGACACACTTGAATGAACACTTTGAACTTACATCCCAAAACAAACATCTTGATTGAACATCCACCAAACTTGACTTGTACAGACAAAACTCTGAATCTTCAATTAAAACTGGGACAAACTTTTCATAAAACACTGCTCGATAAACTGATGATTCTTCACAAGACCACTTGACTTTGAACAATCATCTCTTGAGAAAATAGACCACTGATACAGATACTTGCAAATGAAGTAATCCCTTGACAGTTTGACATTAACTGCACATGAATAGCCACACTCGATTCCAAGTCATTCTTTTGCCATGAATCTCCCTTCAAAACCTTAAACACACAGTGAAGAAGAAACAAACAAATTGAAAAATATTTTTGGTATTTTGGTTAGAGGTTAGTAAACATAAACAACAAAAATCAAGTAAGAAACACACAAGGGTGCCTGGAGAACCATAAAGTATGATCTTGTTTGCGTATGTAATGATGCAAATGAAAAGTGGGATCTTAGGGGTAAAAAATTAGGGTATTACAGCTGCCCCTATTTAAGATTCTTCTATCCGGAGATATGAAGATTGACATCTTTGTCTCGACCTGATAGAAGAGACTTAAATATAACAATAAACCCAATTTTTGGCCCTAAGAGGCCACAAAATGATATGATTATGCTAATGATATGGTATGCAAATACAAGACCACCGTGGGGAGAAAATGCCACAGGAAAAGAAAACACTGGAGCAAAAGAAGAAAAGAGACTCCACAGGGGAAAACAAAAAAACAAGATCCTATTCCGATAAAGGAAAGGAAACAACTCAATAAGGAAAGAGATACCAACTGCCAGTTACTGGGTGAAGATATTCGAACCAAAGAGAATAGGTAAAATACTTTCTACTGGTTACTGAGTAGAAAATAAGTGCAAAAAACACAAGAGAATTGTTATCTACCAGTTACTGGGTAGAAAACAAAGAGATGTATTACTTACTACCAATTACTGGGTAAAAAGTAATCCACTTATTGAGATATAATCAACTACCTGTTACTGGGTAGGAAAAGAAGCAACGCTAAGTACTGGTTACTGAGTAATTTAGCGGGAATAATAAACTCGAATGAAAGGGGTTACCAACTATCGGTTACTGGATAGGGTAAACAACATGTCAACTACCTGTTACTGGGTAGGACAAACTCGACTACCTGTCACTGGGTAGGAGAAAGAGATAAAGGTCAACTACCTGATAATGGATAGGACAAACATACTTGACTACCTGTCACTGGGTAGGAGAAAGAGATATATCATCACCTACTTGTTACTGAGCAGCTTTAATCACACAACAAACTTCTCAAATAAAGAGACAACCATTTGTTGGAAAAAAGATATTAACAACTCTGTCGGGGATCTTTAAAAGAGATACGAGCAGATTAAACCATGCAATAGAATTCTCATCGGGAATTATTCCACAGAAATTCCAATTGACAGAAAAGCTGGTCAGATAAGGATCTATCACTTCACAATAAACTTCTCTGTTGAGGATGGGCCAGAGAAATGTTATTTATTGAGAAGGTAAATTTCTGGAGATTACACAAGCTGCTCAAATAAAAAGGCTTCCACATGAAGTTGCATAAGTAATTACCAAGAGAGTGTTATCAAAACACTACCGGCGAAATCAAATCTTCATCTTCTGATGGGGATCAATAACAGATTCCTGCCGAGGAAAATAAATCCTCAAAACTACCTTCTCGACATCCAGGTTTCACAGCCCAGGGAAAACCAAAGTAACTACTGCAAGAGACCAAAGTTCAATCCAGGAACAAACTGGAAAGAAACGGTCAAACAAGACTCGACCCAATGAGGAAATAACTCAACTGGGGAACAATTCCATCCAGATAAAAGCTGGGGAGGAAAGCTAAACAAACATCTTCCACGAGGCATAAACTCAGTGGGGAATTAAAAATGATAGGTATTTTCTGCTTAGGGGTCGACACTCTAATGAAGAGAGGACACACGTACTCCGCGGGATAACCACACCGGGGAAAGGGAAACACCAACAAAAAAAACAAGATGCACAATGCAACAAAAATATGCTATGCTCAACCAAAATGAATGCGCATGCAATGCATATGAATATGAATATGCTGACAAATCAAACAAAAAGGGCAAATAGAGGGTGAACAAAACACCACAACACCACTGAAATACTCGGCTAATCTCCGCAAGTTAGAGATATCATTGGAGATCGTGCTGGGGATCAGCAACAGAAAACCTACAAGAGATACACAAGAGCCACAAAAGAAAAATAAATCCTACTACAAGGCTCAAATCTCGCTGAGGAAACAAAGATACCGCTTGGGAAAAGATCCCAAAGATCAATCTTCAACCATCAATAATTCAACAAGAGGGAACAACAATATGAACTCCGCTTTGAGAAAAAAAACTATTGGAGAAAACATAACAACACAAATCTTCCAAACCTTCCAGGGGAATAAGAAATTAACATCATGGCAAAAAAAAAAAAGTCAAACTGTGGGGGATTTTAAATCAACACCCAATCACAAGGTGAGAGAAAACCCGACATGTGACTGCTATGTCAACACTTCTTAGAAGTAAACAACATTGTTCTCTACTTGGGGAATAATCCAAAGCAAATATGCATAACCTCTGCTGGGAATCATCAAAGACAAATCTTCGCCCGGGAAAAAACATCAAGGAGAAGTGGTCTTCAAATTTCTCAACTGTCCGATCATAACCTGGTTGAATGAAGAAAACATATTCATCATTTGAATCAAAACCTTGTTATGGAAAACCGTTTAATACTCGTCTGGTTTATCCAAAGAAACAAAACTTTGCTAAGGGAATATCAGCAAACTCTACTGAAGAGACCTCAATATAGCTCAAATGGGTAACATCAACACAACTCTACTGGGAAGCTGCCAATAAATTCTACCAGCGAAGCAAGAAAGAACCCTGCTTTTCGCTTCAAGATTCTACCATTCTTGGGATTACTTGTTGACATCCTTTCTTTTATTTTCACAAATCAAAGAAAAATGTTTTTATAATTTTCAAAATTTAAATCAATTATTCACATTTGTTTCAAAAATCACCATCAAAAATAAAATGAAATTCTATAAACAGAAACAAAATAAGAATTGCAAACAAAGGGACAAAGACCCAAATTCTATTGATAGAATGGTAGTCCACAAATGGCGTAACTCCATGGATCATTACAAAATTTGAAAAATGGTAAGTACAATGGAAAGTTCTACATTGAAATACAATGACCATTATTCTCCCTAACAACTTTGAATTTCAACTGTGCTTGAGACTTCAGCGGAGAATATTTGAAGTAAAACCTTTGATAGGAAATGTTGCTTCAAACGATCAAGACTGGCCAAATGCAGTTACTTGCCATGATCCCTAACTTTTGCCTAGATTGCCCTCTCGGGTTTTCAATCTACCGGGATGATTATTTCTATTTTTGTCTCTAATTTTTGCCTGGACCGCCCTTTCGGGTTTTCAATCCACCGAGACGCTCATTTTTGCCTAAGCCGCCCTTTCAGGTTTTCAACTTAGCGAGCTGTTCTTTTATTTTTTAGGCGAAGTATTTCTTGACTGCATCGGCATTCACAGGACGAGTGAACTCTTCTCCATCCATAGTTGTAAGAATTAATGCACCGCCATAGAAGGCTCTCTTAACAACATATGGGCCTTCATAATTAGGAGTCCACTTGCCCCTAGAATCAGTAGTAAAAGTCGAGATCTTTTTGAGCACGAGGTCACCTTCTTTGAACACACGGGGTCGAACCTTCTTATCAAATGCTTTCTTCATTCTTTGTTGATATAATTGGCCATGAAACAAGGTCTTCATTCTTTTCTCTTCAATCAGATTCAACTGGTCGTATCTACTTTGACACCATTCAGCCTCAGACAATTCAGTTTCCATCAAAACTCTCATAGAAGGGATTTCAACCTCTATCGGGAGCACTGCTTCCATGCCATAAACAAGAGAAAAAGGGGTTGCCCCTGTTGAAGTGCAAACGGATGTACGATACCCATGCAGAGCAAATGGAAGCATATCATGCCAATCCTTGTATGTAACAACCATCTTTTGAATAATCTTCTTAATGTTCTTATTAGCAGCTTCAACAGCCCCATTCATCTTGGGTCTATAAGGAGAAGAATTATGATGCTCAATCTTAAACTCATCGCATAATTCCTTCATCATCTTGTTATTTAAATTCGACCCATTATCAGCGATGATCTTGCTCGGAACACCATACCGACAGATAATTTGATTCTTGATAAACCGGACCACTACTTGCTTAGTCACATTTGCATATGATGTCGCTTCAACCCATTTGGTAAAATAGTCAATAGCCTCCAATATGAAACGGTGTTCGTTCGATGCTTTAGGCTCAATCATTCCAATCATATCAATGCCCCACATTGAAAAAGGCCATGGAGAAGAGATAACATTGAGAGGAGTTGGAGGCACATGAATCTTGTCAGCATAAATCTGGCATTTATGGCACTTTTTCACATATTTACAACAGTCAGATTCCATTGTCAGCCAATAGTAACCTGCCCTTAACATCTTCTTAGCCATCGCGTGTCCATTGGCATGGGTGCCAAAGGATCCTTCATGGATTTCTTTCATCAACATATCTACTTCGTGTCTATCCACACATCTGAGCAAGATCATGTCATAATTTCTCTTATACATCACATCATCATTCAAGAAGAAACTACCAGCCAATCTTCTCAAAGTTTTCTTATCCTTCTTGGATGCCCCAAGTGGGTACTCTTGATTCTGAAGAAAGCATTTAATATCATAATACCATGGTTTATCATCAACAACCTCTTCAACTACAAACACACGAGCTGGTCTATCAAGACGCATCACACTAATCTTTGGCACATCATTCCAATGATTTACCACAATCATGGAGGATAAAGTCGCTAAAGCATCTGCCATTCGATTCTCTGCTCTTGGTATATGGTGAAACTCAACTTTATTGAAGAAAGTTGACAGCCTTCTTGCATAATCACGATAAGGAATCAAATCAGGTTGACGTGTCTCCCACTTCCCTTTGATCTGATTAATCACTAAAGCTGAATCTCCATACACATCAAGAATCTTGATTCTTAAATCGATAGCTTCTTCCAAGCCAATTATACACGCTTCATACTCAACCGCATTATTTGTGCAAGTGAAAACCAACCTTGCAGTGAAAGGAATATGAGAACCATGAGGAGTAACAATAATTGCACCAATACCTCTGCCATATTCATTAACAGCCCAATCAAAAATCAAACCCCAACGGGATCCAGGCTCAGGTCCTTCTTCATGTAATGGTTCTTCACAATCTTTAACTTTTAGATACATCACATCCTCATCAGGAAAGTTAAACTGAATAGGTTGATAATCATCAATTGGCTGGTGTGCCAAATGATCAGCCAAAACACTTCCTTTTATCGCCTTTTGAGTTCAGTACTCGATATCATATTCTGATAACAACATTTGCCAACGAGCAATCCTCCCAGTTAAAGCAGGCTTTTTAAAGATATACTTGATTGGATCCATTTTAGATATCAACCAAGTTATACAATTCAACATATACTGGCGGAGGCGCTTGGCAGCCCAAGCTAGAGCACAACATGTCTTTTCAAGCATCGTGTACCGAGACTCACAATCAGTGAATTTCTTGCTCAAATAATAAATGGCAAATTATTTTCTCCCGGATTCTTCTTGTTGACCCAGAACACAACCCATAGACTCTTCTAGCACGGTCAAATACATGATCAAAGGTCTTCCTTCTACGGGAGGAGACAAAATAGGGGGTTCAAGCATATACTCTTTAATTCTTTCGAAAGCTTTATGACAATCTTCTGTCCAGACACAACCTTGATCTTTGCGGAGAAGTTTGAAAATCGGTGCACATGTGGCAGTCATATTGGATATAAATCAGGAGATATAGTTCAAACGTCCCAAGAATCCTCTTACTTGTTTTTCTGTTTTGGGTACAGGCATCTCCTGGATAGCTTTAAATTTACCAGGATCAACTTCAATGCCTTTCTGACTGACAATAAAGCCTAACAATTTTCCAGAACGAACACCAAAAGTGCATTTATTAGGATTCAGACGGAGCTTAAACTTTCTCAAACGTTGAAACAACTTCAATAAATTTTTAATATGATCTTCTTCAGTCTTCGACTTACAAATCATATCATCTACATAGACCTCAATTTCTTTATGCATCATATCATGAAACAGAGTGGTCATAGCTCTCTGGTACGTTGCACCAACATTTTTTAAACCGAAGGGCATCACTTTGTAACAAAATGTTCCCCAGGGTGTAATGAATGTTGTTTTTTCCATATCCTCAGGTGCCATCTTTATTTGATTATAACCGGAAAATCCATCCATAAATGAAAAGATATTGAACTTAGCAATATTACCTACCAACAAATCAATGTGTGGTAGTGGAAAATCATCTTTTGGACTTGCTTTATTCAAATCTCTATAATCAACGCACATTCGGACTTTTCCGTCTTTCTTTGGAACAGGCACAATATTGGCCACCCATTGAGGATATTCGACGGTCACAAGAAAACCAGCATCAATCTGCTTTTGAACCTCTTCTTTAATCTTCACGGCCAAGTCAGGATGAGTTCTTCTCAATTTCTGCTTCACGGGTGAACATTCAGGCTTTAATGGCAAATGGTGCTCCACAATACCAGTATCAAGACCAGGCATGTCTTGATAGGACCAAGCAAACACGTCAACATATTCTCTAAGAAGCTCTATCATCTTCTTCTTAACATCTGATTGAAGCAGTGCCCCAATCTTGACTTCTTTCTTATCATCATCGGAACCCAGATTAACCAATTCCACCGGCTCTTCATGAGGCTGAATGGCCTTTTCCTCGTGCTCAAGCAATCGAGAAGTCTCATCAGGAATTTCATCAATATCCTCCTCTTCCGCTTCAAACACAGAGAACTCAAAGTTGGGAGAGGGCATATGGTCATTATTTCCAATGGGTTTAACAATCAATCTGCACAATGATTTATGTTTGATTTTAGAATATGAACAAAAAATGAAAATATTATGCAGATAAGAGTGATTATGACATTATTATACTTTTTTTTCGGTTTTTTATGTTACCATTTTTCAGAAATAAAGCAAAAAAGGAAAACAACATATGGATAAACAGAAAAACATTTTATTGATGATGATAAAAGTTGAAACAAAGCCCTCACAAATTCACTTTCACCTTGGGTAGAGTGAAAGGATTTTTTTTTAAAGAAACAAAAACAAATTACTTTGAAACATGAACAACAGTAGGAACATCAACAGCGATCCAATTCTGGCATATCAATCCACGTGTCACAAAGTTGGACATTTCTTCCTCTTGGTCATCTTCAAGAATTGCAGTTGTAGAATGATCTTTGCAATGGATGAACCCAGCACTTCGAAAAAATTCATGAATACTCTTCAGCTCATTTCGGGTTGAACCAAATGTAAAACCCAAACCAGCTCTATCTTTTTTCTCAGCAACTTCAATGATTCAGCCCCATCCATCAACTTGGCCATTATCCGCTACATGTTGTGCATCTTTTAGAGAAGACATGGACACCCCATCCTTCTTAACAGCTTTATCAACCACAGAAAGATCCTGAAACGGAGTTCCAACATCCTCTTCCGCATCGATATAAGAAAAAGACGACAAACTGCTTACCAACATAGCCTGTTCTCCACCAACAACAACAAGTTTACCATTCTGCATGAATTTTAACTTTTGGTGCAGTGTCGAAGTAACAGCTCCAGCTTCATGGATCCAAGGGCGTCCTAGAAGACAACTGTAAGTAGGACGAATATCCATGACTTGAAAAGTGATCTGGAAAAAACACGGACCAATATTGATAGGGAGATCAACCTCTCCAATCACGGTTTTCCTCGATCCATCAAAGGCTTTCACAATGACCCCGCTGAACCTCATAGGAGTACCTTGATAAGATAATCTGGACAAAGTAGATTTTGGCATCACATTCAACGATGACCCAGTATCAACCAGCACATTGGATAGAGCGTCTACCTGGCAATTCATGGATATATGGAGAGCCAAATTATGATTTCTTCCATGCTCGGTCAACTCTTCATCACAAAAACTCAGATTATTACTGTCGCTACTGCGAAAATCGGCGCCGGCTGAACAGAAGAGTCGCCACCGTGCGTTATTTATCCCAAAGGAGGGAAAGGAAACGCTCGAAGTAAACCTACCGCAAAGACGGGAAAGGAATGGTCGTCGCAACCAAACCTGGGTTCGGGAGTCGGTTACGCAAGGGGAAGGTATTAACACCCCTCACGTCCGTCGTACTCGACGGGATCCACGCTTGTTGGTTTGTCTAAAGGATGCAAAAACAATCTATCTACGGTTGCTAAATCTAAACGGAAGAGAATTGGCTCGATAGAGTGTCACACTCTATGCCTACGTATTCTCAAGAGAGAAAGTCAGAGTCTACGTAGTTCGGGACTACGGGGGAAGTTTGCTCGCCAAGACTTCGCGTCTTGTGCCTACGTACTCTCAACAAGTATGAGAGATCAGAGCAGCCGTAGTTCGGCCTAACTACGGCTAGACAGGGGGTTCTTACACAGGAGTGAGATATTTAAATTGGTTTTAAAGGTACGGGAACCTATGGTAACTAAAGCTACGGTCTGGTCTCACATGCGCAAGGGCAAGAGAAAGGGGAAAACAATCAGTCGTCAGCGGGAAAGTCTCGATCGCACAGCAGCGAGAGAACAAACAAGTTAGTTGTTAGTGTGCTCGCTAGGATATCGCATCCTATGCCTACATATTCTCGCTCAGTACGAGAAATCAGAGCAGCTGTAGTTCAGCTAACTACGGGTAGAACGGGGACCACAGCACAAATCTCATTTTATTAATATTCTGAAGAAATTACAATGATTGAGAAATAGGACTAAACTCCTAAAATCTTATCCATCTATCATGAAAATCTAATGAAAAATAGTCCCCTAACAAGTGGACTTTTAATTCTACCTCTAAAAAGGTGTAAATGAACTCTATGAAGAATATACCCTAAAAAGTATTTAAAATGATATGAACTAATATTTTTATATTCCCTTTCCTTGTTGTTTTTTCCTATTTTTATATCTCACTATTTTTTCTCTATTTCCTCAATACTCTTTTTCACATTTTTTTCTCAAGTATTCTTTTCTCAAATATTCTTTTTCTTTCTAAAGATCTAAACAAATGCATATAAAATAAATAATGAAAAAAAACAAGAAGAAAAAAAAAACCAAAAGGGGTGCAAACGGTAGACCCAGGGGTATGCAGCAAAAACAGCAAGAAAATTAGGCCCAGCCCAATAAACACAAATAAACGGGGCAGGGGGGTAAAGAAAAAAATGGAGGGTGTACGAATTGGAAAAAAAGAAGTTGGGCCCAAGGCCCAAAGCAAATCACGACCCACTCCCCACTACCAGTCTCGCTTTGCTCTCATCTGCAACCCTAACTCCTCTTCTTCCTCTCCACTGTTCACCTCTTGCGCCGTTTCCCTCACTCTCCTAACTCTCTCTCTCTCTCTCTCTCTCTCTCTCTCTCTCTCTCTCTCTCTCTCTCTCTCAATCTTCTCCCTCGTTTCATTGTTCTCTCCATTCAACTCACACACTTCTCCTTTTCACTTCGTCCTGCAAGGATCCAAACAAAGGAAAGAACAAAATAAACCATCGCGATCTGGAAAATCCATGAGCCGTCCTTGATGTTCTTGAAGGCAGGTGCTTATTGATGAAGAGTTGAAGAACTCTTGAAGGTGTTGAATTTTTGAACGAAGAAGTTGCTCACGGAGTTGCGAAGTTTGGATGTGGATCTGAAGGTGTTTGGGTGTTTGAACACAGAGACGAAAAGTAGATCTGGTTCCATCGTTGTTTGTGGTTGAAGATCCGCAAGATGATGAAAGTTGAAGATCGAAGGTCGTTGATGTTCTTGAACAGTTTCTGGAAACATGCAAGATCGATGGAGTTCTTCATGAAGCTCTTGATGAACGGTCGATGAAGCTCATGAAGGTCGAAGATCTAGAGGAAGGAAGGAATACGGTTAGAATCACCGGAGGACCCTTGATGAATCGATGAAATCTGGAAAGAAGACGAAGATTTTTGAAGAATCCTGAGGAAGATCGAAGAATTTCTTTGAAGTTTTGATGAACTCGAAGATCAAGAATATCTGAAAAACGCGTTGAATGGCTGAACTGAATATGGAGAAATCGAAGATGAATGCACGCCTGGAGATTCTTGAGTTCTTGATGATCGTTACTGGGAATGGATTGAGAAGATTATTGGCGATGAATGGAGAAGAGTATTGGTGATTTTTCTGGTGATTTGCAGTTTCCGACGTCTGTTGTGGTGGCCGGAGATTGTTGGAGTGGTGGTCGGAGGAGGTTACGGCTGCCGGCGGTGACCGTTACCGGTGTTGCATGCCGGTCAGTGGAGTTATTCCGGCGAGGGCCACTTGGCACTCTGCATGCTGAGGGAGAGGGAGAGGCGAACGCGTGGCCTTGGGAGGGTTTGCATGAAGGCCACGTGTGTGTGGAAGGCGGAAAGAGAGAGAAGGGGAAGAGTGAACGTGGCACGGTGACAGGAAGAGATGGAATGAGGTGGCTCCTTCAGAGTTCACACGCGTGGCAAGCATTAAATACGGACAAGTGGCACTTTGGACTTTTTGACTTGGGCTTTTCTGAGATTTCTGGATAATGGCCCACGAAATTAAACATGCTGGACTATGGATTAATGCTGAATTGAGTAATGGATTAACAAGCTGAAAGCATGATTACTTAAAAGGCTAATGAATGATTAAAACTAATGAACTAATGATGATGATTAACACGGACATCAAGTGGACTAAAAGACTAATTAAAATGAAAATGGCCATTAATAAAACCTAATAATATTCTAAACAAAATTAAAACCTATTAAATCTCTAAAACCATTATACTCTAATTAAATCTAAAAGCTATTAAAATCTCTACTAATATCTATATTCTATTAATACCTATATTAATGAAATCTATCTAAAAACTATTATATCTTATAAAAAGAAAATCTATTTATTAAGAAACTATTTGATTTCTACATTAAAACTAGAATCTATATTAATTCTAATACACTCTAGAAAAACTATATTAAAACCTATAGGATCTATATTAAATTCTATTAAAAAATGATTAATGTTTTTCAAAAGAAACTATTAATTTCTAAAAAAGGTTTTAATACCTCTAAATGATATAAACCTATTAAAACATTAAAAATCTATTTAAATCCTAGAAAATGCTAATAATATCTAATAAAATTCAGAAAATCCTAATAATTCCAGAGGGAACAAAAACAGTACAAAATGACAGATAGGACCGCGAGAGCGCATCGGAACGACCGGTAAAAATCAACAGACACCGAAACACCCTGACAAATAACAGCGCGAGCTGAAAATACCGGGAAGGGCACGACTTCCCAAAAAATATGACTCCGCCTATCTGAACTGATAAAAAACACCTGAAACGCGAGAAGAGGGTTGTGATCCCGGTAAACTCAATATAACTGGAAAAATGCACTGTATGCGGTATGCGAATGCGGATACGAACATGCGTCGAAACATGAACCAGATGTGGGACCCGGTTGGTCAAATTTTGGGGTGCAACAGTTGCCCCTATTCAAGCGACTTGGACCTGAATGGTTGGAGAGCGAACGACTTTCAAACATTCAAAGGTAGAAGACGGTTGAATACTAATAAAACCCTGAAATTTGCCAACCGTGGGAATATACTGCAAAGCTACTTGAGGAACAACATCCAATGAACTGAAGTTTGGTTGTCACGGCGACGACTGGTCAATTATCTGATAAATTTTTTCGTTTTTTTTTCAACATCAATCACCTGTGTGACGCCACAAGTATTGAATCTTCGAAATAATGCTTCAGAAAGCAAACACCTTGACTCCTATCTGTTATGGGAATCAAATCTTGGCACTACAAGATATGATTTTTCTATCGACTCACAGTTCACAGCGAACTTGAGGAAACTCTCCTGGGGAAATTCTGAATTGAACTGCCCGACACCTATTCTGTCAACAGGCGGCAACTTCAGAAGTTTGATATATGTCAATCTTTCTTTTTTTCCAGTGCCGACGTAACAACCAAATGTGAAGAAATCACTCCGCTGGGGGAGAAGAGAAGCTTAATCAAACCACTATGCAGGGGAACATACTCGAAAGCCATGAGGTAACCAACCTGGTCTATGTTTTGAAATGCGTATGTCTGATAATGATGCAATGTCCCATACAACATGGAAATGCTATGCGTTTTGTTTGAAAATGCGATGCCCCATACGACATGGAGATGCTATGCGTTTGTATAAATGCAAGTATGACAATATATGCAAATGTAAATGCAAGCTCAAGCTTCCAGAGAACACCAGGTCTAAAAACCAGTTTGGCAAAATAAATGTCGGAGGCGAAGTCATCTCCACTGAAGGTAACTGGTTATCACATAATCATCTGGGCGATATTTGCTGGAAAAGGGAAGGACGACCCTGCACGAGAATACTCTTTCTAAATCATTGGCAACTGGATCGTACTCTGTGGGGATTGACCAAACTGGGGTTGATTGTGAACGACTCATTGCTGGAGAATGTCCCTTCTATCACGGATATCAATCTTTTGATCTGTCGAGGATACTCCTGATCCTATTCTGATGCGGGGTAAAATACAATCTCAATTCTTCCGGGAATAATACATAACTTTCAACTGCTGACGAGGAGTAATTCTGATTTAACAACGTCCACAGGGAATTCAAACATTAATCGAGGAACTGGTATCAATTGAGCTTCGTATCGGAGAACATGGCAAATTATTGTATCAGGTATTTACACTTTTTTTGGTTTTTGGTTTTAAGGATAAACACGGGTTATTAACAAGATGGAAAATACTAGACGAGAACTAGCATTCAAAGGTAGACTACCAGGCGAGAACTGATAGCAAAATAGATTAGGTTATCGAACGAAAATTGGTTTTTATGTTTTGAACGTCAGACGGGGCTGACTGGATAATAGGTAAAGAAAAAGACAACCAGGCGAGAACTGATTGAAAGCTGACGTGTACCAGGCGAGAACTGATACAACAATAGGTTAAAGAAAAGAAAACAACCAGACGAGAACTGGTTGGAAGTTGACATGCATCAGGAGAGAACTGATGTTTACGGAAAAAGATCGACGATACGATAACTGGTTAAACGACGACATGTACCAGGCGAGAACTGGTATTTACGGAAGCATGGGCCAGACGAGAACTGGTTACCGGTTTGCCAGGCGAGACCTGGGCTTTGGAAACGGCTTGGTTCTGACAGGTAACAAATTTAAACTGTAGGATAACAATCCACCGACAACACGGCTCTTCTTATTTGGAAGGTTCAGGTTTTTTTTTTTTTGATAAGGGTATTGACATGATTCCCCGATACTCAACTCTTGCTGGGGGTAAACAAACTTGCTTGAATAACTTGCCTCAGTACGGCTCAACTTGCCCCAATCCAACTTTTGGGAATACTTGCTCTGAGCAGCTTGCTACGAGACGACTTCGAGAATATTTGCCCCGGTATCTGTACCACAAAAGGATTCAACTTCTATTAAACAACTATCAACCCAGTTGGTTTCAACATTTCCGAACTGACTTGCCCCGGAATGAGCGTATAGGCGACCTAACCTGATCTGATTATCCACCTGAAGTATCTGTTTTCAAATCTCAACATTCTGCATAATTGCCCCTGATTGGCTCTCGAGAAGACTCACTTCTGATCAGCTGCTTCTCAAACAAACTGCCCCATAATCAACTGATGCTTCGGGCCTTGTCCTCAGACTAACTGATTCTAAACTTACTGGAAATTAATGCCCCTGATTCATAGGGTTTCACGACATACACCACTTTGATCCAGACTGCTGAATTATTCAGTCCTATTCGATTATTCCCTGTTGGAATTTCCTTCGTGTCAACTACTGACCTGCAAGTAAAATTGTTTAATCCCGAATGGTAATTTTAATGCAGTGTTTATGCAGATTTTGAAAAATTTTGTGTTGTCACTCATTTACGTGCTATGATTGTGAGTGACGAATGAACCAGAGTTCAAACGTAGTGCTGATTTGATCAGTAAAAAAATACAACAAGGAAATGACTAGCAAATCATGTAGGAGTCAGGTTACTCAACCTTATCGTAATGCGCTTTTAGAATAATCCCTACCTCAATTAGGTCTTTTAAGGGTTGTATCGTGGTCGGGTTCACGGTTCGTGAAACAAAAAATATTTGTCTCAAATTTTGATTTATACCCACCCCTTCTACGTGATGATCTCCGATCCTAAAGTTCAGTTAACTTAGCACGAGCGCTCGCCTCTTCGAGAGGTATGTTGAATGGTAAGAACCATAACTAAGGAATTCACAAGGTTTTTCGGAGTGACAGTTACTCCGTCTTCATTTTCGGTGTCTGTATACACGACTTTGTGACTTCACTGGGATTTTTCTATTGATATCCTTTCTTCTTCATTCTTTTTGATTCCCTAATTTTTGCCTGGACTGACTCCTTTTGAGTTCTTTTCGATTTTTTCGATTTTTGAAGTCCAGCGGGATGCCCTGATTTTTGCCTAAGTATTAGCTTTCCAACTTTTTCATTTCTTTTTACTTAGCGGGCTTTCTCATTTCTTTCTTTTTCTTTGTAACAAAGTCGTGTGACACTGGTTGTCTTGATTACTCCGAAAAGTTGTAACTGTCTCACTCCTGGTTGGTGAGGTTTAACCTTTGTGGTTGACGAGGTACGACCTCTTGAGAGGTACAAACTGAGTGGTCCTCGAAAGGCAACATTCCTCTGTAGGATTTGAATGCTCGGTCAAGCTAACTAACAACTACCCTGCCCCGGGTTAAGATTTGAGGGTTAAAAAGTCCGAAAAAACTTCTACTTCATGGCTCAAAGTGATTAACAAGGGACTAACTCCTTATATCTCCATTGTTTAGGGGATTTGAAACAATGCCTTGTACGTCATCGGCAAGGTTTTACCCGAAAGCATACGATCATCGATCATGAGTATTTAGTTTCGTCATCCTCCCTCCAATCTTTACTAATCATAGTGATAAAGTGGAGTGAATAAAATGCAAGTGTCAGTGCAATGCAGTAAATGAGTGACAACGACATGATTAATTCAGAAAAATGCATAGTCACTTTATCAATATTACCATTCGAAACAAACAATGTTTACAACAAGTAGTAATTAACAGAAAAGAAACTACAAATGCAAATGATATAAAAGTCTGAGGACTGCCAATGTCGAGGCGCCCGCCTGTCTGAATCACTGGCTCCTTTGAAAACAACCTTCTGAATCTACGAGCTCAGACAGCTGAGCGGTTGGTAAGAACAAACAGAAATCCTTCTCGAAAGGAAATGTGATCTTGGTCGATCAACTGTTGTACTTTTGCCTGAAACGCTTTACAATCTTCCGTCGAATGTCCGGGGGAGCCACTATGGTAACCACACTGAACGTGGGGATTGTACCCAGGAGGGTAAGGTTCTGGAACTGGCTTAAGAGGTTTAGGTTCCACCAAAGAACTCTTGATCAAAGATGGTAGCAGCTGGCTATACGGCATGGGCACTGGGTGGAAAGGAGCATTCCTTCATTCCAAATTGTTGCGAGGTCGATTCTGATTCTGACGCTGATTCTGATAACCTCGACCACGAGTTCGCTGCTTTGCAATGGAAGCGACATAAGGTTCCTGATAGGGTGCCTGAGGCACAGTTGTCTGTTCAGTATAACAAGTCACCGGAGGTACTGATCTCTGATAAGATGAAGAACCAACAAAATTCACTGATTCGTCTCGAGGATATTCAACATCTGGCATGGCTGCATTGATCACAACTTCTTCTTTGCTCTGATAGTCACAAGCATATTCAGTTTCACCAGCTTGATCGTTCGAAATAATCTGAATTTTCCCAATACTTATGGCATACTCAAGGCGTTCTCCTAATGTTACCAAGTCAGAGAAACTTAACGGAAGTCCAAGCAATCTTTCGAAGTACGGATCTTGTAGGGAATCTACAAACATGCTCGTTAACTCTCGGTCCAAAAGTGGTGGGTGCACTCTAGTAGCAAATTCTCTCCATCTCTGAGCATACTTTCTGATGGGTTCATTGTTCTCTTGAGACAATTCTTGCAACTGCATGCGATGGGGAGCTATGTCTAAATTATAATCGTACTGCTTCAGAAAAGCTCTGGCTAAATCCACCCATGATTGGATCTGATTTCTCTCTAACTGCATATACCACCTCAAAGATGCCCCAGTCTGACTATCTTGAAAGCAATGGATCATTAATTTTTCGTTTTGCACAAACGAAGTCATTCTACGACAGAACATCACCAAATGTTGCTTCAGACAGCTATCTCCCGTGTACTTCTCAAATTTCGGCACTTTGAACTTATAAGGCAACACCAGGCCAGGAACCAAACACATGTCTGCAGCATTCAGGTTAACAACATCTTTCATTTTTAAAGCTTTAACTCCTTCTTCCAACGCTCGGAGTTTTCTATCCATCTCAAGAGCTCTTGGGTCTACCGTCCTGGCTATTGGAATATCTCTTCGTGGATTTATCTCAGGGAAAACGACACCTTGATTGTTAACAGGAGGAGGACGCTTATTCCGGACAACAAACTGCTCGGGTCGATCTTGGTTCTCAACAGAAGGCTGTACAACTTGGTCTGCGGTAACGTTGTTCGCTTGCGGAAAGTCTTCCATAGAATCATACAGAGGGTTGGGCGTCATAGTGAACCCTGCCAAGGTGTTAGGAGACTGGAAATTGCCTTCAGACATAGCTACTGCTAACCTTCAACTGACTTTAATGCTCGATTCTACTCAAATCTACTCAACCCATAGGTCATCTTCTGACAATCAACAGTTGCTCAGGCCAATCACCGGGTAATCACCTGCTGAAATCAAACAACGGCTGGATAAGAGCTCTGGATAGCTGGAGTATGACATGCAATATGATGCAACACGTTTATGCAAATGCAAATACAATATGCAGCAAACACGGGATCACAGTGTTGCACCCCAAAATTTGCCCTCACAATACAAGACTTTGTGTTCTAAGAAGGTTCACAAGGTTCACAAGTTCTCCAACAACTTGCATAACCTTTCATGAAGTTCATAAAGTCCACAAGCTACTTTATGAAGGTTCACAAGGTTCACAAGTCCCACAGTGCTTTCAAGACCTTTCATGAGGTTCATGAAGTCCATAGGTTGCTTCTTGAAGGTTCACAAGGTTCACAAGATTCACAATGTTTACAAAGCTTTCCTAAGGGTCATGGGGCCTACAAAGCCACTTCATGATGTTCACAAGGTTCACAAGCTTCACAATATCTCCCATGAGTATCACCAGATATCTTATGAAGATTCACAAGGTTCACAAAGTTCACAATTGGTCAGAAGAGTTGACAATTCCCTCAGACAATGCACCTCCTAAGCAGTGCATCCAAAACTAGGGTTTTGACTTTAATCAGGCTAAATGGACTTCCAAGACTTCAAGTGAGCTTCATAACATCTTATATGTGTATAAGAACCCCCATGTCAGGTTTCAAGACTTTTCTCAAAAGTTTGCTCAGTCAGATGATCAGATAAGTCAAAAGCAGTCAATGCAGTTAAAAAGTCAAACTGAGGTCAACTGTGGTCAAACCAAAGTCAAACTTCATGATTTTTTGCCGACATCAAAGAGAGGTTGGATTTGGTCCCAGGGGTATTTTGGTCATTTTACACAAATTCTACCAATTCCTTGAAGACGGGCTGTTATTAAAATTCTGAGGCATTTGATGCATTATGGTTTTGAGGCATTTATCAATCACCAGTTCTGACCATATTGAAATTTGGCATTTGGTCAGTGGAGTTTAATTACGATTAGTTTTGCTGTTGATGCTGAAAATGTTGTGACCATGGTGCCCACATGAGTTTGGTTATGAAACAATTGGTTAACATTTTAATCTGATGATGAGATTAGGATCACAAATACCACTTGGAAATATTTATGTTTTATGCCTATGTTAATGAATTAAATACTTGTGGATTTATTCACATTTGTTTATATTTTTTAACTAAGAATAGAATATAAATAAATTCAAAACTTTGAGAATTTTATTTCATAAATAATGCTATCATACAAGAATAGGGATGTTGCTTCATATTTTACAAAGTACTGTTACAAGGAAGTACATTAAAATTCTCAAATCCTAAGGGATTACATTAAAGCATCTATCCTAAATCCTAAAAGTATCTAAAGGTCTTCATGTTCGTATTTGAACTTCTCCATGAATCCTCAGCTAACCTGCACATCAAAAGAGAACAGACAGTACAGAAAATGTTAGAATTTTTTTCGACACTCTCAGAACAATGTCATCATCGAGTGCCGGGAGTGGCACAACCGAAGCTGCGTCCTACCCCCGTTACCGATCCGCGCCGTAGGCGTCAGATCAGGTAATACATGTTCTTATCAAAATGGGACATCCGAGAGATAGAAAAATATAAATGAAGTGGGACTGATTCGTTTCGCCGCGATTGGATTTCCAAACTGATATGAGAGTAAGGCAGTATAGTCAAGCTGGATTCAGACCCGGATGCCGGCAGGTCTAATCACTTTGTGCTCATTTTTTTCCAAACCTGAAATTCCACAACAGCATCAGCACAAATTGATGACAGAAACTCATAAACAAGATAACTCGTGAGCTGCCAGGAGTAAATGGAAATTCAAATTGAAAATGCACAACCAAAAGCAGCATCAGTTCTGCAACACATAGGTAAGTTCATGGAAACCAAGTCCATATACAAACCAAACTGCATTGAATGGCATCAAAACAAGGTATCAGAAAAACGAAATGCAAACAGCATCATACACTGTATCAAAGTTCAGAACCACCAATTAAGAGGCCTAGAGGAAGACCCCAAACAGAATTCAAAAGAAGTAACAGCGAATGATCCAAATTGTGAAAACCAATTTGTTTCTCTTGCTTCTGAATTTCCAGATTCAGCCGAACTTACTTCTCAGAATGTAGTTCATGGTAATTCTGATGAGAATCCTTCGCAACAGTTTTCTAATACAAAGGAAAAAGAATGCCAAGAAAGTTGTTTCTGCAGGCGATTCAGAAACTCCTGCTCCAAATTGGTATAATGTAAACAACGAAGACACACATTGTATTACATACAAGAGTAAAAAGGGCCTAAAGGAAATAAAACTTTGAAAACAAAATCAGCACCAAATCACAGTTCGGAGGGTAAATCATATCAGTCGTAGCATGGCAGCCAATAATCAGTTGTTACCTTACTCGCAACACCATAGTAGCCCAGAACTCATGTTCTGAACCCAACCAATCTCGAAGGTAACCGAGGCCTCATCAAAGAGTTTCCCTCATCAGGCTCAGACCCTAAGGTCATCATCGCCAATAACCTTCATTCGGCCGCTCTAACTTAAGTCGAAGCATCAGCATCCATTCCCTGAAAGAAGAAGAGGAAAAGTTAACTGCATCAAAGATTGCCAAATCGAAAACGCATCAGTACAGTCCAAATTGAATTCAAACAGGACAAAATAAATTAATCCCGATATCAAACAGATCAAGTAAAGGCAACCCAATCAGAAAATGATCAAACACAATCGAGCTGGCAAGGGGAAAATTTCGAGTCAGATCCAAATGCATCAGGAAACACCAATCTGAGCCGATATGAATCAATTTGAATCAATCTGAATCAATCAAACAAGTCAGTCAAACGAATCAGTTCGAAATCAAACGAATCAGTACAGATCAGTCAAACAAATTAATTTCGGATCCAATGAAATCCAATCGAATCAGATAATCATATCAGCTCAAAACCCCAATCGGGTTCCAAAAGAAGAAACGAGATCCAAATCGTATCAGTATACATCCCATTTGAATTCAATCTAGAAAAATCAAACAAAATCAAATCAAAATCGGATCGTCAAATTCATATCTCAGAAAAAAACGTAAATCCAAGGCCCATTCGAAAATCAGAGAGAGTATAAGAGAGAACAATACCACCTTCTCAAAACCCTGGACGAAGCTGGCAGAGAACGCGAAAACGGCGAGAAGGAGAACACCGAAACCCTCATATGAACGAAACCCTTCGAAGGAGTTCACCAGCACCGTCCATCTGAGAACGGCGAGTAAACAAACTTCAAGGCTCAGAACCTCGTCATCATCGCCTCATCGTCGCAACCACGCCGAAAGCCACCGATCGCAACCACAAAACGTAAGTTGTGAGTTCATCGTGTTGTACATTTAATGGTTTAATGTTGAATGTTTTCAGGTTTCAACATAGAAAGGGACTAGCATCGTGAAAAAAGCAATGGAAATCGGACAGACGAAGGCCATCGGAGTGTGAAAATCATGAGAAACGGAATGAGTTTGTGAGAGAAGGGAGCGAGCGGCGGCCATAGAGGAAAAGGAGAATTAGGGTTACCCTAATCCCTTTACTCCCCTTTTGGGAATGACCGTGGATCGGGTTGGGACTGGATGTAACTACCGGCCCAACCCCTTTTTTTTATTTTATATTTTTATTTGTTTATAACTATTATGTTTTTTTTAAGAATTTATTAAAACTTTCTTTTTAAATACTATTAAAACCTGTTTTTTCAAAATAAAATAGAACTTTTTTTAATTAATAATAAAACCTTTTTTATAATAATTAAAACCTTTAATAAAGAAAATAATAATGATAACATTAAAAATAAAACCTTTTTTAGATTATTAAATTAAAACTGTTTTTGAAAATTAACTTAATCTTTTTTTTTAGTATTAAAACTTCTTTTAACTTAAATCATAAATTTTTTCTTTATATAAAAAAATAAACAGCTAAAAGTCTCAAATCTTGCTTTTTTTAGTTCTTTTGGTCGCCGTCTGACGTTGCCTACTAACATTGTTCATTTATTTTGCAGCTTGTCATGTTTACCGTTATTTATTTTATTTTTCAACTCAAGTTTCGTTTGTATTTGTATCTGTTTCTCGATTGTAACCTCGCGAACCTAATAATCGCGTTTACTTTTCGCATTTAAATTTCTGCATGATGTATGATTTAAATTTCTGCTGATGTATTGCAATTATTCTGTCACATTACACACTCTGAAGGAATTAGGTCTAGCATTTGACCGCCGTGTCAATAGTCCTCACCTTCAACCCTTACAACTTTTACAAACCCTAATTTTCACAAATGCCTCGCCGCAGGCAAAATTACAATTTTACCCCTAGCATTAGGTCAAAGAGCCGCCGCGCTTATTTTAGGGTTTCCCGCCGCGGAATCCCTAACCTAACCCTAATTACAACTTAACATTTCAACGTAGAGATTTGGAGTTCCTACACTCCACGTAAGCGTGTCCTTAAGATGCGTTTATTCCCCGTGAGACCTTGACCACAGTCAAGAAGTCTCTAACCTCCCTTTTGAGGGGAACTACGATTACTCTGATTCCACTCCCGTAAGTATACGTAGGCACAAGATGTGATGTCTTGCCGAGTAAACTTAGAATTAACCCCCTTTATTATTTATTATTGCTTATTTATATTTTATTTATCTTTGCTATTTAATTATTTTGCTTATTATTTTGTAATTGTTTCTTGGATGTAAAGTTGTTTAATTATTTAATTAATATTATGGTTAGTAATTAGGGAGTGTAACAACCTGTATGTAATATTAAAATAAATTTAGATCACTTTTAAATAAAGATAATTAAAATAAACACGTCACACACGTAAGTCGATTTTAATCGCCGTCTCACTTCCTAAGGATATCCCTCAAGTTGCCTACGAATAATGGTTAAGTGGGGTGTATAAAGCAAGTCCCTCAAATAGAAAAATCATCAAAGTCCCTTATGGTTGCCTTTACGAATCGAGTCCCTTTCGAAAAATGATGATGGTCCCTTATATGTGCTTGTTGCACCCTAAAATTTGCCCAACCTTATTCAATTGGTTTATGTTTCATCATCATTAGCATTTGCATATAGAGTCATGTACATAGACTAACCATCTGCATAGCATCAGCATAGCAAGTCATCCAACAGGGGACCAATCATTATTTTCATCTCTAGAGGCCTATCAAGAGGTTATTATCCTAATTCCATCCTATTCAAGTCATCAGGAAAGAATTTGAAAGCAAAGAGTTTAGCAGATCAAGCCTTGAGTCCATCTCCTAGCTGAGGGTATCTGAGGATCAACAAGAGGGTTATGAGCTGTGAAATGAAAGCATGGAGAGCATCTAGACATTTTGAGAGACTTATAAAGTCATTTGGAGAAGAAAGCAAGTCATTGAGGAAAGCACAAGAGCTATAGTGGAAGACAGTCAACTAGGGTTTCATCTGGGTCAACCCTAGGTCAACCCTAGGTCAGTTGACTGACTTAAGAGGGCATTCAAGGCTATTGGAGAGATGTGGGGATCAATATTGAACATATGAAGAAGGATATGGAGATATGACAAGGAGAATTCAAGAGAAATCAAGGAGAAGAGGAGTTACTAAATTAGGGTTTCTCTGTAAAATCCCCTAGTTTAGGTCAAATTTCCAAGCAAGATAAGTCAAAATGCTAGCTTCAAATGGCTTCTTGGCCAACATGAAACTTGTAGAGGATCTCAAGACCTTTAATTTGAGTGGTGGAAGACCTCAAGGAGATTTATAGAACTCAAGTTATGGTCCTTGCAAGTTACAGGTCATCTGGGGTGTCTGAATTTTTGTCTGTGAAAGTGACTTGACTTCCAAGCCATTTTTACCCCTCAAGGAGATTTCAAATGAATTCTTGGTCAACATAAGAATTGTTACTCATTGTCTTAGCTTTCTAGAATGGTATGGTATGCCTTCATATGATGTGGAGAACTCAACTTATGGTCTTGACAAGCAAAGGGTATTTTGGGCATTTGTGAATTACAGGTCATTTTAACCTATACCCAAAACTCATACAAGGAGGCCTCAAATGGAAAAACTTACAACATCAAACTTGCTCCAAATGGGATTTTAAGTCTAGAAAGAAGGTCACAAGTTATTGGAGAAGCTCATAGCATGATGTTGCATAATTGGTCAAAACATGAACTAAAAAGGCTTATAAAGTGAATAATTTCAAAGTGAAAAATGGTTTGGAAGATTTACAAGTCCAAATGAAGACTTCCAATATATGATTTTGAATGGAAAAACAATTCTAAGAACAATGGTTCACACACTTTTTTGAGTTTAGAAGGAAAAAATGAAGTTATCCATGGTTGCTTACCTTTTAAGAAACATAATCCAAAATGAGCCAAAGTTTGAAAACAAGGGAATGTGCAAGATGGATCTAGAATGTGCCATTGGGGTCTATATATTCATGAAAGGAGAATTTGGCAAGGGTTGGCTCCATTTGCACCAAGAGTTTCACAAATTCCCTCATTCCTTTCATTGAAGTTTCATTGTAATTCTCTCAAAATCTTCACAAAATCATCATCCACATTGATTCAATTGTGCTCCATTATCATCATAGATCAGAATTGAAGCAAGGTTTTGGTGATTATCATCCATTTTCAAGTGCTTTTCTCAAGAACATCAAAATCACAAGTTCAATTGGATAGCATAATTCTGGCCAAGTCTCATCCAAAGCTTGCATACAGAATCAAGTTCATCAAGGATTGATCAAGATCCAAGTCTCAAAAGCCTCAAATCATCAATCTCCATAGCTGTTTGCAAGATTTTGCACAAGGTAAGTTTTCATTCAAACTGCTTGATCCAGTTAGTTAGGCATGATTTTGTTAGTGTAGAATTGATCTAGGTGGTTAAGAGATGAAGTTAGATGAATTTGGAACGATTTGGTGATGGTTAGTGACAGGTATAGCAAACTGTTAGTGTTCGAATCTCTTAGATTAGTGCATCATAATTGCAGCGTGATTGATCAAATTAATCTCCATTAGGTGTAGTTTAGTTTAGGGTAAATTTGAGGAAGAATGGTGATGATGCATATCAGAGTAATTCTATGGTGATCAGAACTTGGTGCCATCGGGTTGAAGGATATATGGACTTTCAGACTGAATTGAATCCACAGGATTGTAGAGGGAGAGATTTAGCATGATTTTCACGTTTACATCGTGTGGATTGGTTGCTTGTAGAGTGAGAACAGAGAGGTGGAACCTTGCTCGTGCATGGCTGCCATGGGAGTTAAAACCCTAATTTGCAGAACCTTTGGGGAAGATGAAATCGTGGCCTTCCATTTGTAGTTGGACCTTTGACTATTGGCGTGATCGTGTGGCCTACGTTTAATTTCAGAATTGGAGGGAGAAGCGCTGGCCAAAACGCACCGTTTCATTAATTGAAACGGGCGGGCCTGAGTTTATGTTGTTATCCCCACCCCCCAGTCATAGGCCCAATTGCATTTCAACATGATTTTGGTTTCTATTTTCACCCCCCAGCGCCTTTCTATTGTTTCTTTAATTCAGAGTGGTATTGGGCTTAAGCCAGAAGCGCTACCAGCACCCCCTTTATGAGGCCCATCCTGGATTGAACTGGGCGTGATTACTCTTCATACCCCCTCTCCCTCATTTAATTCATTTTATTTGTTTTAATTCCATTTTAATTTTTCACCATCTTTGAAAATTCATAAATAATTCATAAAAAATGCTTTTTAATCCATTCTTTTTACCATATCTTCATTAAAATGTCTAGAATATTATAGGAAAATAAAATTTCATTTTTAGTTTTATTTCATATTTTTTTCATATTTTCTAAATAAATGTCATATTAAATAGATTCATTTCATGCATTATTTTTATGATTTTTGTTCTCTCACATGCTTTGATATTTTTTGATCACTCTTTTCATATTGTTTA
Organism: Lathyrus sativus; assembly: GCA_963859935.3. NCBI lineage: Eukaryota > Viridiplantae > Streptophyta > Magnoliopsida > Fabales > Fabaceae > Lathyrus > Lathyrus sativus. Next base: position 480,093,745 of record OZ012739.1, on the reverse strand, counting down.
GATGAGATGTTAAGCTTGTAGAAATATTTTAGTTCCCATTTTTAGGAGTTAATTTTAGGTGATTAATAAATGCTTGAATATCATGAGCAAAACTAGGGTTTAGGTGACAACTTAGGAGTTTGATTTCATTCCCCTTAGGACTTAGGATTTGAACAGATTAGTTATGGGACTATAGGGGCTATGGGTAGCTATTAGATCCCTTAGAGAACAATTAGGATTCCCCTACTGCTATTATTACTGTCTGTATATCTGTTGTCTGGTGTGGTGTGCCCTCTGGGGTTTATTGATTGTTTGTATGGGTATTGGGTTTGTCTGGGGCCCTGGGGAAGCTGAAGATTTGTGGAGATGAAGCTATTGGAGATTCAAAGATGGAAGATCAACTGTCAGAGTTGAGGAGGAGTTTCTTGCTGGCAGAGGCTGAGGAGACTAGGGTTTAGGAGCTAGGCAGAGCTCTAGGTTAGAAAGTTTGTTTCTCAAACATGGATTGCCTTGTCTGCATCCATTCTTCTCTGTGATTCAGAGTCTCTCTAAGACACTCACCCCCTTCCTTTGGAAGGCTTGGTGATAGTGTCCATGAGATAGAACTCTTGAGAGAAAATGCCTCTTGTGTTAGAAGCAGTCTGTTCACCACCTTTGGTAGTCAGCTGATTGCTTAACACCCAATTCACTCTTGTGACTAATCCCTCATCCTGGAGGTTTGAGCATGAAGAAAAACCATTGCAGATGGAAGACTGATGATCAAAGCCCTTGTCTGAAGGCCATGAAGAGGGAGATTGATGCTTGTTGAAGCCTGTAGCTGATTGGAGATTATTTGAAACCAGTTGCTGATTCAGAGCTGCTGATGCTGTTTCTTTTGCTGTATTTCATTTGCTGATGTATTGATTGGTTTTCTGAACTGTATTGTTTGCTGTTTACCCTGTTGGGTTGAGAGTGAAGTCTGTTCACTTTCGCCTACTGTTTTCTAGGTTCGAGGTTGAGTGGGACTCCCTTGCCTCGCTTGTATTGCTGCATCCATGCATTTTACTGTTTTGCTGTATATATCTGATATTGTTTCTGTTTCTGCCTATCCCGTAGGATCTCTGTTTCTCTCTATGCAAGAGAGGAGCATGATAGACACTAGGTCTTAACCCATGCATGATAACATTAGGATAGTTTGTGTCCCTTCGCAACCGTAGGTTAGAGTTCCGTCTCTTTCTTTCTCAAAACAAACAGAAAAACACATAAAGATTTCAAGCACAATAAAAGACACTTCTTCCGTAAAAGAATGTGAACTCATCAAAACGTCATTTTTGTCCTCTTGGACTGTTAATAAAAAAAAAACCTTTTTCAGAAGGAATAAAATCAATCAAGGACAGACTTGTGTCGTGCGTGGCCCGAACTACGTTTGCTCTGATCTTTCATGCTGTATGAAAGTACGTAGGCATAGGATACGATATCCTAGCGAGCAACCTTCCCCTCCTTTCCCGTAGGTAGGCGAACTACGTTGACTCTGATTTCTCGTGCCAGACGGGAATACGTAGGCATAAAGTGCGATACTTTGCCGAGTCATTTTTATTTTCATTTTATTTTTCTTTTAACCCCTGACCTATAGAGTAGATAGAATAACAATCCATACCCGAAAACAAGCGTGGATCCCATCGAGTACGATGGACGTGAGGGGTGCTAATACCTTCCCCTTGCGTAACCGACTCCCGAACCCAGGTTTTGGTTGCGATGACCATACCTTTCCCGTATTGTGCGAGGTTTACTCTGAGCGTTTCCTTTCCCTCCCGTGGGATAAATAACGCACGGTGGCGACTCTTCTGTTCAGCCGGCGCCGATTTTCGCAGTAGCGACAGCTGGCGACTCTGCTGGGGATCCAACGTCCCCTGGCTGCTAAGGACTGAGATGGTTCTTGCGCATTTGGGATCCAACGTCCCTTGAGAGAGTCAATCCTAACGCTTGTTTTCCCGTCGAGGGTTTTGTATGGAGTTATTGTATATTTCTAACCTTGTATTTTCAGCTTTATATATTGTTTATTATTGCTGTATTGGGGTGTGACGGGTGTTCTGATATTGAGAGATAAGCCGGACCTGGGCTTGAGTGCACCTAGAATTAGAGTAGAAATTAGTGGGCGCCCGCTTGCTTTGCTTGCTTTGGTGTCCCATGAAATCTACACTCAGACGAGGTTCCTCTGGTTGGCCTCCTGCCCCTTCCTTTGGTTGGCGTGGGTTGCTGGTTAGTTGGATTGTCGACTCTGGGGACCGATCATTTGGAAGTTGGCTGAGTGAGGCCTCTTCAGGAATTGATGATGCCACTCCTTCTGGGAATCGTATCATCAACCCTGAAAGTCTGTGACGCCGACGACCGCATAGGATGCCGTACCTTGTGCCAGTTATAGGGCCACCCACCTGTGAGGGGATTCAGGGTTATGCAGGTAACTAGACCTCCAGATTACCGGTTATTTCTTGATCAGAGATCCGGGTTATTTATGGAGAGTTATGAGGTCTGCCAGAGACCACTTGGAGATTTATTTTGAGGTCTGTCAGAGACCATTGGGAGAGCTATGAGGTCTGTCAGAGACCAGTTGGAGAGTCATGAGGTCTGTCAGAGACCAATTATGGATGTGATTTGAGGTCTATCAGAGACCAGTTGGAGTTATGGTTTGAGGTCTGTCAGAGACCAGTGTTGGAGTTCTATTTTAGGTCTATCTGAGACCAGGGTTTGATGACTTCTGGATGGTCTATCTGAGACCTTTCTTGATTGGGTTTAGGCTATTCAGCTGCAGCTCTGGTCCCTGTTGAATGTTACGTGCATTGCATCCCTGCATATACATTCTCATTTGCATTTCACTAACGTGTGTCTGTGCTGCAGGTGCATTTGCATTTCCCCAGTTCTAGTGCCCAGACTTCTGAGTATTTGGTCATGACTAGCCTAAGGAGAACAGTTGCTTACAAATTGCCTACGCCTGATATTGTTCCTTTACTGGGGTTGATCTCTCTTGCTGATGAGGGTGTTCGTAGGAGTTTCCGGATGAGCTATGGTAGATTATTGAGATTGGTGTGCAAACCTATAGAGGTAGAGTTAGATGGGCTGTATGCTTTGATGCAATTCTACGACCCTGCTTTGAGGTGCTTCACGTTCTCTGACTTTATTATGGGACCAACCTTGGAGGAATACGCTGAGTATGTTGAGCTGCCTGTGCAGAACCAGGTTCCATTCATTCATTGTGATGCCAAACCCAAGCCGGAGGAATTGGCAAAAGCCTTGCATGTTGATGCTTCTGAACTTGTGATTACTGTTTCCCGTGGAGTTCCAGGCTTCTCATTTCAGTTCTTAGTTGGTAAAGCCCAAGAGTACGCCAAGAATGGGTGCTGGGTTGCTTTCAATGCTGTGTTGGCCTTGTGCATTTATGGCATAGTACTATTCCCCAATATACCGGATTTTGTGGACTTCGACGCCTTCTACTTGTTTGCCGCTGGTAATCCTGTACCTACTTTACTCGGAGATCTCTACCACTCGCTGCATTACAAGAATGAGAAGGGAAGAGGGAAGAATGTTCATCTGTGTGTGCCCTTATTGAGTATGTGGTTTGAGAGTCACCTTCCTAAGAGAGGATCTGCTGCAGAGACTACAGTTCCAGTTGGTTGGCCGGAGCGTTTGATGAGGTTATCGTCGGAAGATATGGAGTGGTTTGATAGAGATTTGTTGGGATCGGAGCTCATCTTCAGTTGTTCTGGTTACCCTAATGTGCCATTGATAGGAAGAAAAGGGTGTATCAATTACAACCCTTCTCTATTCATTCGCCAGTTTGGATATGCGCTGAAGAATCCACCTCAAGAGGAAGAAGTACAGGAATCTCTGTATTTCACCGGTGACGTGAAGGGGGAGTTATTAGCCAAGTTGCGACATGCTTGGACGCGTATTAACCGCAAAGGGAAGCCGTTGTTAGGAAAGAATGACTGTCAGGCCTATGCACCTTATAGAGCTTGGATTCAGGAGAGGGCTAGTCAGTTGAAGATGCCATTTCCAGATGCACCAATTCTTGATCCTATTCCGGTAGAAGAGCCGACTACTGTTTCTAGAGAAGCATATGAACAGGTTGTGAAGGAGAAAGAAGCCCTGATGAAGATTAACGAAGGGTTAGAGCAAGAGCTAGCCCAGGCACGCAGTGAGAAAAACAAGGCCGTATATGCTTTCCAACAACAGATTGAGCTGGTAAACAGGTTAGGATCTGAGTTGACCGAGGAAAAGAAAAAGCGCGAACGTCTGGGGCAAGAGTTCAGAAGTTCCCATGACATGCTGGAAGCCAAAAAGAAAGCGCTCGACGCAGCACACCGAGAGATATCTTCTTGCAACAAGACTTGGAATGCTACACTCACCAACAACAAGAAGAGGGAAGATAAGCTGAAGCAGCAAATTTTCGACCTCGAAGAGAAGTTGAAGTCTAGCATCAAGAAGTGTGAGGAAGAAGTGATGAACCGGTATAGTGTCCAGCATGCACTGAACAAGGCAATCAAATCTAGAGATGAAGCGGTATCCCAGAAGCGAAAGTTAGAAGATTGCTTCGGAGAAGCAACATGGGAAGAAACTGCTGAAGACGTACGCCGTGTCCTTAAGAAGAGAAACCAGCTTGTTGAAGGGCTGCTCGATCGACCAAGCCATCCGGAGACCAAGAAGTTGATAGAGGAGTACCAGACTTTTGGGAGGATCTGATCATTCCATTATTTGTATGCTTTATTTGCGTAGTGCTGACCATCACCAGGATTGTTGGTTGAGGTCATGCCATCTTTGTACTCTCAGTGATATTGTACCCTGGGCTTATTGATTCTCTCTGTTATATATGAGGCTTTCTATGATCCAGCTCCGATATTCCTATTGTCAACACTGTCACCGCACCGGCACCTTCGCACTAGAACTGGGGGAATGAACTTCCCTAATGCACAGACACATTGCATTGCATTCATATTCATCTTGCATAACAGGTAATCTTTGAATGGTGTCTTATCTCCTGCTTTGATTCAGGTACTTATCAGGATTCCAGATCAACATCCGCACCGCTATTCTACACGATCCAACTGTCGGAAAGTCATGGACCAGATTCAGAACGAGATGCAGGATGTACGCGAGAAGCTCGCCCTCTTCATGCAAACCATGGAGGCTATAGCAAAAGGGCAAGAGAACTTGCAGGCCATGGTCCAGCCTCTATTGGCTCGCAACGCTGGTCATGGTAACGAAGATCATCAGTCTGTCCGGGTTGATACTGCTCATGGAGATGGCACTCCAACGCCAGTGGCTCCGCCTGTCGTCAATGTGAATGCTGCTAACGTCAACAACGCTACCGCTGCTGTGAATGGTAACGTCGGAGTTGGAAATGAAACTGCTGTCCATAACGCTGGGCTGGGTGATGTCAATGTGGGAGATAATCTCGGAGGCAATGGCTTTGTCAACGCTGGGTTCGGATTCAACGATCAGGGATTCGACAATACTGGCAAGTATGGCTTTAATGCTCAAGGCTTTGGGCAAGATGGTTATGGTATGGTCAATCAGGGCTACGGAGGTTTTGGAAACGGAAACGGTGCTGGTTTTATGGCTGGTGGTCCTGCTGGAGGTGTTCAAGGGTATGGCAACAGAGGCCGAGTTCCGGGGATGAATCAGGTCAGAGCTGGACGTAATAATGCGTATGATGGATACGGGGCTGGAAACGGTATGTGGCAAGAGGATCAACAGGAAGACGCCTTCTCTGGAGGGGGTTTTGACGGGCCGATGGATGATTCTCAAAAGATTAGAATGCTGGAAGAGCAAATGAAGGGAGTCTTAAATCAGAGTGCTGTAGGACTGGACATGGCAACAATGGGCTTGGTACCTGGGCTGAGGGTGCCAATCAAGTTCAAAGCGCCTGCGTTCGATAAGTACAAAGGAGATACATGTCCGAAGGTTCATGTACGAGCTTATTACAGAAAAATGTCTGCATACTCCACTGACGAAAGAATGCTCATGCATTTCTTTCAGGATAGTCTATCGGGCCCTTCCTTAGAGTGGTACATGGGGTTGGAGCCCACTGATATCAAGACTTGGAAGCAATTAGCGGAGGCGTTCGTAGCCCATTACAAATATAACAGTGACCTGGCACCCAATCGGGTTCAGTTGGCCGGGCTTTCGCAGAAGAAGGGGGAGAGTTTTAAAGAATACGCGCAAAGGTGGCGCGATATGGCTGCCAGGGTTCGTCCTCCTGTGGAAGATAAAGAAATGAACGATATGTTTGTTGGCACATTCACCGGGCTGTTTCATGATATGCTGTTTCATACGTCTCTGGCTAGTTTTTCAGATCTGATTCTGATGGGTGAAAAGATTGAGCGGAACATTAAGCAAGGAAAGTTCCAAGTTGACGAGTCAGCTGCATCTGGCAGTAATAGGAAAGTTTATGGTGGGCGCCGTCAGGGCGAAGCTAGTGCTGTATTTGGAGGCCGAGGCCGAGGCCGAGGCAGGGGAAGAAATCAATATCGTCAGCCGCAGCAAGTGTCGAGTGTCACCATCCCGTATCAACAACAACCAATTCAGCAACAACAACAGGTTCAGCAGCAACCAATGCCACGGCAGCAGCAGCCTCAGCAGGGGGCACAGCAGGCTCAGAGAAAATTCCAGGGTGGTAAGCCGAGAAGGGTGTTCGAGAAGCCTCCCTCTAACTATGCTGATTTATTGCAGACCTTGTTGGGATTGAATCTGGTGGAGAAAAGAACCTTGGCACCAATAACGGGAACTCCCCCGTTCGGCTATGATGCAAATAGGCGCTGCGAGTTTCATTCTGGGGCCCCGGGCCATGATATAGAAGGGTGTCATGCTTTTAAGCACGTTGTGCAGGATCTCTTGGACAACAAGTCTATCAACTTCGGAACGACTGGTGCGAATATAGTCCAGAAACCCATGCCTAATCATGGGGCGAATGCCGTGCTGTCTGAGGAAGGTCTGAATCTGATTATGAATGTTGAGGACTTAAAGACGCCGCTGAGCGAAATAAAAAGCCGACTGTTGCAGGGGGGTGTTTACCCGGGTTGTAATGAGTACTGTTTGGACTGTTGGGCCCTGTCTGGGGGGTGTGAGGATCTAAAGAACGGCATTCAGGCCTTAATTGATGAAGGTGTATTGCAGTTTGATAGAACAGCACCTGATGAGCCGGCAGGGGCAGTAGCGGATAATCGGAGTGATGTTGCCACAGTGACCATTCCTAGGAAGACGATCACTATTTCAGCACCAGCTCAGCGACCACCGATTACTATAACTAAAGCCGGGCCAATCCCGTATGAGAACACGAAAGCAGTCCCATGGTCATATGGGCTAGAGGTGTATTGTGACGGGATTAAAATCGATGTCAACAAGCAGTCAGCGGAGGTTGTGGATAATGTTGTGGGCCCGGGAGGCATGACGAGAAGCGGCAGGATCTTTATATCTCCTGAAGTAGAGGCCGAAAGGCTAGCGAAGGGAAAGGGGAAAGCGGTTGAGAATGTTCCGGTTCAAGCAAATGAAAAAGAAGCAGCATCTAAGGATGTCGAAGAATTCATGCGCTTAATTCGGAAAAGCGATTATAAAATTGTGGAGCATCTGCAGCAAACACCGTCCAAAATATCTATTCTGTCATTGCTGTTGTGTTCAGAGGCTCACCGAAATGCTTTGCTGAAAGTCCTGGACACTTCTTTTGTACCACAGGATGTCTCCGTGAACCAGCTAGAAGGGGTATTGGCACATGTAAATGCAGGCCACAGTCTGGGCTTTACTGATTTCGACTTGACTCCGAAAGGAAGGGATCATAATATGGCATTGCATGTATCTGTTGAGTGCAGAGGGTCGACAATGTCGCACGTATTGGTTGACACCGGGTCGTCTTTGAATGTGCTGCCTAAGAAGGCTATGATGAAGCTGGATGTTCGAGGGATTTTGTGTACACCAAGTGATTTGGTAGTCAGAGCGTTTGACGGCACGCGGAGAACAGTCTTCGGATCAATTACATTGCCTCTGCAAGTGGGGCCGGAAGTGTTTGCAACGGAGTTTTATATCATGGATATACAGCCTGCGTACAGCTGCTTGCTGGGAAGACCTTGGATTCACGGGGCAGGGGCAGTTACGTCAACCCTGCATCAGAAGTTAAAGTATATGGTCGGAGACAGTGTAGTCACCGTGTGCGGAGAAGAAGACATCCTGGTCAGCCATCTTTCTTCGTTTAAATATGTGGAAGTCGACGGGGAGATCCACGAGACGCCATGCCAAGCATTCGAAGGTTTGCGCATTAAGGACAAGGGTCCCGGGCCAAGCAAAGTGCCAGAGATAGCCGTTTCTTCGTATAAAGAAGCCCAAGCGCTAGTAAAGGCAGGAGAAGCCAAAGGCTGGGGCAAAGTAGTGGACATTCCGGTGAAAATGGACCGGTTCGGACTGGGGTACCGACCGTCGTCATCAACTCCTTCTGTGGGGGCCCCTCATTTCAGAAAGTCAATCACCATCTCTGCCAGTGGAGTATGCCATGAATCTATCAATGCTGCTTCGGAGTCCGATGAAGGGGACAGCGACTGTGATATGGATGCCTGGATTCAGCCAAGCACGCCAGGACAAGGACTGTGCAACTGGTCTATTCAGGAGCTTGTTCCTGTGACTTTTAAACAGTAATGCTTTGCTTTATTAATTGTTGAATAATCTGATGTCTTGCCCGGGGCATCAGGATTTGCTTAGGGCTGCGTTGTTATAAACATTGCTTCGTTAATCATTAAATAAATGGCGTTTTTTCATGTGCAAATACTGTGATCCCTGTCTTTCTTGTTTTGTATTTTTCAATAAAATGGCAATGTGGTTATCCGCTGTATACGCATTTTGAAGCACTTAACCCTTTCTTTTGCAGGATAACATTTTCAGATGACATCCTTGAACCACCTATGACTCGTCCCGACTTCGAGCACCCGGTATTCCAGACCGAAGAAGAGGTTATCGAAGATAGCGACGTTCCGGAAGAACTGTCTTGGTTGGTGAAGCAAGAGGAAAGAGCCATTCTGCCTCACGACGAGGTTATCGAGATTATCAATTTGGGGTCGGAAGGGGTTGAGAAAAATATTCGTATCGGAGCCGCACTGCAGAGTGATATCAAGCGAAAACTGGTTGAAATGCTCCGAGAGTATAATGATGTATTCGCTTGGTCGTATCAAGATATGCCAGGGCTCGATACAGATATGGTTGTGCATCGTCTGCCACTGAAAGAAGACTGCCCGCCTGTCAAACAAAAACTTCGCAGAACTCGACCAGATATGGCAATGAAGATCAAAGAGGAGGTTCAGAAACAGTGGGACGCTGGGTTCCTGGCTGTGACGAAGTATCCCTCATGGGTTGCTAACATCGTACCAGTGCCAAAGAAAGATGGCAAGGTTCGAATGTGCGTGGATTATAGAGATTTGAATAAAGCAAGCCCAAAAGACGATTTTCCACTTCCTCATATTGACGTATTAGTTGATAATACCGCTCAATACTCTGTATTCTCCTTCATGGATGGCTTTTCAGGCTATAATCAAATTAAAATGGCGCCAGAGGATATGGAGAAGACTACTTTCATAACGCCTTGGGGAACATTTTGCTATAAAGTGATGCCCTTTGGTTTGAAAAATGCTGGGGCAACATATCAGCGTGCGATGACAACTCTCTTTCATGACATGATGCATAAAGAGATTGAAGTTTATGTTGACGATATGATTGCCAAATCCCAGACGGAGGAAGAGCACCTGGTGAATCTGTTGAAGTTGTTTAAAAGGCTTAGGAAGTTCAGGCTGAGGCTGAACCCTAACAAATGCACCTTCGGGGTGAGATCGGGTAAGCTCCTGGGGTTCATAGTGAGCGAAAGAGGAATAGAGGTCGATCCTGCTAAAATAAAAGCGATTCAAGAAATGCCGACGCCTAAAACAGAAAAAGAGGTGCGCGGGTTTTTAGGGAGATTGAACTACATTGCTCGGTTCATATCTCATCTAACTGCCACGTGTGAACCATTATTCAAGCTGTTGAAGAAAGATCAAGCTGTAACGTGGAACGATAATTGTCAAAAGGCGTTCGATAAAATAAAGAAGTATCTGCAGGAGCCTCCTATTTTGATACCCCCAGTGGCAGGGAGACCCTTGATAATGTATTTGACGGTTCTTGAGGGAAGCATGGGTTGTGTTCTCGGTCAACACGACGAGACGGGGAGAAAAGAGCATGCAATTTACTATTTGAGTAAGAAATTTACAGACTGTGAATCTCGATACTCAATGCTGGAGAAAACTTGTTGCGCGCTAGCCTGGGCCGCCAAGCGTCTGAGGCAGTACATGCTGAATCATACAACCATGCTCATCTCGAAGATGGATCCAATCAAATATATATTTGAAAAGCAGGCGTTGTCAGGTAGAATTGCCCGTTGGCAGATGATCTTGACTGAATACGATATTCAATACGTCTCGCAAAAGGCAATAAAGGGGAGTGTGTTGTCTGAGTATCTGGCGGAGCAGCCTATTGAAGAGTATCAATCGATGAGATTTGACTTTCCTGACGAGGATATCATGTATCTCAAGATGAAGGATTGCGAAGAGCCGTTACCAGACGAAGGACCAGAGCCGGGGTCCAAATGGCAGATGATATTTGATGGAGCTGTGAATGCTTACGGTAGCGGAATAGGGGCAATTATCACTACGCCGCACGGGTCGCACATCCCGTTTACTGCCCGATTGACCTTTGCTGTTACCAACAATGAGGCCGAATACGAAGCTTGTATAATGGGGCTTGAAGAAGCCATTGATTTGCGAATCAAACATTTAGACGTATACGGAGACTCAGCTCTGGTGGTGAATCAGATCAAAGGGGAATGGGAGACACGTCAGCCCAATTTGATACATTATATGAATTATGCAAGGAGATTGTTGCCTTTCTTCGACAAGGTTGAATTGCATCACGTACCACGGGCAGAAAATCAAATGGCTGATGCCCTTGCCACTTTGTCTTCCATGTACAAGGTCAATTTCTGGAACGAAGCTCCCCAAATCACTATCTCTCGGTTGGACAGGCCAGCTTATGTATTTGCTATTGATGAAGCGTCTGATGGCAAACCGTGGTATTTTGATATCCTTAATTTCCTGAAGAATAAAGAGTATCCGGCTGGGGCATCCAGTCAAGATCAGAAGACTCTCAGGAGATTAGCGGGTAATTTCTACTTGAACCCGGATGGCGTCTTATACAGAAGAAACCACGACCTGGTGTTGTTGCGTTGTGTAGACGAGAAAGAGGCAAAGCTTCTCATGGAGGAAATTCACGAAGGTGCATTTGGCACGCATGCTGGTGGGCATGCTATGACGAGAAAACTGCTGCGGGCAGGTTACTTTTGGCTGACGATGGAAACTGATTGTTTCAAATTTGCAAGAAAGTGCCACAAGTGCCAAATATACGCTGACAAAATACATGTGCCTCCGAGTCCTCTGAATGTGATGTCATCTCCATGGCCATTCTCAATGTGGGGAATCGATATGATTGGAAAGATTGAGCCGACGGCTTCTAACGGGCATCGGTTCATCCTCGTAGCAATCGATTATTTCACCAAATGGGTGGAAGCAGCGTCTTACGCAAATGTAACGAAGCAAGTGGTGGCTAGATTCATCAAGAGAGATATCATTTGCCGATACGGAATTCCCGAGCGGATAATCACGGATAATGGTTCTAATCTGAACAACAAAATGATGAAGGAGCTCTGTCAGAATTTCAAGATCGAACATCACAACTCCTCCCCTTACCGACCCAAGATGAATGGCGCTGTCGAAGCGGCCAATAAGAATATCAAGAAGATCGTCCAGAAAATGGTGGTGACGTATAAAGATTGGCATGAAATGCTACCTTTCGCTTTGCACGGTTATCGTACGACGGTACGCACATCAACCGGGGCAACTCCGTTCTCGTTGGTATACGGAATGGAAGCGGTACTACCATTGGAAGTTGAGATTCCTTCTCTGAGGGTATTGCGAGACGTTCAGCTGGACGAGGCAGAATGGGTAACGAACAGATTGAACCAATTGAGTTTGATGGATGAGAAGAGGCTAGCTTCTCTGGCATACGGTCGTTTGTATCAAAGACGAATGAAGAAAGCGTACGACAAGAAAATACTTCCGCGAAGCTTTCAGACGGGCGACCTTGTGCTGAAAAGGATTCTCCCGCCGCAAGCAGATCACAGGGGCAAGTGGACCCCCAACTACGAAGGGCCATACGTTGTCAGTAAGGTCTTTTCAGGAGGAGCTTTATTGTTGTCCACCATGGACGGGGAAGACTTTGCATCACCTGTGAATTCGGACGCAGTTAAAAAATACTTTGCTTAAAACAGACCCGCTGGACAGAAAAAGAGAGTCCAGGCAAAAATGGGGCATCCTGGCGAACCAAAAAAACAGAATGAAAGGTTCGGGCAAAAGTTAGGGATAAAATTGAAAAAATGTACACCCGCGAAGTTGAAAACCTACACCGGGCGGCTTCGGCAAAAAAGGGTATCCCGGTGAACTGAAAACCCGTAAAGGGCGGTTCACGCAAAAGTTAGGGATGAGACAAGCAAATGACTGCGGTCCGAATTTGGTATTCAATGAGCATCAGTGCGGGAGAATATGGTTGAGGAGTCAGTTATCGGATACAACCTCTTCAGAAGTAGGGATACCGGGAAAGTATTAGAGTCGGACGAGTCATGGGAGGATCAGTTCGTGATGTTCATCTGCATCCAGTTGCCGACATGTGTACAAAATTTAATTTGTCAATATTTATGCTTCTTGTGAATACTTGCATACTTGTATATTTGCTTTGTGTAGCTTCCTCTTTTCAGGAGTTACATCCCGTGTACAAAAACTCCGCCCATTCAGGGGCCCAATCAATGAAAATGTGTTATTCAGTACTTGATGCCTGTTCTTTACTGTTTTGCGCATGATAAAACGCCTAAGTTTATTGAAGCTAGCATGAGTATAACATTACTGGCCCTTGCCAACAATTGTTAAAGCTTTGAATTAACTGAGTGTAACGTCACTAACCTGAATCGATTTGGATTGCATAGGCTTGTCGTGTTTTGTTTGTGTTGTTGCAGGTTTCATAACTGTACGAGGAAGGTGATCAAAAGATTGCAATAGTGAAAGGCTTGATCCTCACGCAGGTCATGCATGTTCTTCCTGAAGAAGGATGGAATTCCCCAGCTAGCCGTAGCTTATCCAAAGGACGTGCTCCAGAGAAGTTACTCGTCCTCAGCAGAGTTTGGTGATTCCGGGATCGTAAGGCTGTATTCAGACAGGTTCATCTCCCCCCGCAGGGTCATGCATTCTCCCCCGGCGGAGTCAGTTAATTTTCCCCAAGAGAATCCAGCCATCCCCAGCGGAGTTCTCTTTTCAGCAAGTGTTCTTTCCTTCCAGTGGAATCCGAAGATCGAGACTCTCCCCAGCAGGGTTGATGGTGGGTCCTGTCATTTATTTTGTCAGAGATACCGTGTGATATTAGTTCACTCTCCAGCAGAGGCTCAATCATATCAGGCGCATCTGCTATTCCCCAGCAGAGTTATATTCCCCAGCAGGGGGTTACTTCAATAAGACGGGTGGTTTGAGTTCCCAAATTCCCAGCAGGGTCGACTTCATCCTACCAGCATTTATTTTGCCGGAATAATTTTGTAGCATCAGGCTATCCCCGGCGAGTCGGCGTTATCCTTCCAGCATTTATTTTGCTGAAGCAGTTTCTGTACTCTAGTAGTTCAGGTGGAGAGAGCTCTTGCTCAAATAAATTACCAAACATTCAAGATCTCGGCAGGAGATATTCAATGACAATGTCAGTTTCGGCGGTATTCCCCCACAGAGTTATCGTGATAAAACTCTCTTTGCCTCTAGCAGAGTCATTTATGCAAATGTATCTTATTTTCCCCAGCCAGAGTGGCCAGGATAAGAATCTCCTTATTCCCAAGCAGAGTTTGTTTGTCATCAACGAGTCGTGTGAATCAGAATTTCGAAGCAGGTGTCCGATAGTTGGTTTCCAGATATCCCCAGTAGAGTCCGCCTCAAAGTCGCTGTCACGTCAGTGCTAAGAAGTTTGTGGGTGAGGATCATTGAAGAATTAAGTCCTGACGTGGACCATTTACTCCTAGAATGACGGGATTTCTTCAGAAGTGGGCGTCCTGACGTGGACAGGTTTGTTTTACCGGATTGGTAAGGTGCGTTAATCCTGACGTGGATAGATTCGGTCCCCCGAAATTTGGAGAAAGGGAGGTCATGACGTTGACAAAAAGATTGGTTACTCTTCGTGTTGGTATCCTGACGTGGATCATTTTGTTTTCAGCAGATATATTTATTCGTAATGGTGAAATGTGCGTCCTGACGTGGACCAGTTTGTAGTTCTTTGTGATGACAAGATACAAGAATCCTGACGTGGACAAATTTATCCTTCTTCGTGTTGTTGGCAAGGTGTAAGTCCTAACGCGGGTATTTCCCCAGCAAGTCGAAGACGTGTGAGTCCTTACGCGGACAAGTCTTATTTCCTCAGTGAGTCGAAGATGCCTGAGTCCTAACGTGGACGAATCAAGACGAGATCAGTGTCCTAACGCGGACAGATCAAAGAGATTATTATTCCTAACGTGGAAAGATGTAGTCCTTACGCGGACATATCAACAGAAGTGATTCCTAACGTGGAAAGACGGAGATTCCTAACGCGGAAAAGATGGAGTCCATACACGGACGTATCAGAAGTGATTCCTAACGTGGAAATGACAGTATTCCTAACGTGGAAAAAAGAGAGTCCTTACGTGGACAGGTTAAGATGGCATTCCTTACGTGGAAAAATGAGTCCTGACGCGGACAAATCAGAAAGAAGTTGGTATTCCTTACGTGGAAAGATCAGAGTCCTTACGTGGATATATCAAGAGCATTCCTTATGTGGAAGAAAAATGGTTTCCTGACGTGGAAAGACGAGCTTATTCCTTACGTGGAAAGATTAAGTCCTGACGCGGATATATCAAGATTGATTCCTGACGTGGAAAGAAATGGATTATTCCTGACGTGGAAAGAGAGTTTAGTCCTGACGCGGACAGATCGAAGAAGATATTCCTAACGTGGAAGAAGGAAGTTAGTCCTTACGTGGACAGATTCAAGAAAAGTGGAGTTCCTTACGTGGAAAGATCGGAGTCCTGACGCGGACATGTCAAATGGCATTGGAGTCCTTACGTGGACAGATTGATGCAGTTCTCCTTATGAGGAAAGAAGATTGCTTCCTAACGTGGAAAGATAAAAGCGTTACTCCTAACGTGGACGATGTGATTCCTATCATGGACAGGTGTTAATCCTAACGTGGAAGGGTGTTATTCCTAACGTGGGCGATTCAGTTTACGGAAATGCAGATGAAGTATCCCCAGCGGAGTTGCCGAGATTTTTTCTGGGTTGACAGTAAGTGGAGTCCTAACGTGGACAAGTTTTAGTTGAGATTTCTTCGTATCGACGACAGACAGAGTCCTAACGTGGACAAGCAAGCAATCTGTTATGACAGAATCCTCTTCAGAACGATGAAGACAATCCCCAGCACGGTCGCGCAAGATCAGTGGGTTATCGTAACAGTCAGATTCAGCTGATGAATGTCATTCCGCAAGCAGGAGCGCAGTTTATTTCTGCGGTTGGCAAATTTCTGGTTTCACTAGTATTCAACCGTCTCGTACCGCGAATGTCTGAAGGCTCCGGGCTCTTCATCCAAGCGGGTCCAAGTCGCTTGAATAGGGGCAGCTGTTGCACCCTAAAATTTGCCCAACCTTATTCAATTGGTTTATGTTTCATCATCATTAGCATTTGCATATAGAGTCATGTACATAGACTAACCATCTGCATAGCATCAGCATAGCAAGTCATCCAACAGGGGACCAATCATTATTTTCATCTCTAGAGGCCTATCAAGAGGTTATTATCCTAATTCCATCCTATTCAAGTCATCAGGAAAGAATTTGAAAGCAAAGAGTTTAGCAGATCAAGCCTTGAGTCCATCTCCTAGCTGAGGGTATCTGAGGATCAACAAGAGGGTTATGAGCTGTGAAATGAAAGCATGGAGAGCATCTAGACATTTTGAGAGACTTATAAAGTCATTTGGAGAAGAAAGCAAGTCATTGAGGAAAGCACAAGAGCTATAGTGGAAGACAGTCAACTAGGGTTTCATCTGGGTCAACCCTAGGTCAACCCTAGGTCAGTTGACTGACTTAAGAGGGCATTCAAGGCTATTGGAGAGATGTGGGGATCAATATTGAACATATGAAGAAGGATATGGAGATATGACAAGGAGAATTCAAGAGAAATCAAGGAGAAGAGGAGTTACTAAATTAGGGTTTCTCTGTAAAATCCCCTAGTTTAGGTCAAATTTCCAAGCAAGATAAGTCAAAATGCTAGCTTCAAATGGCTTCTTGGCCAACATGAAACTTGTATAGGATCTCAAGACCTTTAATTTGAGTGGTGGAAGACCTCAAGGAGATTTATAGAACTCAAGTTATGGTCCTTGCAAGTTACAGGTCATCTGGGGTGTCTGAATTTTTGTCTGTGAAAGTGACTTGACTTCCAAGCCATTTTTACCCCTCAAGGAGATTTCAAATGAATTCTTGGTCAACATAAGAATTGTTCCTCATTGTCTTAGCTTTCTAGAATGGTATGGTATGCCTTCATATGATGTGGAGAACTCAACTTATGGTCTTGACAAGCAAAGGGTATTTTGGGCATTTGTGAATTACAGGTCATTTTAACCTATACCCAAAACTCATACAAGGAGGCCTCAAATGGAAAAACTTACAACATCAAACTTGCTCCAAATGGGATTTTAAGTCTAGAAAGAAGGTCACAAGTTATTGGAGAAGCTCATAGCATGATGTTGCATAATTGGTCAAAACATGAACTAAAAAGGCTTATAAAGTGAATAATTTCAAAGTGAAAAATGGTTTGGAAGATTTACAAGTCCAAATGAAGACTTCCAATATATGATTTTGAATGGAAAAACAATTCTAAGAACAATGGTTCACACACTTTTTTGAGTTTAGAAGGAAAAAATGAAGTTATCCATGGTTGCTTACCTTTTAAGAAACATAATCCAAAATGAGCCAAAGTTTGAAAACAAGGGAATGTGCAAGATGGATCTAGAATGTGCCATTGGGGTCTATATATTCATGAAAGGAGAATTTGGCAAGGGTTGGCTCCATTTGCACCAAGAGTTTCACAAATTCCCTCATTCCTTTCATTGAAGTTTCATTGTAATTCTCTCAAAATCTTCACAAAATCATCATCCACATTGATTCAATTGTGCTCCATTATCATCATAGATCAGAATTGAAGCAAGGTTTTGGTGATTATCATCCATTTTCAAGTGCTTTTCTCAAGAACATCAAAATCACAAGTTCAATTGGATAGCATAATTCTGGCCAAGTCTCATCCAAAGCTTGCATACAGAATCAAGTTCATCAAGGATTGATCAAGATCCAAGTCTCAAAAGCCTCAAATCATCAATCTCCATAGCTGTTTGCAAGATTTTGCACAAGGTAAGTTTTCATTCAAACTGCTTGATCCAGTTAGTTAGGCATGATTTTGTTAGTGTAGAATTGATCTAGGTGGTTAAGAGATGAAGTTAGATGAATTTGGAACGATTTGGTGATGGTTAGTGACAGGTATAGCAAACTGTTAGTGTTCGAATCTCTTAGATTAGTGCATCATAATTGCAGCGTGATTGATCAAATTAATCTCCATTAGGTGTAGTTTAGTTTAGGGTAAATTTGAGGAAGAATGGTGATGATGCATATCAGAGTAATTCTATGGTGATCAGAACTTGGTGCCATCGGGTTGAAGGATATATGGACTTTCAGACTGAATTGAATCCACAGGATTGTAGAGGGAGAGATTTAGCATGATTTTCACGTTTACATCGTGTGGATTGGTTGCTTGTAGAGTGAGAACAGAGAGGTGGAACCTTGCTCGTGCATGGCTGCCATGGGAGTTAAAACCCTAATTTGCAGAACCTTTGGGGAAGATGAAATCGTGGCCTTCCATTTGTAGTTGGACCTTTGACTATTGGCGTGATCGTGTGGCCTACGTTTAATTTCAGAATTGGAGGGAGAAGCGCTGGCCAAAACACACCGTTTCATTAATTGAAACGGGCGGGCCTGAGTTTATGTTGTTATCCCCACCCCCCAGTCATAGGCCCAATTGCATTTCAACATGATTTTGGTTTCTATTTTCACCCCCCAGCGCCTTTCTATTGTTTCTTTAATTCAGAGTGGTATTGGGCTTAAGCCAGAAGCGCTACCAGCACCCCCTTTATGAGGCCCATCCTGGATTGAACTGGGCGTGATTACTCTTCATACCCCCTCTCCCTCATTTAATTCATTTTATTTGTTTTAATTCCATTTTAATTTTTCACCATCTTTGAAAATTCATAAATAATTCATAAAAAATGCTTTTTAATCCATTCTTTTTACCATATCTTCATTAAAATGTCTAGAATATTATAGGAAAATAAAATTTCATTTTTAGTTTTATTTCATATTTTTTTCATATTTTCTAAATAAATGTCATATTAAATAGATTCATTTCATGCATTATTTTTATGATTTTTGTTCTCTCACATGCTTTGATATTTTTTGATCACTCTTTTCATATTGTTTAGATGAGATGTTAAGCTTGTAGAAATATTTTAGTTCCCATTTTTAGGAGTTAATTTTAGGTGATTAATAAATGCTTGAATATCATGAGCAAAACTAGGGTTTAGGTGACAACTTAGGAGTTTGATTTCATTCCCCTTAGGACTTAGGATTTGAACAGATTAGTTATGGGACTATAGGGGCTATGGGTAGCTATTAGATCCCTTAGAGAACAATTAGGATTCCCCTACTGCTATTATTACTGTCTGTATATCTGTTGTCTGGTGTGGTGTGCCCTCTGGGGTTTATTGATTGTTTGTATGGGTATTGGGTTTGTCTGGGGCCCTGGGGAAGCTGAAGATTTGTGGAGATGAAGCTATTGGAGATTCAAAGATGGAAGATCAACTGTCAGAGTTGAGGAGGAGTTTCTTGCTGGCAGAGGCTGAGGAGACTAGGGTTTAGGAGCTAGGCAGAGCTCTAGGTTAGAAAGTTTGTTTCTCAAACATGGATTGCCTTGTCTGCATCCATTCTTCTCTGTGATTCAGAGTCTCTCTAAGACACTCACCCCCTTCCTTTGGAAGGCTTGGTGATAGTGTCCATGAGATAGAACTCTTGAGAGAAAATGCCTCTTGTGTTAGAAGCAGTCTGTTCACCACCTTTGGTAGTCAGCTGATTGCTTAACACCCAATTCACTCTTGTGACTAATCCCTCATCCTGGAGGTTTGAGCATGAAGAAAAACCATTGCAGATGGAAGACTGATGATCAAAGCCCTTGTCTGAAGGCCATGAAGAGGGAGATTGATGCTTGTTGAAGCCTGTAGCTGATTGGAGATTATTTGAAACCAGTTGCTGATTCAGAGCTGCTGATGCTGTTTCTTTTGCTGTATTTCATTTGCTGATGTATTGATTGGTTTTCTGAACTGTATTGTTTGCTGTTTACCCTGTTGGGTTGAGAGTGAAGTCTGTTCACTTTCGCCTACTGTTTTCTAGGTTCGAGGTTGAGTGGGACTCCCTTGCCTCGCTTGTATTGCTGCATCCATGCATTTTACTGTTTTGCTGTATATATCTGATATTGTTTCTGTTTCTGCCTATCCCGTAGGATCTCTGTTTCTCTCTATGCAAGAGAGGAGCATGATAGACACTAGGTCTTAACCCATGCATGATAACATTAGGATAGTTTGTGTCCCTTCGCAACCGTAGGTTAGAGTTCCGTCTCTTTCTTTCTCAAAACAAACAGAAAAACACATAAAGATTTCAAGCACAATAAAAGACACTTCTTCCGTAAAAGAATGTGAACTCATCAAAACGTCATTTTTGTCCTCTTGGACTGTTAATCAAAAAAAAACCTTTTTCAGAAGGAATAAAATCAATCAAGGACAGACTTGTGTCGTGCGTGGCCCGAACTACGTTTGCTCTGATCTTTCATGCTGTATGAAAGTACGTAGGCATAGGATACGATATCCTAGCGAGCAACCTTCCCCTCCTTTCCCGTAGGTAGGCGAACTACGTTGACTCTGATTTCTCGTGCCAGACGGGAATACGTAGGCATAAAGTGCGATACTTTGCCGAGTCATTTTTATTTTCATTTTATTTTTCTTTTAACCCCTGACCTATAGAGTAGATAGAATAACAATCCATACCCGAAAACAAGCGTGGATCCCATCGAGTACGATGGACGTGAGGGGTGCTAATACCTTCCCCTTGCGTAACCGACTCCCGAACCCAGGTTTTGGTTGCGATGACCATACCTTTCCCGTATTGTGCGAGGTTTACTCTGAGCGTTTCCTTTCCCTCCCGTGGGATAAATAACGCACGGTGGCGACTCTTCTGTTCAGCCGGCGCCGATTTTCGCAGTAGCGACAGTGCTTATTACATCCCACAATGGCCTTCAAAGTCAAATTGTCCCTCACATATCCCTTAACATCCAAAGTAAGGACTACCTACTCCATTATAGTAGGGATAGTCTTACTAAAGGAAAGAATGAAGAATAAGAAAGACCTTTAAACATTAGGGTAGGTTACTCCTAGGTGCTTGCTCACTTCAAAACTGTTTCGCACTTGAACAAATTTTCAACAAGTTTTCAAACAAGTTCTTAACACATCCTTACATGGATTATTTATTAACTATTCTGAAAATTTTCTATTCACACACTACAATTTCAAAACAATTCAAAAGTGAGCTTAAGTACCTAAGAGCCCATGGATAACCATGGATGAAAAGGATGCTAATACCTTCCCTTTTCATAACCTACCCCCCGGACCCAAAATATTCTCTAAGGTCTTTCCTGTTCTTTTATAACCTTTCCTTATGGATAAAATAAAAGTCGGTGGCGACTCTTGCTATCCGCAACATTGTTTAAAGTCAGTTCACCGGGTTACAGAACTGGCGACTCTGCTGGGGATCTATTTAAGAGGGGTACCCTTAGGAATTAAGATCACTTTAAATTGTTTGCCTTGTTTGCTTTATTATTATATTGTTGGGGTGCTCTTATGTGTGAAAGGTCCTAACCCGGATCTAGTGTACCTTAGGTAAATGGCAATAGACCAAGGAAACTGTACGACGTATATCGATACGGTTGATTTGGTGGCCATAGTTAGTGCGACTTCTTGGTTGGTGCTTATATTCCTTAAGTCAAGTTGAGGATAATATTGAGGCTGCCATATGTTGTCAATGCACTAACTGACTTTTAGAACCCTAGTTAACTCATCTTGGCCTTTAGAAAGTAGTGAGGTAACCGGCTTTGGTGCAGACTGAAGTTGGTTGACACTCGATACTACGCTCATTGAGATCTTAAACTTGGAGGGTTTTGGTTGGCAAGTAAGTTGCCTTCTGAACAACCACCCTTGTGAAGGATCAATGATATTGAGATCCCTTAGAACCTGGTTACTTTTGTAGGACAGGATGAACCATCTAACTTCAGGGGAGGGTACTTGCCTTTGAACCTCATGCAAGCCTTTAAACCTAGGGCTATGGTGTGACTTGTTTGTGTGTGCCACATGTTTGTGATTGAGCATGACATCATGACATCATCATGCATCATAAGCATATCATTTTCCCTAACCATTTCAAGGACCAAAGGATTTATCTTTGTTCTTTGTTGCAGGTCATGGCTTCTGCTCGTAGAAACACCATCAGGATCAACTTTGTAGGGATACCTGCTAAGCTCAGGGAGTTGGTTTCCCTAGTGCCTGATCATTCCCAGTTCAACAAGAGACATGGTCACTTATTGGATCTAGTTACTTCAGGGTTCAATGAAGACATGATGAGTGTGCTGTTTCAGTTCTTTGACCCTAAGCACCATTGCTTTACATTTCCTGATTATCAGCTGGTTCCAACCATGGAGGAGTTCTCCAAGCTTCTGGGTATACCTGTTCTTGATCAGAAGCCATTCACAGGCTTAGAGAAGGAGCTTAAACCAGAAGTTATTGCTGCAGCTCTACATCTGAAGAAGTCTGACATTGTTCTAGAGACGAGAAGTGGAGTTAAAGGTATTCTTGCCAAGGTATTAGTGGATAAAGCTCAAATGTTCTTGAAGGCTATGAGCTACGATGCTTTTGAGGAGATCTTAGCCTTATTGATTTATGGCTTAGTGTTGTTCCCCAATCCTGATCAGTTCATAGACGTTCATGCCATCAACATATTCCTGAGTCACAATCCAGTGCCTACCTTACTTGGAGACATCCTACATTCTCTTCACACCCGTACCACAAGGGCAAGAGGAACTTTGATGTGCTGCATACCTTTACTTTCTAGGTGGTTTATTTCTCACCTTCCTCGCTCAGTAATGAAGAATGAGCAAGGGTTCAGATGGTCCAAGAGGATCATGTCACTTTCTCACTCAGACATCCATTGGTGCTCCAGATCTATGGAGAATGTCACCATCATTGACCGTTGTGGGGAGTTTCCTAATGTACCACTTCTAGGCATAAGAGGAGGCATCACCTACAACCCATCTCTAGCTTTACGACAGTTTGGTTACGCCCGGAGCGATGGTCCACATGACATGTTGATTCAGGGCATTGTGTTTGACTACGACAACGATCTTCAGGGTTACCGTCAGAGATTCATACGAGCTTGGGGAAAGGTAAACAGGATTGACAGCAAGACACTGGAGCCTAAGTACACCATTCCTATGGAGGCTTATCTCAGATGGGTACGATTTCGTGCTCAGACACTCATGATGCCATATCCTGCCATCCTACCAGTTACCATGGAACCTGTTGCTGAAGGAGACACAGCTTATACCATCCTTCACCCAGACATGCCTACTGATATGGAAGACTTGCAGAGATCATGGATCCAACTGAAAGAGCAAAGGGATACTTTCGAGGCTCATCACAAAGCAAGCCAAGCAAGGATCCTAGAGCTAACAAAGCTACTTCATGAGGAACGAAACCTCAACTCATACCTCAACACAAAGAGGAAACGTCCATGGGAGACTTAAAACCCCATCTTTTGTACTTATTTCGTTTTCATTTTTTGTAAGCCTAAAAGGCAAAACAAGTTATTACTAATAAAAAATTACTTTCTTGTTTGTTTAAGCAAATTTAAATCCTGCGGTCCTTGAAAACATTGCATATGCATTCCCATATCATTGCATCACAGGTTTATAATTGTGTACAGGTTTCTCATCTTCTCGCTGTTTATTTCAGCAATGGCTCTTGAACAATCAGTTAAGGATCTCCAGGCACCGAATGCACAGTTCCAAGAGCTGATCCTGAACCTATCTAAGGGGCAGGATGAATTGAAGACACTGCTGGCCAAGAAGACTAAGAAGGCTAGAAGGTCTGCTGGGTTGCTCAACATGGGAAGAAGGTTCAAAGGTCCTGTCAAGACCAAGGAACATGTTGAAGACTATGAATCTGAAGAATCTGAGCAGGAGAGAGGCAGTCTCCACAACCCTATGGGGGACTCTGATTCTGAGGCTAACTACTACCATGAGCCTAACGAAGACAAATTCAAGATGCTGGTGGATAGAATGGATGCTATGGAATTACAGAAATCATCTGGGCTGGATTTTGAGGATTTGAGCTTGATATCTGGGGTGGTCATACCCATTGGATTCAAAGTTCCTACATTTGTTGTCTATGATGGGGTCTCTTGTCCCAAATTGCATCTGAGGTCTTATGTCAGAAGAATTCAACCCCACACTGCTGATAAAAAGTTGTGGATCCATTTCTTTCAAGAAAGTTTATCTGGAGCTCAGCTAGAGTGGTATTATCAGTTGGAGAGTGTCAACATCAGAGATTGGAATGACCTTGCTGAAGCTTTCTACAAGCAGTATCAATACAATGCTGACTTAGCCCCCACTCGCATGCAGCTTCAAAGCATGTCTATGGGTGCCAAAGAAAGCTTTAAGGAGTATGCTCAGAAGTGGAGAGACTTAGCTGGAAGAGTTCAACCCCCTTTGACTGATAGGGAGTTGGTTGATATGTTCATGTGTACGCTGAATGGTCCGTTTTACAGTCATCTCATTGGAAGCTCATCATCTGGCTTCACGGAGTTGATCATGACAGGAGAGCGAGTAGAGAATGGTATCAAGAGTGGTAAGATCCAAGTGGGCACTTCTTCATCAGGTGCTGCAAAGAAGCCTCCCACTGGGAAGAAAGAATCTAATGCTGTGTATGGTCAGCCTGATCGTAACAGAAGGCATCAGTCTGTTAGTGCAGTTCATATTTCAAATCCAACTCCTGCAACAACAGAGCAGCCTCAAGGCAACCAACAGAGGGCTAGAAGACAGTTCACGAAGATCAACATGTCAATGGCTCAGGCATTGCAACACTTGTTGAAAGCTGAACTTATTACCCTGTGTTGCACCCCAAAATTTGCCCTCACAATACAAGACTTTGTGTTCCAAGAAGGTTCACAAGGTTCACAAAATTCACAATTGGTCAGAAGAGTTGACAATTCCCTCAGACAATGCACCTCCTAAGCAGTGCATCCAAAACTAGGGTTTTGACTTTAATCAGGCTAAATGGACTTCCAAGACTTCAAGTGAGCTTCATAACATCTTATATGTGTATAAGAACCCCCATGTCAAGTTTCAAGACTTTTCTCAAAAGTTTGCTCAGTCAGATGATCAGATAAGTCAAAAGCAGTCAATGCGGTTAAAATGTCAAACTGAGGTCAACTGTGGTCAAACCAAAGTCAAACTTCATGATTTTTTTTTTTTGCCAACATCAAAGAGAAGTTGGGTGAGAAATATTATCATAATAACTGTAATACCCCAAATTTTGCCCTAAGATTTGTCGTCGCATTTCATTGCATTTAATCAATTACTAACAAATTTGTGTAGTCGTTTGACTTTTTGCAGGTAAATATCATATGGCATGCATTTTTTTTCTAAAAAGTAAAAATGGCACAATTGGCAGGAGGACATGTGTAAGGAGTTATGAGTGTGAAAGGTTGAGAGTTCGAATCTCACCTTTGTCACTTTTTTTTGTTTTTTATTATTTTTACTCTAAATTTTTCTATCTTTCATTAAAAAAATAACAAAAATAGTTTTTTATTATTATTTAATTATTATTTTCGTATTTTAATTAAATCATTTTTTAAAATATTATTTTTTTCACTTTTTTCTAAATTATTCATAAAAATATCCAAAAAATCATAAAATAAAAAATATTGAAAAAATTTTTGTTCTTTTTATAATATTTTTTATTTTAGGAATCAATAGGATTATTAGTTTTTATTTTAAGTTTATTTTAATTATTTTAAATTATTTAAATTTTATTTTTTCTTAACTAATTATTTAGTTTGGGCTTTAAAATGGGCTTTAGGGACATTATTGACAATTTGGTGTTAACCCTAATTTGTTCCCTATATATACATGTGTTGCCTTGTTGGAAAAAAGGAGAGAATGAAAAAAAACCTAAGAGGAGTGAGTGCCGTTTGCCGTTATTTAGTTTTCTTCTTCATCCATTACTATTGTTTCTTTTTCTTCATCGTTTACCGTTATTTCTTTTCCTTCATCTATTACTGTTGTTTCTTTTTCTTCATCTTTTACCGTTATTTCTTTTTCTTCATCTATTACCGTTATTTCTTTTTCTTTATCTATTACTGTTACGTTTATATATATATATAATTTTTAAATTGTTAGAGTTTATATATATAAGATTTTTGATCGAATTATGTCGATACGATGTTTGCACATTTGTGTGCATGACGCGTGACATTTGTGTTAGTTCGATCTGGTTGCGATGATCGCATTTTTGTGTGAGCAATAATACTATTTTTTGCTTAATTTCTTTTTCTTTGCGATAAATTTTGTTTCGTCCGTTTTAGATCTGGTTGCGATGAGCGCATTTCTGCGTTAGCAACATTGTTGGGTTATTTGGCACATTTAAAATTCATTATTGCTTTATTATTATTATTATTATTATTATTATTATTATTATTATCATTATTTATTATTATTATCATTATTATCATTATTATTACCATTATTATTATTATTGTTATCATTAATTTATTAAAATTTGTTATAATATAAAAATCTGTTTTTTAAAATAAATAACATTAACATCTTTTCCAAATTAATATGAAAACCTATTATTTTTAAGAAAAACTTTTTTTTAGATAAATTTAAAATAATAACTAAAATCTTTTTTTAAAATAATAACTAGAACCGTTATTTATTTTATTTTATTATTGTTCAATTCAAATTTCATTATCATATTGTATCTGCTCCTCTCATGTAACCTCGCGAACTTAACAATCGCTCTTTAAATTCTGCCTTTAAATTTCTGCTTGCATGGTTTAAATTATGACATTATCTCTCTGTTTGCATGATTCAATTATCTCACGCGTTTACTATTATTTCTGTCACATTACACACATCCGAAGGTTAGGTCTAACCGTTTGGCCGCCGCGCCAATAGTCCTCAACTTCAAACCCTTACAACCTCACAAACCCTAATTTTCACAAATGTCTCGCCGTAGGAAAAATTACAATTTTACCCCTAGCATTAGGTCAAAGAGCCGCCGCGCTCATTTTAGGGTTTCCCGCCGTGGAATCCCTAATTTAACCCTAATTACAACTTAACAATTCAACGTAGAGATTTGGAGTTTCTACACTCCACGTAAGCGTGTCCTTAAGATGCGTTTATTCCCCTTGAGACCTTGACCACAGTCAAGAAGTTTCTAACCTCCCTTTTGAGGGGAACTACGATTACTCTGATTCCACTCCCGTAAGGATACGTAGGCACAAGATGCGATGTCTTGCCGAGTAAACTTAGAATTAACCCCCTTTATTATTTATTATTGCTTATTTATATTTTATTTAATTATTTTGCTTATTACTTTGTAATTGTTTCTTGGATGTAAAGTTGTTTAATTATTTAATTATTATTATGGTTAGTAATTAGGGAGTGTAACAACATGTATGTAATATTAAAATAAATTTAGATCACTTTTAAATAAAGATAATTAAAATAAACACGTCACACACGTAAGTCGATTTTAATCGCCGTCTCACTTCCTAAGGATATCCCTCAAGTTGCCTACGAATAATGGTTAAGTGGGGTGTATAAAGCAAGTCCCTCAAATAGAAAAATCATCAAAGTCCCTTATGGTTGCCTTTACGAATCGAGTCCCTTTCGAAAAATGATGATGGTCCCTTATATGTGCTTATTACATCCCACAATGGCCTTCAAAGTCAAATTGTCCCTCACATGTCCCTTAACATCCAAAGTAAGGACTACCTACTCCATTATAGTAGGGATAGTCTTACTAAAGGAAAGAATAAAGAATAAGAAAGACCTTAAAACATTAGGGTAGGCTACTCCTAGGTGCTTGCTCACTTCAAAACTGTTTCACACTTAAACAAATTTTCAACAAGTTTTCAAACAAGTTCTTAACACATCCTTACATGGATTATTTATTAACTATTCTGAAAATTTTCTATTCACACACTACACTTTCAAAACAATTCAAAAGTGAGCTTAAGTACCTAAGAGCCCATGGATAACCATGGATGAAAAGGGTGCTAACACCTTCCCTTTTCATAACCTACCCCCCGGACCCAAAATATTCTCTAAGGTCTTTCCTGTTCTTTTATAACCTTTCCTTATGGATAAAATAAAAGTCGGTGGCGACTCTTGCTATCCGCAACATTGTTTAAAGTCAGTTCTCCCACCGTGTTACAGAACTGGCGACTCTGCTGGGGATTTATTTAAGAGGGGTACCCTTAGGAATTAAGATCACTTTAAATTGTTTGCCTTGTTTGCTTTATTATTATATTGTTGGGGTGCTCTTATGTGTGAAAGGTCCTAACCCAGATCTAGTGTACCTTAAGTAAATGGCAATAGACCAAGGAAACTGTACGACGTATATCGATACGGTTGATCTGGTGGCCATAGTTAGTGCGACTTCTTGGTTGGTGCTTATATTCCTTAAGTCAAGTTGAGGATAATATTGAGGCTGCCATATGTTGTCAATGCACTAACTGACTTTTAGAACCCTAGTTAACTCATCTTGGCCTTTAGAAAGTAGTGAGGTAACCGGCTTTGGTGCAGACTGAAGTTGGTTGACACTCGATGCTACGCTCATTGAGATCTTAAACTTGGAGGGTTTTGGTTGGCAAGTAAGTTGCCTTCTGATCAACCACCCTTGTGAAGGATCAATGATATTGAGATCCCTTAGAACCCGGTTACTTTTGTAGGACAGGATGAACCATCTAACTTCAGGGGAGGGTACTTACCTTTAAACCTCATGCAAGCCTTTAAACCTAGGGCAATTGTGTGACTTGTTTGTGTGTGCCACATGTTTGTGATTGAACATAACATCATGACATCATCATGCATCATGAGCATATCATTTTCCCTAACCATTTCAAGGACCAAGGGATTTATTTTTGTTCTTTGTTGCAGGTCATGGCTTCTGCTTGTAGAAACACCATCAGGATCAACTTTGTAGGGATACCTCCCAAGCTCAAAGAGTTGGTTTCCCAAGTGTCTGATCATTCCCAGTTCGTCCAGAGACATGGTCACCTATTGGATCTAGTCACTTCAGGGTTCAGTGAAGACATGATGAGTGTGCTGTTTCAGTTCTTTGACCCTAAGCACCATTGCTTTACATTTCCTGATTATCAGTTAGTTCCAACCATGGAGGAGTTCTCTAAACTTCTGGGTATCCCTGTTCTTGATCAGAAGCCATTCACAGGTTTGGAGAAGGAGCTTAAACCTGAAGTTATTGCTGCAGCTCTACATCTGAAGAAGTCTGACATTGTTCTAGAGACGAGAAGAGGAGTCAAGGGTATTCTTGCCAAGGTATTAATGGATAAAGCTCAAATGTTCTTGAAGGCCATGAGCTATGATGCTTTTGAGGAGATCTTAGCCTTGCTGATATATGGCTTAGTGTTGTTCCCCAATCCAGATCAGTTCATAGATGTTCATGCCATCAACATTTTCCTGAGTCACAAGCCAGTGCCTACATTGCTTGGAGACATCCTACATTCTCTTCACACCCGTACTACAAGGGCAAGAGGAACTTTGATGTGCTGCATACCTTTGCTCTCTAGGTGGTTTATTTCTCACCTTCCTCGCTCAGTAATGAAGAATGAGCAAGGGTTCAGATGGTCCAAGAGGATCATGTCACTATCTCACTCAGACATTCATTGGTGCTCCAGATCTATGGAGAATGTCACCATCATTTACCGTTGTGGGGAGTTTCCTAATGTGCCACTTCTAGGCATAAGAGGAGGCATCACCTACAACCCATCTCTAGCTTTACGACAGTTTGGTTACGCCCGGAGCGATGGTCCACATGACATGTTGATTCAGGGCATTATGTTTGATTACGACAATGATCTTCAGGGTTACCGTCAGAGATTCATACGAGCTTGGGGAAAGGTAAACAGGATTGACAGCAAGACACTGGAGCCTAAGTACACCATTCCTATGGAGGCTTATCTCAGATGGGTACGATTTCGTGCTCAGACACTCATGATGCCATATCCTGCCATCCTACCAGTTACCATGGAACCTGTTGCTGAAGGAGACACAGCTTATACCATCCTTCACCCAGACATGCCTACTGATATGGAAGACTTGCAGAGATCATGGATCCAACTGAAAGAGCAAAGGGATACTTTCGAGGCTCATTACAAAGCAAGCCAAGCAAGGATCCTAGAGCTAACAAAGCTACTTCATGAGGAACGAAACCTCAACTCATACCTCAACACAAAGAGGAAGCGTCCATGGGAGACTTAAAACCCCATCTTTTGTACTTATTTCGTTTTCATTTTTTGTAAGCCTAAAAGGCAAAACAAGTTATTACTAATAAAAAGTTACTTTCTTGTTTGTTTAAGCAAATTTAAATCCTGCGGTCCTTGAAAACATTGCATATGCATTCCCATATCATTGCATCACAGGTTTATAATTGTGTACAGGTTTCTCATCTTCTCGCTGTTTATTTCAGCAATGGCTCTTGAACAATCAGTTAAGGATCTCCAGGCACAGAATGCACAGTTCCAAGAGCTGATCCTGAACCTATCCAAGGGGCAGGATGAATTGAAGACACTGCTGGCCAAGAAGACTAAGAAGGCTAGAAGGTCTGCTGGGCTGCTCAACATGGGAAGAAGGTTCAAAGGTCCTGTCAAGACCAAGGAACATGTTGAAGACTATGAATCTGAAGAATCTGAGCAGGAGAGAGGCAGTCTCCACAACACTATGGGGGACTCTGATTCTGAGACTAACTACTACCATGAGCCTAACGAAGACAAATTCAAGATGCTGGTGGATAGAATGGATGCTATGGAATTACAGAAATCATCTGGGCTGGATTTTGAGGATTTGAGTTTGATATCTGGGGTGGTCATACCCATTGGGTTCAAAGTTCCTACATTTGTTGTCTATGATGGGGTCTCTTGTCCCAAATTGCACCTGAGGTCTTATGTCAGAAGAATTCAACCCCACACTGCTGATAAAAAGTTGTGGATCCATTTCTTTCAAGAAAGTTTATCTGGAGCTCAGCTAGAGTGGTATTATCAGTTGGAGAGTGTCAACATCAGAGATTGGAATGACCTTGCTGAAGCTTTCTACAAGCAGTATCAATACAATGCTGACTTAGCCCCCACTCGCATGCAGCTTCAAAGCATGTCTATGGGTGCCAAAGAAAGCTTTAAGGAGTATGCTCAGAAGTGGAGAGACTTAGCTGGAAGAGTTCAACCCCCTTTGACTGATAGGGAATTGGTTGATATGTTCATGTGTACGCTGAATGGTCCGTTTTACAGTCATCTCATTGGAAGCTCATCATCTGGCTTCACTGAGTTGATTATGACAGGAGAGCGAGTAGAGAATGGTATCAAGAGTGGTAAGATCCAAGTGGGCACTTCTTCATCAGGTGCTGCAAAGAAGCCTCCCACTGGGAAGAAAGAATCTAATGCTGTTTATGGTCAGCCTGATCGTAACAGAAGACATCAGTCTGTGAGTGTAGTTCATACTTCAAATCCAACTCCTGCAACAACAGAGCAGCCTCAGGGCAACCAACAGAGGGCTAGAAGACAGTTCACAAAGATCAACATGTCAATGGCTCAGGCATTACAACATTTGTTGAAGGCTGAACTTATTACCCTGAGGGAGGCTCCTCAGAATCCCAATGTTACCTCTCCCAAGTACAATCCCAATGCACGATGTGCATATCATTCAAACTGTCCAGGACATGATACTAATAACTGCTGGGTCTTGAAGAACAAAATTCAGGATATGATTGATGCTGGAGAAATTGAGTTTGATCCACCAGGTACTCCAAATGTGATTACAGCTCCAAGGCCAAATCACGAGAAGACTGTCAACGCCATTGATGAAGATATTGATGAAGATCTGCATGTCTATTCAGTTATGGAGTTGAGCACACCATTGTCTGTTATCAAAAAGAGGTTAGTACAAGCTGGGATCTTTCCAGGTTGTCATGAAGATTGTCTATATTGTACCTATAAGCCGGATAGTTGCTTCATTTTGAGAGATGGGATTCAACGTCTCATGGATAAATATACTATAGTGTTTGAAAGAAGACCAGCATCTGTAGAAAGTATGGTGGATCATCTGACTCAGGGTAAGAAGATTGAAGAGGTTGACATGGTTGACAAAGTACCACTAAGAATCACTTCAAAGGGTCCCATTAAAATCACTCGTCAGGGCCCAATCAAGATTACTGCTGAAGGTCCTGTGAAAGTTGTTGCTGAAGCCAGAGTAGCTCCTCTGATCATTACCACTCCTGGTCCTATTCCTTATACATCTGACAAAGCTGTGCCTTGGCACTATGGGTCTGATGTTTACATCCATGGTGTCAAGCAGGAGCCCTTACCCGATATGCCTGTTGACATTGATAATATTGCTGGATCTAGCAAGATCACTCGTAGTGGAAGAGTCTTCTCTCCTCCAGTTGCTTCTAAGAGTGCAGTTACTCCTGCTGTTACTTCCACCACTGATGCTCGGGGCAAGGGTCCTGTTATTGAGCCTGTATCTACTGATGTGCCAGCTGCTGATGACCTCTCTAAGCAGATGGAAGAAGTATTGAAAATCATTCGCAAGAGTGATTATGATATTGTTGATCAGCTGGGGTATACTCCCTCAAAGATTTCTATGCTCTCCCTGTTATTATGTTCTGAGGCTCATGCCAAGTCATTGATCAAGTTTCTAAAGATGGCTCATGTACCCAGTGTAATTTCTGTGGACCAGTTTGAGAATTGTGTTGCTCACCTGACCTATGACAACGGGTTAGGATTTTCTGATGCTGACTTGACCCCTGCCAAGAGGGATCATAACAGGGCCTTGCATATTTCAATTGAATGCAGGGGCACTACCCTGTCTCATGTGCTGATAGACAATGGTTCCTCTCTGAATGTGTTGCCTAAGGAAGTCCTGAACAAGCTGAGTCCTGAAGATACGGTATTGAAGCCTAGTAATATTGTGGTAAAGGCTTTTGATGGTTCTAGAAGAGTAGTGCATGGGGAAATTGATCTTCCAATCAAGGTTGGCTCTCAGGTGTTTACTGCTACATTCTATGTGATGGATATTCGTCCTTCGTACTCATGTCTGCTTGGTCGTCCCTGGATCCATGGGGCAGGTGCTGTGACCTCCACATTACATCAAAAGTTGAGATATCCGGTGAATGGAAAAGTTGTTACTGTCTTTGGAGAGGAAGAATACTTTGTCAGCCATGTAAACACTTTCAAGTATCTGGAAGTAGAAGGTGAATACATTGAAACTCCATGTCAGTCATTTGAAGTGGTTCCCTGGGCTGTTAAGGATTGTGTGACTCCTCCTGCTGTGAAGAAGGTTCCTGTGGTCATCAGAAACCCTCCAACAATGGCAATGGCCTCCCTCAATGATGCAAAAGCTGTGGTGGAAGAAGGTGGTTGTACTATTTGGGGTCAGCTTCCTGATATTCCATACAAGTCTGACAAGTTTGGTTTGGGTTTCACTGCAGAGTCCCAGAAGGCTGTTCGTCGTGCTCGTGCTGTTCGTATCACCAATCAAGGGGTTATCAATGCTGTGGGAGATCAAGATGAAGACTACAACTTGGAGGCATGGATTTTTCCTACTGTGGGTGCTGGACTCAATAATTGGAAAGCTGAAGATGTTATCCCTATCTCCTTTAGTCAGGAGTAAATACTATTACTGTGTTATGTTTTTTTTTAACAATTAAAACTTTCAAGCCATGTGCCTTACCCGGGGCACAATGGTGTGCTTGTTACGGATTGTCATTTCATTTGCATACTGCATTCAATAAAATCAGTGGACGTTTCGTTTTCGTAAATATTGTGTTCCTTGTCTTTCTTTTTCTTTTATTTTTGCTTTATCAGCTATGTGTTCTTACACACACCCACGTCACTAAAACACAGATCCTCATCCACTCTGGATCCAGTTGATAACAGTTCTACTATTGCCAATTACAATTTCGAGAATCCGATCTATCAAACTGAAGACAGAGACGAGGACGATTGTGAAATACCTGTAGAGCTTGCTAGGTTGTTACAACAAGAAGAGCAAGCTATACAGCCACATGAAGAGCCAGTCGAAGTTGTGAATCTGGGAACTGAAGAAAACAGAAAAGAGGTCAAGATAGGGGCTGATTTAGAGGACAGTGTCAAGAGCAGGTTGGTTCAGATGCTACGTGACTATGTGGAGATCTTTGCTTGGTCTCATGAAGATATGCCAGGGTTGGATACGGACATTGTGGTTCACCGTTTGCCAGTGAAAGAAGATTGTCGTCCAAAGAAGCAGAAGGTTCGTCGTTTGTTGAAGAAAGATCAGGTGATGGAATGGAATGATGAGTGCCAGACTGCCTTTGATGAAATCAAGAGATATTTGCTAGAACCTCCAATTTTAATGCCACCAGTTGATGGAAGACCCTTGATTATGTATTTAACAGTATTAGACAACTCAATGGGGTGTGTATTGGGGCAACATGACGAGTCTGGTCGAAAAGAGCAGGCAATATACTACCTTAGCAAAAGTTTACCGACTGTGAAACAAGATACTCACTGCTCGAGAAAACTTGCTGCGCTTTGGCATGGGCTGCTCGCCGACTAAGACAGTATATGTTGACCCATACTACCTTGTTGATTTCGAAGATGGATCCAATCAAGTACATATTTGAGAAACCTGCTCTCTCCGGAAGAATTGCAAGATGGCAAATGATCTTGACGGAATATGATATACAGTATACTACTCAGAAGGCCATTAAGGGGAGTGTTGTTGCTGATCATTTGGCTCATCAAGCAGTAGATGATTACCAGTCAATGAATTTTGAGTTCCCTGATGAAGACATTATGTCTGTTACCAAAGAACCTGGACAATATGACGGACCTGAACAAAGATCTCGATGGACTATGGTTTTTGATGGTGCCTCCAATGCACATGGTAATGGTGTTGGTGTTGTGATTAGTTCCCCTGAAGGTTGTCATACCCCGATTACTGCCAGACTTTGTTTCTATTGTACCAATAACATGGCTGAGTATGAGGCATGTATCATGGGTATGCAAGTTGCTATTGATATGAAGATTCGGTTCCTTGAGGTGTATGGAGATTCAGCTCTGGTAGTAAGTCAGATTAAAGGAGATTGGGATACAAAGCATGATAATCTCATTCCTTACAGAGAACACGTGTTGTCTTTGATCCCACAACCTGTAAACGCAGACATAGTTAAAAAATACTACGCATAAAAAGAGACCCGCTAGGTTGACAGGCCTAGGCAAAAATAAGGGCATCCCGGCAAACCAAAAGGGTTTGGGCAAAAATTAGGGATATATATATAAAAAGATGTACACCCGGCAAGTCGAAAACCTGAAAAGGCGGCTTGGGCAAAAAAGGGTATCCCGGTGGATTGAAAACCTGAAAGGGCAATCCAGGCAAAAGTTAGGGATTAAAGCGTATGACTATGTCTCGTTTGGATCACTCATGAAACTGCAACCAGTTGTACTACTTACTCAAGTTCAAACAGATAAAGCTCAATCCAATCGTTTCCGTCTCAACAGCAAGAAGATGAGATACTTGAGTGGCAATAGTAGAATTGAAACTCAATAGGATTATTTCCCACATAGCTGATTCTTTTTGTAAAACTTCATGACAAAATTCTCTTACTAGGGTTTATGTCTCCTTGTACAAACTTACCCGTGTATGGGTCACTTTTGATATAAATAAACTCCATCTTTTGAATCCAGATTTACTTTTACCCTATTTACATAAGCGAAACGTCCATTGGTTGTGTTTGAATGTATGTATGCCTTTGAATATGATTGATGTTTACCAGAAATGCATGTATGCTTTTAATATGATTGATGTTTACCAGAAATGCATGAAAATGCAGTAATAGTATTTACTAAGGACGAACGAAGGAAGGATTTCAACGAAGCTTCGCTGGTTCATCTTTACAAGACAGTTACAAACCATCAGTAGGACTAATCCAT
Organism: Lathyrus sativus; assembly: GCA_963859935.3. Taxonomy (NCBI): domain Eukaryota; kingdom Viridiplantae; phylum Streptophyta; class Magnoliopsida; order Fabales; family Fabaceae; genus Lathyrus; species Lathyrus sativus. The sequence goes on along the minus strand of OZ012739.1, from coordinate 480,058,218 downwards.
TTTCACAAAGTCTAATCTCCCCTGGAATTTATATCCATCTCTTTTATCCTCATACGGATATACGGGAAATTACTTTCCAATAAGGGCACGATGAACGAAGACGGGATGTTATACTTATCCTACTATCAAACGAAAACGAAGGTTATCTATACCTTGTTATCCCCAACAACGGGAGGTTATCTATACCTTGTTATCCCCAGCAGACGGAGGGTTATATATTCTTCAACAACGAATCGGGATTTATTTTCCTTGACCAGCAGTTGTTATACAAGGATATCCAGACACTTCCAGCAGTGTCATAGCATACATACATCATTTACATCATACCATAACATATATGTCTATAGTACATTACCTAAGTGCATCATGTCATACATGCATACATAAAGCATAAACTAATGTTGTTATACAGAATACTACCTTGTTTTCAGGTTAATTATCCAACAAACAAGCTTATGATCTTTGGGACTGCTTTATTGTAACCTCAGGGTTACTTTATCCTCCTGATGAGCTTCTTATTACTTTGGGACTGCTTTATTGTAACCTCAGGGTTATTTTATCCTCCTGATAGCCTCTCATGACTTCAAGACTGCTTTAGAGCTACTGATTGCTCTATCCTCCTGAAATCATCCTATTACTTCAAGACTGCTTTAGAGCTATTCATTGCTCTATCCTCACGAGGTCATATTACTACTTCAAGACTGCTTTAGAGCTATTCATTGCTCTATCCTCCTGAAGCCATCTAATTATTTCAAGACTGCTTTAGAGTTATCCATTGCTCTATCCTCCTGAAATTACATTATTATTTCAAGACTGCTTTAGAGCTATCCATTGCTCTATCCTCCTGAAATCATTACTTCAAGACTGCTTTAGAGCTATTGATTGCTCTATCCTCCTGAAGACATATCATATTACTACTTCAAGACTGCTTTAGAGCTATTCATTGCTCTATCCTCCTGAAGCCATCTAATTATTTCAAGACTGCTTTAGAGTTATCCATTGCTCTATCCTCCTGAAATTACATTATTATTTCAAGACTGCTTTAGAGCTATCCATTGCTCTATCCTCCTGAAATCATTACTTCAAGACTGCTTTAGAGCTATTGATTGCTCTATCCTCCTGAAGACATATCACATTATTATTTCAAGACTGCTTTAGAGCTATTCATTGCTCTATCCTCCTGAAGCCATCTAATTATTTCAAGACTGCTTTAGAGTTATCCATTGCTCTATCCTCCTGAAATTACATTATTATTTCAAGACTGCTTTAGAGCTATCCATTGCTCTATCCTCCTGAAATCATTACTTCAAGACTGCTTTAGAGCTATTGATTGCTCTATCCTCCTGAAGACATATCATATTTCTACTTCAAGACTGCTTTAGAGCTATTCATTGCTCTATCCTCCTGAAGCCATCTAATTATTTCAAGACTGCTTTAGAGTTATCCATTGCTCTATCCTCCTGAAATTACATTATTATTTCAAGACTGCTTTAGAGCTATCCATTGCTCTATCCTCCTGAAATCATTACTTCAAGACTGCTTTAGAGCTATTGATTGCTCTATCCTCCTGAAGACATATCACATTATTATTTCAAGACTGCTTTAGAGCTGTTGATTGCTCTATCCTACTGAAGCCATTCTATTACTTCAAGACTGCTTTAGAGCTATTGATTGCTCTATCCTCCTGAAGCCATTATTACTTCAAGACTGCTTTAGAGCTATTGATTGCTCTATCCTCCTGAGGTCAGATTTATCACTTCAAGACTGCTTTAGGGTTATCATTATTGATTGCTCTATCCTCATGAAGACATGCTGTTACATCAGTATTACTCCAGACTCCTGACAGTTCTCATTATACTACTGAAGAACTTTCCCCTAGTGGCATCTTTAAGCCCACTCAATCATGTTCAACCAACCATCAATATCACTCCATGCACTGGTGAGTGCAAATTTTTGGGCTTTTGTGTTCAATCCCCTTCAACCTTCCAGGTTACGACTGGCAAATATACCAATCTAACCCCTCAGGTTTCAGAAAATTGAACAGGGGCAGCTGTTGCACCCCAAAATTTGCCCTCACAATACAAGACTTTGTGTTCCAAGAAGGTTCACAAGGTTCACAAAATTCACAATTGGTCAGAAGAGTTGACAATTCCCTCAGACAATGCACCTCCTAAGCAGTGCATCCAAAACTAGGGTTTTGACTTTAATCAGGCTAAATGGACTTCCAAGACTTCAAGTGAGCTTCATAACATCTTATATGTGTATAAGAACCCCCATGTCAAGTTTCAAGACTTTTCTCAAAAGTTTGCTCAGTCAGATGATCAGATAAGTCAAAAGCAGTCAATGCGGTTAAAAGGTCAAACTGAGGTCAACTGTGGTCAAACCAAAGTCAAACTTCATGATTTTTTTTTTTTTTGCCAACATCAAAGAGAAGTTGGGTGAGAAATATTATCATAATAACTGTAATACCCCAAATTTTGCCCTAAGATTTGTCGTCGCATTTCATTGCATTTAATCAATTACTAACAAATTTGTGTAGTCGTTTGACTTTTTGCAGGTAAATATCATATGGCATGCATTTTTTTTCTAAAAAGTAAAAATGGCACAATTGGCAGGAGGACATGTGTAAGGAGTTATGAGTGTGAAAGGTTGAGAGTTCGAATCTCACCTTTGTCACTTTTTTTTGTTTTTTATTATTTTTACTCTAAATTTTTCTATCTTTCATTAAAAAAATAACAAAAATAGTTTTTTATTATTATTTAATTATTATTTTCGTATTTTAATTAAATCATTTTTTAAAATATTATTTTTTTCACTTTTTTCTAAATTATTCATAAAAATATCCAAAAAATCATAAAATAAAAAATATTGAAAAAAATTTTGTTCTTTTTATAATATTTTTTATTTTAGGAATCAATAGGATTATTAGTTTTTATTTTAAGTTTATTTTAATTATTTTAAATTATTTAAATTTTATTTTTTCTTAACTAATTATTTAGTTTGGGCTTTAAAATGGGCTTTAGGGACATTATTGACAATTTGGTGTTAACCCTAATTTGTTCCCTATATATACATGTGTTGCCTTGTTGGAAAAAAGGAGAGAATGAAAAAAAACCTAAGAGGAGTGAGTGCCGTTTGCCGTTATTTAGTTTTCTTCTTCATCCATTACTATTGTTTCTTTTTCTTCATCGTTTACCGTTATTTCTTTTCCTTCATCTATTACTGTTGTTTCTTTTTCTTCATCTTTTACCGTTATTTCTTTTTCTTCATCTATTACCGTTATTTCTTTTTCTTTATCTATTACTGTTACGTTTATATATATATAATTTTTAAATTGTTAGAGTTTATATATATAAGATTTTTGATCGAATTATGTCGATACGATGTTTGCACATTTGTGTGCATGACGCGTGACATTTGTGTTAGTTCGATCTGGTTGCGATGATCGCATTTTTGTGTGAGCAATAATACTATTTTTTGCTTAATTTCTTTTTCTTTGCGATAAATTTTGTTTCGTCCGATTTAGATCTGGTTGCGATGAGCGCATTTCTGCGTTAGCAACATTGTTGGGTTATTTGGCACATTTAAAATTCATTATTGCTTTATTATTATTATTATTATTATTATTATTATTATTATTATTATTATTATTATTATTATTATCATTATTTATTATTATTATCATTATTATCATTATTATTACCATTATTATTATTATTGTTATCATTAATTTATTAAAATTTGTTATAATATAAAAATCTGTTTTTTAAAATAAATAACATTAACATCTTTTCCAAATTAATATGAAAACCTATTATTTTTAAGAAAAACTTTTTTTTAGATAAATTTAAAATAATAACTAAAATCTTTTTTTAAAATAATAACTAGAACCGTTATTTATTTTATTTTATTATTGTTCAATTCAAATTTCATTATCATATTGTATCTGCTCCTCTCATGTAACCTCGCGAACTTAACAATCGCTCTTTAAATTCTGCCTTTAAATTTCTGCTTGCATGGTTTAAATTATGACATTATCTCTCTGTTTGCATGATTCAATTATCTCACGCGTTTACTATTATTTCTGTCACATTACACACATCCGAAGGTTAGGTCTAACCGTTTGGCCGCCGCGCCAATAGTCCTCAACTTCAAACCCTTACAACCTCACAAACCCTAATTTTCACAAATGTCTCGCCGCAGGAAAAATTACAATTTTACCCCTAGCATTAGGTCAAAGAGCCGCCGCGCTCATTTTAGGGTTTCCCGCCGTGGAATCCCTAATTTAACCCTAATTACAACTTAACAATTCAACGTAGAGATTTGGAGTTTCTACACTCCACGTAAGCGTGTCCTTAAGATGCATTTATTCCCCTTGAGACCTTGACCACAGTCAAGAAGTTTCTAACCTCCCTTTTGAGGGGAACTACGATTACTCTGATTCCACTCCCGTAAGGATACGTAGGCACAAGATGCGATGTCTTGCCGAGTAAACTTAGAATTAACCCCCTTTATTATTTATTATTGCTTATTTATATTTTATTTAATTATTTTGCTTATTACTTTGTAATTGTTTCTTGGATGTAAAGTTGTTTAATTATTTAATTATTATTATGGTTAGTAATTAGGGAGTGTAACAACATGTATGTAATATTAAAATAAATTTAGATCACTTTTAAATAAAGATAATTAAAATAAACACGTCACACACGTAAGTCGATTTTAATCGCCGTCTCACTTCCTAAGGATATCCCTCAAGTTGCCTACGAATAATGGTTAAGTGGGGTGTATAAAGCAAGTCCCTCAAATAGAAAAATCATCAAAGTCCCTTATGGTTGCCTTTACGAATCGAGTCCCTTTCGAAAAATGATGATGGTCCCTTATATGTGCTTATTACATCCCACAATGGCCTTCAAAGTCAAATTGTCCCTCACATGTCCCTTAACATCCAAAGTAAGGACTACCTACTCCATTATAGTAGGGATAGTCTTACTAAAGGAAAGAATAAAGAATAAGAAAGACCTTAAAACATTAGGGTAGGCTACTCCTAGGTGCTTGCTCACTTCAAAACTGTTTCACACTTAAACAAATTTTCAACAAGTTTTCAAACAAGTTCTTAACACATCCTTACATGGATTATTTATTAACTATTCTGAAAATTTTCTATTCACACACTACACTTTCAAAACAATTCAAAAGTGAGCTTAAGTACCTAAGAGCCCATGGATAACCATGGATGAAAAGGGTGCTAACACCTTCCCTTTTCATAACCTACCCCCCGGACCCAAAATATTCTCTAAGGTCTTTCCTGTTCTTTTATAACCTTTCCTTATGGATAAAATAAAAGTCGGTGGCGACTCTTGCTATCCGCAACATTGTTTAAAGTCAGTTCTCCCACCGTGTTACACCCTGAGGGAGGCCCCTCAGAATCCCAATGTTACCTCTCCCAAGTACAATCCCAATGCACGATGTGCATATCATTCAAACTGTCCAGGACATGATACTAATAACTGCTGGGTCTTGAAGAACAAAATTCAGGATATGATTGATGCTGGAGAAATTGAGTTTGATCCAACAGGTACTCCAAATGTGATTACAGCTCCAATGCCAAATCACGAGAAGACTGTCAACGCCATTGATGAAGATATTGATGAAGATCTGCATGTCTATTCGGTTATGGAGTTGAGCACACCATTGTCTGTTATCAAAAAGAGGTTAGTACAAGCTGGGATCTTTCCAGGTTGTCGTGAAGATTGTTTGTATTGTACCTATAAGCCGGATAGTTGCTTCATTTTGAGAGATGGGATTCAACGTCTCATGGATAAGTATACTATAGTGTTTGAAAGAAGACCAGCATCTGTAGAAAGTATGGTAGATCATCTGACTCAGGGTAAGAAGATTGAAGAGGTTGATATGGTTGACAAAGTACCACTAAGAATCACTTCAAAGGGTCCCATTAAAATCACTCATCAGGGCCCGATCAAGATTACTGCTGAAGGTCCTGTGAAAGTTGTCGCTGAAGCCAGAGTAGCTCCTCTGATCATTACCACTCCTGGTCCTATTCCTTATACATCTGACAAAGCTGTGCCTTGGCACTATGGGTCTGATGTTTACATCCATGGTGTCAAACAGGAGCCTTTACCTGATATGCCTGTTGACATTGATAATATTGCTGGATCTAGCAAGATCACTCGTAGTGGAAGAGTCTTCTCTCCTCCAGTTGCTTCTAAGAGTGCAGTTACTCCTGCCGTTACTTCCACCACTGATGCTCGGGGCAAGGGTCCCGTTATTGAGCCTGTATCTACTGATGTGCCAGCTGCTGATGACCTCTCTAAGCAGATGGAAGAAGTATTGAAAATCATTCGCAAGAGTGATTATGATATTGTTGATCAGCTGGGGCATACTCCCTCAAAGATTTCTATGCTCTCCCTGTTATTATGTTCTGAGGCTCATGCCAAGTCATTGATCAAGTTTCTAAAGATGGCTCATGTACCCAGTGCAATTTCTGTGGACCAGTTTGAGAATTGTGTTGCGCACCTGACCTATGACAACGGGTTAGGATTTTCTGATGCTGACTTGACCCCTGCCAAGAGGGATCATAACAGGGCCTTGCATATTTCAATTGAATGCAGGGGCACTACCCTGTCTCATGTGCTGATAGACAATGGTTCCTCTCTGAATGTGTTGCCTAAGGAAGTCCTGAACAAGCTGAGTCCTGAAGATACGGTATTGAAGCCCAGTAATATTGTGGTAAAGGCTTTTGATGGTTCTAGAAGAGTAGTGCATGGGGAAATTGATCTTCCAATCAAGGTTGGCTCTCAGGTGTTTACTGCTACATTCTATGTGATGGATATTCGTCCTTCGTACTCATGTCTGCTTGGTCGTCCCTGGATCCATGGGGCAGGTGCGGTGACTTCCACATTACATCAAAAGTTGAGATATCCGGTGAATGGAAAAGTTGTTACTGTCTTTGGAGAGGAAGAATACTTTGTCAGCCATGTAAACACTTTCAAGTATCTGGAAGTAGAAGGTGAATACGTTGAAACTCCATGTCAGTCATTTGAAGTGGTTCCCTGGGCTGTTAAGGATTGTGTGACTCCTCCTGCTGTGAAGAAGGTTCCTGTGGTCATCAGAAACCCTCCAACAATGGCAATGGCCTCCCTCAATGATGCAAAAGCTATGGTGGAAGAAGGTGGTTGTACTATTTGGGGTCAGCTTCCTGATATTCCATACAAGTCTGACAAGTTTGGTTTGGGTTTCACTGCAGAGTCCCAGAAGGCTGTTCGTCGTGCTCGTGCTGTTCGTATCACCAATCAAGGGGTTATCAATGCTGTGGGAGATCAAGATGAAGACTACAACTTGGAGGCATGGATTTTTCCTACTGTGGGTGCTGGACTCAATAATTGGACAGTTGAAGATGTTATCCCTATCTCCTTTAGTCAGGAGTAAATACTATTACTGTGTTATGTTTTTAAATTTGTAATTTCTGGAACAATTAAAACTTTCAAGCCATATGCCTTACCCGGGGCACAATGGTGTGCTTGTTACGGGTCGTCATTTCATTTGCATACATCATTCAATAAAATCAGTGGACGTTTCGTTTTCGTAAATATTGTGTTCCTTGTCTTTCTTTTTCTTTTATTTTTGCTTTATCAGCTATGTGTTCTTACACACACCCACGTCACTAAAATGCAGATCCTCATCCACTCTGGATCCAGTTGATAACAGTTCTACTATTGCCAATTACAATTTCGAGAATCCGATCTATCAAACTGAAGACGGAAACGAGGACGATTGTGAAATACCTGTAGAGCTTGCTAGGTTGTTACAACAAGAAGAGAAAGCTATACAGCCACATGAAGAGCCAGTCGAAGTTGTGAATCTGGGAACTGAAGAAAACAGAAAAGAGGTCAAGATAGGGGCTGATTTAGAGGACAGTGTCAAGAGCAGGTTGATTCAGATGCTACGTGACTATGTGGAGATCTTTGCTTGGTCTTATGAAGATATGCCAGGGTTGGATACAGACATTGTGGTTCACCGTTTGCCAGTGAAAGAAGATTGTCGTCCAAAGAAGCAGAAGGTTCGTCGTATGCGTCCTGAAATGTCAGAAAAGATCAAAGCAGAGGTAATGAAACAGTTCAATGCAGGGTTCTTGGCCGTAACTTCTTATCCTCAATGGGTTGCAAATGTGGTACCAGTTCCTAAGAAAGATGGTAAGGTACGTATGTGTGTAGACTACAGAGATCTGAACAAGGCTAGCCCTAAAGATGACTTTCCACTTCCTCATATTGATATTCTGGTAGACAACACTGCTCAGCATAAGGTATTCTCTTTTATGGATGGTTTCTCTGGTTACAATCAAATCAAGATGGCACCTGAAGATATGGAGAAGACTACATTTGTGACACAGTGGGGCACCTCTTGCTATAAGGTAATGCCATTTGGTTTGAAGAATGCAGGGGCAACATATCAGCGTGCTATGGTGGCTTTGTTTCATGATATGATTCATCATGAGATAGAGGTATATGTGGATGATATGATAGCCAGGTCTCAGAATGAAGAACAACATCTTGATCATTTGCACAAGTTGTTTGAGAGGTTGAAGAAATACAGGTTGAGATTAAATCCAAACAAGTGTACTTTTGGAGTTAGATCTGGAAAGCTCCTGGGTTTCATTGTCAGTGGAAAAGGTATTGAAGTGGATCCTGCAAAAGTGAAAGCTATACGAGAGATGCCAGCTCCCCGTACTGAGAAGGAGGTTAGAGGTTTCTTGGGACGATTGAACTACATTGCAAGATTTATTTCCCAATTAACTACCATCTGTGAGCCAATCTTCAAGTTGTTGAAGAAAGATCAGATGATGGAATGGAATGATGAGTGCCAGACTGCCTTTGATGAAATCAAGAGATATTTGCTAGAACCTCCAATTTTAATGCCACCAGTTGATGAAAGACCCTTGATTATGTATTTAACAGTATTAGACAACTCAATGGGGTGTGTATTGGGGCAACATGACGAGTCTGGTCGAAAAGAGCAGGCAATATACTACCTTAGCAAAAAGTTTACCGACTGTGAAACAAGATACTCACTGCTCGAGAAAACTTGCTGCGCTTTGGCATGGGCTACTCGCCGACTAAGACAGTATATGTTGACCCATACTACCTTGTTGATTTCGAAGATGGATCCAATCAAGTACATATTTGAGAAACCTGCTCTCTCCGGAAGAATTGCAAGATGGCAAATGATCTTGACGGAATATGATATACAGTATACTACTCAGAAGGCCATTAAGGGGAGTGTTGTTGCTGATCATTTGGCTCATCAAGCAGTAGGTGATTACCAGTCAATGAATTTTGAGTTCCCTGATGAAGACATTATGTCTGTTACCAAAGAACCTGGACAATATGACGGACCTGAACAAGGATCCCGATGGACTATGGTTTTTGATGGTGCCTCCAATGCACATGGTAATGGTGTTGGTGTTGTGATTAGTTCCCCTGAAGGTTGTCATACCCCGATTACTGCCAGACTTTGTTTCTATTGTACCAATAACATGGCTGAGTATGAGGCATGTATCATGGGTATGCAAGTTGCTATTGATATGAAGATTCAGTTCCTTGAGGTGTATGGAGATTCAGCTCTGGTAGTAAGTCAGATTAAAGGAGATTGGGATACAAAGCATGATAATCTCATTCCTTACAGAGAACATGTGTTGTCTTTGATCCCACATTTCAAAGAGATTACTTTTGGATATATTCCACGAAGAGAGAATCAGTTGGCAGACGCATTGGCCACCATGGCATCTATGTTTGAGATCAGCTGGGATGATGAAGCTCCCAAGATTACCATTGATAGATTTGAGAAGCCTGCATACTGCAATGAGATTGACACTGAAGGGGCAGAGGAGAAGCCTTGGTTCTATGAAGTGAAAAACTATCTTGAAGCTCAGGAGTTCCCTGAAGGGGCATCTGTCAAAGATAGGAAGTTCCTGAGAAGGTTTTCTGCTAAGTTCTTTCTGAGTAATGGCATTCTGTATAAGCGTAATCATGATTCAACTATGCTTCGTTGTGTGGATAAGAAGGAAGCTACAGAAATTATGGAAGAGATGCATGATGGGACCTTTGGCACTCATTCTAGTGGTCATACCATGGCAAAGAAGATTTTGAGAGCAGGTTACTATTGGTCTACCATGGAAGCTGATTGCTATCAACACTCCAGAACATGTCACAAATGTCAAATCTATGCTGATAAAGTACATGTACCTCCATCTCCATTGAATGTGTTGACTGCTCCTTGGCCCTTTGCCATGTGGGGCATTGATATGATTGGTGAGATCAAGCCTACTGCTTCTAATGGGCATCGTTTCATCCAGGTTGCTATTGATTACTTTACGAAGTGGGTAGAGGCAGCTTCATTTGCATCTGTGACTAAGAATGTTGTGGCTCGGTTCATTAAGAATAATCTCATATGTAGGTATGGTATCCCTGAAAGGATTATCACTGACAATGGCTCTAATTTGAACAACACTATGATTACTGATCTCTGTACGCAGTTCAAGATTAAGCATCACAACTCTTCTCCGTATCGTCCAAAGATGAATGGGGCAGTAGAAGCTGCTAATAAGAACATTAAGAAGATTGTACAGAAGATGACTATTACTTACAAGGATTGGCACGAGATGTTACCATTTGCTCTGCATGGTTATCGTACTACAATACGTACTTCAACAGGGGCAACCCCATTCTCCTTAGTCTATGGTATGGAAGCAGTTCTGCCTATTGAAGTTCAGATCCCCTCCTTGAGAATTATGAAGGATGCAGGCTTGGATGAAGATGAGTGGATTCAGACTCGACTTGACCAGATAAATTTGATTGATGAGAAAAGGTTAGCAGCAGTTTGTCATGGCCAGATGTACCAGAAACGGATGATCAAAGCTTTTAACAAGAAGGTTAAGCCAAAGGTATATCAGGCTGGTGACTTGGTAATCAAGCGTATCATATTACCACAGGGTGATCCTAGGGGCAAGTGGACTCCAACATATGAGGGACCATTTGTGGTCAAGACAGTGTTCTCAGGAGGTGTCATGATACTGACTACAATGGATGGTGAAGACTTCCCACAACCTGTAAACGCAGACATAGTTAAAAAATACTACGCATAAAAAGAGACCCGCTAGGTTGACAGGCCTAGGCAAAAATAAGGGCATCCCGGCAAACCAAAAGGGTTTGGGCAAAAATTAGGGATATATATATAAAAAGATGTACACCCGGCAAGTCGAAAACCTGAAAAGGCGGCTTGGGCAAAAAAGGGTATCCCGGTGGATTGAAAACCTGAAAGGGCAATCCAGGCAAAAGTTAGGGATTAAAGCGTATGACTATGTCTCGTTTGGATCACTCATGAAACTGCAACCAGTTGTACTACTTACTCAAGCTCAAACAGATAAAGCTCAATCCAATCGTTTCCGTCTCAACAGCAAGAAGATGAGATACTTGAGTGGCAATAGTAGAATTGAAACTCAATAGGATTATTTCCCACATAGCTGATTCTTTTTGTAAAACTTCATGACAAAATCCTCTTACTAGGGTTTATGTCTCCTTGTACAAACTTACCCGTGTATGGGTCACTTTTGATATAAATAAATTCCATCTTTTGAATCCAGATTTACTTTTACCCTATTTACATAAGCGAAACGTCCATTGGTTGTGTTTGAATGTATGTATGCCTTTGAATATGATTGATGTTTACCAGAAATGCATGTATGCTTTTAATATGATTGATGTTTACCAGAAATGCATGAAAATGCAGTAATAGTATTTACTAAGGACGAACGAGGGAAGGATTTCAACGAAGCTTCGCCGGTTCATCTTTACAAGACAGTTACAAACCATCAGTAGGACTAATCCATTTTCACAAAGTCTAATCTCCCCTGGAATTTATATCCATCTCTTTTATCCTCATACGGATATACGGGAAATTACTTTCCAATAAGGGCACGATGAACGAAGACGGGATGTTATACTTATCCTACTATCAAACGAAAAGAAGGTTATCTATACCCTACTATCCCCAACAACGGGAGGTTATCTATACCTTGTTATCCCCAACAACGGGAGGTTATCTATACCTTGTTATCCCCAACAACGGGAGGTTATCTATACCTTGTTATCCCCAGCAGACGGAGGGTTATATATTCTTCAACAACGAATCGGGATTTATTTTCCTTGGCCAGCAGTTGTTATACAAGGATATCCAGACACTTCCAGCAGTGTCATAGCATACATACATCATTTACATCATACCATAACATATCTGTCTATAGTACATTACCTAAGTGCATCATGTCATACATGCATACATAAAGCGTAAACTAATGTTGTTATACAGAATGCTACCTTGTTTTCAGGTTAATTATCCAACAAACAAGCTTATGATCTTTGGGACTGCTTTATTGTAACCTCAGGGTTACTTTATCCTCCTGATGAGCTTCTTATTACTTTGGGACTGCTTTATTGTAACCTCAGGGTTATTTTATCCTCCTGATAGCCTCTCATGACTTCAAGACTGCTTTAGAGTTACTGATTGCTCTATCCTCCTGAAATCATCCTATTACTTCAAGACCGCTTTAGAGTTATTCATTGCTCTATCCTCATGAGGTCATATTACTACTTCAAGACTGCTTTAGAGCTATTCATTGCTCTATCCTCCTGAAGCCATCTAATTATTTCAAGACTGCTTTAGAGTTATCCATTGCTCTACCCTCCTGAAATTACATTATTATTTCAAGACTGCTTTAGAGCTATCCATTGCTCTATCCTCCTGAAATCATCACTTCAAGACTGCTTTAGAGCTATTGATTGCTCTATCCTCCTGAAGACATATCACATTATTATTTCAAGACTGCTTTAGAGTTGTTGATTGCTCTATCCTCCTGAAGCCATTCTATTACTTCAAGACTGCTTTAGAGCTATTGATTGCTCTATCCTCCTGAAGACATATCACATTATTATTTCAAGACTGCTTTAGAGCCATTCATTGTTCTATCCTCCTGAAATCATATCATTGCTTCAAGACTGCTTTAGGGTTATCACTATTGATTGCTCTATCCTCATGAAGACATGCTGTTACATCAGTATTACTCCAGACTCCTGACAGTTCTCATTATACTACTGAAGAACTTTCCCCTAGTGGCATCTTTAAGCCCACTCAATCATATTCAACTAGCCATCTGTACCACTCTAGTGCACTGGTGAGTGCAAATTTTTGGGCTTTTGTGTTCAATGCCCTTCAACCTTCCAGGTTACGACTGGCAAATATACCAATCTAACCCCTCAGGTTTCAGAAAATTGAACAGGGGCACACAGCCCCCCACACAATCTCTGAATACTGCTGCGCTGCTGACGGAGTACATTCGCTCTGAAGAGAGATGTCAAGATAACAGGTAGGCTGGAAGTCAAGGTTCCTGCAAAAACCCTCTCACTCACGGGTAATGGACCTAGATCTGTCAAGGTACGACATCCTATGCGGTCGTCAGCGTCACAGACTTTCAAAACTGACGATACGATTCCCCGAAGGAGTGGCATCATCAAGTCTTGAAGAGGCCTCACTTAGCTAACTTCCAATTGATCGGTTCCCGGAGTCAAAAATTCAACTAACCAGCAACCCATGCCACCCAAAGGGTGAGACAAGAGGCCAACCAGAAGAACCTCGTCCGAGTGTGAATTTTGCGGGACACTAGGACATGCAAAGCATGTGCGCGCCCGCTACTTTCCATTATAATTCTAATGTACGCTCAAGCCTGGGTCTGGCTTCTCACTCAAAGGAACATCCCCACCCAACAACACAACCGCAACAGATAATATCAATAAATAAACCCCAATAGACAAGCAAACAAGCGCTAGGATAGACTCACTTAAGGGACGTTGGATCCCAAATGCATAAGGAACTATCGCAATCCTTAGCAGCCAGGGGACGTTGGATCCCCAGCAGAGTCGCCAGCTGTCGCTACTGCAAAAATCGGCGTCGGCTGAACAGAAGAGTCGCCACCGTGCGTTATTTATCCCAACGGAGGGAAAGGAAACGCTCGAAGTAAACCTACCGCAAAGACGGGAAAGGAATGGTCGTCGCAACCAAACCTGGGTTCGGGAGTCGGTTACGCAAGGGGAAGGTATTAGCACCCCTCACGTCCGTCGTACTCGACGGGATCCACGCTTGTTAGTTTGTCTAAAGGATGCAAAAATAATCTATCTACGGTTGCTAAATCTAAACGGAAGAGAATTGGCTCGATAGAGTGTCGCACTCTATGCCTACGTATTCTCAAGAGAGAAAGTCAGAGTCTACGTAGTTCGGGACTACGGGGGAAGTTTGCTCGCCAAGACTTCGCGTCTTGTACCTACGTACTCTCAACAAGTATGAGAGATCAGAGCAGCCGTAGTTCGGCCTAACTACGGCTAGACAGGGGGTTCTTACACAGGAGTGAGATATTTAAATTGGTTTTAAAGGTACGGGAACCTATGGGAACTAAAGCTACGGTCTGGTCTCACATGCGCAAGGGCAAGAGAAAGGGGAAAACAATCAGTCGTCAGCGGGAAAGTCTCAATCGCACAGCAGCGAGAGAACATACAAGTTAGTTGTTAGTGTGCTCGCTAGGATATCGCATCCTATGCCTACATATTCTCGCTCAGTACGAGAAATCAGAGCAGCTGTAGTTCAGCTAACTACGGGTAGAACGGGGACCACAACACAAATCTCATTTTATTAATATTCTGAAGAAATTACAATGATTGAGAAATAGGACTAAACTCCTAAAATCTTATCCATCTATCATGGAAAATCTAATGAAAAATAGTCCCCTAACAAGTGGACTTTTAATTCTACCTCTAAAAAGGTGTAAATGAACTCTATGAAGAATATACCCTAAAAAGTATTTAAAATGCTATGAACTAATATTTTTATATTCCCTTTCCTTGTTGTTTTTTCCTATTTTTATATCTCACTATTTTTTCTCTATTTCCTCAATACTCTTTTTCACATTTTTTTCTCAAGTATTCTTTTCTCAAATATTCTTTTTTCCAATATTCTTCTCAAATATTCTTTTTCTTTCTAAAGATCTAAACAAATGCATATAAAAGAAATAATGAAAAAAAAACAAGAAGAAAAAAAAACCAAAAGGGGTGCAAACGGCAGACCCAGGGGTATGCAGCAAAAACAGCAAGAAAATTGGGCCCAGCCCAATAAACACAAATAAACGGGGCAGGGGGGTAAAGAAAAAAAATGGAGGGTGTACGAATTGGAAAAAAAGAAGTTGGGCCCAAGGCCCAAAGCAAATCACGACCCACTCCCCACTACCAGTCTCTCTTTGCTCTCATCTGCAACCCTAACTCCTCTTCTTCCTCTCCACTGTTCACCTCTTGCGCCGTTTCCCTCACTCTTCTAACTCTCTCTCTCTCTCTCTCTCTCTCTCTCTCTCTCTCAATCTTCTCCCTCGTTTCATTGTTCTCTCCATTCAACTCACACACTTCTCCTTTTCACTTCGTCCTGCAAGGATCCAAACAAAGGAAAGAACAAAATAAACCATCGCGATCTGGAAAATCCATGAGCCGTCCTTGATGTTCTTGAAGGCAGGTGCTTATTGATGAAGAGTTGAAGAACTCTTGAAGGTGTTGAATTTTTGAACGAGTAAGTTGCTCACGGAGTTGCGAAGTTTGGATGTGGATCTGAAGGTGTTTGGGTGTTTGAACACGGAGACGAAAAGTAGATCTGGTTC
The DNA here is from genome assembly GCA_963859935.3 of Lathyrus sativus. Lineage (NCBI taxonomy): Eukaryota > Viridiplantae > Streptophyta > Magnoliopsida > Fabales > Fabaceae > Lathyrus > Lathyrus sativus. The sequence goes on along the minus strand of OZ012739.1, from coordinate 480,042,455 downwards.
CATCGTTGTTTGTGGTTGAAGATCCGCAAGATGATGAAAGTTGAAGATCGAAGGTCGTTGATGTTCTTGAACAGTTTCTGGAAACATGCAAGATCGATGGAGTTCTTCATGAAGCTCTTGATGAACGGTCGATGAAGCTCATGAAGGTCGAAGATCTAGAGGAAAGAAGGAATACGGTTAGAATCACCGGAGGACCCTTGATGAATCGATGAAATCTGGAAAGAAGACGAAGATTTTTGAAGAATCCTGAGGAAGATCGAAGAATTTCTTTGAAGTTTTGATGAACTCGAAGATCAAGAATATCTGAAAAACGTGTTGAATGGCTGAACTGAATCTGGAGAAATCGAAGATGAATGCACGCCTGGAGATTCTTGAGTTCTTGATGATCGTTACTGGGAATGGATTGAGAAGATTATTGGCGATGAATGGAGAAGAGTATTGGTGATTTTTCTGGTGATTTGCAGTTTCCGACGTCTGTTGTGGTGGCCGGAGATTGTTGGAGTGGTGGTCGGAGGAGGTTATGGCTGCCGGCGGTGACCGTTACCGGTGTTGCATGCCGGTCAGTGGAGTTATTCCGGCGAGGGCCACTTGGCACTCTGCATGCTGAGGGAGAAGGAGAGGTGAACGCGTGGCCTTGGGAGGGTTTGCATGAAGGCCACGTGTGTGTGGAAGGCGGAAAGAGAGAGAAGGGGAAGAGTGAACGTGGCACGGTGACAGGAAGAGATGGAATGAGGTGGCTCCTTCAGAGTTCACACGCGTGGCAAGCATTAAATACGGACAAGTGGCACTTTGGACTTTTTGACTTGGGCTTTTCTGAGATTTCTGGATAATGGCCCACGAAATTAAACATGCTGGACTATGGATTAATGCTGAATTGAGTAATGGATTAACAAGCTGAAAGCATGATTAATTAAAAGGCTAATGAATGATTAAAACTAATGAACTAATGATGATGATTAACACGGACATCAAGTGGACTAAAAGACTAATTAAAATGAAAATGGCCATTAATAAAACCTAATAATATTCTAAACAAAATTAAAACCTATTAAATCTCTAAAACCATTATACTCTAATTAAATCTAAAAGCTATTAAAATCTCTACTAATATCTATATTCTATTAATACCTATATTAATGAAATCTATCTAAAAACTATTATATCTTATAAAAAGAAAATCTATTTATTAAGAAACTATTTGATTTCTACATTAAAACTAGAATCTATATTAATTCTAATACACTCTAGAAAAACTATATTAAAACCTATAGAATCTATATTAAATTCTATTAAAAAATGATTAATGTTTTTCAAAAGAAACTATTAATTTCTAAAAAAGGTTTTAATACCTCTAAATGATATAAACTTATTAAAACATTAAAAATCTATTTAAATCCTAGAAAATGCTAATAATATCTAATAAAATTCAGAAAATCCTAATAATTCCAGAGGGAACAAAAACAGTACAAAACGACAGATAGGACCGCGAGAGCGCATCGGAACGACCGGTAAAAATCAACAGACACCGAAACACCCTGACAAATAACAGTGCGAGCTGAAAATACCGGGAAGGACACGACTTCCCAAAAAATACGACTCCGCCTATCTGAACTGATAAAAAACACCTGAAACGCGAGAAGAGGGCTGTGATCCCGGTAAACTCAATATAACTGGAAAAATGCACTGTATGCGGTATGCGAATGCGGATACGAACATGCGTCAAAACATGAACCAGATGTGGGACCCGGTTGGTCAAATTTTGGGGTGCAACAATTACACGCAGTGATATTGGCAACAATGCTATCAAACTGGTTAACAGTCACATCATGATCTACATAAGCTTGTTCCAATATTTTCTGCAACGATTCACGATGAGCCTCAGAGCTCATTAACAGAGATAGAACAAATATTTTTGACGGTGTATGTAACAGTTGATCCACCATATTATATTCACTCTTCTTGATCAATTTCAATACCTCATCATTATCTGACTTCTGACTTACATCACTTGATTGACCAGACTCCACAGAAGTCTTCAACTGAATTTGCTTACCCACAGTATCTTCACTTGTCTTTGAGGGCACATTAGCAAATACTCGACCACTTCTGGTTACACGTCCAACATCAGCAATAGTCACAACTGAGGGAAGAGAAGGAATGGGAACCTCTTTTCCATCCTCCAACATAGTAGTGTTGTATTTGTAGGGAACGACTTTATCAGATTCATACGGTGTCGGGCCAGGCAAACGGATAACCAAAGGCGTCACAGCAGATTTCTGACTATTATAAGAAATTACAACTCGCTCAGGAATATTGAAACGTGGGACTATGACATTCACCTCGTTCTCAACTTCATTTCTGTTTGCAGTAACCTGAATCAAATTCTCGTCAATCATCTTTTGTAAGTCCCTTTTTACAATCACACACTCTCGAGGGTTCACAGAACAAATACAACAGGCGGCATAATCATGCTCAATATCATGGAACTCACTCAAAGTAGCATGCATTTCAACAAGCGATCTCCGAATCCAGCGAATATCGAAAATACGGTATGTACCAGGACAACCATATACCATATTGACAGTTGCATTACCATGATTAGGAAACGGATTTGATTGCACATTAGGGTTAGTATCTTCAAAAGACAGAATACCGATTTTTACGAGCTTTGCAACTTCATGCTTCAGAGGATAGCAATTTTCGATATCATGTCCAGGGGCACCTTGATGAAATGCGCAATGAGCATCTGGCTTATACCACCATGGAATTTCAGTTGGAATAGCCGGCGGATCACGAGGTTGAACCAAATTCTTCTTTATTAAAGCCGAAAATAGCTCAGTATACGTCATTGGAATGGGGATCAAATTGTGTTTTCCTCTGTGTACGACCTTGTTGAGTTGTCTTCTCTTGGAAACGTGGTTGATAACTTGCAGTAGCTTGAGCGGTAGGGGTGTTACTGATAACAGGCGTAACAGATGCTACTTGTTGCTGACGACGACTACCATTGTTGTTCACAACTCTGCGTCTTCTAGACCTTTCCTGAGATATAGCATTAGTTTCTCCCTCTTTTTTCTTAGGGAACCCAACACCAGGCTTTTTCGTACTTCCAGAATTTCCTTCTTTTATCAGACGTCCCTCACGGACAACTTCCTCTAATCTCATCCCCATATTAACCATTTCCGTGAAATCACTAGGAGCGCTCGCAACCATCCTTTCATAGTAAAATGGACCCAGAGTCTTCAGAAAAATCTTGGTCATTTCTTTCTCTTCCAGTGGAGGGCTTATCTGAGCTGCAATCTCACGCCATCTCTGCGCATATTCTTTAAACGTTTCTTTCTCTTTTTGAGACATTGCGCGGAGCTGATCACGGTCTGGCGCCATATCAAGATTATACTTATACTGACGAACAAAAGCTTCACAAAGATCGTTGAATGTCTTGATTTGTGTACTATCGAGTCCCATATACCACTTCAGCGCAGCACCAGTAAGACTATCTTGAAAGTAGTGGATCAACAACTGATGGTTGTCAGTATAGGTAGACATCTTTCTAGCATACATGATCAAATGACTTTGCAGACAAGTGTTCCCTTTGTATTTCTCAAAATCCGGAACTTTGAACTTGGCGGGAATCTTCACATTTGGAACAAGACAAAGCTCATGAGCATTCTTTCCAAATAACTCCTTTCCCCTTAAAGCCCTGATTTCTCTCTGCATTTCAGCAAACTGATCTTGAAAGTCATCTATTCGATCCATAACATCTAAACTCTCGCTCGGAGCAGTGTGGAAAATTTGTTCTTCAGTATAAGGCATAGCGTGAGTTACAGGCGGTGGCACAGGTATGACAGTAGGAACAACCGGAATTTCAGCATTAGGAACAACATTAACCACAGGAGGTGGTACAACCATGACAGCAGGGATTATAGAACCTTCGGGAACAGGAGGTCGATATCCCTCTGGCACATAATTGGTAGGCATGCCCCAAGGGAAACCAACAGGCATTTAATATTGAGAAGTATTAATCGGGCCACAGAAATGGGCGTTGATCCGATCTCAGAAATCACAGTCATCTGCACAGGAGAAAAAGGAGGTGGTGGTGGCTGATTCTGAGCAGCCACCATAGCTTCCATTGTAGCAGTGAGTCTCTCCAAACCATCTTTCAGAGTTGATACCTCTTCACGGAGCTCGCGGTTCTCTTGTTGCAACTGATCCATCTTTTTCTTAGAGTTAGCCCGAGTGTTGTAGTGATGCGACAGCTTGACTGAAGGAAGGCCAAAAGAAACAAATAAGACATCTGGAAAAGGCAACACACAATGCACGATGATGCGAATGCAAATGCAAAATGCAGGTGTTTCAACCAGTTTTCAAGGATCTTTAAGATATAAAGCAATTACAAACATCATAAAGAAAAATAACACTTTTTGAAATACTGATAAACATCTCATTTCATTGAATATCGGAAAGAGTTACACTTGGAAGTACAAAATACAATAATATCAAAATAAGAAAAAGCTAGGTCCTAAGGAACATCTGATGACGATCCAAGCTGATACTTCCTTCGGAGTCTCTTAATCTCTTTCTCATAGTTGTGCTTCATGGTGATCTTCTCTAGCACAAGCTGATCCACAATACCCTTCCAAGCACCAGAAGTAGGAGGATGTGATGATGGAGTAGTAGAGGAAAATAAATCCTCTGCATGCCTCTTCACAGCGCGTCGCTCAAGTAACTCTATCAAGTCATCTTTCTCCTTCATCTGTTTTTGCAATTCCATCTTCTCTTTTTCAGAAGCTTGAAACTTACTTTCCCACATCTCTTTCTCTTCCTTCATCTTAGCCAAAGCATCTTGAAGTGTCTTCACATCATTAGAAGAAACAGGGAGTGGCGTAGAGATCACTGTAGTCAGGGGTTTCTCAATAGGATAAGGCATCTTAAGCTCCATAGCCATCTTCTTCACCCAAAGCGTATAAGGTTCCAAGGCAATGCAAACTTGTCTTCCAAGCTCCCCTCTATCCAACCTGTGAATCTTAGTCCAGGCATGAGCCATTTTTCTTCTCAAACCAAGAGAATCATCCCCTCCTTGAAAGAATAAACCCTCTAATAAAATATTTTTAGGCCTATCCTTCAACATATAACCCAGCTGACGGCGAGCTAAACTCGGGTTGTAGTTAATTCCGCCTTGTATTCCAAGAAGAGGAACATTGGCGAATTCTCCACAACTATCAATAATCTATACATTATCATAAACCGAAGAAGACCAAGTGATATCAGCATGCGTAAGAGACATAATCCTTTGAGACCACCTTAAACAATCCTTGTTTTTCCTAAAAACAGATGTCTGGGGTAAGTGTGAAACAAACCAATTATATAGCAGAGGTAGACAGCAAACAATGGTACCGTTTCCCTTAGAAGTCCTACTATGGATGGAGAAATAAGTGTCACCAAGCAAAGTTGGAACGGGGTTCCCAATCAAGAAAATCCTAATAGCATTAACGTCCACAAAATTATCAATATTAGGAAACAAGACTAGTCCATAGATGAGTAAAGCAAATATAGCCTCAAACGCCAATGTGCGACCAATGTCAGCAAATAAAGTGGCCTTCTCAATCAAGAATTTAGAAGTCAAACCCTTGAGGCCTCCCTTAGTCTTTGGATTTGCATCAATATCCGATTTCGTCAAATGGGTAGCTGCAGCAATATCTTGAGGCTTAAGAGCTTCCTCCAAACCAGTATACAGAACCTTATCAGAAACCGGTACACCCAACAAATAAGCATATTCTTCCAAGGTCGGCATGAGCTGATAATCGGGAAAAGTGAAGCATCGGTAAATAGGATCATAGAACTGCATAAGGGTATTCAAAATTCCGTCTTCAATATTGGTAGAAAGAACAAATAAAAGTCTCCCATAACGAGATAAGAAGCCTGAACGATCATCTACCAAGGACACTAGCTTTCTCAACTCTGTAAGATCAGGAGCCCGAAAACTGTACTTCTGAGTGTTTCTCCTTCCAATGTCCATAATCAACAATATCTGCGATGTTTGCAAAAGAAAATCTCTGAGATCCTTAAAAACCAACTGAAACACAATGCTCATGAATGCATAAGTGCAAGATGCAACACCCACAAACAAGACATACAAAGCACACAGGTTCAAAGGTTCGGCACGAGCATGGAGCCAAAGGTAAGAACCAACCATCCCACAATGGTATGTACTATGGTTATATCATCACCTGTAGAACAAGGTTCTAAAAAGTTCCCAGAATCATAATTCCATCTTTTGGATATTATCGGCTTAAACGACTACTCGTCGGCCAACAATATTCTCAAGAGAAATTCATCTGAGTGTGGTATCGCGTAACGACTAATTCAAGTCTACACCTGAACAGCCACCGCACCACGTCCTAATAAGGCCAAGATGGGTTAAAGGGTTCTAAGGTCCTCAGCTTCTCAGGCTCCCAGTCGAAAAAAGTAATATCAATTACGACTACTCGTAAGACATCAGTAATTCCAAAGGGGCCTCCACCGAGCGGGGGATCTCAAGTCAGCTTAGTAAGGACTACTCCACGTAAGCCAACAAGACTATACCACCCTCCTATCATAAGTGCACTCAAGTCCAGGTATAGGACTTATCTCACCACAAAGATTACCAGGCACCAAAACAGAACAATCAATAACAAACAAGTCAAACAAAAAACAATAAATAAATCAAAGTAGGCGAAACCCACTAGGAACCTAAATGTCCCCAGCAGAGTCGCCACTTTTCTGTAGCAGTAAAAAATTGTGAGCGTAAGTTATTAATTAACTTAACTCAAAAAACAAGAGTCGCCACCGCACTTTTATTTTATCCAGATAAAGGAAAGGAAAAAGAGCGAACAAAACCAAAGAGTTCTAAAACGAGAACAAGAAACAGAGATCGGGGTAAGGGGGTTGGTTACGCAATGGGAAGGTGTTAGCACCCAAAACGTCTATAGTACTCTATAGGAGCCCTTTGAAATATTTACGTTTTTTGGTTTGAAAATGGTTTGTTTGAAAAGAGATTGGGGAGATGAGAAGAGAATTATTTTTTTTAGATTTTTTGTGTTTGGAGAGACTTATCGCCTCATGCCTACGTACCCACAAAGTGCAATATAGGATCAAAACCCCGTAGTTCGTGGTACAAATGACAAAATTTTGTTAGTTTTGATTGATTTTAGATGTAAAGACAAGTCGTCATTTTAAGGAGAAAACTGCGACTATTCACCCACGAGTATTAAGACAACATCTGCGTCACATAAAGATGGAGGATTTGCTTGGATTATCAACAAGACTATCACTCAACATTAACATGGAAAATGTCAAAGTCTTAATAATATGGGGAATAGGAGACTTACATCTCAACTATAGAAATGAATCATGTCTAAACTTTTATGAAAAGTTTTAAAGTGAAAAAGTGCATAAAGGCACAAAAAGAGTTGATGAGTTTTTGTATTTTTTATGTCTTTTGAAATTGGTCAAAGCATGATCAACATTGATTGACTTTTATTAAGAAGAACAAAAGTTTAAAAATCACTTGACGAAAGTCAAGGTTTTATTGCGAAAGCGGTTTTGAAGTTTGAACCCAAGAAGGTTTTGAAAGAGGGAGAAAGTTTTGAAAATTTAAGAAGGGGAGGAGATGAAGTGACTATCCTAGAAACCAAAATAAAAGCTAGAGGTAAGAAAGATCTAACCGACTTGTAGTACACTCCATAGCAAGCAAAAAGAATTCCATCCGATTTAAAGCATAAGCTAATGAGCGAGGCAAATAAAGGCTAAGATCCACAATACTCCAAGCACAAGAATGAGAGTCCTAATTCTAAGTCCAAAGGTCCATGAAGTCCAAGGTCTAAGAGTAGTCCAAGAGCATAACCACAAAGTTAATAGCACCAAGTTTTTTTTTAGAGATTTTTATCCTTTATTAGTGTTTTGAACAAGGTATGGTCCAAGTGGACAAAAGAGAAATGACATAAACATAAACAAAGATATGATATGAAATGATAATATGGAAGCATAAAAGTAAAGAAATAAGGAGTAAGAAGAGAATATAAACAAAATTAAACAAGGATATTGTTAGTGAATTAGTAATTAGTGGTTAGAACATATGATCAATGATGATTAATTCTTGCACTTTAGACCAAGGTTAATGAAAACTCATTAGAGGATTGATAGAATCAAAGCCTCCTAACAATGATTTTCATATGTAGTGGACTTAAGACAAGCAACTAATCATACTTGGACTTTCAAACATAAGTTTGAGCCACGAATGATCATTTTCCGATTAAGGGACACTTTAGTGCTATGTTAAGCAATCGTAATCGGGTTTATATAGAAACCACGACTATCTGAGGCCGGTCAATAATAATGTTAGTGTTAACACATGTTAGAGAAGTGATATGTAAATCACTCTCCTAAAACATGCCACACAAAAAGAAAAGAGGTAGTGATCTCATCACAATCAAGATTTTTCATCAATTAATCAAAGGTAATCTATCACTATTCCAAAGTACGGAGAATTATCTCAATGATTATTCGTCCATAAATTTGAAATAATGAAGATTAAACAACCTTGATAATCAACAATCTATGATCCACAGATTTCATCGATCAAAAATAAAAAGAAAGAGAATTAAAATGAAAAGAAACTTCAATTTGAATCTTAAATCGATTAAATCATCATCAATATTAATCACCTCTCTTAGTGGATAAAATCGACACTCAAAGTTCATTGATATTGATGAGATCTTATCAAAATTCAAGATCCAAAACAAATCAATAATTAATCCAAATTAATATTTTCAAATAATTTTTTAAGAGCTTTTTTCCAAAAATAAAATTAAAATACAAATTAGTAAAAAAAGAAATGTGGAAAGGCCCACACGGCCCAAGTTTTTAAGAAAAAGAATAAAAATAAAAATAAAAAAATATCATAAAAACAAGTGAAAGAAAAAAAAAGGAAATAGAAATCAGAAAAAACACATCATCTTCTTCTTGCGTCTGGTACTGTTCACAGCCATGGATACCACTTCGAAGCTTTCTCAAATCGGAGCGGCGGGACACGAAAAATACGCGGTTGCAATCGAAATGCAAAGTGGAATCCAAATATGTTCTCGATTTCAAATGAAACTCAAATATAGAGGCACATTCAGAAGATGAAGTTTTGACGAAAACCGGTAACTACCTTCAATTTGAAATGAATGATAATTGGATTTCTCTTCTTCTTCACGTTTCTGAAGATTTGTTGTATTGATGAAGATTTGCAGCGATCTGAAGATTTGAAAATGAAATGCGGTTTTGATGGTGATGGTTGAAGAAAAAAAATGAAGGACAATGTGAGGAAGGCTCACGGTTTTGCCGCAGATGCCCATGACTGGGCTGAATCTTGCACTTAAGGTCTTTGGATTTGCCCAACAAAAGGTTGAACAACTCCGTGGGGAACGCCCACGGTCTTGAATGGTATGCCCCTGGTTGAGATGTATATTAACTTGAAGATCTGATCAACCACGAGGTTGAAATACGTCATGGGAAATACCCATGGTATTGAAAAGAATGCCCCTGACTAGGCTGAATCTTGCTTTGAATAACTTCGAATTTTGTGGGATAATCCCACAATTGCAGAAGATTGTCCCTGACTGGGCTGATGATTGCTTTGAAGCTCTTGAAAATCGTGGGACAAACCCACAATCTTGCAAAAATGCCCCTGATTGGGCTGATGATTGCTTTGAAGATGTTGTGGAAGATGCCCCTGATTGAGCTGATGATGGTATTGGAAATCTTCAAGATTGATCCTGGTCCTGGAATTGCATATATGAATGCTGGATGATAAATGATATTCTATATGAGTGGAAGTGCAAATGCAAATGCTGACGCGCGGAGATGTAAGAGCTGGGGAAGTATAGTATGATTGGAGTATGCATATGATGCAGGATACTTATGATATTGAATGCCATGCGTATGATGCACATGATTGTAGACAGGTGATTGGAAATGCAGGGAGACGCCAACAATGGTGGATTTCTGGTAGTTGCCAATGCAGATTGGACTTTGGGTGGTGGGAGGGGTTGATTTCCTCGACACGCAGTTTGTTGAAGATGCCATGATTGAAGCAGAAGATGATGCTCTGGATGCCCCAAGTCTGGGTACTTGGTGATTTATTGTCAATTTCCTTCAAAGAAGGTTGCAACTCTGTTTGATGGTCAGGACGACCTGGTATTGCACCAGTTGGAACTTGTCAATGGCTTGCCCCTGCTCGAGCTCTTGAGTAATTTGCCCCAGCCTGTGGATTTTGAGGTAGTCTTGCTTCGTGACAACCACTGAAAGTCAAGTTCCTCCTCGATTGCCCCTTGCTGGAGTGTCTTTGAATACCTAGCACTGATTTGCAATTAAAATTGTACATTCATAAATGGTAGTATTAATGCACAGTTCAATGTAAGTTTCGAAAAAGTGTGTCATTTATTGAGAGTGTCTTGGTAGTGAGATGAATTATCTCAAACGTTGTGCTGATTTTGATTGGTGTGAAAGATATATCAAGAGAAATGACACCAATGCTGATGATTAGAAATCATGTGAGGAGTCAGGTTACGCAACCTTGCGATAATATGCTTTCAGAATAAACCTCGCCTCAATTAGGACTTTCGAGGGCTGTAACGTGGTCTGGTTCATGGTTATGAAGCAAAGGATATTAGGCTCAAAGTATGGTTTGTACCCACCCATTCTTCTTAACGATCTTCATTCCTACGTTCAGTTAATCCTACACTTGTCTGGACGGTGTAAGCTTGAAGGTTCAAGGTTTGCTCGTCGTGGCAGTCACATTATTTTGGTTTTTTGATGGATGTCAGTGCCCCTTTTGATTTGGGTGGCCACTGAATCTTTTTGTTTTTGTTGAGGGTTTCGAGGGCCTCTTTTGCTTTTGTTTTTGGTCCCTAACTTTTGTATGGATTGACTTTGCTTGTCAGATCCATCGGGATTGCCTTGATTTTGCCTAAGTCCCCTCTAAGGTGTCCGACTTAGCAGGCTTTTGATGTTTTTTTTTTTGGATTTTGTTGGAAGGTTGTGACTACCATGTTATGGGTCATTGAAGAACAAACGTCTTCTGAATTTTGCTTGTTGATTCGAGTGCGGGGTTGAATTAACTGAACACTACCCTGCCCCAGGTTGAGCGTAAAGGTTTGAATATCCGAAGGAAACTGCTACCTCTAGGCTCGAAGTGGTTTACTAGGGATTAACTCCTTATATCTCCAGTGTTTGGGGATTTGAAGCAATGCATGTACATCATTGACGAGATTTGGTTTGAAAGCATACGATTTGCAATTATGGGTATCTCGTTTTCATCATCCTCCCTCAAATCAAGCTAAACAACAGTGAATAGAGTGGAGTAAATAAATGTGTCGGTGATAAGTGAAAAAATGAGTGAATATGACATAACTAATTCAAAAACATGCATAAACGATACATTAATGAAAAACAAATACGAATGGAAATCGTTCAAAGCAATACAATACTTAAATAAGCAAAGACAAAACATAAGAAATGAGAAATATGAAATGGCAATATGACGGCCTTCTTCGGGGAATGAACTTGACTGGAATCGATCTGACGTTGGCACTAGTTGAATGGTGGCATCGGATTGTTGATGATATTTGGAGATTTCCCATTGAAGTTGATAGCATCCCTATCGATCATGTCTTGAATTATGTGCTTGAAAGCTCTGCAGTCCTCAATGGTGTGACCTGGAGCGCCCTTATGAAACTCACAATGAGCATTTGCATCGTAATCGGCAGGAATGACAGTTGGAGGAGCCAAATCTCTCGGAACAACAGCTTTCTTCTCCATCAACTGAGCAAAGATTTTGGCATATGACATTGGTAGACGATCAAAGACTCTATCTGGTCTCCATGTTCTCTGCGGACGCTGTGGGCGAGCACCTTGTCGTTGCTGAGTAGCTTGCATCTGCTGTTGCTGAGGAGGATACTGATATCCTTGTTGGTTGTAGGCTAGTTGCTGAGGAGCCTGTTGCTGTGGCATCTGAGCTTGCACTGCTTGAACAGCTGGCTGATAAGGCATTGGAGCATATTGCGCAACAGCAACATACGGATACTGATAATAGGGAACTTGATAAGGCATAGGAGGGGGAGCTTGTTGAGAAGCTTTCCCTTTCTGCGAAAAGATGGCATTTGTTTCACCCTCCTCCTTCTTGTATCCATTGAAAGGCTTCTTGGCATTGGCCTGGTTGTTGGAACTTCCTGGGATCTTCCCACTCTTCAGCCCTTCTTCAATTCTCTCACCGACGATCACCAAGTCAGAGAATCCAGCGGAGACACTACCGATCAGCTTTTCGTAGTACTGGTCTTGCAAAGTACCCATGAAGATGTCAATAAGTTCACGGTCAACAAGAGGTGGATACACCCTTGCGGATAGCTCTCTCCATCGTTGCGCGTACTCCTTGAAGGATTCATTGTCCTTCTGAGTCATACTCTGAAGCTGAGTACGATTCGGAGCAAGATCAGTGTTGTACTTATACTGCTTGACAAATGCATCGGCTAGCTCGGCCCAAGTACGCACACTGCTACGTTCTAGCTGTATATACCATTCAAGTGATGCCCCAGACAAACTGTCTTGGAAGCAATGAATCATGAGCTTTTCGTCTCTGGCATAGGCAGCCATCTTGCGACAATACATCTTCAAATGAATGTTCGGGCAACTGAGACCTTTGTACTTCGAAAATTCGGGCACCTTGAACTTGGGAGGAATGAAAACATCAGGCACCAAGCACAATTCCAGAGCAATGAAGGAATTTGAGTTATGCCCCTCCATGGCTCGGAGTTTCTCGGCTAGATCTCGACACATCTTCATGGCTTCTGAATCCTGAGCGGCAACAGGACTGTCAATGGGGATAGCAGCATGATAGTTCTGAACATCGTCATACTGATCCATCAGAGTATCTTCGACATGAGGAACCGGGATTTGCACGGCAGCAGGCTGGGCGTGCGGGATAACTCCAATAGTAACTCCAGGCACTAGAATTGGATGAGAAGTGTTTCCTTCGACTGCATTATTGAAGTTCAACGGCATCCCATGAGGATTTGGAATTGGAACCAAAGGGATGGCAGTAGACCCTTGTCCTTGACCATTGTTGTTGACAACAGCAGCGGCTTCACGCTGTTCTTCCTCTCTTCTGGCCGTGAGGATGGCTTCGAGGATCTAGTCAATCTTTCCTTTCATAGCATCCAACTCTTCCCTGAAGGTAGCTTGCTCCTGTTGAATCTGCTCCATCATTCGTCTTGTATTGGCTCTAGTTGCGTACTGGTGTCGAGGACTCTGCTTGATTTACTAAATATGAAGGAAAGAGAAACATGAGAAACTGTTGAAGAAAGGAGAATGCAAGATGCACAACAAATGAGATGCAATGCAGATGATATGCAATGCAAGATGCAAGATCCAGGATCACAGGATCACAAATTCAAGCAATTCTGAGATTAGCCGGGTGAACGGTTCAAGGATCACGGTCACTGCTCAAAGAAACCCCCACAGGTAGGATTCTAAAATGGGTAGGTGCCTAGAGTCACAGACATCTTTCAAAGATATTACTGCCATGACAAAGCCTCATCACGATGATAATATCCTCAAAAGAATCTCCTCTGGGTGAGGTTCTCGTATCCTCCACGCGAGAAAGACTTCTCGGAGGCATCAACTACACAACCATCGACACACGGGTTCTAGAAAAGGTTCTCAGAGTCATAGATCGAGGTTGAAAATATTACTGTAAGAAAGTAATACGTTCAAGGGATCTCATCTGATTGGGGCGTTCGTATTAATTCACAAAGAATTAACACTACCAACCACCATGGATAAAACGGTTTATGGTCCTTGGGATCAACAATTCAAATTCGAAAACATTATTGTCACGGCAAAGACCCACCACAACAACAATATCTCCAAGGAATCTACTCCAAGCGGGGTTTTCGCTTCAACTTAACGTGAAAGACTCCACGCAAGTCTCCACTATACAACCACCATCCTAATCCTAGGGTTTTACTCAGACTCGGGTGTAGAGCCATCTCACAAAGTAACCATAAGTATAGCAACCCCCACAATGCCTCAAGCATAAATAACCAAGACAAGGATATAAATAGAAAGCGAGAAGAAATAAAAACAACAAGCTAACCACTCAAACTAAGATAGGCTCGACTCTCTCTTGCATGGAGCAAAGGTTCCCCAGCAGAGTCGCCACCTGTCGCACCTCGAAAAATTCATTTCGAACATACGACCCTCGCGCAAAAGGCGCGGAAATGCGGTTCGACAGAGTCGCCACCAAACTTTATTTTTCCCGAATGAACGGGAGAGGAAAATATCGAGAAAACCTCATAAACGCGGAAGGAACACGGCCGTCGCAACCATATTCCTGGGTTCGGGAGTCGGTTACGCGAGGGGAAGGTATTAGCACCCCTCACGTCCGTCGTACTCGACGGGAACCTCTTAATTCGAGTTAATGGATGTTAGCTAAACTTAATTCTTCTCTTCTCGCTACTAAATGCTAAAGGATACTGTAAAGGGGTAAAAACACTAGGGGAAAGGGGATGGTTAGAGGATAGGGTGCTCGCCAAGGATTGGGGCCCTTGTGCCTACGTATGCTCATTCGGACGAGAATGAGAAATCAGAGCGTCGTAGTTCGACTACGGGAAAGGATAGGGGAAATGGAAGATGGAGGGAATTGTGCTCGCCAAGATCATCGCAATCTTGTGCCTACATATCTTACATTCAAGAGTGAATGAAGAATCAGAGCGTCCGTAGTTCGTGGTAACGACCACGAAAGAAACGGGTTTGAATTGGATTTGAAGTGGGTACGGATGACGATTACTCGAAGTTTGAGAAAGACTTCTCGGACCCAAGTAGTCGGGAGAGTGAACCAAAGATTTGGAACTCTCTCTTTTTCATCTTGAAGATAAGGTTGTGTTTGAATGGTGTTTGAACTGATGACGATTACTTTAACTTAGGAAAGATTTCTCAGACCAAAATAATCGGGAGGGCGAACCAAAGACTTGGAACACTCTCTTTTTCATCGTAAAAGAAGTTGTGTTTGAAAGGATGAGGTTGAAATGATGACGATTAATTGAAGCTTAAGAAAGAGTTCTCAAACTCCAAATAATTGGGAGAGCGGACCAAAGACTTGGAACCCTCTCTTTTTCATCGCAAAAAGAAAGTTGTTTGAGTTGGAGATAGTTGAACGATGTCGAGTTGCTAATATTATTTAGAGGCGTCAATCGTTCACACCCGAATAAGACAACTTGCATGTAAACAACTGAAAGCAAGATCAAAGACTTGAACCTACTCTTTACACCTTGAAAAGAATTAAATAGTTGTTAATTGATTGATAGTTTGTTACAAAAATCCACTTGACGCTGGATCAAGGGTTTGACACATTATTGCGTGCAAAGCGTGTTGAAAGTGAAATTATTTGAAAAAAAGAGACCGGCTTGACTTACGCATCAAGGGTCAAATTGTGTAATAGGTTGATGGCGAATGCGTATGAGCACTCGACTTACGGGGTTTGAAAATGGCTCGATGATGAATCGAGAATCAGTTTGAACATAGTTTGAATCCGCTCTAGTCCCTATGGGTGCTCCTAGGAGATAAACTAATAATCAAATAAATGCGAAACATACATCGGAATGGGGAAGGGATACATGTAATTTACACGGGATTGCACGAAATAAAGGGGTCTCATTGTCAGGTAGCCCAAGAGAAAGCCGTGTGTGTGCATTTGTGTCCTAAACTACGCCTTGAGCAAAGTCGGGCATAACTTAAAACTAAGATATCGTCAAATAACCAATGATACAACAGTCCACCAATTTGGTTTTTAGGAGTTTCGATAATTTATTAGGTATTTTCGAATATGGGTGAGTGAGAATGAATAAATATGATAATAATAATATATAGTAAGATAAATATGATAATATGAATAATGAATAAAATGGATAAAAACAATGAAAAATAGAAAATGAAAAGTTTAAAAAAAAGTTGGTCTCGGGTTTGTTATTCCTCATCAATAATTTGACAGAAAAACAACTTTGGGGTATCGTCATCGACCCAAAAGAGAAAAGTGAAATAAAATGCCCAACAAAACTCTAACTTCTAAGAAAGCATAAAAACTCTAATATATATTGTAACACGGTGGGAGAACTGACTTTAAACAATGTTGCGGATAGCAAGAGTCGCCACCGACTTTTATTTTATCCATAAGGAAAGGTTATAAAAGAACAGGAAAGACCTTAGAGAATATTTTGGGTCCGGGGGGTAGGTTATGAAAAGGGAAGGTTATGAAAAGGGAAGGTGTTAGCACCCTTTTCATCCATGGTTATCCATGGGCTCTTAGGTACTTAAGCTCACTTTTGAATTGTTTTGAAATTGTAGTGTGTGAATAGAAAATTTTCAGAATAGTTAATAAATAATCCATGTAAGGATGTGTTAAGAACTTGTTTGAAAACTTGTTGAAAATTTGTTTAAGTGCGAAACAATTTTGAAGTGAGAAAGCACCTAGGAGTAACCTACCCTAATGTTTAAAGGTCTTTCTTATTCTTCATTCTTTCCTTTAGTAAGACTATCCCTACTATAATGGAGTAGGTAGTCCTTACTTTGGATGTTAAGGGGTATGTGAGGGACAATTTGACTTTGAAGGCCATTGTGGGATGTAATAAGCACATATAAGGGACCATCATCATTTTTCGAAAGGGACTTGATTCGTAAAGGCAACCATAAGGGACTTTGATGATTTTTTTATTTGAGGGACTTGCTTTATACACCCCACTTAACCATTATTCGTAGGCAACTTGAGGGATATCCTTAGGAAGTGAGACGGCGATTAAAATCGACTTACGTGTGTGACGTGTTTATTTTAATTATCTTTATTTAAAAGTGATCTAAATTTATTTTAATATTACATACATGTTGTTACACTCCCTAATTACTAACCCTAATGATAATAATAATTAAATAATTACAATTTACATCCAAGAGGCGATTACAAAATTATAATAAAAAATAACAAATAAGCAAATAAAATATTGGGGTTAGTAAATAATAAGAAAAAATTAAATAAGGTTAGTAGAAATATGAAGTTAGTGAAAATAATTAGTTGAAACAATAATAATTAGAAAAATAGACAAAGTTAGAAAAAATAATAAGATAGAAATTTCAAAATAATTAATAAGCAACAAAATATGATTAGCAATAATAATTAATTAATAACGTGATTAAACATAAAATTTGATTTTTATTTAGAAACATAAATGATTGAAGTTAATTTAGTTAATTATAAAAAGATTTGTTAATTCATTTTAAATAAAAAAAACTGATCAAAAAGGTTGATTAGGGATTGATGGGTTGATTAGCGGTTTAATTAGGCGAGTTAATTAAAGGTTAGTGTGTATGTGGTGGGTGTGCACTGCGTGTGTGAGTGTAGGTGATTATAATGTTACACAAATCAAACCCAGAAGGAACAAAAGAACCCTAATTTCCCCCAAAACCCCAAAGTGCCGTCGTCAACTTCCTCCTTCTACCGCCCGCCGCTCCTCTTGGTTGTTTTTCGTTCAAGCCTTATTGTCTCTAATTTGTAACCTGTAAAAGGAAATGAAAACCTCAAACGATTCAAAGAAAAATAAATTCACGAGATTACCGAGAATGGGAGCCGATGGTAGTTTGCGGCGGTAATCGAGGCTTCACGGTGATTCGCGTCTCGCGAAGGCTTTAAAGGCGTGGGAGACTTGCGGTTGACAGCGGTAATGGTGATCTCCGGTGGAAGATGACCTTCGACGAAGCCTATAGTGGATGATGATGACAGGCTCGACTATCTCAACGAAGATAAGTTCTCTCCTTGTTTCTTCGAATTTTTAGGGTTTTGTCATTTGTGATTTTCTGGTTTGTGTGTGAACCCCCCTCTCTCGTTTCCAATCTGTACTTTATATAGGATTCAGATGCAAGATTTTTTGTGAGAATTTGCTTAAAATCTCTTGAATGCTGATTGATGGTTTTTCCATTTTGGTTTAGCCGGATTTGAAATCTTTCCTTTTTCATTCCACCCTCCTAAACATTTGTTAAATGAAAATCAAATATTTGATACTGCATCAATTTGTTTCAGAATTGTGATTTGGATTGGATATTTTAGGAATATTCTTCCAATTGATTCTGCTGATTTGGATTGACGTTCACTCTAATCTGACCTTTCCTTGTTCTAATCATATCCTTTATCTGTAGGAACCTTGAGAATAAATTGGACCAACTTAATTCCATAAGGGCCCGACTGGCACGACTTTATGCTGGCCCTTCCCATTATGAACGAAGATTGGTGATGAAGATTTACTGCAAGGTTGGCTGGAGTCTTCAATGTTGCTGATGCAAACAAATGCATGTTTGTGGAGCGTTTGTATCCTCTGCTGTGCGGTGGCCTTTGCGAATTTCTGTTGTGAATGCCTAAGTAAGAATAGCCTGAAAATTCTTACGTGTTATGATCTGCTGTGATTTTATCATGTTTTCTACCACTCTCTCAATGTGTATCACGTGATGATATTGTCGTTTGTGTTTGCAGATGATGCCGGCGGCTGATGTTCTGCTGCTGCTTGCAAATGCTGATGTTGATGCTCTTTTGAAATGATGCTAATGATGATGAAATGCACTGTCATGAGTTTTGGTTTGCAAATGAAATAGAAGGGCATAGTGACATTTCGGGCTGCTTCAAATTGTTTGAACAAAAGTCATGATTAAGTGGACTATAGGCGACACACGCTTGACGCTGCACTGGTTTGGTGGTTTGGGTCTTTGTTCCTTGGCTTGTAAGCTGATAGGCTTTAGGTTGATTAACTTTAAGTATGCTTGCAAATGGTCCTGTTTTTCACTGTTAGTGATCACTTGTAGGAAATGGTTATTGTAGTTTAGGCTTATGCAATTTGCTATCTGAATTGACTGTTTGGTCTTGGTATACTAGCTGCCAGAGATTTGCTTGT
Organism: Lathyrus sativus; assembly: GCA_963859935.3. NCBI lineage: Eukaryota > Viridiplantae > Streptophyta > Magnoliopsida > Fabales > Fabaceae > Lathyrus > Lathyrus sativus. Next base: position 480,023,454 of record OZ012739.1, on the reverse strand, counting down.
AAAACCAACATGAATGTGAGTTGTTGGTGCTGAATTTTCCTCAAAGGCTGTTGTGAGTTTATTATGCTCCCTTCTTGGTTTGAAAACTTCTCAATAGGTAACTTCTAAAACGCTCCACACGGTTTCGGTTTAAGCTTTGAATTGGTGGCACTAATCTTGTTTTAGTGTTTACTATTTGTAGCAGCTTTGGAACTTAATCAGGATGTTCCTTTCGAATTTATTTGGACAACTTCCGTAGCGGCTTCTCCGAACAACTGCTAGCAGATTTAAGAAATTCTGATGCAGGTTACCTTTGAGCACATGTCTGAGATGCGCCAGAATAGTTTCAGCCAGCTTGTGCCGTTTAATGGTGGTCTGTGCATCAACAAGATCCTCCACTTTCTTTATGCCTGGAAAATTGCTAAAGAGAGACGAGACGGCACCATTAATAAGCTCCAAGTTAACATTACTGATATTGTCCAATGTCGTATCTGCCATATGCTTATAGCTTTGAAGTCTTAGGTCCTCCATACTCTCAATTACCACTAATGCTAAACAAATCAAGTCTTCCCTCAGATTCTCCATTGCTTGGCTTGTTATCCGTGTTGTCGAGAAAGAGTTGGCTGGGACCGTGCTTGAGTTGCTCCTTGTATAATCCTCTCTGAATACTGCTGCTGATTTTGACAGGTTTCCGTGTTGCCGTGATCGGTTGATTCCTCTTCAGATACAGACCCACATAGAAAGAATGGAGTTTGATTGCAGGGATGTTCGGTCTCTTCATGTTGTTTCTAGAATAAGATTCAGAAGATGAAGGAAGAACGTGATCGGTGAACAACAAGAGAACCGGAGCTGTGAGTTTGGACTTCAAAGTATTTGTGAGATACACGGCACGAGAAATTCTGTGAACTTTCCTTGATAATTCTCGTTGTCCAATTAACGAGTTTGCTGTAGAGCTTGAGATTGTAACCTCCACATAAATATAAGACACTGTTACTCTTTTTATAATCCATTATATACTTTTATAATCCACTGTTGCTTAATGTGAATGAATTCGAATATTTTGATGCTCACCAAGTCGTGCCACAAAAATCAAACAGTTAAACCAAAATGAATTACTTAAAGAACGGTAACTGTTATGATGGAGGGCCACAATTGGGGAAGTTTAAATGACTTTATGCGACTAATTCAAACCAAATTTGAACTTCAAAGTTTACTCCTACAGCCACTTTATCACTTTGAATCTCAACCTTCGATTTTAACACGAGCTTGTACTGCGGTCTAATCAAGAAATTGGCCCTTATGAGGTTTCAAAACGCGCGGTCTATGTCTCCATTTCCAAAACATGTGACAACTTCCATTTCCAAAACATGTGACAACTTAATAATAAGAACTAATCAAAGGATGGAAAGTGATGAACTCCCCCATGGTAGAATAAAGTCCACATCAATCTAGACTGCCTTCGATCATCATAAGCATAATCCTGAATTAGAATTAAATAGTCATGTTGCAAGTGTCATCTCCCTCTTACCACACCTGCACGAGCTGGTTAGCCAATAGTAAACATACATAACATCATAACGGTAACGTGCAAAAGGATGCACTAAGACGCGGGATCTTATGGTCAAAAATTAGGGTTATCATTAATTCATCACACATATATACATCATTTACATTTTTGTGAACCTTGTGAACCTTCTTAGAACACAAAGTCTTGTATTGTGAGGGCAAATTTTGGGGTGCAACAGCTGCCCCTGTTCAATTTTCTGAAACCTGAGGGGTTAGATTGGTATATTTGCCAGTCGTAACCTGGAAGGTTGAAGGGGATTGAACACAAAAGCCCAAAAATTTGCACTCACCAGTGCACTAGAGTGGTACAGATGGCTAGTTGAATATGATTGAGTGGGCTTAAAGATGCCACTAGGGGGGGAGCAGTTCAAAATATGGGTGTATGATGAAAGCTGTCAGGAGTCTGGAATAATAATGATGTAGCAGCATGTCTTCATGAGGATAGAGCAATCAATAGTGATAACCCTAAAGCAGTCTTGAAGCAATGATATGATTTCAGGAGGATAGAACAATGAATGGTTCTAAAGCAGTCTTGAAATAATAATGTGATATGTCTTCAGGAGGATAGAGCAATCAATAGCTCTAAAGCAGTCTTGAAGTAATAATGTGATATGTCTTCAGGAGGATAGAGCAATCAATAGCTCTAAAGCAGTCTTGAAATAATAATGTGATATGTCTTCAGGAGGATAGAGCAATCAATAGCTCTAAAGCAGTCTTGAAGTAATGATTTCAAGAGGATAGAGCAATGGATAGCTCTAAAGCAGTCTTGAAATAATAATGTAATTTCAGGAGGATAGAGCAATGGGTAACTCTAAAGCAGTCTTGAAATAATAATGTAATTTCAGGAGGATAGAGCAATGGATAACTCTAAAGCAGTCTTGAAATAATTAGATGGCTTCAGGAGGATAGAGCAATCAATAGCTCTAAAGCAGTCTTGAAGCAATGATATGATTTCAGGAGGATAGAACAATGAATGGCTCTAAAGCAGTCTTGAAATAATAATGTGATATGTCTTCAGGAGGATAGAGCAATCAATAGCTCTAAAGCAGTCTTGAAGTAATAATGTGATATGTCTTCAGGAGGATAGAGCAATCAATAGCTCTAAAGCAGTCTTGAAGTAATGATTTCAGGAGGATAGAGCAACGGATAGCTCTAAAGCAGTCTTGAAATAATAATGTAATATGTCTTCAGGAGGATAGAGCAATCAATAGCTCTAAAGCAGTCTTGAAGTAATAATGTGATATGTCTTCAGGAGGATAGAGCAATCAATAGCTCTAAAGCAGTCTTGAAGTAATAATGTGATATGTCTTCAGGAGGATAGAGCAATCAATAGCTCTAAAGCAGTCTTGAAGTAATAATGTGATATGTCTTCAGGAGGATAGAGCAATCAATAGCTCTAAAGCAGTCTTGAAATAATAATGTGATATGTCTTCAGGAGGATAGAGCAATCAATAGCTCTAAAGCAGTCTTGAAGTAATGATTTCAGGAGGATAGAGCAACGGATAGCTCTAAAGCAGTCTTGAAGTCATGAGAGGCTATCAGGAGGATAAAATAACCCTGAGGTTACGATAAAGCAGTCCCAAAGTAATAAGAAGCTCATCAGGAGGATAAAGTAACCCTGAGGTTACAATAAAGCAGTCCCAAAGATCATAAGCTTGTTTGTTGGATAATTAACCTGAAAACAAGGTAGCATTCTGTATAACAACATTAGTTTATGCTTTATGTATGTATGTATGACATGATGCACTTAGGTAATGTACTATAGACATATATGTTATGGTATGATGTAAATGATGTATGTATGCTATGACACTGCTGGAAGTGCCTGGATATCCTTGTATAACAACTGCTGGCCAAGGAAAATAAATCCCGATTCGTTGTTGAAGAATATATAACCCTCCGTCTGCTGGGGATAACAAGGTATAGATAACCTTCGTTTTCGTTTGATAGTAGGATAAGTATAACATCCCGTCTTTGTTCATCGTGCCCTTATTGGAAAGTAATTTCCCGTATATCCGTATGGGGATAAAAGAGATGGATATAAATTCCAGGGGAGATTAGACTTTGTGAAAATGGATTAGTCCTACTGTCTTGTAAAGATGAACCGGCGAAGCTTCGTTGAAATCCTTCCCTCGTTCGTCCTTAGTAAATACTATTACTGCATTTTCATGCATTTCTGGTAAACATCAATCATATTAAAAGCATACATTCATTTTTGGTAAACATCAATCATATTCAAAGGCATACATACATTCAAACACAACCAATGGACGTTTCGCTTATGTAAATAGGGTAAAAGTAAATCTGGATTCAAAAGATGGAGTTTATTTATATCAAAAGTGACCCATACACGGGTAAGTTTGTACAAGGAGACATAAACCCTAGTAAGAGAATTTTGTCATGAAGTTTTACAAAAAGAATCAGCTATGTGGAAAATAATCCTATTGAGTTTCAATTCTACTATTGCCACTCAAGTATCTCATCTTCTTGCTGTTGAGACGGGAACGATTGGATTGAGCTTTATCTGTTTGAGCTTGAGTAAGTAGTACAACTGGTTGCAGTTTCGTGAGTGATCCAAACGAGACATAGTCATACGCTTTAATCCCTAACTTTTGCCTGGATTTCCCTTTCAGGTTTTCAATCCACCGGGGTACCCTTTTTTGCCCAAGCCGCCTTTTCAGGTTTTCGACTTGCCGGGTGTACATCTTTTTATATATATATCCCTAATTTTTGCCCAAACCCTTTTGGTTTGCCGGGATGCCCTTATTTTTGCCTAGGCCTGTCAACCTAGCGGGTCTCTTTTTATGCGTAGTATTTTTTAACTATGTCTGCGTTTACAGGTTGTGGGAAGTCTTCACCATCCATTGTAGTCAGTATCATGGCACCTCCTGAGAACACTGTCTTGACTACAAATGGTCCCTCATATGTTGGAGTCCACTTGCCCCTAGGATCACCTTGTGGTAATATGATACGCTTGATTACCAAGTCACCAGCCTGATATACCTTTGTCTTAACCTTCTTGTTAAAAGCTTTGATCATACGTTTCTGGTACATCTGGCCATGACAAACTGCTGCTAACCTTTTCTCATCAATCAAATTTATCTGGTCAAGTCGAGTCTGAATCCACTCATCTTCATCCAAGCCTGCATCCTTCATAATTCTCAAGGAGGGGATCTGAACTTCAATAGGCAGAACTGCTTCCATACCATAGACTAAGGAGAATGGGGTTGCCCCTGTTGAAGTACGTATTGTAGTACGATAACCATGCAGAGCAAATGGTAACATCTCGTGCCAACCCTTGTAAGTAACAGTCATCTTCTGTACAATCTTCTTAATGTTCTTATTAGCAGCTTCAACTGCCCCATTCATCTTTGGACGATACGGAGAAGAGTTGTGATGCTTAATCTTGAACTGCATCTTTGAAATCAACAAGGTAGTATGGGTCAACATATACTGTCTTAGTCGGCGAGCAGCCCATGCCAAAGCGCAGCAAGTTTTCTCGAGCAGTGAGTATCTTGTTTCACAGTCGGTAAACTTTTTGCTAAGGTAGTATATTGCCTGCTCTTTTCGACCAGACTCGTCGTGTTGCCCCAATACACACCCCATTGAGTTGTCTAATACTGTTAAATACATAATCAAGGGTCTTCCATCAACTGGTGGCATTAAAATTGGGGGTTCTAGCAAATATCTCTTGATTTCATTAAAGGCAGTCTGGCACGCATCATTCCATTCCATCACCTGATCTTTCTTCAACAACTTGAAGATTGGCTCACAGATGGTAGTTAATTGGGAAATAAATCTTGCAATGTAGTTCAATCGTCCCAAGAAACCTCTAACCTCCTTCTCAGTACGGGGAGCTGGCATCTCTCGTATAGCTTTCACTTTTGCAGGATCCACTTCAATACCTTTTCCACTGACAATGAAACCCAGGAGTTTTCTAGATCTAACTCCAAAAGCACACTTGTTCGGGTTCAATCTCAACTTGTATTTCTTCAACCTCTCAAACAACTTGTGCAGATGATCAAGATGTTGCTCTTCATTCTGAGATCTGGCTATCATATCATCCACATATACCTCTATCTCATGATGAATCATATCATGAAACAAAGCCACCATAGCATGCTGATATGTTGCCCCTATCTTGACCTCTTTTCTGTTTTCTTCAGTTCCCAGATTCACAACTTCGACTGGCTCTTCATGTGGTTGTATAGCTTTCTCTTCTTGTTGTAACAACCTAGCAAGCTCTACAGGTATTTCACGATCGTCCTCGTCTCCGTCTTCAGTTTGATAGATCGGATTCTCGAAATTGTAATTGGCAATAGTAGAACTGTTATCAACTGGATCCAGAGTTGATGAGGATCGACATTTTAGTGACGTGGGTGTGTGTAAGAACACATAGCTGATAAAGCAAAAATAAAAGAAAAAGAAAGACAAGGAACACAATATTTACGAAAACGAAACGTCCATTGATTTTATGGAATGAAGTATGCAAATGAAATGACAACCCGTAACAAGCACACCATTGTGCCCCGGGTAAGGCACATGGCTTGAAAGTTTAAATTTAAAAACATAACACAGTAATAGTATTTACTCCTGACTAAAGGAGATAGGGACAACATCTTCAGCTTCCCAATTATTGAGTCCAGCACCCACAGTAGGAAAAATCCATGCCTCCAAGTTGTAGTCTTCATCTTGATCTCCCACAGCATTGATAACCCCTTGATTGGTGATACGAACAGCACGAGCACGACGAACAGCCTTCTGGGACTCTGCAGTGAAACCTAAACCAAACTTGTCAGACTTGTATGGAATATCAGGAAGCTGACCCCAAATAGTACAACCATCTTCTTCCACCATAGCTTTTGCGTCATTGAGGGAGGCCATTGCCATTGTTGGAGGGTTTCTGATGACCACAGGAACCTTCTTCACAGCAGGAGGAGTCACACCATCCTTAACAGCCCAGGGAACCACTTCAAATGACTGACATGGAGTTTCAATGTATTCACCTTCTACTTCCAGATACTTGAAAGTGTTTACATAGCTGACAAAGTATTCTTCCTCTCCAAAGACAGTAACAACTTTTCCATTCACCGGATATCTCAACTTTTGATGTAATGTGGAGGTCACAGCACCTGCCCCATGGATCCAGGGACGACCAAGCAGACATGAGTACGAAGGACGAATATCCATCACATAGAATGTAGCAGTAAACACCTGAGAGCCAACCTTGATTGGAAGATCAATTTCCCCATGTACTACTCTTCTAGAACCATCAAAAGCCTTTACCACAATATTACTGGGCTTCAATACCGTATCTTCAGGACTCAGCTTGTTCAGGACTTCCTTAGGCAACACATTCAGAGAGGAACCATTGTCTATCAGCACATGAGACAGGGTAGTCCCCCTGCATTCAATTGAAATATGCAAGGCCCTGTTATGATCCCTCTTGGCAGGGGTCAAGTCAGCATCAGAAAATCCTAACCCGTTGTCATAGGTCAGGTGAGCAACACAATTCTCAAACTGGTCCACAGAAATTGCACTGGGTACATGAGCCATCTTTAGAAACTTGATCAATGACTTGGCATGAGCCTCAGAACATAATAACAGGGAGAGCATAGAAATCTTTGAGGGAGTATGCCCCAGCTGATCAACAATATCATAATAACTCTTGCGAATGATTTTCAATACTTCTTCCATCTGCTTAGAGAGGTCATCAGCAGCTGGCACATCAGTAGATACAGGCTCAATAACAGGACCCTTGCCCCGAGCATCAGTGGTGGAAGTAACAGCAGGAGTAACTGCACTCTTAGAAGCAACTGGAGGAGAGAAGACTCTTCCACTACGAGTGATCTTGCTAGATCCAGCAATATTATCAATGTCAACAGGCATATCAGGTAAAGGCTCCTGCTTGACACCATGGATGTAAACATCAGGCCCATAGTGCCAAGGCACAACTTTGTCAGATGTATAAGGAATAGGACCAGGAGTGGTAATGATCAGAGGAGCTACTCTGGCTTCAGCAACAACTTTCACAGGACCTTCAGCAGTAATCTTGATTGGGCCCTGATGAATGATTTTAATGGGACCCTTTGAAGTGATTCTTAGTGGTACTTTGTCAACCATGTCAACCTCTTCAATCTTCTTACCCTGAGTCAGATGATCTACCATACTTTCTACAGATGCTGGTCTTCTTTCAAACACTATAGTATACTTATCCATGAGACGTTGAATCCCATCTCTCAAAATGAAGCAACTATCCGGCTTATAGGTACAATATAGACAATCTTCATGACAACTTGGAAAGATCCCAGCTTGTACTAACCTCTTTTTGATAACAGACAATGGTGTGCTCAACTCCATAACTGAATAGACATGCAGATCTTCATCAATATCTTCATCAATGGCGTTGACAGTCTTCTCGTGATTTGGCATTGGAGCTGTAATCACATTTGGAGTACCTGGTGGATCAAACTCAATTTCTCCAGCATCAATCATATCTTGAATTTTGTTCTTCAAGACCCAGCAGTTATTAGTATCATGTCCTGGACAGTTTGAATGATATGCACATCGTGCATTGGGATTGTACTTGGGAGAGGTAACATTGGGATTCTGAGGAGCCTCCCTCAGGGTAATAAGTTCAGCCTTCAACAAATGTTGCAATGCCTGAGCCATTGACATGTTGATCTTCGTGAACTGTCTTCTAGCCCTCTGTTGGTTGCCTTGAGGCTGCTCTGTTGTTGCAGGAGTTGGATTTGAAATATGAACTGCACTAACAGACTGATGCCTTCTGTTACGATCAGGCTGACCATACACAGCATTAGATTCTTTCTTCCCAGTGGGAGGCTTCTTTGCAGCACCTGATGAAGAAGTGCCCACTTGGATCTTACCACTCTTGATACCATTCTCTACTCGCTCTCCTGTCATGATCAACCCAGTGAAGCCAGATGATGAGCTTCCAATGAGATGACTGTAAAACGGACCATTCAGCGTACACATGAACATATCAACCAACTCCCTATCAGTCAAAGGGGGTTGAACTCTTCCGGCTAAGTCTCTCCACTTCTGAGCATACTCCTTAAAGCTTTCTTTGGCACCCATAGACATGCTTTGAAGCTGCATGCGAGTGGGGGCTAAGTCAGCATTGTATTGATACTGCTTGTAGAAAGCTTCAGCAAGGTCATTCCAATCTCTGATGTTGACACTCTCCAACTGATAATACCACTCTAGCTGAGCTCCAGATAAACTCTCTTGAAAGAAATGGATCCACAACTTTTTATCAGCAGTGTGGGGTTGCATTCTTCTGACATAAGACCTCAGATGCAATTTGGGACAAGAGACCCCATCATAGACAACAAATGTAGGAACTTTGAACCCAATGGGTATGACCACCCCAGATATCAAGCTCAAATCCTCAAAATCCAGCCCAGATGATTTCTGTAATTCCATAGCATCCATTCTATCCACCAGCATCTTGAATTTGTCTTCGTTAGGCTCATGGTAGTAGTTAGCCTCAGAATCAGAGTCCCCCATAGTGTTGTGGAGACTGCCTCTCTCCTGCTCAGATTCTTCAGATTCATAGTCTTCAACATGTTCCTTGGTCTTGACAGGACCTTTGAACCTTCTTCCCATGTTGAGCAACCCAGCAGACCTTCTAGCCTTCTTAGTCTTCTTGGCCAGCAGTGTCTTCAATTCATCCTGCCCCTTGGATAGGTTCAGGATCAGCTCTTGGAACTGTGCATTCTGTGCCTGGAGATCCTTAACTGATTGTTCAAGAGCCATTGTTTAAATAAACAGCGAGAAGATGAGAAACCTGTGCACCATTATAAACCTGTGATGCAATGATATGGGAATGCATATGCAATGTTTTCAAGGACCGCAGGATTTAAATTTGCTTAAACAAACAAGAAAGTAACTTTTTATTAGTAATAACTTGTTTTGCCTTTTAGGCTTACAAAAAAATGAAAACGAAATAAGTACAAAAGATGGGGTTTTAAGTCTCCCATGGACGTTTCCTCTTTGTGTTGAGGTATGAGTTGAGGTTTCGTTCCTCATGAAGTAGCTTTGTTAGCTCTAGGATCCTTGCTTGGCTTGCTTTGTAATGAGCCTCGAAAGTATCCCTTTGCTCTTTCAGTTGGATCCATGATCTCTGCAAGTCTTCCATATCAGTAGGCATGTCTGGGTGAAGGATGGTATAAGCTGTGTCTCCTTCAGCAACAGGTTCCATGGTAACTGGTAGGACGGCAGGATATGGCATCATGAGTGTCTGAGCACGAGATCGTACCCATCTGAGATAAGCCTCCATAGGAATAGTGTGCTTAGGCTCCAGTGTCTTGCTGTCAATCCTGTTTACCTTTCCCCAAGCTCGGATGAATCTCTGACGGTAACCCTGAAGATCGTTGTCGTAATCAAACACAATGCCCTGAATCAACATGTCATGTGGACCATCGCTCCGGGCGTAACCAAACTGTCGTAAAGCTAGAGATGGGTTGTAGGTGATGCCTCCTCTTATGCCTAGAAGTGGCACATTAGGAAACTCCCCACAACGGTCAATGATGGTGACATTCTCCATAGATCTGGAGCACCAATGGATGTCTGAGTGAGAAAGTGACATGATCCTCTTGGACCATCTGAACCCTTGCTCATTCTTCATTACTGAGCGAGGAAGGTGAGAAATAAACCACCTAGAAAGTAAAGGTATGCAGCACATCAAAGTTCCTCTTGCCCTTGTAGTACGGGTGTGAAGAGAATGTAGGATGTCTCCAAGTAAGGTAGGCACTGGATTGTGACTCAGGAATATGTTGATGGCATGAACGTCTATGAACTGATCAGGATTGGGGAACAACACTAAGCCATAAATCAATAAGGCTAAGATCTCCTCAAAAGCATCGTAGCTCATAGCCTTCAAGAACATTTTAGCTTTATCCACTAATACCTTGGCAAGAATACCTTTAACTCCACTTCTCGTCTCTAGAACAATGTCAGACTTCTTCAGATGTAGAGCTGCCGCAATAACTTCTGGTTTAAGCTCCTTCTCTAAGCCTGTGAATGGCTTCTGATCAAGAACAGGTATACCCAGAAGTTTAGAGAACTCCTCCATGGTTGGAACCAGCTGATAATCAGGAAATGTAAAGCAATGGTGCTTAGGGTCAAAGAACTGAAACAGCACACTCATCATGTCTTCACTGAACCCTGAAGTAACTAGATCCAATAAGTGGCCATGTCTCTTGTTGAACTGGGAATGATCAGGCACTAGGGAAACCAACTCCTTGAGCTTAGCAGGTATCCCTACAAAGTTGATCCTGATGGTGTTTCTACGAGCAGAAGCCATGACCTGCAACAAAGAACAAAGATAAATCCTTTGGTCCTTGAAATGGTTAGGGAAAACGATATGCTTATGATGCATGATGATGTCATGATGTCATGCTCAATCACAAACATGTGGCACACACAAACAAGTCACACCATAGCCCTAGGTTTAAAGGCTTGCATGAGGTTCAAAGGCAAGTACCCTCCCCTGAAGTTAGATGGTTCATCCTGTCCTACAAAAGTAACCGGGTTCTAAGGGATCTCAATATCATTGATCCTTCACAAGGGTGGTTGTTCAGAAGGCAACTTACTTGCCAACCAAAACCCTCCAAGTTTAAGATCTCAATGAGCGTAGTATCGAGTGTCAACCAACTTCAGTCTGCACCAAAGCCGGTTACCTCACTACTTTCTAAAGGCCAAGATGAGTTAACTAGGGTTCTAAAAGTCAGTTAGTGCATTGACAACATATGGCAGCCTCAATATTATCCTCAACTTGACTTAAGGAATATAAGCACCAACCAAGAAGTCGCACTAACTATGGCCACCAGATCAACCGTATCGATATACGTCGTACAGTTTCCTTGGTCTATTGCCATTTACCTAAGGTACACTAGATCCGGGTTAGGATCTTTCACACATAAGAGCACCCCAACAATATAATAATAAAGCAAACAAGGCAAACAATTTAAAGTGATCTTAATTCCTAAGGGTACCCCTCTTAAATAGATCCCCAGCAGAGTCGCCAGTTCTGTAACACGGTGGGAGAACTGACTTTAAACAATGTTGCGGATAGCAAGAGTCGCCACCGACTTTTATTTTATCCATAAGGAAAGGTTATAAAAGAACAGGAAAGACCTTAGAGAATATTTTGGGTCCGGGGGGTAGGTTATGAAAAGGGAAGGTGTTAGCACCCTTTTCATCCATGGTTATCCATGGGCTCTTAGGTACTTAAGCTCACTTTTGAATTGTTTTGAAATTGTAGTGTGTGAATAGAAAATTTTCAGAATAGTTAATAAATAATCCATGTAAGGATGTGTTAAGAACTTGTTTGAAAACTTGTTGAAAATTTGTTTAAGTGCGAAACAATTTTGAAGTGAGCAAGCACCTAGGAGTAACCTACCCTAATGTTTAAAGGTCTTTCTTATTCTTCATTCTTTCCTTTAGTAAGACTATCCCTACTATAATGGAGTAGGTAGTCCTTACTTTGGATGTTAAGGGGTATGTGAGGGACAATTTGACTTTGAAGGCCATTGTGGGATGTAATAAGCACATATAAGGGACCATCATCATTTTTCGAAAGGGACTTGATTCGTAAAGGCAACCATAAGGGACTTTGATGATTTTTTTATTTGAGGGACTTGCTTTATACACCCCACTTAACCATTATTCGTAGGCAACTTGAGGGATATCCTTAGGAAGTGAGACGGCGATTAAAATCGACTTACGTGTGTGACGTGTTTATTTTAATTATCTTTATTTAAAAGTGATCTAAATTTATTTTAATATTACATACATGTTGTTACACTCCCTAATTACTAACCCTAATGATAATAATAATTAAATAATTACAATTTACATCCAAGAGGCGATTACAAAATTATAATAAAAAATAACAAATAAGCAAATAAAATATTGGGGTTAGTAAATAATAAGAAAAAATTAAATAAGGTTAGTAGAAATATGAAGTTAGTGAAAATAATTAGTTGAAACAATAATAATTAGAAAAATAGACAAAGTTAGAAAAAATAATAAGATAGAAATTTCAAAATAATTAATAAGCAACAAAATATGATTAGCAATAATAATTAATTAATAACGTGATTAAACATAAAATTTGATTTTTATTTAGAAACATAAATGATTGAAGTTAATTTAGTTAATTATAAAAAGATTTGTTAATTCATTTTAAATAAAAAAAACTGATCAAAAAGGTTGATTAGGGATTGATGGGTTGATTAGCGGTTTAATTAGGCGAGTTAATTAAAGGTTAGTGTGTATGTGGTGGGTGTGCACTGCGTGTGTGAGTGTAGGTGATTATAATGTTACACAAATCAAACCCAGAAGGAACAAAAGAACCCTAATTTCCCCCAAAACCCCAAAGTGTCGTCGTCAACTTCCTCCTTCTACCGCCCGCCGCTCCTCTTGGTTGTTTTTCGTTCAAGCCTTATTGTCTCTAATTTGTAACCTGTAAAAGGAAATGAAAACCTCAAACGATTCAAAGAAAAATAAATTCACGAGATTACCGAGAATGGGAGCCGATGGTAGTTTGCGGCGGTAATCGAGGCTTCACGGTGATTCGCGTCTCGCGAAGGCTTTAAAGGCGTGGGAGACTTGCGGTTGACAGCGGTAATGGTGATCTCCGGTGGAAGATGACCTTCGACGAAGCCTATAGTGGATGATGATGACAGGCTCGACTATCTCAACGAAGATAAGTTCTCTCCTTGTTTCTTCGAATTTTTAGGGTTTTGTCATTTGTGATTTTCTGGTTTGTGTGTGAACCCCCCTCTCTCGTTTCCAATCTGTACTTTATATAGGATTCAGATGCAAGATTTTTTGTGAGAATTTGCTTAAAATCTCTTGAATGCTGATTGATGGTTTTTCCATTTTGGTTTAGCCGGATTTGAAATCTTTCCTTTTTCATTCCACCCTCCTAAACATTTGTTAAATGAAAATCAAATATTTGATACTGCATCAATTTGTTTCAGAATTGTGATTTGGATTGGATATTTTAGGAATATTCTTCCAATTGATTCTGCTGATTTGGATTGACGTTCACTCTAATCTGACCTTTCCTTGTTCTAATCATATCCTTTATCTGTAGGAACCTTGAGAATAAATTGGACCAACTTAATTCCATAAGGGCCCGACTGGCACGACTTTATGCTGGCCCTTCCCATTATGAACGAAGATTGGTGATGAAGATTTACTGCAAGGTTGGCTGGAGTCTTCAATGTTGCTGATGCAAACAAATGCATGTTTGTGGAGCGTTTGTATCCTCTGCTGTGCGGTGGCCTTTGCGAATTTCTGTTGTGAATGCCTAAGTAAGAATAGCCTGAAAATTCTTACGTGTTATGATCTGCTGTGATTTTATCATGTTTTCTACCACTCTCTCAATGTGTATCACGTGATGATATTGTCGTTTGTGTTTGCAGATGATGCCGGTGGCTGATGTTCTGCTGCTGCTTGCAAATACTGATGTTGATGCTCTTTTGAAATGATGCTAATGATGATGAAATGCACTGTCATGAGTTTTGGTTTGCAAATGAAATAGAAGGGCATAGTGACATTTCGGGCTGCTTCAAATTGTTTGAACAAAAGTCATGATTAAGTGGACTATAGGCGACACACGCTTGACGCTGCACTGGTTTGGTGGTTTGGGTCTTTGTTCCTTGGCTTGTAAGCTGATAGGCTTTAGGTTGATTAACTTTAAGTATGCTTGCAAATGGTCCTGTTTTTCACTGTTAGTGATCACTTGTAGGAAATGGTTATTGTAGTTTAGGCTTATGCAATTTGCTATCTGAATTGACTGTTTGGTCTTGGTATACTAGCTGCCAGAGATTTGCTTGTAAAACCAACATGAATGTGAGCTGTTGGTGCTGAATTTTCCTCAAAGGCTGTTGTGAGTTTATTATGCTCCCTTCTTGGTTTGAAAACTTCTCAATAGGTAACTTCTAAAACGCTCCACACGGTTTCGGTTTAAGCTTTGAATTGGTGGCACTAATCTTGTTTTAGTGTTTACTATTTGTAGCAGCTTTGGAACTTAATCAGGATGTTCCTTTCGAATTTATTTGGACAACTTCCGTAGCGGCTTCTCCGAACAACTGCTAGCAGATTTAAGAAATTCTGATGCAGGTTACCTTTGAGCACATGTCTGAGATGCGCCAGAATAGTTTCAGCCAGCTTGTGCCGTTTAATGGTGGTCTGTGCATCAACAAGATCCTCCACTTTCTTTATGCCTGGAAAATTGCTAAAGAGAGACGAGACGGCACCATTAATAAGCTCCAAGTTAACATTACTGATATTGTCCAATGTCGTATCTGCCATATGCTTATAGCTTTGAAGTCTTAGGTCCTCCATACTCTCAATTACCACTAATGCTAAACAAATCAAGTCTTCCCTCAGATTCTCCATTGCTTGGCTTGTTATCCGTGTTGTCGAGAAAGAGTTGGCTGGGACCGTGCTTGAGTTGCTCCTTGTATAATCCTCTCTGAATACTGCTGCTGATTTTGACAGGTTTCCGTGTTGCCGTGATCGGTTGATTCCTCTTCAGATACAGACCCACATAGAAAGAATGGAGTTTGATTGCAGGGATGTTCGGTCTCTTCATGTTGTTTCTAGAATAAGATTCAGAAGATGAAGGAAGAACGTGATCGGTGAACAACAAGAGAACCGGAGCTGTGAGTTTGGACTTCAAAGTATTTGTGAGATACACGGCACGAGAAATTCTGTGAACTTTCCTTGATAATTCTCGTTGTCCAATTAACGAGTTTGCTGTAGAGCTTGAGATTGTAACCTCCACATAAATATAAGACACTGTTACTCTTTTTATAATCCATTGTATACTTTTATAATCCACTGTTGCTTAATGTGAATGAATTCGAATATTTTGATGCTCACCAAGTCGTGCCACAAAAATCAAACAGTTAAACCAAAATGAATTACTTAAAGAACGGTAACTGTTATGATGGAGGGCCACAATTGGGGAAGTTTAAATGACTTTATGCGACTAATTCAAACCAAATTTGAACTTCAAAGTTTACTCCTACAGCCACTTTATCACTTTGAATCTCAACCTTCGATTTTAACACGAGCTTGTACTGCGGTCTAATCAAGAAATTGGCCCTTATGAGGTTTCAAAACGCGCGGTCTATGTCTCCATTTCCAAAACATGTGACAACTTCCATTTCCAAAACATGTGACAACTTAATAATAAGAACTAATCAAAGGATGGAAAGTGATGAGCTCCCCCATGGTAGAATAAAGTCCACATCAATCTAGACTGCCTTCGATCATCATAAGCATAATCCTGAATTAGAATTAAATAGTCATGTTGCAAGTGTCATCTCCCTCTTACCACACCTGCACGAGCTGGTTAGCCAATAGTAAACATACATAACATCATAACGGTAACGTGCAAAAGGATGCACTAAGACGCGGGATCTTATGGTCAAAAATTAGGGTTATCATTAATTCATCACACATATATACATCATTTACATTTTTGTGAACCTTGTGAACCTTCTTAGAACACAAAGTCTTGTATTGTGAGGGCAAATTTTGGGGTGCAACAGCTGCCCCTGTTCAATTTTCTGAAACCTGAGGGGTTAGATTGGTATATTTGCCAGTCGTAACCTGGAAGGTTGAAGGGGATTGAACACAAAAGCCCAAAAATTTGCACTCACCAGTGCACTAGAGTGGTACAGATGGCTAGTTGAATATGATTGAGTGGGCTTAAAGATGCCACTAGGGGGGGAGCAGTTCAAAATATGAGTGTATGATGAAAGCTGTCAGGAGTCTGGAATAATAATGATGTAGCAGCATGTCTTCATGAGGATAGAGCAATCAATAGTGATAACCCTAAAGCAGTCTTGAAGCAATGATATGATTTCAGGAGGATAGAACAATGAATGGTTCTAAAGCAGTCTTGAAATAATAATGTGATATGTCTTCAGGAGGATAGAGCAATCAATAGCTCTAAAGCAGTCTTGAAGTAATAATGTGATATGTCTTCAGGAGGATAGAGCAATCAATAGCTCTAAAGCAGTCTTGAAATAATAATGTGATATGTCTTCAGGAGGATAGAGCAATCAATAGCTCTAAAGCAGTCTTGAAGTAATGATTTCAGGAGGATAGAGCAAGAGGAAGATTGAATTGAAATGAGTCAACGGGGTACGCCCACCGTCTTGCTTGGAAATCATCGTTTTGCTGAAGTGATTTCATGGTTACGCGAGGATCCTATGGGCCAACAGGTCCATCACCTCCAACATGAAACGGTGGGTGCAAAGCCCACACAACACAACCATTTTTAAAAAAAAAAAGGAACAAAATGAAATAATAATAAAAAGAAAAAAAACAAGGGAAAATCAGATAAAAATAAAACAAGGTTGTATATTAAGACGGAAAAAAGGGGAAAAAGAGGGGAAGCTCCATCGAGGAACTTCCGGCGGTGGCGCATCACGAGGAACGTCATCAACAAAGGAACACTTCCATCATCAAAATCGAATAATCGTCATAAAAAATAAAACCAGATCGAAGAAGCTTTGCCTTGACCTTAAACGAAGATATCCCCTGATTTCGACATCGTCCGTTGGCTTCGATTCACTTTGCATCAGGTTTGTTTTTGTCTTGCTCTCAATCGATTCATTCCAATCTCGCTCATTCTGGCGTTGAAGCATTCGTTCCTTTTTTATACTCTTTTCATCTCCAATCTTTCTATTCTGTTTGTTATTTCTGAATATGGGTTTATGATTTTGAGTCAATTCTCTTTTTAAGATTTCCATGGGTTTTTTTTGATTGAAGGTTTCGAAGGAGTAGGTTTAAAGTTTGAGGGTTTTGTGATGATGAAAGTATATTCGAAGGTTTTGGGGTTAAAGTTTTTTGTCTGCTGATATTGGTGATGGAGTGTGGCGATTGGTTTTGGAGTTGAAGGGAAAATGGCTTAAAGGTTGAAAGAAGGTTTTGTTGCGGTTTGGAGAATAGGAAGAAGTTTGGAGGTTTGGTTCGATGAAGGGTGCTGAACAAGTTTTGATGTTGAAGAAAGATGAAGGTGAGGGGTTTTGGAGATTTTAATGGGTAATGTTAAAAGATGAAGAAGAATGATTGAAGAGTGATATTGGCAGATATTTTCCGGTTCTCCTCTACCCCCCAACTCTAGTGATGAAGGGGTCTATTTATACATGAACATGAGGGTGAATGTGGAACAAGAAGATGTGACGTGGTATGAAATTGGTGTGAGAAACATTTGTGAATTTTGGTAACCCTCCTTCCCCCAAAATTCTGCGTGATTGTTTTTTTATAGAATTTCTTTTCCTCCTGCTCAGTCGCTATTTGTCTTCTTGTTACAGGTCATTATGGATGCTTTGTTTTCCTCATGTCAGGTTTTGTTGGCTCCAAAATGTGTTGTACAGGTCTGTTTTGCAAGAATTGTGTTTTGGTTGTAGCAGGTTTATTATGGGACGGCTGGTACAGCGTGGTGGTAATATTGTGGGTGAGAGTTTGTTTTCCTCTTCTTCTTCTGGCTATTCGTTCTTTGCTTTTTACTGTTGGTTTCCTTTTGTTTATGATTTCACTTCATTCCTTTTAAGATCAAACAAGCTTATATGTTAAGTTTGGAATTTGTCATTTTTTTTTGTGTAATGTCCTTTTTTACTGTAGGTTTTGTTGGTTGTTGGGCAAAGCTTGGCATTATGTTGCAGATGTTTTGGGTTGTGTTGTTGGAGGTCGTAGGATGGTGGAGCAGGCTAGGTTGTAGTATGGTACATTGGCGCAGGTTTTTTTTTTGGGATTTCATTTTGTAAAAGGCGCGCGTGAACATCCTACTGTGAGGGACCCATTTGTTGCTGGGCAATACTGGTTTTGCTATTGCAATTTTGTAGTATTCAGAGACTGCTATCGTCCTTTCACAACTCTTCCTTCATATGGTTTTCTGTCCGTTGTG
Organism: Lathyrus sativus; assembly: GCA_963859935.3. Classification (NCBI taxonomy): domain Eukaryota; kingdom Viridiplantae; phylum Streptophyta; class Magnoliopsida; order Fabales; family Fabaceae; genus Lathyrus; species Lathyrus sativus. The sequence goes on along the minus strand of OZ012739.1, from coordinate 480,004,946 downwards.
AGTGGTGGTTGTAAACTTTTATCTTCCATATTTGTAACCTGACATTGTGAATTCAAAATTGGTGAGGGCGGGTCCGCATTTATTGCCCTCTGATTTTTGTACATGACAATAATTTCAAATGGCTTTGTTGTGTGTTAACTTGTTGTCTTTTTGATTTTGCAGGTACCAATATGCAGGTATTTTTGCGTGAACAACTTAGTATATGCGTTGGGTATCCCTTGTCATTTACGCAGTAAATTCTTCCAACTATGTCTTGTGATGTAGCTATGTGGTAAGGTTGTTGTGACATTTGATTTTGGTTTTGCCTGTTGCATAGATGTAACATGGTGGGAGAACTGACTTTAAACAATGTTGCGGATAGCAAGAGTCGCCACCGACTTTTATTTTATCCATAAGGAAAGGTTATAAAAGAACAGGAAAGACCTTAGAGAATATTTTGGGTCCGGGGGGTAGGTTATGAAAAGGGAAGGTGTTAGCACCCTTTTCATCCATGGTTATCCATGGGCTCTTAGGTACTTAAGCTCACTTTTGAATTGTTTTGAAAGTGTAGTGTGTGAATAGAAAATTTTCAGAATAGTTAATAAATAATCCATGTAAGGATGTGTTAAGAACTTGTTTGAAAACTTGTTGAAAATTTGTTTAAGTGTGAAACAGTTTTGAAGTGAGCAAGCACCTAGGAGTAACCTACCCTAATGTTTAAAGGTCTTTCTTATTCTTTATTCTTTCCTTTAGTAAGACTATCCCTACTATAATGGAGTAGATAGTCCTTACTTTGGATGTTAAGGGATATGTGAGGGACAATTTGACTTTGAAGGCCATTGTGGGATGTAATAAGCACATATAAGGGACCATCATCATTTTTCGAAAGGGACTCGATTCGTAAAGGCAACCATAAGGGACTTTGATGATTTTTCTATTTGAGGGACTTGCTTTATACACCCCACTTAACCATTATTCGTAGGCAACTTGAGGGATATCCTTAGGAAGTGAGACGGCGATTAAAATCGATAGGAAGTGAGACGGCGATTAAAATCGACTTACGTGTGTGACGTGTTTATTTTAATTATCTTTATTTAAAAGTGATCTAAATTTATTTTAATATTACATACATGTTGTTACACTCCCTAATTACTAACCATAATAATAATTAAATAATTAAACAACTTTACATCCAAGAAACAATTACAAAATAATAAGCAAAATAATTAAATAGCAAAGATAAATAAAATATAAATAAGCAATAATAAATAATAAAGGGGGTTAATTCTAAGTTTACTCGGCAAGACATCGCATCTTGTGCCTACGTATCCTTACGGGAGTGGAATCAGAGTAATCGTAGTTCCCCTCAATAGGGAGGTTAGAAACTTCTTGACTGTGGTCAAGGTCTCAAGGGGAATAAACGCATCTTAAGGACACGCTTACGTGGAGTGTAGAAACTCCAAATCTCTACGTTGAAATGTTAAGTTGTAATTAGGGTTAAATTAGGGATTCCACGGCGGGAAACCCTAAAATGAGCGCGGCGGCTCTTTGACCTAATGCTAAGGGTAAAATTGTAATTTTGCCTGCGGCGAGGCATTTGTGAAAATTAGGGTTTGTAGTTTGTAGTTTTGAGGATTTGAAATTGAATGTGTGAAGTTTTACGGACTATTGGCGCGGCGGCCAAACAGTTAGACCTAACCTTCGGATGTGTGCAATGTGACAGAAATAATGGTAAACGCGTGAGATAATTGAATCATGCAAACAGAGAGATAATGTCATAATTTAAACCATGCAAGCAGAAATTTAAAGGCAGAATTTAAAGAGCGATTGTTAAGTTCGCGAAGTTACATGAGAGGAGCAGATACAATATGATAATGAAATTTGAATTGAACAATAATAAAATAAAATAAATAACGGTTCTAGTTATTATTTTAAAAAAAAAAAGATTTTAGTTATTATTTTAAATTTATCTAAAAAAAAGTTTTTCTTAAAAATAATAGGTTTTCATATTAATTTGGAAAAGATGTTAATGTTATTTATTTTAAAAAACAGATTTTTATATTATAACAAGTTTTAATAAATTAATGATAACAATAATAATAATAATGGTAATAATAATGATAATAATGATAATAATAATAAATAATGATAATAATAATACTAATAATAATAATAATAATAATAATAATAATAATAATAATAATAATAATAATAATAATAATAATAATAATAATAAAGCAATAATGAATTTTAAATGTGCCAAATAACCCAACAATGTTGCTAACGCAGAAATGCGCTCATCGCAACCAGATCTAAATCGGACGAACAAAATTTATCGCAAAGAAAAAGAAATTAAGCAAAAATAGTATTATTGCTCACACAAAAATGCGATCATCGCAACCAGATCGAACTAACACAAATGTCACGCGTCATGCACACAAATGTGCAAACATCGTATCGACATAATTCGATCAAAAATCTTATATATATAAACTCTAACAATTTAAAAATTATATATATATAAACGTAACAGTAATAGATAAAGAAAAAGAAATAACGGTAATAGATGAAGAGAAAGAAATAACGGTAAAAGATGAAGAAAAAGAAACAACAGTAATAGATGAAGGAAAAGAAATAACGGTAAACGATGAAGAAAAAGAAACAATAGTAATGGATGAAGAAGAAAACTAAATAACGGCAAACGGCACTCACTCCTCTTAGGTTTTTTTCAATCTCCCCCTTTTCCAACAAGGCAACACATGTATATATAGGGAACAAATTAGGGTTAACACCAAATTGTCAATAATGTCCCTAAAGCCCATTTTAAAGCCCAAACTAAATAATTAGTTAAGAAAAAATAAAATTTAAATAATTTAAAATAATTAAAATAAACTTAAAATAAAAACTAATAATCCTATTGATTCCTAAAATAAAAAATATTATAAAAAGAACAAAATTTTTTTCAATATTTTTTATTTTATGATTTTTTGGATATTTTTATGAATAATTTAGAAAAAAGTGAAAAAAATAATATTTTAAAAAATGATTTAATTAAAATACGAAAATAATAATTAAATAATAATAAAAAACTATTTTTGTTATTTTTTTAATGAAAGACAGAAAAATTTAGAGTAAAAATAATAAAAAACAAAAAAAAGTGACAAAGGTGAGATTCGAACTCTCAACCTCTCACACTCATAACTCCTTACACATGTCCTCCTGCCAATTGTGCCATTTTTACTTTTTAGAAAAAAAATGCATGCCATATGATATTTACCTGCAAAAAGTCAAACGACTACACAAATTTGTTAGTAATTGATTAAATGCAATGAAATGCGACGACAAATCTTAGGGCAAAATTTGGGGTATTACAGTTATTATGATAATATTTCTCACCCAACCTCTCTTTGATGTTGGCAAAAAAAAAATCATGAAGTTTGACTTTGGTTTGACCACAGTTGACCTCAGTTTGACCTTTTAACTGCATTGACTGCTTTTGACTTATCTGATCATCTGACTGAGCAAACTTTTGAGAAAAGTCTTGAAACTTGACATGGGGGTTCTTATACACATATAAGATGTTATGAAGCTCACTTGAAGTCTTGGAAGTCCATTTAGCCTGATTAAAGTCAAAACCCTAGTCTTGGATGCATTGCTTAGGAGGTGCATTGTCTGAGGGAATTGTCAACTCTTCTGACCAATTGTGAATTTTGTGAACCTTGTGAACCTTCTTGGAACACAAAGTCTTGTATTGTGAGGGCAAATTTTGGGGTGCAACAGCTGCCCCTGTTCAATTTTCTGAAACCTGAGGGGTTAGATTGGTATATTTGCCAGTCGTAACCTGGAAGGTTGAAGGGGATTGAACACAAAAGCCCAAAAATTTGCACTCACCAGTGCATGGAGTGATATTGATGGTTGGTTGAACACGATTGAGTGGGCTTAAAGATGCCACTAGGGGAAAGTTCTTCAGTAGTATAATGAGAACTGTCAGGAGTCTGGAGTAATACTGATGTAACAGCATGTCTTCATGAGGATAGAGCAATCAATAATGATAACCCTAAAGCAGTCTTGAAGTGATAAATCTGACCTCAGGAGGATAGAGCAATCAATAGCTCTAAAGCAGTCTTGAAGTAATAATGGCTTCAGGAGGATAGAGCAATCAATAGCTCTAAAGCAGTCTTGAAGTAATAGAATGGCTTCAGTAGGATAGAGCAATCAACAGCTCTAAAGCAGTCTTGAAATAATAATGTGATATGTCTTCAGGAGGATAGAGCAATCAATAGCTCTAAAGCAGTCTTGAAGTAATGATTTCAGGAGGATAGAGCAATGGATAGCTCTAAAGCAGTCTTGAAATAATAATGTAATTTCAGGAGGATAGAGCAATGGATAACTCTAAAGCAGTCTTGAAATAATTAGATGGCTTCAGGAGGATAGAGCAATGAATAGCTCTAAAGCAGTCTTGAAGTAGTAATATGACCTCATGAGGATAGAGCAATGAATAGCTCTAAAGCAGTCTTGAAGTAATAGGATGATTTCAGGAGGATAGAGCAATCAGTAGCTCTAAAGCAGTCTTGAAGTCATGAGAGGCTATCAGGAGGATAAAATAACCCTGAGGTTACAATAAAGCAGTCCCAAAGTAATAAGAAGCTCATCAGGAGGATAAAGTAACCCTGAGGTTACAATAAAGCAGTCCCAAAGATCATAAGATTGTTTGTTGGATAATTAACCTGAAAACAAGGTAGCATTCTGTATAACAACATTAGTTTATGCTTTATGTATGCATGTATGACATGATGCACTTAGGTAATGTACTATAGACATATATGTTATGGTATGATGTAAATGATGTATGTATGCTATGACACTGCTGGAAGTGTCTGGATATCCTTGTATAACAACTGCTGGCCAAGGAAAATAAATCCCGATTCATTGTTGAAGAATATATAACCCTCCGTCTGCTGGGGATAACAAGGTATAGATAACCTCCCGTTGTTGGGGATAACAAGGTATAGATAACCTCCCGTCGTTGGGGATAGTAGGATAAGTATAACATCCCGTCTTCGTTCATCGTGCCCTTATTGGAAAGTAATTTCCCGTATATCCGTATGAGGATAAAAGAGATGGATATAAATTCCAGGGGAGATTAGACTTTGTGAAAATGGATTAGTCCTACTGATGGTTTGTAACTGTCTTGTAAAGATGAACCGGCGAAGCTTCGTTGAAATCCTTCCCTCGTTCGTCCTTAGTAAATACTATTACTGCATTTTCATGCATTTCTGGTAAACATCAATCATATTAAAAGCATACATGCGTTTCTGGTAAACATCAATCATATTCAAAGGCATACATACATTCAAACACAACCAATGGACGTTTCGCTTATGTAAATAGGGTAAAAGTGAATCTGGATTCAAAAGATGGAATTTATTTATATCAAAAGTGACCCATACACGGGTAAGTTTGTACAAGGAGACATAAACCCTAGTAAGAGAATTTTGTCATGAAGTTTTACAAAAAGAATCAGCTATGTGGGAAATAATCCTATTGAGTTTCAATTCTACTATTGCCACTCAAGTATCTCATCTTCTTGCTGTTGAGACGGAAACGATTGGATTGAGCTTTATCTGTTTGAGCTTGAGTAAGTAGTACAACTGGTTGCAGTTTCATGAGTGATCCAAACGAGACATAGTCATACGCTTTAATCCCTAACTTTTGCCTGGATTGCCCTTTCAGGTTTTCAATCCACCGGGATACCCTTTTTTGCCCAAGCCGCCTTTTCAGGTTTTCGACTTGCCGGGTGTACATCTTTTTATATATATATCCCTAATTTTTGCCCAAACCCTTTTGGTTTGCCGGGATGCCCTTATTTTTGCCTAGGCCTGTCAACCTAGCGGGTCTCTTTTTATGCGTAGTATTTTTTAACTATGTCTGCGTTTACAGGTTGTGGGAAGTCTTCACCATCCATTGTAGTCAGTATCATGGCACCTCCTGAGAACACTGTCTTGACTACAAATGGTCCCTCATATGTTGGAGTCCACTTGCCCCTAGGATCACCCTGTGGTAATATGATACGCTTGATTACCAAGTCACCAGCCTGATATACCTTTGGCTTAACCTTCTTGTTAAAAGCTTTGATCATCCGTTTCTGGTACATCTGGCCATGACAAACTGCTGCTAACCTTTTCTCATCAATCAAATTTATCTGGTCAAGTCGAGTCTGAATCCACTCATCTTCATCCAAGCCTGCATCCTTCATAATTCTCAAGGAACTGAATCTTCATATCAATAGCAACTTGCATACCCATGATACATGCCTCATAACAATAATCGGGGTATGACAACCTTCAGGGGAGCTAATCACAACACCAACACCATTACCATGTGCATTGGAGGCACCATCAAAAACCATAGTCCATCGGGATCCTTGTTCAGGTCTGTCATATTGTCCAGGTTCTTTGGTAACAGACATAATGTCTTCATCAGGGAACTCAAAATTCATTGACTGGTAATCATCTACTGCTTGATGAGCCAAATGATCAGCAACAACACTCCCCTTAATGGCCTTCTGAGTAGTATACTGTATATCATATTCCGTCAAGATCATTTGCCATCTTGCAATTCTTCCGGAAAGAGCAGGTTTCTCAAATATGTACTTGATTGGATCCATCTTCGAAATCAACAAGGTAGTATGGGTCAACATATACTGTCTTAGTCGGCGAGCAGCCCATGCCAAAGCGCAGCAAGTTTTCTCGAGCAGTGAGTATCTTGTTTCACAGTCGGTAAACTTTTTGCTAAGGTAGTATATTGCCTGCTCTTTTCGACCAGACTCGTCATGTTGCCCCAATACACACCCCATTGAGTTGTCTAATACTGTTAAATACATAATCAAGGGTCTTCCATCAACTGGTGGCATTAAAATTGGAGGTTCTAGCAAATATCTCTTGATTTCATCAAAGGCAGTCTGGCACTCATCATTCCATTCCATCACCTGATCTTTCTTCAACAACTTGAAGATTGGCTCACAGATGGTAGTTAATTGGGAAATAAATCTTGCAATGTAGTTCAATCGTCCCAAGAAACCTCTAACCTCCTTCTCAGTACGGGGAGCTGGCATCTCTCGTATAGCTTTCACTTTTGCAGGATCCACTTCAATACCTTTTCCACTGACAATGAAACCCAAGAGTTTTCCAGATCTAACTCCAAAAGTACACTTGTTTGGGTTCAATCTCAACTTGTATTTCTTCAACCTCTCAAACAACTTGTGCAGATGATCAAGATGTTGCTCTTCATTCTGAGATCTGGCTATCATATCATCCACATATACCTCTATCTCATGATGAATCATATCATGAAACAAAGCCACCATAGCACGCTGATATGTTGCCCCTGCATTCTTCAAACCAAATGGCATTACCTTATAGCAAAAGGTGCCCCACTGTGTCACAAATGTTGTCTTCTCCATATCTTCAGGTGCCATCTTGATTTGATTGTAACCAGAGAAACCATCCATAAAAGAGAATACCTTATGCTGAGCAGTGTTGTCTACCAGAATATCGATATGAGGAAGTGGAAAGTCGTCTTTAGGGCTAGCCTTGTTCAGATCTCTGTAGTCTACACATATACGTACCTTACCATCTTTCTTAGGAACTGGTACCACATTTGCAACCCACTGAGGATAAGAAGTTACGGCCAAGAACCCTGCATTGAACTGTTTCATTACCTCTGCTTTGATCTTTTCTGACATTTCAGGACGCATACGACGAACCTTTTGCTTCTTTGGACGACAATCTTCTTTCACTGGCAAACGGTGAACCACAATGTCTGTATCCAACCCTGGCATATCTTCATAAGACCAAGCAAAGATCTCCACATAGTCACGTAGCATCTGAATCAACCTGCTCTTGACACTGTCCTCTAAATCAGCCCCTATCTTGACCTCTTTTCTGTTTTCTTCAGTTCCCAGATTCACAACTTCGACTGGCTCTTCATGTGGCTGTATAGCTTTCTCTTCTTGTTGTAACAACCTAGCAAGCCCTACAGGTATTTCACAATTGTCCTCGTTTCCGTCTTCAGTTTGATAGATCGGATTCTCGAAATTGTAATTGGCAATAGTAGAACTGTTATTAACTGGATCCAGAGTGGATGAGGATCTGTATTTTGGTGACGTGGGTGTGTGTAAGAACACATAGCTGATAAAGCAAAAATAAAAGAAAAAGAAAGACAAGGAACACAATCTTTACGAAAACGAAACGTCCACTGATTTTATTGAATGAAGTATGCAAATGAAATGACAACCCGTAACAAGCACACCATTGTGCCCCGGGTAAGGCACATAAATTTAAAAACATAACACAGTAGTAGTATTTACTCCTGACTAAAGGAGATAGGGATAACATCTTCAGCTTTCCAATTATTGAGTCCAGCACCCATAGTAGGAAAAATCCATGCCTCCAAGTTGTGGTCTTCATCTTGATCTCCCACAACATTGATAACCCCTTGATTGGTGATACAAACAGCACGAGCACGACGAACAGCCTTCTGGGACTCTTCTTCCACCACAGCTTTTGCATCATTGAGGGAGACCATTGCCATTGTTGGAGGGTTTCTGATGACCACAGGAACCTTCTTCACAGCAGGAGGAGTCACACAATCCTTAACAGCCCAGGGAACCACTTCAAATGACTGACATGGAGTTTCAATGTATTCACCTTCTACTTCCAGATACTTGAAAGTGTTTACATGGCTGACAAAGTATTCTTCCTCTCCAAAGACAGTAACAACTTTTCCATTCACCGGATATCTCAACTTTTGATGTAATGTGGAGGTCACCGCACCTGCCCCATGGATCCAGGGACGACCAAGCAGACATGAGTACGAAGGACGAATATCCATCACATAGAATGTAGCAGTAAACACCTGAGAGCCAACCTTGATTGGAAGATCAATTTCCCCATGCACTACTCTTCTAGAACCATCAAAAGCCTTTACCACAATATTACTGGGCTTCAATACCGTATCTTCAGGACTCAGCTTGTTCAGGACTTCCTTAGGCAACACATTCAGAGAGGAACCATTGTCTATCAGCACATGAGACAGGGTAGTGTCCCTGCATTCAATTGAAATATGCAAGGCCCTGTTATGATCCCTCTTGGCAGGGGTCAAGTCAGCATCAGAAAATCCTAACCCGTTGTCATAGGTCAGGTGAGCAACACAATTCTCAAACTGGTCCACAGAAATTGCACTGGGTACATGAGCCATCTTTAGAAACTTGATCAATGACTTGGCATGAGCCTCAGAACATAATAACAGGGAGAGCATAGAAATCTTTGAGGGAGTATGCCCCAGCTGATCAACAATATCATAATCACTCTTGCGAATGATTTTCAATACTTCTTCCATCTGCTTAGAGAGGTCATCAGCAGTTGGCACATCAGTAGATACAGGCTCAATAACAGGACCCTTGCCCCGAGCATCAGTGGTGGAAGTAACAGCAGGAGTAACTGCACTCTTAGAAGCAACTGGAGGAGAGAAGACTCTTCCACTACGAGTGATTTTGCTAGATCCAGCAATATTATCAATGTCAACAGGCATATAAGGTAAAGGCTCCTGCTTGACACCATGGATGTAAACATCAGACCCATAGTGCCAAGGCACAGCTTTGTCAGATGTATAACGAATAGGACCAGGAGTGGTAATGATCAGAGGAGCTACTCTGGCTTCAGCAACAACTTTCACAGGCCCTTCAGCAGTAATCTTGATTGGGCCCTGATGAGTGATTTTAATGGGACCCTTTGAAGTGATTCTTAGTGGTACTTTGTCAACCATGTCAACCTCTTCAATCTTCTTACCCTGAGTCAGATGATCCACCATACTTTCTACAGATGCTGGTCTTCTTTCAAACACTATAGTATATTTATCCATGAGATGTTGAATCCCATCTCTCAAAATGAAGCAACTATCCGGCTTATAGGTACAATATAGACAATCTTCATGACAACCTGGAAAGATCCCAGCTTGTACTAACCTCTTTTTGATAACAGACAATGGTGTGCTCAACTCCATAACTGAATAGACATGCAGATCTTCATCAATATCTTCATCAATGGCGTTGACAGTCTTCTCGTGATTTGGCATTGGAGCTGTAATCACATTTGGAGTACCTGGTGGATCAAACTCAATTTCTCCAGCATCAATCATATCCTGAATTTTGTTCTTCAAGACCCAGCAGTTATTAGTATCATGTCCTGGACAGTTTGAATGATATGCACATCGTGCATTGGGATTGTACTTGGGAGAGGTAACATTGGGATTCTGAGGAGCCTCCCTCAGGGTAATAAGTTCAGCCTTCAACAAGTGTTGCAATGCCTGAGCCATTGACATGTTGATCTTCGTGAACTGTCTTCTAGCCCTCTGTTGGTTGCCTTGAGGCTGCTCTGTTGTTGCAGGAGTTGGATTTGAAATATGAACTGCACTAACAGACTGATGCCTTCTGTTACGATCAAGCTGACCATACACAGCATTAGATTCTCTCTTCCCAGTGGGAAGCTTCTTTGCAGCACCTGATGAAGAAGTGCCCACTTGGATCTTACCACTCTTGATACCATTCTCTACTCGCTCTCCTGTCATGATCAACTCAGTGAAGCCAGATGATGAGCTTCCAATGAGATGACTGTAAAACGGACCATTCAGCGTACACATGAACATATCAACCAACTCCCTATCAGTCAAAGGGGGTTGAACTCTTCCAGCTAAGTCTCTCCACTTCTGAGCATACTCCTTAAAGCTTTCTTTGGCACCCATAGACATGCTTTGAAGCTGCATGCGAGTGGGGGCTAAGTCAGCATTGTATTGATACTGCTTGTAGAAAGCTTCAGCAAGGTCACTCCAATCTCTGATGTTGACACTCTCCAACTGATAATACCACTCTAGCTGAGCTCCAGATAAACTCTCTTGAAAGAAATGGATCCACAACTTTTTATCAGCAGTGTGGGGTTGCATTCTTCTGACATAAGACCTCAGATGCAATTTGGGACAAGAGACCCCATCATAGACAACAAATGTAGGAACTTTGAACCCAATGGGTATGACCACCCCAGATATCAAGCTCAAATCCTCAAAATCCAGCCCAGATGATTTATGTAATTCCATAGCATCCATTCTATCCACCAGCATCTTGAATTTGTCTTCGTTAGGCTCATGGTAGTAGTTAGCCTCAGAATCAGAGTCCCCCATAGTATTGTGGAGACTGCCTCTCTCCTGCTCAGATTCTTCAGATTCATAGTCTTCAACCTGTTCCTTGGTCTTGGCAGGACCTTTGAACCTTCTTCCCATGTTGAGCAACCCAGCAGACCTTCTAGCCTTCTTAGTCTTCTTGGCCAGCAGTGTCTTCAATTCATCCTGCCCCTTGGATAGGTTCAGGATCAGCTCTTGGAACTGTGCATTCTGTGCCTGGAGATCCTTAACTGATTGTTCAAGAGCCATTGCTGAAATAAACGGCGAGAAGATGAGAAACCTGTGCACAATTATAAACCTGTGATGCAATGATATGGGAATGCATATGCAATGTTTTCAAGGACCGCAGGATTTAAATTTGCTTAAACAAACAAGAAAGTAACTTTTTATTAGTAATAACTTGTTTTGCCTTTTAGGCTTACAAAAAATGAAAACGAAATAAGTACAAAAGATGGGGTTTTAAGTCTCCCATGGACGTTTCCTCTTTGTGTTGAGGTATGAGTTGAGGTTTCGTTCCTCATGAAGTAGCTTTGTTAGCTCTAGGATCCTTGCTTGGCTTGCTTTGTAATGAGCCTCGAAAGTATCCCTTTGCTCTTTCAGTTGGATCCATGATCTCTGCAAGTCTTCCATATCAGTAGGCATGTCTGGGTGAAGGATGGTATAAGCTGTGTCTCCTTCAGCAACAGGTTCCATGGTAACTGGTAGGATGGCAGGATATGGCATCATGAGTGTCTGAGCACGAAATCGTACCCATCTGAGATAAGCCTCCATAGGAATGGTGTACTTAGGCTCCAGTGTCTTGCTGTCAATCCTGTTTACCTTTCCCCAAGCTCGGATGAATCTCTGACGGTAACCCTGAAGATCGTTGTCGTAATCAAACACAATGCCCTGAATCAACATGTCATGTGGACCGTCACTTCGGGCGTAACCGAACTGTCGTAAAGCTAGAGATGGGTTGTAGGTGATGCCTCCTCTTATGCCTAGAAGTGGCACATTAGGAAACTCCCCACAACGGTCAATGATGGTGACATTCTCCATAGATCTGGAGCACCAATGGATGTCTGAGTGAGAAAGTGACATGATCCTCTTGGACCATCTGAACCCTTGCTCATTCTTCATTACTGAGCGAGGAAGGTGAGAAATAAACCACCTAGAAAGTAAAGGTATGCAGCACATCAAAGTTCCTCTTGTCCTTGTAGTACGGGTGTGAAGAGAATGTAGGATGTCTCCAAGTAAGGTAGGCACTGGATTGTGACTCAGGAATATGTTGATGGCATGAACGTCTATGAACTGATCAGGATTGGGGAACAACACTAAGCCATAAATCAATAAGGCTAAGATCTCCTCAAAAGCCTCGTAGCTCATAGCCTTCAAGAACATTTGAGCTTTATCCACTAATACCTTGGCAAGAATACCTTTAACTCCACTTCTCGTCTCTAGAACAATGTCAGACTTCTTCAGATGTAGAGTTGCAGCAATAACTTCTGGTTTAAGCTCCTTCTCTAAGCCTGTGAATGGCTTCTGATCAAGAACAGGTATACCCAGAAGTTTAGAGAACTCCTCCATGGTTGGAACCAGCTGATAATCAGGAAATGTAAAGCAGTGGTGCTTAGGGTCAAAGAACTGAAACAACACACTCATCATGTCTTCACTGAACCCTGAAGTGACTAGATCCAATAGGTGACCATGTCTCTGGACGAACTGGGAATGATCAGACACTTGGGAAACCAACTCTTTGAGCTTGGGAGGTATCCCTACAAAGTTGATCCTGATGGTGTTTCTACGAGCAGAAGCCATGACCTGCAACAAAGAACAAAAATAAATCCCTTGGTCCTTGAAATGGTTAGGGAAAATGATATGCTCATGATGCATGATGATGTCATGATGTTATGTTCAATCACAAACATGTGGCACACACAAACAAGTCACACAATTGCCCTAGGTTTAAAGGCTTGCATGAGGTTTAAAGGTAAGTACCCTCCCCTGAAGTTAGATGGTTCATCCTGTCCTACAAAAGTAACCGGGTTCTAAGGGATCTCAATATCATTGATCCTTCACAAGGGTGGTTGATCAGAAGGCAACTTACTTGCCAACCAAAACCCTCCAAGTTTAAGATCTCAATGAGCGTAGTATCGAGTGTCAACCAACTTCAGTCTGCACCAAAGCCGGTTACCTCACTACTTTCTAAAGGCCAAGATGAGTTAACTAGGGTTCTAAAAGTCAGTTAGTGCATTGACAACATATGGCAGCCTCAATATTATCCTCAACTTGACTTAAGGAATATAAGCACCAACCAAGAAGTCGCACTAACTATGGCCACCAGATCAACCGTATCGATATACGTCGTACAGTTTCCTTGGTCTATTGCCATTTACCTAAGGTACACTAGATCCGGGTTAGGACCTTTCACACATAAGAGCACCCCAACAATATAATAATAAAGCAAACAAGGCAAACAATTTAAAGTGATCTTAATTCCTAAGGGTACCCCTCTTAAATAGATCCCCAGCAGAGTCGCCAGTTCTGTAACACGGTGGGAGAACTGACTTTAAACAATGTTGCGGATAGCAAGAGTCACCACCGACTTTTATTTTATCCATAAGGAAAGGTTATAAAAGAACAGGAAAGACCTTAGAGAATATTTTGGGTCCGGGGGGTAGGTTATGAAAAGGGAAGGTGTTAGCACCCTTTTCATCCATGGTTATCCATGGGCTCTTAGGTACTTAAGCTCACTTTTGAATTGTTTTGAAAGTGTAGTGTGTGAATAGAAAATTTTCAGAATAGTTAATAAATAATCCATGTAAGGATGTGTTAAGAACTTGTTTGAAAACTTGTTGAAAATTTGTTTAAGTGTGAAACAGTTTTGAAGTGAGCAAGCACCTAGGAGTAACCTACCCTAATGTTTAAAGGTCTTTCTTATTCTTTATTCTTTCCTTTAGTAAGACTATCCCTACTATAATGGAGTAGATAGTCCTTACTTTGGATGTTAAGGGATATGTGAGGGACAATTTGACTTTGAAGGCCATTGTGGGATGTAATAAGCACATATAAGGGACCATCATCATTTTTCGAAAGGGACTCGATTCGTAAAGGCAACCATAAGGGACTTTGATGATTTTTCTATTTGAGGGACTTGCTTTATACACCCCACTTAACCATTATTCGTAGGCAACTTGAGGGATATCCTTAGGAAGTGAGACGGCGATTAAAATCGATAGGAAGTGAGACGGCGATTAAAATCGACTTACGTGTGTGACGTGTTTATTTTAATTATCTTTATTTAAAAGTGATCTAAATTTATTTTAATATTACATACATGTTGTTACACTCCCTAATTACTAACCATAATAATAATTAAATAATTAAACAACTTTACATCCAAGAAACAATTACAAAATAATAAGCAAAATAATTAAATAGCAAAGATAAATAAAATATAAATAAGCAATAATAAATAATAAAGGGGGTTAATTCTAAGTTTACTCGGCAAGACATCGCATCTTGTGCCTACGTATCCTTACGGGAGTGGAATCAGAGTAATCGTAGTTCCCCTCAATAGGGAGGTTAGAAACTTCTTGACTGTGGTCAAGGTCTCAAGGGGAATAAACGCATCTTAAGGACACGCTTACGTGGAGTGTAGAAACTCCAAATCTCTACGTTGAAATGTTAAGTTGTAATTAGGGTTAAATTAGGGATTCCACGGCGGGAAACCCTAAAATGAGCGCGGCGGCTCTTTGACCTAATGCTAAGGGTAAAATTGTAATTTTGCCTGCGGCGAGGCATTTGTGAAAATTAGGGTTTGTAGTTTGTAGTTTTGAGGATTTGAAATTGAATGTGTGAAGTTTTACGGACTATTGGCGCGGCGGCCAAACAGTTAGACCTAACCTTCGGATGTGTGCAATGTGACAGAAATAATGGTAAACGCGTGAGATAATTGAATCATGCAAACAGAGAGATAATGTCATAATTTAAACCATGCAAGCAGAAATTTAAAGGCAGAATTTAAAGAGCGATTGTTAAGTTCGCGAAGTTACATGAGAGGAGCAGATACAATATGATAATGAAATTTGAATTGAACAATAATAAAATAAAATAAATAACGGTTCTAGTTATTATTTAAAAAAAAAAAGATTTTAGTTATTATTTTAAATTTATCTAAAAAAAAGTTTTTCTTAAAAATAATAGGTTTTCATATTAATTTGGAAAAGATGTTAATGTTATTTATTTTAAAAAACAGATTTTTATATTATAACAAGTTTTAATAAATTAATGATAACAATAATAATAATAATGGTAATAATAATGATAATAATGATAATAATAATAAATAATGATAATAATAATACTAATAATAATAATAATAATAATAATAATAATAATAATAATAATAATAATAATAATAATAATAATAATAAAGCAATAATGAATTTTAAATGTGCCAAATAACCCAACAATGTTGCTAACGCAGAAATGCGCTCATCGCAACCAGATCTAAATCGGACGAACAAAATTTATCGCAAAGAAAAAGAAATTAAGCAAAAATAGTATTATTGCTCACACAAAAATGCGATCATCGCAACCAGATCGAACTAACACAAATGTCACGCGTCATGCACACAAATGTGCAAACATCGTATCGACATAATTCGATCAAAAATCTTATATATATAAACTCTAACAATTTAAAAATTATATATATATAAACGTAACAGTAATAGATAAAGAAAAAGAAATAACGGTAATAGATGAAGAGAAAGAAATAACGGTAAAAGATGAAGAAAAAGAAACAACAGTAATAGATGAAGGAAAAGAAATAACGGTAAACGATGAAGAAAAAGAAACAATAGTAATGGATGAAGAAGAAAACTAAATAACGGCAAACGGCACTCACTCCTCTTAGGTTTTTTTCAATCTCCCCCTTTTCCAACAAGGCAACACATGTATATATAGGGAACAAATTAGGGTTAACACCAAATTGTCAATAATGTCCCTAAAGCCCATTTTAAAGCCCAAACTAAATAATTAGTTAAGAAAAAATAAAATTTAAATAATTTAAAATAATTAAAATAAACTTAAAATAAAAACTAATAATCCTATTGATTCCTAAAATAAAAAATATTATAAAAAGAACAAAATTTTTTTCAATATTTTTTATTTTATGATTTTTTGGATATTTTTATGAATAATTTAGAAAAAAGTGAAAAAAATAATATTTTAAAAAATGATTTAATTAAAATACGAAAATAATAATTAAATAATAATAAAAAACTATTTTTGTTATTTTTTTAATGAAAGACAGAAAAATTTAGAGTAAAAATAATAAAAAACAAAAAAAAGTGACAAAGGTGAGATTCGAACTCTCAACCTCTCACACTCATAACTCCTTACACATGTCCTCCTGCCAATTGTGCCATTTTTACTTTTTAGAAAAAAAATGCATGCCATATGATATTTACCTGCAAAAAGTCAAACGACTACACAAATTTGTTAGTAATTGATTAAATGCAATGAAATGCGACGACAAATCTTAGGGCAAAATTTGGGGTATTACAGTTATTATGATAATATTTCTCACCCAACCTCTCTTTGATGTTGGCAAAAAAAAAAATCATGAAGTTTGACTTTGGTTTGACCACAGTTGACCTCAGTTTGACCTTTTAACTGCATTGACTGCTTTTGACTTATCTGATCATCTGACTGAGCAAACTTTTGAGAAAAGTCTTGAAACTTGACATGGGGGTTCTTATACACATATAAGATGTTATGAAGCTCACTTGAAGTCTTGGAAGTCCATTTAGCCTGATTAAAGTCAAAACCCTAGTCTTGGATGCATTGCTTAGGAGGTGCATTGTCTGAGGGAATTGTCAACTCTTCTGACCAATTGTGAATTTTGTGAACCTTGTGAACCTTCTTGGAACACAAAGTCTTGTATTGTGAGGGCAAATTTTGGGGTGCAACAATAGACAAGAGCCTCTGCTGCTGTGAAATAAAGCTGTTGTATTTTGCAGATTTTGCAGGGGGTGGGTTCATACACCAGTTGGTGCGTGGTTTGGGGCACACTGGGGGACAGGATTTGTCTTGATGTAGCAGGTTGTTCTGCAGGTTGCTGGTCTTGTGGGAAGGAAGTAGGCATTGCAGTTTATTGAGCTGCAAAACGTACGAGATACATGCTTGTGTGGGCCACAAATGAAGTTTGCGAAAATCAGGCTCGTGAAGAGTGGCATGTATGTTGTGCCACTTGGGAACTGAACTTGGGAAAGTCCTTCTTGGCTTGTCAATAATTCATTAGTTTTTTTGTAATTTAATAATGAGCTTTTGGCCTTTTTTTTTGGGCTTTGAAAAGATTGTGGTCCACTGTGATTCTTTCATAATTTTTGTGTGTGGACTTTATCTTGTATCCAAAAGATTAATGGGCTTTTCCATTCTTGTAATGATCCAATTTAATATAAATCAAATCCTTGACTTCTTGGACGTATATCATTGACTTATCGAGAAATTCTTACGTAGCCTCTTTAATGAACCAATCTTGCGCCCTAATTTGCAAACAATAATTTGACCATTCTTGAAGTAAAATGAGGTTATGTGGACTTTTCATTCATTTTTCTTGCAATGGACCTTGAGTAATGATCTTAAAATTAATTTTGCACACATCAAAATTTTCCAACAATCTTGGATGAACCTTTTCAACATCTCGTGGCAACTAATCAATTCATGATTCCGCTTTAAACCGATCTTGTACTAGCAAAAACCTGCCTCATTTAAACAGAATTTAAGTCCAAAACCTTATTGCCTTGAATTCAAAGGATAATGCCTTGATACCAAAAATAATGCCCTCAAATATGCATTGTATTGGAAACTCTGTAAACAATTAGTTTGAACTAGGTGACCTAAGCCATAACAACATATTTTTGGACTTTTTGAATAAAGCAAGTGGGTAAATACACGGAACGAATGCAGTACAAAGGTAGGACAAATTTGGGGTATGACAGATGCCCCTATCTGATTGACTTAAACCAAGTAAGATGAATTGCTGCAGCATTCGTTCTTTCAAGGGATAAGACAATTAGATATAAAGAAGACCCTGAATTTGTCCGAAAAGAAAAAGAACGCCTGGGAAAAGGTCAACATCACCAAAAAGATGATGGGAAGAAACACACACGGCTACCATCGCACAATCTATCATTAATGACCATGATAGACCCCCTCACCGAAAGGATGACGGAGCGAAACACAAAACACATCGCACAATCTATCATTAATGACCATGATAGACCCCCCACCGAAAGGATGACGGAGCGAAACACAAAATACATCGCACAATCTATCATTAATGGCCATGATAGACCCCCCACCGAAAGGATGACGGAGCGAAACACAAAACACATCGCACAAATCTATCATTAATGACCATGATAGACCCCCCACCGAAAGGATGACGGAGCGAAACACAAAACACATCGCACAATCTATCATTAATGACCATGATAGACCCCCCCACCGAAAGGATGACGGAGCGAAACACAAAACACATTGCACAATCTATCATTAATGACCATGATAGACCCCCCACCAAAAGGATGACGGAGCGAAACTCACACCCAAAATATCGCACAATCTGACATCGACGAAATGCCAGACCCACCACCAAAAGGATGATGGAGCGAAAACACAAACAAAATATCGCACAATCTGACATCGACGAAATGCCAGACCCACCACCAAAAGGATGATGGAGCGAAAACACAAACAAAACACATCGCACAATCTATCATTAATGACCATGATAAACCCCCCACCAAAAGGATGACGGAGCGAAACTCACACCAATCACTACCACCAAAATGATGATAGGACAAACACAATCGCACAATCTGACATCGACGAAATGCCAGACCCACCACCAAAAGGATGGCAGAGCGAAACACAACACACAACATCGCACAATCTGACATCGACGAAATGCCAGACCCACCACCAAAAGGATGATGGAGCAAAACTCACACCGGCCACTACCACCAAAAGGATGATAAGGAAAACACAATCGCACAATCTGACATCGACGAAATGCCAGACCCACCACCAAAAGGATGACGGAGCGAAACTCACACCGGCCACTACCACCAAAAGGATGATAGGGCAAACACAGATTTGAAGTTTACCAACACCAAAAGGATGCAGGCTAGGTTGAACTGACGAAGTTCGACTATCACCAAAAGGATGATAGTAAGGCAATTGACAACGGTCACGCTTGCTGGGTATAACTCATTGGGGAACACCCAAGAGGAAGATTGAATTGAAATGAGTCAACGGGGTACGCCCACCGTCTTGCTTGGAAATCATCGTTTTGCTGAAGTGATTTCATGGTTACGCCCATGAATTCTGAAGAGGATGCCCCTGACTGGGCTGAGTTTGTCTTAATGTCTTATTTTGGTCAACAAAAGGTTGAACCACTTTGTGAGGAACGCTCACGGTTTTGCCGCAGATGCCCCTGACTGGGCTGAATCTTGCACTTAAGGTCTTTGGATTTGCCCAAGAAAAGGTTGAACAACTCCGTGGGGAACGCCCACGGTCTTGAATGGTATGCCCCTGGCTGAGATGTATATTAACTTGAAGATCTGATCAACCACGAGGTTGAAATATGTCATGGGAAATACCCATGGTATTCAAAAGAATGCCCCTGACTAGGCTGAATCTTGCTTTGAATAACTTCGAATTTTGTGGGATAATCCCACAATTGCAGAAGATTGTCCCTGACTGGGCTGATGATTGCTTTGAAGCTCTTGAAAATCGTGGGACAAACCCACAATCTTGCAAAAATGCCCCTGATTGGGCTGATGATTGCTTTGAAGATGTTGTGGAAGATGCCCCTGATTGAGCTGATGATGGTATTGGAAATCTTCAAGATTGATCCTGGTCCTGGAATTGCATATATGAATGCTGGATGATAAATGATATTCTATATGAGTGGAAGTGCAAATGCAAATGCTGACGCGCGGAGATGTAAGAGCTGGGGAAGTATAGTATGATTGGAGTATGCATATGATGCAGGATACTTATGATATTGAATGCCATGCGTATGATGCACATGATTGTAGACAGGTGATTGGAAATGCAGGGAGACGCCAGCAATGGTGGATTTCTGGTAGTTGCCAATGCAGATTGGACTTTGGGTGGTGGGAGGGGTTGATTTCCTCGACACGCAGTTTGTTGAAGATGCCATGATTGAAGCAGAAGATGATGCTCTGGATGCCCCAAGTCTGGGTACTTGGTGATTTGTTGTCAATTTCCTTCAAAGAAGGTTGCAACTCTGTTTGATGGTCAGGACGACCTGGTCTTGCACCAGTTGGAACTTGTCAATGGCTTGCCCCTGCTCGAGCTCTTGAGTAATTTGCCCCAGCCTGTGGATTTTGAGGTAGTCTTGCTTCGTGACAGCCACTGAAAGTCAAGTTCCTCCTCGATTGCCCCTTGCTGGAGTGTCTTTGAATACCTAGCACTGATTTGCAATTAAAATTGTACATTCATAAATGGTAGTATTAATGCACAGTTCAATGTAAGTTTCGAAAAAGTGTGTCATTTATTGAGAGTGTCTTGGTAGTGAGACGAATTATCTCAAACGTTGTGCTGATTTTGATTGGTGTGAAAGATATATCAAGAGAAATGACACCAATGCTGATGATTAGAAATCATGTGAGGAGTCAGGTTACGCAACCTTGCGATAATATGCTTTCAGAATAAACCTCGCCTCAATTAGGACTTTCGAGGGCTGTAACGTGGTCTGGTTCATGGTTATGAAGCAATGGATATTAGGCTCAAAGTATGGTTTGTACCCACCCATTCTTCTTAACGATCTCCATTCCTACGTTCAGTTAATCCTACACTTGTCTAGACGGTGTAAGCTTGAAGGTTCAAGGTTTGCTCGTCGTGGCAGTCACATTATTTTGGTTTTTTGATGGATGTCAGTGCCCCTTTTGATTTGGGTGGCCACTAAATCTTTTTGTTTTTGTTGAGGGTTTCGAGCGCCTCTTTTGCTTTTGTTTTTGGTCCCTAACTTTTGCATGGATTGACTTTGCTTGTCAGATCCATCGGGATTGCCTTGATTTTGCCTAAGTCCCCTCTAAGGTGTCCGACTTAGCAGGCTTTTGATGTTTTTTTTTTTGGATTTTGTTGGAAGGTTGTGACTACCATGTTATGGGCCATTGAAGAACAAACGTCTTCTGAATTTTGCTTGTTGATTCGAGTGCGGGGTTGAATTAACTGAACACTACCCTGCCCCAGGTTGAGCGTAAAGGTTTGAATATCCGAAGGAAACTGCTACCTCTAGGCTCGAAGTGGTTTACTAGGGATTAACTCCTTATATCTCCAGTGTTTGGGGATTTGAAGCAATGCCTGTACATCATTGACGAGATTCGGTCTGAAAGCATACGATTTGCAATTATGGGTATCTCGTTTTCATCATCCTCCCTCAAATCAAGCTAAACAACAGTGAATAGAGTGGAGTAAATAAATGTGTAGGTGATAAGTGAAAAAATGAGTGAATATGACATAACTAATTCAAAAACATGCATAAACGATACATTAATGAAAACCAAATACGAATGGCAATCGTTCAAAGCAATACAATACTTAAATAAGCAAAGACAAAACATAAAAAATGAGAAATATGAAATGGCAATATGACGGCCTTCTTCGGGGAATGAACTTGACTGGAATCGATCTGACGTTGGCACTAGTTGACTGGTGGCATCGGATTGTTGATGATATTTGGAGATTTCCCATTGAAGTTGATAGCATCCCTATCGATCATGTCTTGAATTATGTGCTTGAAAGCTCTGCAGTCCTCAATGGTGTGACCTGGAGCGCCCTTATGAAACTCACAATGAGCATTTGCATCGTAATCGGCAGGAATGACAGTTGGAGGAGCCAAATCTCTCGGAACAACAGCTTTCTTCTCCATCAACTGAGCAAAGATTTTGGCATATGACATTGGTAGACGATCAAAGACTCTATCTGGTCTCCATGTTCTCTGCGGACGCTGTGGGCGAGCACCTTGTCGTTGCTGAGTAGCTTGCATCTGCTGTTGCTGAGGAGGATACTGATATCCTTGTTGGTTGTAGGCTAGTTGCTGAGGAGCCTGTTGCTGTGGCATCTGAGCTTGCACTGCTTGAATAGCTGGCTGATAAGGCATTGGAGCATATTGCGCAGCAGCAACATACGGATACTGATAATAGGGAACTTGATAAGGCATAGGAGGGGGAGCTTGTTGAGAAGCTTTCCCTTTCTGCGAAAAGATGGCATTTGTTTCGCCCTCCTCCTTCTTGTATCCATTGAAAGGCTTCTTGGCATTGGCCTGGTTGTTTGAACTTCCTGGGATCTTCCCACTCTTCAGCCCTTCTTCAATTCTCTCACCGACGATCACCAAGTTAGAGAATCCAGCGGAGACACTACCGATCAGCTTTTCGTAGTACTGGTCTTGCAAAGTACCCATGAAGATGTCAATAAGTTCACGGTCAACAAGAGGTGGATGCACCCTTGCGGCTAGCTCTCTCCATCGTTGCACGTACTCCTTGAAGGATTCGTTGTCCTTCTGAGTCATACTCTGAAGCTGAGTACGATTCGGCGCAAGATCAGTGTTGTACTTATACTGCTTGACAAATGCATCGGCTAGCTCGGCCCAAGTACGCACACTGCTACGTTCTAGCTGTATATACCATTCAAGTGATGCCCCAGACAAACTGTCTTGGAAGCAATGAATCATGAGCTTTTCGTCTCTGGCATAGGCAGCCATCTTGCGACAATACATCTTCAAATGAATGTTCGGGCAACTGAGACCTTTGTACTTCGAAAATTCGGGCACCTTGAACTTGGGAGGAATGACAACATCAGGCACCAAGCACAATTCCAGAGCAATGAAGGAATTTGAGTTATGCCCCTCCATGGCTCGGAGTTTCTCGGCTAGATCTCGACACATCTTCATGGCTTCTGAATCCTGAGCGGCAACAGGACTGGAAATGGGGATAGCAGCATGATAGTTCTGAACGTCGTCATACTGATCCATCAGAGTATCTTCGACATGAGGAACCGGGATTTGCACGGCAGCAGGCTGGGCGTGCGGGATAACTCCAATAGTAACTCCAGGCGCTAGAATTGGCTGAGAAGTGTTTCCTTCGACTACGTTATTGAAGTTCAACGGCATCCCATGAGGATTTGGAATTGGAACCAAAGGGATGGCAGTAGACCCTTGTCCTTGACCATTGTTGTTGACAACAGCAGCGACTTCACGCTGTTCTTCCTCTCTTCTGGCCGTGAGGATGGCTTCGAGGATCTGGTCAATCTTTCCTTTCATAGAATCCAACTCTTCCCTGAAGGTAGCTTGCTCCTGTTGAATCTGCTCCATCATTCGTCTTGTATTGGCTCTAGTTGCGTACTGGTGTCGAGGACTCTGCTTGATTTACTAAATATGAAGGAAAGAGAAACATGAGAAACTGCTGAAGAAAGGAGAATCCAAGATGCACAACAAATGAGATGCAATGCAGATGATATGCAATGCAAGATGCAAGATCCAGGATCACAGGATCACAAATTCAAGCAATTCTGAGATTAGCCGGGTGAACGGTTCAAGGATCACGGTCACTGCTCAAAGAAACCCCCACAGGTAGGATTCTAAAATGGGTAGGTGCCTAGAGTCACAGACATCTTTCAAAGATATTACTGCCATGACAAAGCCTCATCACGATGATAATATCCTCAAAAGAATCTCCTCTGGGTGAGGTTCTCGTATCCTCCACGCGAGAAAGACTTCTCGGAGGCATCAACTACACAACCATCGACACACGAGTTCTAGAAAAGGTTCTCAGAGTCATAGATCGAGGTTGAAAATATTACTGTAAGAAAGTAATACGTTCAAGGGATCTCATCTGATTGGGGCGTTCGTATTAATTCACAAAGAATTAACACTACCAACCACCATGGATAAAACGGTTTATGGTCCTTGGGATCAACGATTCAAATTCGAAAACATTATTGTCACGGCAAAGACCCACCACAACAACAATATCTCCAAGGAATCTACTCCAAGCGGGGTCTTCGCTTCAACTTAACGTGAAAGACTCCATGCAAGTCTCCACTACACAACCACCATCCTAATCCTAGGGTTTTACTCAGACTCGGGTGTAGAGCCATCTCACAAAGTAACCATAAGTATAGCAACCCCCACAATGCCTCAAGCATAAATAACCAAGACAAGGATATAAATAGAAAGCGAGAAGAAATAAAAACAACAAGCTAACCACTCAAACTAAGATAGGCTCGACTCTCTCTTGCATGGAGCAAAGGTTCCCCAGCAGAGTCGCCACCTGTCGCACCTCGAAAAATTCATTTCGAACATACGACCCTCGCGCAAAAGGCGCGGAAATGCGGTTCGACAGAGTCGCCACCGAACTTTATTTTTCCCGAATGAACGGGAGAGGAAAATATCGAGAAAACCTCATAAACGCGGAAGGAACACGGCCGTCGCAACCATATTCCTGGGTTCGGGAGTCGGTTACGCGAGGGGAAGGTATTAGCACCCCTCACGTCCGTCGTACTCGACGGGAACCTCTTAATTCGAGTTAATGGATGTTAGCTAAACTTAATTCTTCTCTTCTCGCTACTAAATGCTAAAGGATACTGTAAAGGGGTAAAAACACTAGGGGAAAGGTGATGGTTAGAGGATAGGGTGCTCGCCAAGGATTGGGGCCCTTGTGCCTACGTATGCTCATTCGGACGAGAATGAGAAATCAGAGCGTCGTAGTTCGACTACGGGAAAGGATAGGAGAAATGGAAGATGGAGGGAATTGTGCTCGCCAAGATCATCGCAATCTTGTGCCTACGTATCTTACATTCAAGAGTGAATGAAGAATCAGAGCGTCCGTAGTTCGTGGTAACGACCACGAAAGAAACGGGTTTGAATTGGATTTGAAGTGGGTACGGATGACGATTACTCGAAGTTTGAGAAAGACTTCTCGGACCCAAGTAGTCGGGAGAGTGAACCAAAGATTTGGAACTCTCTCTTTTTCATCTTGAAGATAAGGTTGTGTTTGAATGGTGTTTGAACTGATGACGATTACTTTAGCTTAGGAAAGATTTCTCGGACCAAAATAATCGGGAGGGCGAACCAAAGACTTGGAACACTCTCTTTTTCATCGTAAAAGAAGTTGTGTTTGAAAGGATGACGTTGAAATGATGACGATTAATTGAAGCTTAAGAAAGAGTTCTCAAACTCCAAATAATCGGGAGAGCGGACCAAAGACTTGGAACCCTCTCTTTTTCATCGCAAAAAGAAAGTTGTTTGAGTTGGAGATAGTTGAACGATGTCGAGTTGCTAATATTATTTAGAGGCGTCAATCGTTCACACCCGAATAAGACAACTTGCATGTAAACAACTGAAAGCAAGATCAAAGACTTGAACCTACTCTTTACACCTTGAAAAGAATTAAATAGTTGTTAATTGATTGATAGTTTGTTACGAAAATCCACTTGACGCTGGATCAAGGGTTTGACACATTATTGCGTGCAAAGCGTGTTGAAAGTGAAATTATTTGAAAAAAAGAGACCGGCTTGACTTACGCATCAAGGGTCAAATTGTGTAATAGGTTGATGGCGAATGCGTATGAGCACTCGACTTACGGGGTTTGAAAATGGCTCGATGATGAAGCGAGAATCAGTTTGAACATAGTTTGAATCCGCTCTAGTCCCTATGGGTGCTCCTAGGAGATAAACTAATAATCAAATAAATGCGAAACATACATCGGAATGGGGAAGGGATACATGTAATTTACACGGGATTGCACGAAATAAAGGGGTCTCATTGTCAGGTAGCCCAAGAGAAAGCCGTGTGTGTGCATTTGTGTCCTAAACTACGCCTTGAGCAAAGTCGGGCACAACTTAAAACTAAGATACCTGCAAATAACCAATGATACAACAGTCCACCAATTTGGTTTTTAGGAGTTTCGATAATTTATTAGGTATTTTCGAATATGGGTGAGTGAGAATGAATAAATATGATAATAATAATAATAATATATAGTAAGATAAATATGATAATATGAATAATGAATAAAATGGATAAAAACAATGAAAAATAGAGAATGAAAAGTTTAAAAAAAAGTTGGTCTCGGGTTTGTTATTCCTCATCAATAATTTGACAGAAAAATAACTTTGGGGTATCGTCATCGACCCAAAAGAGAAAAGTGAAATAAAATGCCCAACAAAACTCTAACTTCTAAGAAAGCATAAAAACTCTAATATATATACGTATTAATGGATCTGTTTGAAAAAGTAATATATAAATAAAATAAAATAAAACAAACAAATACATATTGTAAAATATGTTTTTAATAAATAAAATAAAATAAAAAACAAACAAATACATATTATAAAATATGTTTTTATTAAAACAAAAGAGAGGGGGGGTATATGATGGTGAACGGGGACTGGAAATGAACAAGCGAGAATCCTATGGGCCAACAGGTCCATCACCTCCAACATGAAACGGTGGGTGCAAAGCCCACACAACACAACCATTTAAAAAAAAGGAACAAAATGAAATAATAATAAAAAGAAAATAAAAACAAGGGAAAATCAGATAAAAATAAAACAAGGTTGTATATTAAAACGGAAAAAAGGGGAAAAAGAGGGGAAGCTCCATCGAGGAACTTCCGGCGGTGGCGCATCACGAGGAACGTCATCAACAAAGGAACACTTCCATCATCAAAATCGAATAATCGTCATCAAAAATAAAACCAGATCGAAGAAGCTTTGCCTTGACCTTAAACGAAGATATCCCCTGATTTCGACATCGTCCGTTGGCTTCGATTCACTTCGCATCAGGTTTGTTTTTGTCTTGCTCTCAATCGATTCATTCCAATCTCGCTCATTCTGGCGTTGAAGCATTCGTTCCTTTTTTTATACTCTTTTCATCTCCAATCTTTCTATTCTATTTGTTATTTCTGAATATGGGTTTATGATTTTGAGTCAATTCTCTTTTTCAGATTTCCATGGGTTTTTTTTGATTGAAGGTTTCGAAGGAGTAGGTTTAAAGTTTGAGGGTTTTGTGATGACGAAAGTATATTCGAAGGTTTTGGGGTTAAAGTTTTTTGTCTGCTGATATTGGTGATGGAGTGTGGCGATTGGTTTTGGAGTTGAAGGGAAAATGGCTTAAAGGTTGAAAGAAGGTTTTGTTGCGGTTTGGAGAATAGGAAGAAGTTTGGAGGTTTGGTTCGATGAAGGGTGCTGAACAAGTTTTGATGTTGAAGAAAGATGAAGGTGAGGGGTTTTGGAGATTTTAATGGGTAATGTTAAAAGATGAAGAAGAATGATTGAAGAGTGATATTGGCAGATATTTTCCGGTTCTCCTCTACCCCCCAACTCTAGTGATGAAGGGGTCTATTTATACATGAACATGAGGGTGAATGTGGAACAAGAAGATGTGACGTGGTATGAAATTGGTGTGAGAAACATTTGTGAATTTTGGTAACCCTCCTTCCCCCAATATTCTGCGTGATTGTTTTTTTATAGAATTTCTTTTCCTCCTGCTCAGTCGTTATTTGTCTTCTTGTTACAGGTCATTATGGATGCTTTGTTTTCCTCATGTCAGGTTTTGTTGGCTCCAAAATGTGTTGTACAGGTCTGTTTTGCAAGAATTGTGTTTTGGTTGTAGCAGGTTTATTATGGGACGGCTGGTACAACGTGGTAGTAATATTGTGGGTGAGAGTTTGTTTTCCTCTTCTTCTTCTGGCTATTCGTTCTTTGCTTTTTGCTGTTGGTTTCCTTTTGTTTATGATTTCACTTCATTCCTTTTAAGATCAAACAAGCTTATATGTTAAGTTTGGAATTTGTCATTTTTTTTTGTGTATTGTCCTTTTTAACTGTAGGTTTTGTTGGTTGTTGGGCAAAGCTTGGCATTATGTTGCAGATGTTTTGGGTTGTGTTGTTGGAGGTCGTAGGATGGTGGAGCAGGCTAGGTTGTAGTATGGTACATTGGCGCAGGTTTTTTTTTTGGGATTTCATTTTGTAAAAGGCGCGCGTGAACATCCTACTGTGAGGGACCCATTTGTTGCTGGGCAATACTGGTTTTGCTATTGCAATTTTGCAGTATTCACAGACTGCTATCGTCCTTTCACAACTCTTCCTTCATATGGTTTTCTGTCCGTTGTGAGTGGTGGTTGTAAACTTTTATCTTCCCTATTTATAACCTGACATTGTGAATTCAAAATTGGTGAGGGCGGGTCCGCATTTATTGCCCTCTGATTTCTGTACATGACAATAATTTCAAATGGCTTTGTTGTGTGTTAACTTGTTGTCTTTTTGATTTTGCAGGTACCAATATGCAGGTATTTTTGCGTGAACAACTTAGTATATGCGTTGGGTATCCCTTGTCATTTACGCAGCAAATTCTTCCAACTATGTCTTGTGATGTAGCTATGTGGTAAGGTTGTTGTGACATTTGATTTTGGTTTTGCCTGTTTCATAGACAAGAGCCTCTGCTGCTGTGAAATAAAGCTGTTGTATTTTGCAGATTTTGCAGGGGGTGGGTTCATACACCAGTTGGTGCGTGGTTTGAGGCACACTAGGGACAGGATTTGTCTTGATGTATCAGGTTGTTCTGCAGGTTCCTGGTCTTGTGGGAAGGAAGTAGGCATTGCAGTTTATTGAGCTGCAAAACGTACGAGATACATGCTTGTGTGGGCCACAGATGAAGTTTGCAAAAATCAGGCTCGTGAAGAGTGGCATGTATGTTGTGCCACTTGGGAACTGAACTTGGGAAAGTCCTTCTTGGCTTGTCAATAATTCATTAGTTTTTTTGTAATTTAATAATGAGCTTTTGGCCTTTTTTTTTTGGGCTTTGAAAAGATTGTGGTCCACTGTGATTCTTTCACAATTTTTGTGTGTGGAATTTATCTTGTATCCAAAAGATTAATGGGCTTTTCCATTCTTGTAATGATCCAATTTAATATAAATCAAATCCTTGACTTCTTGGACGTATATCATTGACTTATCGAGAAATTCTTACGTAGCCTCTTTAATGAACCAATCTTGCGCCCTAATTTGCAAACAATAATTTGACCATTCTTGAAGTAAAATGAGGTTATGTGGACTTTTCATTCATTTTTCTTGCAATGGACCTTGAGTAATGATCTTAAAATTAATTTTGCACACATCAAAATTTTCCAACAATCTTGGATGAACCTTTTCAACATCTCGTGGCAACTAATCAATTTATGAAAACACCAAAATTATGATTCCGCTTTAAACCGATCTTGTACTAGCAAAAAGCTGCCTCATTTAAACAGAATTTAAGTCCAAAACCTTATTGCCTTGAATTCAAAGGATAATGCCTTGATACCAAAAATAATGCCCTCAAATATGCATTGTATTGGAAACTCTGTAAAAAATTAGTTTGAACTAGATGACCTAAGCCATAACAACATATTTTTGGACTTTTTAAATAAAGCAAGTGGGTAAATACACGGAACGGATGCAGTACAAAGGTAGGACAAATTTGGGGTATGACACAATGTTGATGAATTTTCAACGATTATGAAGGTTAATTGAATGAAGCTTGAAGGTGATTTTGAAGACAACTTGGATTGAAGTTTGGTTTGATTTTTGCAGAGTGATGAAGGGCTATTCAAGCTTGAAGAAATAAATGAGGTATGTATTGTATTTATAGATGAGAGTGAGGGTGAGTGATTTGCCGTTTGTGTGATTTTTCTGCGTTTTGGTTCTTGGGTGTTTACGCGTGATATCTTGCTGACAAAACTTCATGTCGTTTTTTATTTTCTCTTTATAGCTCACGTGTATAATCACTTTTTGCAACTGGCTCATGGCTTAGAAACAACTTTAAAGGCTTGTGGGGTCAGCTTGGAGTGTCACAGCTGGAATTATATTAACATGGCTTGTAATGGCTTGGATAAATGATGAATTTGTGTTCACCCTGTTGCAAGTGGCTCGTGTAACAGGTACAGATCCTATCAAAACCTCATGATTCTTAATTTTGTCTGGTCTTTATGCAGTCTAGCTTTCATAATTACTGCATTTGTTTCTGGTTTAGGCTTACGGCTCCAAACTTCGACTTTTGAGAGTTCTGGCTTGCATACAAACCATTGGAAATGTGACATAAGGGGGAACAATTCAGAGGTTGCAAGTGCTTTTCTGTCATCTTTTGCTCAACAGTTATATCATCATCAAATGATTTCTTTCAGCAAGTGAACCATTGATGAATAACCATCGACACAGCTATCTCTCTGTAGAATATTGAACCTACTCGAGCACCTTGAATTCTCAGGATTTAAAGTATCAAACACACTTGATATCATTCCCTCATTGGAGGACTTCACCAAATGATCGACGACATCCACTTTACTATCCAAAATCGAGTCTGCACTAATATTACCGAAAGAATTTCCGCAGCATGCTTACTCACATCAAGGTTAACCAACTTCAAAAGAATTCCAACATACTTCAACGCCATCTCCAGGTTGTGCTTAAGCGTTTTAATAACGGCCGGCGAAACGGTAATTCCGAAATCATCATGTGATATTGTGATGAACAACTTGAAGCATTAAACAATATATGATGAAAACTTAATCCTAGTGATTGGAAATGCTACCAAAACTTGAAGAGATAGGAGCTGATCCAGGCATCTGTTGTGGGGACCAGGGGAACAGCTTGTTGTTGTTTGGCAATGAAATGTTTTTGAGGTTCTTCTACTTTGATTTATTCATCACAATCTAATTCATCAGACTTAATATATGAATGTACAGAAGTTGATGTTGGAGAAGAATTAGGAACCTTATCAGTACTTGTGTCTGATATAAAGACAGAATTAAGAAGGATATTGAAAGCTGATGCCGCAATCTGAGCAACTTTTGTATGTAAACCTTGCCCCATTTCCACATTTCTACTCACTTTACTTGCACCAAAAATCATCAACCCCAAGAAGCCACCATGCCATATTTTATAATGCACCAAATAAACCCACTCGAACATCCACCCGATTTAGTTCAAGCTCGGTTAAATTTAAAACCTTTAAATGCAGAGTTATCCTCCCATCACTAGAATCTGCTAAATGATAACCTTCAACATAGCAAGGATCACTGCTTCCAGTTAAAGTACTTGCAGTAGGAGGAACCTTGAGTGAAGTAGAATCAACTCCTCACTGTTCCTTGAATATTGAATAGCTGTGGATTCAAATTCGGAATATTGGAGCAGCAAGAGATGTAGTTGCTACTGACACAGAAAAATTCCCTTGATGCTGGATGCTGAATGCTGAACCACAGCCACAAGCTCCCCTCAAAATTCTCCTTTAAGGGCTATGCAATTTATGTAGCTGGTCAACCACATCAAAGGAACTGCTCAACCGTTGGATATCAGATCGGTGAAGTACACTTCCTTGGACATGCCTGGAGCCATTTGGTTGAGGGTCTGCAAGTTGGTTTTTCTTTGATGAATAACAGTGGTGAACACGGACTCTGTGATTTCTTGTCTGGATAGTGTAATTCCCATGCACCTTAACATTTAAAATTGCTTCCTTGTCTCTTGAATCTTCACACCAAGAGTTTTGTACAACACCATCGACAAACTCTTCCTGAGTCTGAAATTCCTCGTGATGCACTGATACCTCAACAATCTGATCTGGTCTTATAATACCTGTTGCAGGACTTACCTCAAGCCACCTAGGCAAGCCAAAGGAACCTCTCAACTGATGATTTGCTGCCTTCCGATCCTCCATAATAGTAGACTGCCCTTCACAAATTATTTCAAACAAAGCACTGTCTTCTTTACATTTATTAGTGATGCGCAAAATTAATGTGTCCTGGTTTTGAAGAATTATGTTGTTTATACTTATGATAGTTTCAGGAATCTTGTACAATTCTTTCAGAAGACATTTTATTTTCTCATTTGACTCGAGAATCTCTCTGAACTCCTGTCTCCGTATTGGTTCATCTACTCGAGCAATATCTGTAGAAATTATGCAGCGCACAGGCTTGTGGTCACTATCTGTGACATCCATGCATGCTTCATACGGCAATACTGCGGAGACAACAGGGTACTCCAAACTGCATTCAGCAACCAAAAAAGAGCGACTATCACGATACAAAATTCTGTCACACCAGGCAGGGATGCGGAAGCCTAGACTGAAGCAAATTACTTGCCACATATAAATGATTACGAGCAAGATAAGTGAGGGTTTCCAGTACTCGCCGAGACAGCAGCGGGGGTACCCCATCAAAAGACTGAGGACGTGAATACATTACATTGCTCTAACAGCCATATAATCTATACAGTGGCTCAACAGTACCAAAAGAACTGACAGGCTTTCTCACATCAAGCATTAGCAAGTCCATCAGAATTTTCACCAAAGATACTCTTGTTTCACTATGAGCACAAAGATTTAAAAGAAGCCTCTGCAGTTGGCCTTTATAGAGTGGCTGCACCATGCGAAATAACCGAACCATGGCATGCAAGGCTTCTGTGTCAACTAGTGGCTTGCACAGTTGCATGGATGTAATAGCCTCATGAAAATTGGGTGCATTCATCCTTTGTTTTGCACTAGCATAATTTGGAATTACAA
Source organism: Lathyrus sativus (assembly GCA_963859935.3). NCBI lineage: Eukaryota > Viridiplantae > Streptophyta > Magnoliopsida > Fabales > Fabaceae > Lathyrus > Lathyrus sativus. The sequence continues at coordinate 479,972,122 of OZ012739.1, read as the reverse complement.
TATTCTTACAGTCCTCAAAGCTAGTCAGTATCCATGTACGCATGAGTTCCTGCAAGCAAGACCTTAATATTTCATATCGAGCTGGAAGAATTGGTGGACCAGCATATGCTTTGATATTAGCCCCAACTCTTCTCTTTAAAGTTGATTTAATCTTACAACAACATTGTAGGATTCCTTCAACCTTTCAAGTGCAAGGATAAGCAACTTGTATCATGTTTGTGGAAATGGAATAAATGAGAACTTCCTAGATTCTAACCAGTGGACAACAACTTCTTCAGGAGTAACATACGGGCCAGCCTTCAATGCTTTTAGAATCACTTGGAAATGACAGACTTGAATGAACACTTTGGACTTGCATCCCAAAACAAACATCTTGATTGGACATCCACCAAACTTGACTTGTACAGACAAAACTATGAATCTTCGATTAAAACTGGGACAAACTTTTCATAAAACACTGCTCGATAAACTGATGATTCTTCACAAGACCACTTGACTTTGAACAATCATCTCTTGAAAATAGACCACTGATACAGATACTTGCAAATGAAGTAATCCCTTGACAGTTTGACATTAACTGCACATGAATAGCCACACTCAATTCCAAGTCATTCTTTTGCCATGAATCTCCTTTCAAAACCTTAAACACACAGTGAAGAAGAAACAAACAAATTGAAAAATATTTTTGGTATTTTGGTTGGAGGTTAGTAAACATAAACAACAAAAATCAAGTAAGAAACACACAAGGGTACCTGTAGAACCATAAAGTATGATCTTGTTTGCGTATGTAATGATGCAAATGAAAAGTGGGATCTTAGGGGTAAAAAATTAGGGTATTACTGATATTGCAATCAATTTTTTTTGTTCTTGGCTGTTGTTGCTTCGTGATTCTGGATCGTCATAATCTTCTGTTTTACCGCTTCTTCTAAATCGTGGATTTGATCATGCTGTTGTTCGTTGGTTCGTGGGTATTGTTTCTTGTTGCTGCTCTCATGGCTTCCGAAAAAGAAAGAGATAATTTTTGTGTTCGTTTTACCGGCAAGAATTATTCGGCATGGGAATTTCAGTTCAAGATGTATGTTAAAGGAAAGGGATTATGAAGTCACTTAGATGATGTTTCTAAGGCACCAAAGGAGAAAACTGCTTTAGATGCGTGGGAAACTAAAGATGCTCAAATTATCACTTGGATTCTAAACAGTATTGATCCTCAAATGATAAATAATTTGCGTTCTTTTTCAACTGCTCAAGAAATGTGGAATTATCTGAAGCGCATTTACAACCAAAACAATTCGGCAAAATGTTTTCAGTTGGAGTTAGACATCGCCAACTACAAACAAGGTGATTTGTCTATTCAAGAATACTATTATGGTTTTTTTAATCTTTGGGCAGAACACTCCGCTATTATACATGCTAATGTTCCCAAGACCTCTCTTGCGGCTGTTCAAGAGGTCTACAACACAAGTAGGCGAGATCAATTCCTCATGAAGCTTCGTCTAGAAATTGAGGTTGTCAGAGGTGCTTTGCTAAATAGGAATCCTGTTCCTTCTTTGGATACATGTGTTGGTGAACTTCTCAGGGAGGAACAACGTCTCCTTACTCAAGGAACCATGTCTCATGATACTGTCAGTTCTGAGCCTGTGGCAATTGCATATGCTGCTCAAAGTAGAAATAAAGGTCGTGATATGCAACATGTCCAATGTTTTTCTTGCAAACAGTTTGGACATATTGCTCGTAGCTGCAGTAAGAAGTTTTGTAATTATTGCAAACAACAAGGTCATATCATTTCTGACTGTCCCACACATCCTCCACGACCAGCACATCATTCGGTGAAGGCATTTCATGCCACTACAGGCCATACAATTGGCTCTTCCACCACTGGTGCATTAGATGGCAATGCTCTACAACCTGAAATGATTCAACACATGGTACTTTCTGCCCTTTCAGCCTTGGGTATTAAGGGTAAGTCTTCTCATGTTTCTCGTCCATGGTTTATTGATTCTGGCGCATCCAATCACATGACAGGTTCATCTGAAAACTTGCACAATTTATATTCTTATCATGGTAATCAGAAAATTCAGATTGCCAATGGTAATACCTTGTCTATCACTAACGTTGGGGACATAAACTCGGATTTTCAGAATGTGCTTGTCTCACCTGGACTTGCTTCTAATTTATTGTCTGTTGGTCAATTGGTGGACAATAATTGTAATGTTAATTTTTCTCGGTCTGGTTGTCTTGTGCAGGAGCAGGTGTCGGGGAAAGTGATCGCGAAGGGGCCTAAAGTGGGAAGATTGTTTCCAATACAGTTTATTTCTAATCATTTGTCTCTTGCTTGTCATAGTGTTTTGAATTCCTATGAGGATTGGCATAGAAAACTAGGTCATCCAAACTCTTTTGTTTTGTCTCATTTATGTAAAAATGGCTTGTTGGGAAATAAAAATGTCACTCCTAATGCCTCTGTTTCATGTTCTGTTTGCAAATTGGCTAAAAGTAAAACACTTACTTTTCCGTCTGGTGCTAATCATGCTTCCACTTGTTTTGAGATGATTCATAATGATGTATGGGGAATGTCTCCTGTGGTTTCTCATGCTCACTATAAATATTTTGTCACATTTATTGATGATTATAGTCATTTTACTTGGATATATTTTTTACGTTCTAAATCCGAAGTGTTTTCTATGTTTAAGAAATATTTGACATATGTTGAAACTCAATTTCAAGCAAGTGTTAAAATTTTTCGATCTGACTCTGGTGGTGAGTACATGTCTCATGAGTTTCAAGAATACCTTCAACAAAAAGGCATCTTGTCTCAACGGTCTTGTCCCAATACCCCTCAACAAAATGGCATGGCAGAGCGTAAGAATCGTCATTTGCTTGATGTAACACGCACCTTACTTCTCCAAGCTTCTGTACCATCCCGATTTTGGGTGGAGGCTCTTTCCACGACCATCTTCTTGATCAATCGTATTCCTTCTACAGTTATTGATCTTGATTCTCCTTTCTTCCGTCTATTTAAAATTCATCCTGATTATAGTGCTTTACATACTTTTGGGTGTGTGTGTTTTGTTCACTTACCTCCTTTTGAAAGGCATAAGCTTGGAGCACAATCCGTTCAATGTGCATTTATGGGATATAGTAACTCTCATAAGGGATTTGTGTGTTATGATGTCTCTAACCATCATTTTCGCATTTCTAAAAATGTGACATTTTTTGATAATCAGTTTATGTTTCCCTGTGGTTCTCCTGCCATTAATGATATTGTTACTCTTCCTAAGTTTTCTATTATGCCTCAAGCTATAGAACGTTATAAACCAGGTCATGTATATGTCAGAAAACACAGACAACAGGTTCCCACACCCCTTCCCGATGCTGAACTGCCACCTGATCCTGTACTGGTTGAACCACGACGTTTTGGTCGAATATCTCACGCACCAGACAGATATTCACCAGACAGGTATGATTCCTCACATACTTCTCTGACTGCCACACTCTCTAGCATATCTATTCCTACTTGTTACTCACAGGCTGTTAAAGATGTGCGATGGGTAAAAGCAATGACTGAAGAGCTCCAAGCTCTTCAAGAGAATTTCACATGGGATATCGTCACTTGTCCTCCAGATGTAAAACCTATAGGTTGCAAATGGGTGTATTCTGTGAAATTGAATTCTGACGGGTCCCTCAACCGTTACAAGGCTCGTTTGGTTGCGTTAGGAAACAAGCAGGAATATGGAATTGATTATGATGAGACATTTACACCGGTTGCTAAAATGACAACTGTCCGCACGATCATGTCTATAGCTGCTTCTAGTAGGTGGACTCTTCATCAAATGGATGTGAAGAATGCTTTTCTTCATGGTGACCTGACAGAAGATATTTATATGACTCCACCTCAAGGCTTATTCTCTTCATCTAAAGGCGTGTGTAAGCTCAAACGCTCCTTATATGGTTTGAAACAGGCACCTCGAGCATGGTACGAGAAATTCCGCTCCAATATACTTGGATTCTCCTTTACTCAGAGTCAGTATGATTCATCTTTATTTATTCATAGCACATCTGCGGGTATTGTTTTGCTTCTTTTGTATGTTGATGATATGGTTATTACTAGTTCGGATCATGCTTCCATTCAGCGACTTAAGCAACGGTTACAGGCCTCATTTCATATGAAAGATTTGGGTAATCTACATTTTTTTCTTGGTCTTGAGGTTCATTCTACATCCAAGGGCATCTTTCTCCATCAACACAAGTATGCTACAGATTTTATTTCTATGGCCGGTCTTGAATCGGCTAATCCAGTAGATACTCCTCTTGAGGTTAATGTTAAATATCATCGTGATGATGGGGATCTGTTGCCTGATCCCTTATTGTATCGACAACTTGTGGGTAGCCTCAACTACTTGACTATTACTCGCTCTGACATATCTTTTGTTGTTCAACAAGTAAGTCAATTCATGCATTCTCCTCACCATCTTCACTTGGCTGCAATTCGTCGTATAATTCGCTACTTAAAAGGAACCTCTCACCACGGATTATTCTTTTCCGTTGGAACTTCTCTTCAGTTGAGTGCTTATAGTGATGCTGATTGGGCAGGGTGTCCTGATACTCGTCGATCTGTTACTAGTTGGTGTATGTTTCTTGGTTCTTCATTGATCTCTTGGAAAAGTAAGAAACAAGCAAGAGTTTCTAAATCTTCTACTGAATCAGAGTATCGTGCCATGTCTGCTGCTTGTTCAGAAATACTTTGGCTTTGTGGTCTTTTAGCTGAACTTGGATTTCCCCAAACAGAGTCAACTTCACTTTATGCTGACAATACAAGTGCCATCCAAATTGTTGCAAATCCTGTTTTTCATGAACGCACCAAACATATCGAAGTTGATTGTCATTCAATACGTGACGCCTATGATGATCGAATAATATCACTTCCTCACGTCAGTACTCAGTTGCAGGTTGCAGATATTCTTACCAAGGCTGTTCCACGCCCAAGACATCAGTTTCTTGTTAGCAAATTGATGCTCCTTGACCAGCCACATCAATTTGAGGGGGGATGTTAATCAAGAAATAATATTTGTAGTTATTATGAATAATTTACATTCATAGAATAAGAAATTAGTCATTATAAATTGTAATTAGTTATTATAAGTTGTAATTAGTTATTATGAGTTGTAATTACCGACACTATTATATATAGTATGAAAGGCAATGAGAAAGGCATCAAGCCAAATTTCATGACACCTTTTAAGTACCTCAGAATTCTCTTTGATGTGAGCCAATGTGATATAGTAGGACTTGTCATGAACCTGCTTATTAAGCTAACACCATACATTAAGGCCTAGTCGTAGTCAAATACATAAGACTTACAACCAATTGCTTGTATAGAGTTTCATCAACTCTAACTCCATCCTCATCTTTGTACAACTTTGCACTTGGAACTATTGGGTTCTTGACTGCATTGTTATTTTCCATGCCAAACCTTGCTAATACTTTCCATGTATAACTTCTCTGGCATATGAATATTCCATTTGAAAACTGTTTGACTTTTATCCCCAAAAAATATTTCATTTTTCCAAAATTAGACATATCAAATTCTGACATCATTGAAGCTTTAAACACGTCACACATGCTTTTATCATTCCCAATAAAAATCAAATCATCAACATATAAGATAACTATCAAAATTTTACCTCCTTTTGTCTAGGTGAACAAGGTGTGCTCATTGGGACATCTTTCAAATCCTTCATGCACAAAGTAGACTTCAATTCTGCTATACCACGCTCGCGGTGCCTGTTTTAGTCCGTAAAGTGCTATTCTTAACTTTTATACTTTCTCTTCTTCTCCCTTTTTAATAAATCCCTCTGGTTGCTGTACAAACACTTCCTCCTTGAGTTCACCATTAAGAAAGACACTCTTTACATCGAGTTGAAAGACCTCCCAACTGAACTGAGCAACTATTGAAAGTATCACACGAATGGTGTCAAGCCTCGCCACCGTAGCAAATACTTCAATGTAATCTATTCCATGATGTTGCACATACCCTTTTGCAACCAATTTTGCTTTGAATTTCTCTATTTCTCCAACTTCATTAGGCTTAGTCTTGAACACCCACTTAACTCCGATAGACTTTACTCCTTTAGGCAATACTTTAAGCTCCTAGATACGATTCTTTTCTATGGCCTCAATTTATGCTGACATTGCTTCCCTCCATTTCTTGCTTTTATTTGCTTCTCCAAATGTAACTGGATCAATGACTGCCAACATTACATTGAGATTCTCTTCCTTTGAAAGTCCTTGCCCTGTTTCATAAACTGCCATCCAACCTGGTGCTCTTTCTTCTCGTGCTCCCTTCCCTTCAACTAATTCTCCAGTTGCGTCAAGCACTTCAGGTGTACTTGGATTTTCCTCATTTGAGGGTATCTTCTTTGGACTACTGTTTGAGCTGCTGCTTGAATTTCTTGTTTCATCACTTTCTACTTCAATCTGATCATCAATTTCATCTTCAATGATCCATCACCACATTGTAATATATCCCTCTTAATCTCCTTGTTTGTTCTGCCCCAATCCCATCTTTCTTCTTTAAAAATTACATCTCTGCTGATGATAATTTTCTTCGAAATCGGATCACATAATCTCCAAGCTTTCGATTTTTCACTGACTCCTAAAAAACTACATTTTTTGCTCTTATCATCCAACTTGCTCCTTTTTTGATCTGGCACATGGACATGTGCTACACAACCAAAGATTCGAAAATACTCCACCACTGGTTTCTTACCACTTCATGCCTCTTCCGGTGTTGTATTTTGAATTGCTGCTATTTGACATTGATTTTGAATGTGCACACCCCATCGCACAACATCCAGCCCGAAAGTTTTGGGAACTTATTTCTCATTTGTATGGATCGGACAAAATTCATAATTGTCATGTTCTTCCTCTAGGAAACATCGTTCTGCTGGAGGGTATAGGCTGTTGTCAATTGGCTACTGATGCCTTGTGATCGACAAAATTCTCCAAACTCATTTGAGTTGAACTCACCACCCTTGTCTGTCCTCAAACATGTTATGTATGCCTCTGTCTCCTTTTCAACACAAGACTTGAAGTTTTTGAATGTGACAAAAGCTTCTGATTTTTCATGCAAGAAACAGACCCAAGTTTTACGAGTAAAGTCATCGATAGAACTTAAAATGCACCTCTTGTTGCTGCTAAAAGTTGGCGTGATAGGACCACATATGTTTGAATGGATTAGTTGAAGCGGTTTTGATGCCCTCAATAAGATTTTCTTAGGTATGGACTCTCTATGTTGCTTGCCATACAAACATGTGGTGCATATTTTCTCTAGATTTTTCAACAAAGGTAAACTAATTACCATCTTGTTGATAGACAACATTCTCAATCCCTTGTGATTCAAGTGCCCAAACCAGCAGTGCCACATGTGAGCTTCTTTTTCAGCCACTCCTTCAATCTTTAAGCACATATAGCTCTTTGTTCCATGGAGGTTAACACAAATAACATTTTGTTCCCACTCATATCACTTTGAATAATCAAACCTCTCTTAGGATGAAACACTTTGCAAGTCCCATTTTGAATCAAGATTGCTAATCCATTCTCTTGAAGTTGTCCCAAGCTTAATAAATTGTTTTTAAGCTCAGGAATTTAGTAAATATCAGAAATCACCTGGGTTATGCCATTCACTTCAATTTTTATGCTTCCTTTTGCAACCGCTGCCATTATTATGTTACTCCCATGTTTACTGTTCGGTTAAACTCTTCTTCCAGATCAAGGAACCATTCTCTATTCTCGATCATGTGATTACTGCATCTTGAGTCGAGGAGCCACACCTTGTCCCTCTTTGTTTCATGATGCTCTACATATGACATCAAAAAAAGATCATCTTCTTCTTCTAACTCAGCATAATTTTCTTTCTTTTTCCAATCAGGACATTCATATTGAAAGTGTCCCAACTTATGACATTTGAAACACTCAATGGTTACTTTGCTTAAAGGTTGTCTTCCTCTACCTCGACCACGTCCTCCTCTGAATGCGCCTCGACCTCTTCCTCTGTCTGCATTGTCTTCATGAGCCACTTTCAACAGATGTTCCTCCTCATGATAGCCCTGCATCCCCTAGTCTTGAACCAACAGACTTTCGTGCAATTCATCAATGCTTAACGTACTTAAATCATTTGACTCCTCTATCGAACAAACAACATAATTAAATTTGGTAGTCAAAGATCTAAGTACCTTACTGACCACTGTACTCTTCTCTATTGTCTCACCATTTAACTTCATTTTGTTTACTATAAACAAGGTTCAACCCAGGTAACTGTCTACCTTTTCTCCTTCTTTCATGACGAGAAGTTCAAACTCTCTTCTTAGTTCCTGAAGTTGAGCCCTTTTCACCTTAGTGGATCCTTGATACTTCTGCTTCATTGAATTCCAGATTGCCTTCGACGTCCCTTTGTCAAGAATTGTCTCTAGAATTTGTCTATCTATTGCATGGAATAGATGATTTTTGACCTTCAAATCTTTGAGTTTGGCTTCCTCCACCATCTTCCCCCGTGCCTCATTTGCTGGTGACGTCCTAATTACCGATGTCGGTATTCCTTCATCCACCAGACTTCACATCTCCTTACTTCTCAGAAAGCTCTCCATCGTTATAGCCTAAAAATCGTAATGGTCGTCGAATTTTGGGATGAAGGGTTGCAGAAACCTCTTTGATTTTGACATCTCTCTTCCTCTCTCTGTGTTTCAGTCACACCCTTTCACATAACCAGGCCCTTTACAGAGCTCTGATGCTAATTTTTAAAACTCAGAGACTAATATAACAACTAGAAAGGATATTTTATTAAACAATAGCAAACTGAGGCTATATATCACCAATACAAAGTGACTAAGAAAATAAACAGCAACTGCATCTAACTACCCTATAATGTAGTGAAAGAATCAAAGCACTAACAAAAATCCTAAAAAATAGGTCCTCCTAAATACTAGTACTTATTAAACAAACTGATAATTAATTAACGACTAACTCTATCATATGGAAGCTACATCATGTGCATGCTAGGGAATTTGGCTCAGGAAATCAATTGTGAGAGGCACATAGAATGACACAACCATACTATATGACAATAGTTCAACTATCTAAAGAATCCTATAACGCATGGCAGATGCCGACATATTGATCTTAGATTTTACTTAAGATTTCTCACAAGAGATGGAGGATAAACCTGTCCAATTGTAGCTCTGAAGAACAACTTGCATATATGAGGACCAAACCATAGAAGTTAGATTCATTTTGCACATTAACATAAAGACTTGAAGTGTGTGATTTAGTTGAGATTAAGTATTTTATGTTTACTACTTTTGATTGTTGATTGTATATTTAATCTGAACATTACTTATGAGTTTAAAATTAGGGAAATGTGTTAGGAAAACTTTTTTAGCTAGGCATGCTGAGTTACTTGAACCGTAAGTAACAATCCTTCTCTTGTAATCAAACCTACATTGAATCCTAACAAGGCTGAATACACAAAACTATACTATATAACACAATATTTGGGAAAATTTATTGCAGCCTATATACAAATGATATCAATCAAGGAATTTAAACTTCAAAAGTATAAATTGTGACAAATCTTATGTCAATGTTCAAATAACCAAAAGATTTGATCATATTGATGATGAAGATGGAAACATAATCCATTGAAGAAGAAGAAGAAGAAAGTTTGTAAGAAAAACAGTTAGAGTTGCAACTGTAAAATCTCTTCGCTTCACATTATCCAAAAGGAAAGATTATATACATTATCTGTACAAGAGATATGTGGCTAGTAATAAACTAAGTATTACACGTGTCATTCATCTACAAGCTGAGAATAATAAACATATATGAGAAATAATACTATATGTAGGCTAATATCCCCCCTCAAGTTTGGTAAAGATGTCTGCCAGCTGGTCATGAGTAGAAATAGGGAGTAAATTTATGAGCTTGGAATTGATCTTCTTGGGAACTACATGGCAATCTAATTCGATGTGTTTACTACGCTAATGAAAGGTAGGATTGTGAGCCTAGTAGATAGCAAACATGCTATCACAAAACACAGATGCAGGCTGGTCAAAGTGAACAAGAAGATCATGTAACAAGAAATTTAACCATTGGAGTTCATAGTATTATAAGCCAAAGCATGATACTCTGCCTCAGTTGAAGACCTTGAAATAATGTGTTGCCTTTTGGATTTCCAGCATAAAAGGGATGATCCTAACATTACATAATAATCAGTGACAAATTTTATGGTATCAGAGCACCTTGCCCAACCTGAGTCAGTAAAGCCAAAAAGTTGTAATTTGCTAGAAAAGGAAAACAATATGCCTTTAGCTGGAACAAACTTCAAATACCTAAGAATTTGAGTGGCAGCTTGGAAGTGAGGCACACGAGGCTTGGAAACATATTGACTCAAGTGTTGTACTGCAAAAGAAATATTTGACCTTGAGTTGGTGAGGTAAACCAACCTACCAATCAACCTTCTATATGAAGAAGGATCATCCAAAATGGTACCTTCATCAACAAAGAGTTTTGTAGAGGGATTAAGAGGGACTGCAGATGATTTTGCACAAGGAGGCCAGCATCTTCCAAAAGTTCAAGTGTGTACTTCCTTTGGTTGAGAAAAATGCCAGTTGAAGATCTAGCTATCTCAACGCCTAAGAAGAAACACAATGGACCAAGGTCTTTGATTCTAAATTTCTGATCCAAGAGGTGTTTGACTTGTTGAATCTCAGACATAGAATTACCTGCCAAGACCACGTCATCTACATAGACAAGTAATGCAGTAAAATCATGTTGAACCTTTTTAACATATATAGAATGACCAGCATAAGATTGTGCAAAACCAAGTGAAATAAGGAAGGAGAATAACTTGGAATACTATTTCCTACTGGCCTGTTTTAGGCCATAGAGAGATTTATGAAGTTTACAAACTTTGGATTCACCATAACCAGATAAGCCAGGGGGAAGTGTCATGTAGACTTGCTCATGTAAATCACCATGGAGGAATGCATTGTTGACATCTAACTGTTCTAAGTTCCATCCTTTAATGGCAGCTAAGGATAAGAGTACACGAATTGTGGTAATTTTGGCCACAGGAGAAAAGGTGTCAAAATAATCAATGCCCTCCATTTGTGTGTATCCCTTTGCTACTAACCTAGCTTTGCATCTCTCAATGGAACCATCTGCCTTATGTTTAATTTTGTAAACCCATCTGCAGCCAATGAGAGTTTTATCATGAGGTAGATCAACCACATCCCAAGTGTGATTTTCTTCAAGAGCAAGCAACATTGCATCCATGGCCTTTTTCCAGCAATCATGTTTATTGGCTTGGGTAAAGGTTTTTGGTTCAACCTAAGAGGATAGAGATAGACAATAATGTTTATAGGAAGGGGAGCAGTTGTCATAAGATAAAACAGAAGACAGAGGATAATGCACTGCAGAGGTGTTTGGCTTGGGTGAAGAAGGATTATGTGTAGGCTCATTGGTGGGACCATGGGATTGTAAAGGATCAGAAAAAGGACAGTGGAGTACTGAGAGTGACATTTTGGTCTGGTATAGAGATGTGAGGAACATATCTATTTAGACTGGATATTGGACTAGGCATGGAGGACTAATTCAAGTAATTAGTGGCAGGCTGGAAAGAAGGGATATTATGAGAACTGTCAGGCTGATAGGATTCATGAATGACATGTTGGATAGGGGAGTTGGTGGAAGACCTGCCATGATTTGTGGGAAGTGAGTTATTAGAGGAAGTAGGAACTTGGTTTAAATCAGGATGGTCATCATATGTAGGTGATGTCATGGGGATAGAAGGATTAGGTGCAGGGGTCCCATGAGATTTGAAGGGGAAATGTGTTTCATAGAAGACCATATGTCTAGAAACAAGGAGATTGTGATTTTATAAATCATATAAAATGTAACCTTTAGTTCCTTCATTGAAACCAAAAAAAATAGCCTTTCTAGCTCTAGACTCAAATTTAGTTCTATGAGCTTGCAAAGTGGTGGCATAGCTCAAACAACTAAAGACTTTTAAATGGATTAGAATGGGAGGCTGTTGGTGTAGCAATTCATAGGGATTTTTGAATTTCAATATAGGTGTAGGTAGTCTATTTATGAGGTGTATAGCATGATGTATGCAAAAATTCCACATGTTCAAGGGAATTGAGGAATGAAAGAAAAGGGTTCTAGCCAGAAGATTTGATCATATTGATGATGAAGATGGAAACAGAATCCATGCAAGAAGAAGAAGAAGAAAGTTTGTCAGAAAAACAGTTAGAGTTGCAACTGTAAAATCTCTTCGACTCACAATATCCAAAAGGAAAGATTATATACATTATCTCTACAAGAGATATGTGACTAGTAATAAACTAAGTATTACACGTGTCATTCATCTACAAGCTGAGAATAATAAACATAAATGAGAAATAATACTATATGTAGGCTAATACCTTACATGCTAAAATACATGGTTAAATATTACATGATATATTGCTTACATTAAATTATTGAGTATTCTCCTTATGAATTGGAAACAATATCATATCAAAAGAATGAAAATGATAAATTAATTTACTGCACACACTTTCTATAGTTAAATAAAATGAATGAAGACCATAAATCAGCCACAATTTCAACAATGTCTTTCCTGTCATTTGCGAGTATGATGATATTTTATGAAACTTTAAGAATCATATCTTTTTCGAGTTATAAAGGATTCGTGGTCTTCTAGTACTCACCACCGATGGAGGTGCATTGTTTCTATGACGAATCTGTCTTCATTTTAACATTGTGCTTGATGTTATCTGCAATCCGCCTTTTTCGTTTTGATACTGCCCCTAGAGAGTTAACACCTCTTCTAGAAATTTTTTCTTCATTCCAGTTCTTATTCTATTTTAAGATTCAATTTCACAAGTTAAAATCAATAAAAATAAGCAACTGGCCGAAGATAAAGTGATGCAGTATGCTTGTGATGCAAGAAAACAAATGCAACATTTTCACATACCTTAAGATCTTTGGTGAATTCGTTTATGTTGTAGGAGAATATACTTGTTAAAGATAATGCGCCACTGCATTCTTTTTGTGTATAAAACTTTTGGCAGCATGTTTTAATTCCAACATGCCATTCCTCTTAAAAACAAAATATTTTCTCCCACATAAGCATGTTTGTGGCAAAACATCTGAATATAATCACAATAAAAAATTTATTCATCAATAACGCAAGCAACTGAAATAACAATTCTCAAATTACTCGGAACAATAATGAGGTTTTACCATAGAAAAAGCAAATTGGATAAGAATAATATTTCTTGTAGAACAAGTAAGCTACATAACAATCCCTATGGCAGATACTGCGTGTCAGAGAGCTTAATAATGTGTTAGAAGAGCTTGACACATTTCTTAAACTGTTCAAAAAAGATAGCGAAGTCTTGTAAAATTGCATGAGAAGCAAGAAAGACGGTATAATAGCATGATAGGACGACGTGGCTTCAAGTTTTTTCTTGGAACTTTTGAATTTTGAGGACCTGTAGATAAGCACGGCCTCTTTACAAAGAAGTTCTTCATATGGAATTATCGGTAGCACTTTGAGATGTGCATAACATTTTCTAGCCGCACCCCAAGTGGAAACCAATCACCAATAGCAAAGTTTACAGCTTCTCCAAATTAAAACCTAAACACAACAAGGGAATGAGTAAGTAACTATGGACCATTTTTAGAATTTGAACCAAATAGGATTAGTATTTCTTGCACAACTAGAAAAAGAAAAAATTAGGAGAAGTGAAATTGTGTTACGTGACATTACGGGGTGACTTTTATGAGAATAATAATACTCCCTCCGTTTTAAAATGACCCTTGTTTTAGAAAAAAAAATTGTTTCAAAATGAATGTTATTCTCTCTTTTCAATGTAGTAGAAATTGCTATTTTTCTAAATGTGTCATATATTTATTGCTCTGTATATTATTTCCAACACATTAATAAGACTAATTTAGTAAAAGTGCAATATCTTACGACAATATTATTGCATTCCTTAATCAGTGTGAAAAAACCTTAAACAACAGTCATTTTGAAACGGAAGGAGTAAATAAATGTCTCTATATGCCGAAACGTAATAAGGAAAGACCAACCTATCTATATGACTGCAAATCCGCAACAATACCTTTCTATTATCCAAACTTTAAAATGTGTTTATATAAGTACGAGGTATTTCTCCCTTTACATGCCGATTTTGAGAGATTGAGTCAGGAGGGAGAGAGAGAGAGAGAGTTAATTTTAAATTAATTTAAAATTTAATTATTATTTTTAATTGGATTCATAGGGTGGTTGTGATTATGAAGGAGAGAGAAAAATATATTTTTATTTTTTATTTAATAAAAAAGTTATGATTGAGTGTGTGTAAAACTATTTCTTATGATGATTTCCATTTAAGAATTTTTAGGCATATAAGATAATTTTCAATGTAACAAATTGGAATATTGTATTATTTAAAGAATTTAAAGATAGTGTACGTGTAAAAAAGTATTACACGTACATTCAATCAGAATATTTTACATTACCAAATTATAATAATATTTTAAAAATAAAATGTGATGTGACGAGATACATGTTTCTTATTGGTTGACAATGTAAAAATATTTTAGTGTCAATCTATATTTATTTTTCTCTTATTTAAAAGCAGATAATGTTTCATGTATATAAAATAGTCTAACTCTCTCCTTTTATATACATGTAACATTATTTGCATATAATATCACAAGCCTCTCCTTTTATTCATCCATTGGTCTATATTTTGAAATTTGTATGCTATTATTTATAATGTTCACTCATGCCTATATTAGTATTGTTATGCATAGTTGGTCCTAAGTACAAATAAAAGGAGAGATTTGTATTAAACAGTCAACAATTAACGTAAAATTTTGCCGAATCTCTATAACATAGATTAATTACGTAATAAGGTGAATGTTATGTCGTTGCCCAGAAGCAACATGCTCTATGACTAGAGTACAATGTTAAAAGAGCAAGAGTCGTTGCGTCGATGCCTAGATGTAGTGAAAAATAAGTAACATTTTCCATATTTTCTTGAACGAATGTGGATAAAGAATTTAGTTCATTGGATTATGATTCGTTTTGGAACATTAAATATATGAAAATAGTGGACATTATGGTTAGGAAGAAGATCAATTTCATGTGACTACAAGAAACTAAGTGGATGAGTGAAAAAGCGAAAGAATAAGACAACTTAGGTTTTAATATTTGGTACACCGAAAAAGTTAAATCGAAAAATGGGATGGGGATTATTATAGATAGGGAGTGGAAGAAGAATATTGTGGATGTGAAAAAAGTAGGAGAGCAGATAAAAGTCTTGGAATTTATAGTGGAACCAGACACCTTTAATGTTATTAGTGCCTACGCACCACATGTTAGGTTAGTAGAAAACTGTAAAGTAAAATTTTAGGAGTATTTAAAAGGCATATTTCAAGATATACCTCTAGGAGAATTTTTTTTTAGGAGGGAATCTAAATGGAGATGTAAGGAGCGTAGTAAGAGGTTTTGGGGGTGCATGGGGGTATAGTCTCGGGGAGATAAATCTAGATGGTAAATTCATCTTGGAGTTTTTGTCGACTTTTGATCTTACTATATCTAGTACATGCTTTAGGATAAAAGATGAGCTTCTTATTACTTATACGAGTGAAGTGACATGTTCTCCGATAACTTTCTTTTTTATTAGAAAGTGAGATAGGAATATTTGATTGAACTGTAAAGTTATATCAGGAGAGAGCTTGAATATCTACCATAGAGTATTGGTTATCAATGTATGAATCAAGAGAAGAGCAAAGAGAAGAAATAACATGGGAGTTCCATGAACCAAGTGGTGGAATTCGAAGGGTGAAAAACAAGGGAGTTTCCAACACAAGATCTTAGAGGGAGAATTTGAACAAACACAAGGAAGTACAAATGATATGTGGAACAAGATGAACCAAGAGATTAGAGAAGTATATAAAGAGATGTTTCGAGAATCAAAAGGTTTTAGACCTAAGGGTAAAAAATTATGGTGGTGGAATGAAAATGTTCAGAGAAAGTTAAAGTAAAAAAGAAATATTTTAAAGAATGATCTGGGTGTAAAAATATCGAAAGTTGGGAAAATATAACAAAGCTAAGAAAGAGACTAGGAAGACGGTGGGTGAAGCAAGAACCCAATATTTGACAGTTTATACCAATATTTAAGAACCAAGAAGGGAGAAAAATCTATATATTGGCTTTATAGGGGAGAGAAAGAAAGACAAGAGATTTGGATGAACTAAAGTGTATTAAAGACAATGGTCCAAATTCATGGTTTAGGAAAAAGATATAAAGGATGAGTAGCAGTAAGGCGATTGGGCTAAACAACATACCTATTAAAGTGTGGAAACCTCTTGGAGATAGAAGTATTGAGTGACTAACCAAAATCTTTAACAAAATTATAAGATAAAAATAAATAACTTATGATTGGAGAAGAAAAACTTTAGTTCTAATTTATATGAATAAGAGGATATACAAAATTCTCCAAATCATTGGGGGGTTAAAGTTATGAGTCATACCATGGAATTATGGACAATAGTGATTGAACGAAGACTATGAAAAAAGAATTAAGTTACTGAGAATCAATGGTTTTAAGCTTGGTATGTCAACCATTTATCTACTAAATCATGTGAAGAAGCTTTATGAGATGAACCAGCATGACTTGCACTTATTTTTCATTGACTTGGAGAAGGTGTATGGTAGACTGTCTCGAGATATTTTGTGGAAAGCCTTAAAGAAGAAAATGTTGGGTTATTTATATTCTAGCTACCCAATATATGTATAAAGTGGTATCGACCAGTGTGTAGACATGTGGTAGAGGGACGGCCGATTTCCACATTACGATAGGATTGCACCATAGTTTAAACATAAGCAACTATCTTTTTACTTTAATTTTGGATTTGCTCACGGAACACATCCAAGAGCTAGCATCGAGATGTATGTTTTTCAAATGATATAATACTACTTGGACAGTCCAAGGAGGATTTAAATGAAAGGTTGGATACTTGAGACGAACCTTAGAAATGCATGGCTTTCACATAAGCATAAGTTAGACGAAGTATATAGAATGTAAGTTCGACAAAAGGATAAGTGTTTCTAATTTAGAGGTGAAAGTTTGAGACCATTTCATTCCACAAGTCACATAGTTTAAATATCTTGAGTCTTTAACAAAAAATGATGGAGAAATATAAGGGGCTGTAAAGTATCAAATTCAAGTTGAGTGGATGAAATAGAGAAAGGACTCAAGGATTTTATGTGACACAAAAGTACCACTCAAGCTGAAGGGAAATTTTTTATAGGACAACAGTAAGACCTGCAATGTTGCACGAGATATAATGTTGGAAGATTAAAAATCAACACGAGAATAAAGTAAGTGTAGTTGATATGAGAATGTTGCATTATATGTTTGGTAAGACTAGATGGGATAATATTAGAAATGACAATATTAGAGGGAGTATTGAGGTAACACTTATAGTAGAAAAGCAGTGGAAAATAGATTTTGGTGGTTTGAGCATGTTGTAAATGTGCCTTAAAATCTTAGTTGATGAAGAGAAAGAAAACATATTTTAGAGATTGCATTTACCGCAAAAAACGGACAAAAAATCGGTCGATGAATAGTTTCGCCCGTACGGTGAATAATGTTATTTCGTACGGATGAATAGTGACGTCCGTACGGTGAATAATATTGAATAGTGTTTTCGAGTTTTTGGGCTTTTCGATTCGGCCCATGGACCAATGTGACTTTGGGCTTTGTTTGTTGGGTATTTGCTATTATAAATATGTATCTCTTATATGCTTAGTGTGTGACAATCTTAGAGTTTACACCAACAAGGGAGAGCAAGGGTTTAAAGGTATAACATAGGATTTCAGCTATGCACAAAGAAAATCTTGGATTACACCTTGGGTTTGAGTGATTCATATATTGTGAGTTGGAGAGGTAGGGAAACACTTGGGTAGAAAATAGGGTTGTTCTAGTGCGCCTTCAGGGTTGTTCTTGGGAACCTGAAGGCAAAGGCTATTTTCTTGTTACTCATCTGTGATCTCTTGTAAAAAAACTTCTAAGTATAGTGAATTAGAGAGCTGCTCTCTCCCCCAGAGTAGACCGTTTGATCGAATTAGGTAAAAAAAACCTTCAGTTTTTCTTACCTTATTCTATTATATTATTTGTGTACGGATTATTATTCCTGTAGACCATTTATTTTGGTTGCTATTGATCTTTGTCTCACAAATTGATATTGAATTTTGTCGTAATTCACAACAAGATTCACAACAAGTGGTGCGGTGAGTGTGGAGCAAAGGGATATTATTGAGAAGTGAACACCATGGTTAGTAGATGGCAGATCGAGAAATTTTCTGGTAACAACGACTTCGGGTTGTGGAAACTTAAGATGCAACCAATTTTAATTCAAGAGAAGTGTATCGATGCTTTGAAGAGTGAAACATTGATGCCTACAGGGCTTACACAGGTACAGAAGACCGAGATAGTGGATAAGGCCAGGAGTGCCATTATCTTGTGCCTCGGGGATAAAGTTCTAAGAGAAGTCGCCAGGGAGAAAACTGCGGTTGCTATGTGGGCAAAACTTGAATAATTGTATATGACAAAGTCTTTGGATCACAGGTTGTATCTGAAACAACAACTCTATTTATTTTGAATGGTGGATAACAAATCCATTGTTGAGCAGCTCATATAATTTCATAAGATTATCGATGATCTTGAGAATATTGAAGTGTAGATTGATGATGAGGACAAGCCTTTTCTCCTATTGAGTTCCTTACCCAGATCCTTTGAGCACTTTAAGGATGCCCTTCTTTATGTTAAGGAAGGTACTATTACTTTGGATGAAGTCCAAACGACGGTGAAATCCAAATAAATTTCAAAGTCAAAAGGTTTGAAGATTGAAGATAGTGGTCAAGGCTTAAATGTGTCAAGAGGAGGAGGTAAGCGTAAAGGGATGTCTAAATCAAAGAGGTCTGACAAGTCAAAGGTAAAATATTTTAATTGTCAGAAAATTGGTCACTTTAAAAGGGATTGTCCTGAAAGAAAGGTCAATAAAGATTCTATTCAAGTTGTAGTTGCATTGGGTGAGAAAAGTTATGAGGATGCCGAAGCACTAGTAGTATCGAGTTTGGAAATGGAAGATAGTTGGGTCATTGACTCAGGTTGCTCTTATCACATGTGTCCAAGAATAGAATACTTTGAAACTTTGAAGATGGTGCAAGGTAGAGTAGTTTGCCTTGGTAATAATAAGGCATGCAAGGTTCATGCTATTGGTACGGTCAGATTTAAAATGTTTAATGATCGTGAACTTCTTATTCACAATGTGTGGTATATTCCAGAACTCAAACAAAATTTGTTATCTATAAGTATGTTTGATGATCTAGGCTATTGTACTAGAGTTGAAAGTGGAGTGTTGAAGATTTTGCGTGATGAATTGATTATTGCTAAAGGGTCTAAAATATGTGGTTTATATATTTTAGAAGGTTTAAATGTTATTATTCATTCATCGTTTACTAGTGGAGGCTTTTATGACAAGGAATGGTTATGGGATTTGAGTTTAAGGCGTTATGAATACCTTGAGAAAGTTTTAGAGGAGTACAATGAATTTTGCAGAAATCAAGGGATAAAAATGCATGTTACCACTTAGTTGTTATTGAGTTTTTGGGGAACAGTTGAGGTTAAAACAACTTACGTGGTTGGTAAAGAATTTCTTCAGAAGAAGAATAGTGAAAACCAAGGGAGAAACTTGGGAGAAACTATAACCGAGAAAACTTAGTTTGAGGTGGAGTTTCCAACTATGGATGCTAGCAGTAGTGAGGGAATTGTTACAGAGATCTTTGATTATCATTTTACTCATGATAAGGTAAGAAGGGTTATTGTAGCATCTCAAACGGACGGTTATGCTAGCCTTGCATATTATGTTTTTAATGTGGCTGAAGGACTGCAAAATAAAAGAAGAAAAACCTTCAAGGAGGCATTTGAAAACATGTGGAGTCAAGGGTGGTTGAAAAATCATATTTGTAGACTTGTTAAATTACCTAGGCCGAAAAGGGTAATAAGGAACAAGTGGATGCAAGTTGCGAGATCAAGATTCAAGGGTTGCTTGAATTTGATCAAAGTTATTGATTAAAGTTTCACCTTGGTAGAGAGCAACAATGTTGTTGATTGTTAAATTGTTATCAACATGGTTTAAAGTCAAGGTGGAGATTATTGTAAATATTCCTTAAAACCTTTGGTGGTGAAGAGAAAGAAAATATATTTTGGAGATTGCATTTACCGCGAAAATTGGACGAAAATTCGAGAAAAAAATTGGTCGGTGAATAGTGTCGCCGTACGATGAATAGTGATATTCGTACGAATGAATAGTAACTTCTATGCGGTGAATAGTGTTCTCCATACGGTGAATAGTATTTTCGAGTTTTTGGGCTTTTTCGATTCGGTCCATGGATCCATGTGACTTTGGGCTTTCTTTGTTGGGTATTTGCTATTATAAATATGTATCTCTTATATGCTTGGTGTGTGAAAATTTTAGAGTTTACACCAACAAGGGAGAATAAGGGTTTAAAAGTATAGTATTGTGTTTCAACTATGCACAAAGAAAACCTTGGGTTACACCTTGGGTTGGAGGGATTCATATATTGTGAGTTGGAGAGGTAAGGAAACACTTGGGTAGAAAATAGGGTTGTTATTGGGCGCCTTCAGGGTTGTTCTTGGAAACCTGAAGGCGAAATCTATTTTCTTGTAACTTATATGTAATCTCTTGTAAAAACTTTCTGAGTATAGTGAATTAGAGAGCTGCTCTCTCTCCCATAGTATATCGTTTGATCGAACTGGGTAAACAAACCTTCAGTTTTTTCTTACCTTATTCTATTATATTATATGTGTACGGATTATTATTGCTGTAGACCATTTACTTTGGTTGCTATTGTTCTTTGCCTCATAAATTGATATTGAATTTTGTCGTAATTCACAATAAGATTCACAACAGGGCATATAGAGAGAAGGCCTGTAAATTCTATTATAAAAAGTGTAAATTAGATGGAGATGAATCAAAAAACTAAAGGTAGAGGAAGATCTAGAAAAATATAAGAGAAATTATTAAAAAAGATATCGAGATTAACAAATTGGATAGAAACATGTTATTAAATAGAACATTATGGCAAAATTTGATTCATGTAGCCGATCACACTTAGTGGGGGATGAGGCTTGGTTGTTGTTGTATTATTTATAATGTTCACGAAGATTTAAAATGAAAGATGGCAACTATTCTTATCTTGACTTGGGCATGAAATATATTGGCCCATTAACATATTTAGTCAATAATTAGGACCTACCATAATTGCTCTTCCCAGACCTTAACTTCAAGATTCGACCTAAAGCATGAAGTCCAATAGGTTAAGGATATTTTTGATGGTATGACATAAAGAAAATGAAGTCAAGATAGAAAATGTCTTCGTTATGCCTATTCCCCAAAAGAATGGTCTATACCCATCAGAACAAATATTGGATTTGCCATAGAAAAGCACTTGATCTAGGTAGATGATTGAAGAAAGACCGTCAAATTACAGAATAAATTATATCTCAACACATGTCCATTTAAACGATGATAAATATCGTTAGTATATAGAAACACTAAGGGGAAACTCAATATAAAAGGCAAATAACACTAAATTAAGGCACACACTCTCAAAAGCCTAAGAACATTATCCATTGCCTTATTCATTCATTGACTTAGATATTAGATTGTTTGCAAGTACCACCCCCTTCATCTCTTCAAACCAGGGAATTTTTTTTAAGGTGAAGCACCAGTGAATGTTGACATCTTATTGGCCTCCAACTCAGTTTTGAGATACTTTAGCTCGGTCAAGATCAACAACCATTAAATTTAAACACAAAAATTTGTTAATGTAATACTTTGTTTATCTAAGCTCATGTAAAATCGATTTGTTTTTGTTTTTCAAATGTCATGTACTTTTCAATAAATAGAGACATTTTGTTGGCCAAAAGAAATAAAGAAAATAATTATTCTCATAACTTAGTCTAGAATTTTCAATCTCTAAATAATGTTTCTCTCTTTATTGCATAATAGAAAGAGTAAGAAATATTTTTTTAAACTATCACTACAAGATAGGTTTAGAGTATTTGTGAAATTCACATTTAGCTCATAGTGAGCTTCATACAAACTAGTGAACTGAAACTAACAGGAAAGATACTTAAAAAAAGTGTAAAAGAAATGACAACCTAGTAGTAATTTAGAGATCTCTTGTGTTGGATAAACAACAAGTGAAGTTTCCAGTTGCGTCAGCTCTCAGCAATGAGTACATGATTGGGTGAGAGGAAGAACTCTTTCTTTTATGACAAAACCTCACTGAATAAAACTAAAACACTACTAAAACTACTTTCTTGGTGAGCGTGTGGAACTCTTTCTTCAATTCCTAAGGTCAACTTTTATAGGCACAAGTGTGGATGTGAAAGATGGTAGGCCTTAAATCATGGGCTTTTGATGTAAACAAGGTTCATCCCATATTCAAATCAACATATTCTTTTTTTCTCTCTATTCTTCGTGAACAAGCATTCTGGTACATAAAGTGGTGGGGGACAAGGTGTCTGGTGCAGGCTGCTACAACAATTAGTGGCACAGAGGTACAGGCGGCACAACATTTATGTGCAGGGTGCATTTTGCAGGGATGGTCCCCACCGTACTACTCATTTGTTTTCTTATGCCATTAATCTTATCCACTTGATTTTTTATTTCTTCCAAGCACAACTCTTCCACGCAAGCCCTAAAAATTTACACACTTCATGCTCTTGGCCATTATCTTCTTGTGATCTTCAGTAAACTTTTTATTTTCCTTTCAGCTATCTCTTTCAGATGCTGTCTAGACCAGTCATGCCTCAACTTGTCTTAAACTGCCTTGAAATTCATTAACACACACATGAAAACTTCAAAAGGAAGCACCTATTATGCTAAAAGCAAGATTAGCTAAAAACGCTAAAACTTAATAAATAAACATTAGATTCATCACAAATATTGAAATGAAATGGGATAATAATAACACACTAAAAGTGGATTATCACTCCCCCAAACTTGAACTATCGCTTGTCCTCAGGTGATGCGATAGAGATTGACAGGAAAATACTAATCACAACCATTTAAGATTAAAACATATATGTGTAGGGACACTCTGAAATTTTAAATTGGTGGACCATTCCAAATATTGGCATAACTCAATCTTGGAACTGATCTAAAGTGAATGCATGATTGAGGTTTACTTGACTACTTCAGTCACACCAGTACTCTTCATCAAAATAAGCTAACCTAAATGCAATTATAATTCATTAAGTCTGAGCTCCAAGGGTTATCTTTTGGTTTCAATAAGGGGTTTTAACTGACTCTTTCTTGACTTTTTTCATGAAATACCAAGGACCACACTTCTATTTATTTATTTATTTATTTATTTTTATTCTTTTGCTCAATGGTTCACCTTTTCACTAGACGAGATATCACTTGTAGTGAGTCCAACCTACTATTGTGATGAAGACACTAGTTGTTCCTCCAGATTAATACATTGCGTGCATCAACCATCACATTCATACATCATATCACACATAGCATATCCACGAATGTGAATTATTACATGCATTCATACATAACATAGGTTGAGACTCATGACTTATCATAAGAGTCTGGATCCATCCCCAACTAAGTTGGTGATAGATCTTTGTCCAAGCTTCTCCCCAAATCTTTTCTCATTATACACACCAGTGAGTCAGTCTTAAGGACAATTTCCCAGCAAGTGTCCTTGGAACTCATTCTCCAAGAAGAAAATACTTAGCAACATTGTCCCCTGCACGACCTAATGGTATACAATTCCCTCACCAGATCCTTGCAAGGATTTCTTAGGACTTTCCCCAGCACTCACGCTCCTTAGGGAGCCTCACTTGGAAGCCTATTCCCCAGTACAAAGTCATCTTACGTGACAACAATCTTCCTCAGTAGAGACATCGGGTTCTTCCATCAATCTCCTTTTTACTCCATTTTTCTTAGAAAACTCCCCTGCAAAAGTTCTTGATCTATCAGTATCCATGATAATATCCTACTAGTGGTTCTTACACCATTTTTCACTTTGATTCTTACATCGTTTCCATACAACCACATCGATTCTTACACCGTTGTCATCCAGTGACTTCAGTTCTTCACCGTTGACATTCAGTCATTTTGGTTCTTACACTGTTTGTCGTCTTATTTTACGACTCTTATACCACTATTATTCCTTTAAGTTCTTTCGGGTTTTACATCAATTTTATTTCCAATAATGAGCTATCAGTTCTTACACCAATGGCGATTGAATTCTCAATCCCCAGCTATACCAGTACAATTCCCTAAGAAGAAATGATTGTTGGCCTTCCCCAGTAAGTAACATCTCAATAGATTCTTTTCAAAATGAAGGATTTTCCCAGCAAGCTCACTCATTGTGAGTCTTTAAAAGAATCTATTAAGTAGTCTATCATCCTGGATGATCTTTATCACCTAATGAGGAGGTTTTCACCTCTCATGTCCCCATCTTATTAATCTATCCCACATGATAGATATGTCCCATCAATATACCATGTTTCTGTCAAGAGATTTTATCAAATGTGTTCTATTAAAAGGGGTTAAATCAAGGTGTTTTCATCAGAGAATTATCTACAGAGTTTCATTGAGGGTTCGCCAGGGTTTTACCAAGAAGTTTCAACAAAGTGCTATTATCAAGAGGTTTAATTAAGGATTTATCAAAGGGTTTCAATGGAATTTTCTATTAAAGGGTTCCACCAGAATTTTATTAAGGGATTTTATTAAAAGGTTTTTGTCAAGGTGTTTTATCAAAAGGGTTGATCAGGAGTGTCATCGAAAGATTCCACCAAGAGGTTCTACCAGAATTTTACCAAGGGGTTTCATCCAGAGTGATTAGGGTATTACTAGAATCCTACCCGATTCCCGTAAAATGATCGGATGATCATGAGAATCATATGCAAGTTTCATACAGAAGGGTTAAAACTGATCAAAAAGGGTTTCATCAGGGGTTTCACTAAGGGGTTTCATCAAGGGTTTCATTAAGGGTTTCCTTGGGGATTTCATCATATTTTTATCAGAGGGGTTTCATCAGGATTTCATCAAAGGGTTCCACCAGAGTTTCACCATGGGTTTCGCCAAGGACTTTATCAAGAGTTTCATCAAAGAATTATGTCAAAGGGTTCTATTAGGAGTTCCATCAAGGGGTCTCACCATATTTTATTAAGCGGTTTCACCAAGAGATTTCATCAAAAGGGTTTTATCAAGGGTTTCATCCAGGGATTCTATATGAAGTTTCATCAAAGGGTTCCATCAAAGGGTTCTACCAGAATTTTATCAAGAGGTTTCACTAGAGTTTTTAGCAAAGGGGTTCCATCTAGAGTGATCAGGGTATCACTAAAGCCTAACCTGATTCCAGTAACATGATCAGATGTTCATATGAATTATATGCAAGTTTCATCCAGATGAGTTAAAACGGATCATCAGGAATTAATCAAGGGGTTCCATCAGGAATTTATCAAAGGGTTTCATCAGGGTTCTTTCATCAGGGTTCCATCAGAAGTTGTATCATGGGTTTCATCGGGAATTTCGTCAAGGATTTTTTCGGAGGTTCCATTAGGGGTTCTACCTGGTTTTTGTTTTATCAAACAAAGATTGTAGGATCACTACAGTCCTACTCGACTTCTGTGATCAGGGAGATCGTAGGCAAGTTGATCAGCAAGGGTTCTACTAAGATTTCTATCAAAGGTGGGTTAGGATACTAACAGAGCATTAAGGACTGAGCAAACTTTACTCATCCCCGAGATCTATTAACTACGTGATTAAAATTAAGGTTCCTCTTGATATATAATTATCTTCCACCATGAGAAGATGAAGGCTCGCCGTCATTATCCTCTCAGTTTGAAGTTGATTAAATAGGGGAAGCTGTCGTACCCCAAATTTTGACCACTATTTCTTTCTTGTTATTCCTTAGAATCTAGGTCATTGACATGCTCAGGGTCGTTTATAAGGCATCTGGTTAATCCCAATGAACTAAAAAGACAAAGGGGACCATTTTAACTTTTTAGTCCCTCTTAGGAGTTTGTTTTAATTCAGGGATGTTGCTTGGAATGTTATAATTTCGGGGGTTATGCTAGAGGGATATTACCATTAGAAACTAGAAATTTTGTCTTATTAAAACATATTAGTAAAAAAAAAGTATTAAGGGGATTATTTGTTTTAATAGCATGGGTAGAATAGATTATAATAGCGTTATTAGTTAAATGGGGTTAAATTAATATTAGTATTATTTTTATTAATATTAAGTTATAAATTAATATGATGATTAATTAAGGTTAAAGTAATTTTTTTAATCAAATTATTTTTAATTGATATATTATCTAACTAGGGTCATAACAAGGTTATTAGAGCTTTAATATTAGTATTAATATTATTATTAATATTAATATTATCATGTAATTATTATTAAGATTATTATATACTCGTTAATGCTGTTTCATTTTGAATAAATGGAATGATCTTGTTGGTAGCAAGAGGAGTATAAAGAGTTACAAGGGAAGGAGGTCATGAGCTTAAATTTCACCTTTCTCATTTTTAGTGCATTTTTTTTCTTTTATTTGTCTTTTTTTTTCCCTAACTTTTTGTATTAATTTCAAATCATAAAAAATTACAAAAAATAATATTTTTTTATCATTTTATTATTAATTTTCGTAAATCTTATTAATGCATTTTCTAAAATATTTTTTTTCATTAAAATCATGATTTTATGCATAAAATCTATAAAAAAAAATCAAAATATTTTATTATTATTATATTATCATATTATTTTTATTATCAAAACTAATTTTTTATTTAAATTCACAATGCCATGAATCCATCCAAATTCATTGGCTCGAGCTTTAAGAAATAGAGAAAATCAGGTTAAATTAAATTATTCCTAAATAAGACAATCTCATTTAATTTTTTAACCTAATTTTACCTATAAATAAGACTCTTTTCTTTTTTTTTTCATATTTTGTTCATCCACATTTTACAAAGCATACTCTAAAAAGTTATTGTTCTTCACACTAAAGAACAACAACACTAAAATCTTAAGCCTCCATCGTCACCATCATTGACACTAAAACCCTAAACCTCCATCATCACCATCGATCTTTTTTAAAAAGGGCGTGAGAAAGAAGAAATTTTTTGAAAAAGGTGGGAACGAAGACGTAACGAGCAAGTGAGAATAAAAAAAGCGAATATTGTCTTTTCATCGTGAACAATCTATTTTCCGTAGGTTGGTATACCTCATTGATAAAATTGCTTGAATTATTTATATTTGGTGGATGTTTTATTTAGATCTGATCTCTAATGTTATTTTGGTTTAAATTCGCTAATAAATTCTTTAATCATTTTTTTTACTAACATCATAAGATATTTTAAAAATAACAAAAAAATCAATGTCTTTAAATCAATTTTTTTTAACATATATAATGAATCAAATTAGTTTCTCAAGACAATATTATGAATCAAAATTAATTTAGTACTAACATGAATTAAATGTTTTTTTAATTCATAGCATAGCCAAAATCAAGTCAAAGTATATCTTATTTTAAAACTAAGAAGCACTTAGTTTCATATGCCTGTAAAAAGTTTTCGAAACATAAAAAATATGTAATTCATTTAATTAGGGAAAATACAAAACACAATAAATATTAGAAATAAGTAAATAAATAAATAATTGTTTTTTAGTTAGGACATTATTTAGGGTTATATAATTAATAGAGTTTAATTAGAATTAATTAAATTTAATAATTAAATAGTTAATTTAATAAAAAGTTAAATTTTAATTTTTTAAATAATTTTATTAATTACTAAAATAACAATAACTAAATAATAAAAAAAATAATATAAAAGTTGGAAGGGTTATAAATGGATCATGGGAGGTATATTTTCACATGGGCTTAAGACCCATATGCTATCTCTAAAACCCTAACTTAAAAAAAATGGTAAAAAATAAATAAATAAAAAATAAAATATATATAATTAATTAGGATTATATGAATAATTAATATAATAAGAGGATTAATTAAAATAAAATAATTAGATAATTATAAACATGGGATAAAATACCAAAATAGGATTAGGGATTTAAATTAATGTTAGGGATTAATTTTTAAAATAGGTTAATATAAATAATTTAAGGAATATAGGATTAATTAAGGTATATTAATTAGTTAAGTAATTAGGGATAATTAGGGAATACTTTAAGATAGTAAGGGATAAAAATCATTTAACAACTTTTAGGGTTTTAAATCAGGGATAAGGGATATGGGCTTTGGGTTTAGTAAATTTTTAATATTAGAATAATTATACATATAACATCACTATGGGTTTACTTTCTTCAATCAAAGTAATGGGATTTTTACAATCAATCAAAAGAGATAAAATCAATCTAACATGTCTGAAATCGTAAGTCTTATGTCCTTGTGCATTGAGGCAATTTTAAAATCAAATAATTTTTCGCCCCTATGCGTTGAGAACTTTTCAAGGTATAAAAACAACCAACACACCAATATTTTTAAGACGAACTACAGTGCTCTGATCCTTCAATGAACTTAAGGATACATAGGCATAGAGTTGTAACACTATAGCGAGTATAATTATAAAAAAAACCTTTTTTGATCCTTTTTTTTTGTAATTTAAATATTTTTTTCTCATACCAATAACTTAATCCTTTGTAACTAAATAAATAAATCAATTAATAGATGATGTAAGCAAACATCTTTAGGAAAAACTAGTAACCCTAGACTTAGAAGAGGATCCTATTGAATGCAATGGAGGTGAGGGGGTGCCTAGTACCTTCCTCTCACTTAATCGACTCCCGAACTTAGTCGTTCACCCTTAGTTATTAGGTTTTATCATTATTTATCTGATCCTTAGGAACAAATAAAATATGGTGGTGACTTTGTCATTTTGCTGGTTACGATAGGGTGGATGACATTTTAGGAAGTTTCCTAGAAAACGTGTGAGTGAGGATAAAATATGCTGAAAAGACCCTTATTAAATTGTGGGGTCAGTCAGTAATTCTGAAATTAGTATGGGGCATTACAAACTGGTGTATCAACTTCCTTATTAGCTCTTAGTAGCTATTAATTGAAGCACAGGGAAGGCCCATGTACCATCTGACGACAACATCTCTGAAAGTTCCTGATAACAACTTGCATTTTAGAAAGTTTTGCGCTCCTATGATGGCCATTTTCATGTTGACGGAGGCTACGTGCTCATAGGGATTATTGCTTATGTCAAACATGCCAAGGAGGGAGGTTTGAAACCCTCAAGCAAAGACACCCTCATATTTTGTTTAAGACTGGTTGGGGATCTCAAAATTCCACGTCTTCTGGGGAATTGACCTCTTATTGATGTTATCTGATGTTATGGACATCATCTTCTAACGTTCGATTATGGCATCGTAGTTCGTCCATGGCGGCGCACATCTCACCATGACGTCAGCATTGTCGCTACCACTGGTGCCTTCTGACACAGGAGATTGAGCTCTCCTAGTAACCATAGTTGAGGGTGGCTAAATGGAGCAATGAAGGATCAAGACATGAAGGATGATGGTAACGAGAGAAGGTGTGGTTCATGTTAATTTTATGGAAGCTCCACGATGGGTGTCACTATACTGGTAAAAAATACAGGTGTGTGTGATCTCCTTGCAAAGGCAGAGAGACTCATAGGCCTTAGTTGATGTATACCACGTTTTAGTGGTGAAGGCTTACTCATGATGGTGAGATCTTATGTACAATGTTTTTTTGATGTTGTTTAGGGGACCAACTAACATAAGGTGAGATACCCTGTTTGTGGCAAGCACTGTTAGGGTTACAGGCGGGCGATTTGGAATAGTCGTGTGTTGTGGTTACTAGTATGAGTGCACTTTTGGATTTTGAGTGATGTTTGTCACATACTAATTTTTAACCCTAAGATCCCACCTCTTTGTGCATCATCTTGCATATCTACGTGCTTTATTGCTAATAGGTTTGTGTAGGAATAATGGTTTCGAGTGGAGTTGGTATTCATTCTTACAGTTAAATACTTTAAGGTGTGACCAATGGACTTTGATTTCAAAAGGTCCTAGGGTTTTCTACTGGTCATTTTATTCAGAATGTCTCAAAGGGGGCTTGGCGTGTGTCTCAAGGAGAATTAGGGCTTCCTGTTCATTGGTGTTGAGCATGGTCATTTGAGGATTGGTTATGGTTTTTGTGGTAATTTGCATCACAAGTTGTATCATTATTTTTCAAAGGATTCCTCAGGGCATGGTTTGTGGATCAAGTTTCATCATCGTCTAAATCATTGATTGTACGAGCAATAGATGTCAAGCGGGATTTGTTTTTATTCATGGAATTGGATTATCATGTAAGTTCTTTTGATCTACAGAGAAAAAGTTTGGACTTTGTTGTTGATAGTTTATGACCAATATGTTTGGAAGTGTAAGAATCTTGGATCGGGTTTAGGCAAGAGGTTCTCAAAGAAAAAACTCAAGACTCATGAAAGCTCAAATTAATTCAATTTTTTATAAAGTTTAAGTTCAAACTATGATTGGATTCGTTTGAGTTGCAATTTTCAAAGAGTTAGTTCACCATTCAAGAATTCAAGCTTAATTCGAATAGATTTTGCATATTTGTTCTCATGTGAATAAGTTTCATCAGATTTAATTCAAAGATTCAAAGTGAACAAGTTAAAAATCCAAATTGATCCACAACCAAGGCAATATCCATTTTCCGAAATTCAAATTATGTTGATGGTATAATTACATTACATTTTTTACATGTTTATACAGGAGTGTCAAATTTCCATTAATCAAATCAAGAGAGTTACAGGAGTTTCATAATTGTTACAAAGGCTCAACATTTAGAAATCCAAAGTGTGTTTAATGCAAGTTCTTGAAATTTCAAATTACACCACTTGAACTCTAAGGTACAACAACCATAGACTTCACTTGATACAAGATAAAACCAAAACAAAGAATATTGCCAAGCTTATCAAAAACCACATGAATTGCTCTTTTACGCTAAAAGTATCTAGCTACTACTACACGATACATATTCCTACCAAGCTAAGAAGCAAAATATGGATTTTCACAAGGTTGCAAATGGGGAACATCTGGATTCGATGCTTGAGAGTCTATTCGCTCACGTTGCAATGAGGAAACAAACACAAGATTAACATTGGAAGTTGCATATTGCATTCTTCAATTGATGTTCTAATTACCTGTTAATATAGAAAATAAAAGTTAACATTAGAATTAGATATAAATACGAGCATATTTTAAACTATAGTATAGGAATTATACCTTAAGCATTGGGTATTATTATGTACTATGAATTAAAGAAAGTAGTAGCCTTAGCCCGGCGGAACTTGTTAAAACACTTGACAGTCCTGCATTTCCAAAACATAAGTGTTAATAAGCAAGGACATGGATGCAATGAGTTGGTACTCCATTTGTGCATAATAACAAATCAAATCAAGAGTAGAAGAACAAATGACCACAGAAAAACTTGTTTGTGATCACTGCTATATTGATACAAAATTGAGATGGAAAAACACATTCAATGAATTCAAAAGCTTTCAAGATCATGTTCCACACCTTTTCAAAATAATTTGAAACATGTCTCAGACACAATTAAATGAAAAGGGGATGATTCTTCAATTTGTCCACAAACATGTCGAATAAAAAACATAAAGGAATTTTTGCAATTTCTTACAATGTTTCCAAAGCAGGTTTGACAGGATAATTTTTCATTAAATTTTGAATCAACAAGTTCACATGGATGTACTTATAAATAGGACAGGTATTTTTGTAAAGGGTGGGGGGCGATTGAATATGTTTTCATTTCTCACAAAATCACATTCAGCAGGGCAAGGATATCACCCATATCAACACAAAAGGAAGAGCAGCTAGAAGTACACATGCACAAAAACACCGCGCGAAGGAGGGACACTAAAAACATCATAGTATCACATACGCGTATAGCAGAACGACACAACACGTAAAGCATTCAACCTCACATCAGTCTTTCAATCTCATTTTCAACAACATCAGTTCACAAAAGCGGTACATATCAAAGAAGTCGAAGAAGAATACAGCGAGAAAGCGAAAAGTTACGAACCTATGAACAAAGACGAACCGTGCCACATTTGAGTCAACGCTCGCTCCGAAGCGTTATTTTGCTCAGTTGCATGCCGTTGTCGAATCATCTACTTCCGATCGCGCCCCTCAGTGTAAGTTGATTCACCGCTTTCTCTTCATGTTTCGTAGGTGATGATTGTAGTTGCTGTTGTGGTTACATTATATTTTGTGTAATTATGTTTAGATTTGAGAAAAGAAGAGTAAACAGAGAAAGGTGATTGGGGTCACGGGGAGACGGCAAGAGATGGAAAAGAGAAAGTGCAAGAGAGAGAGTGAGAGAACGTTGGGGTCTTGCTGAACACACAAAATTTCCTTGTCTTTAAGATCAAAATCGGGTGGGCTTTTAAGCCTTCAACCCATTTGTGTTTTATTTCTCCTATGCTTTTTTAAGAATGGGCTTGTCAAAAAGAGCCCAACTATTTTTTTGTTTGTTACACCATATTTTCATTTCTTGCGCCTCATTTTTAAGATTTAAAGTTTTTATTTTCTTCCTTCTTTTTGTGTGTGCAATAATCGTCATTTTTGTTTGGTGAATTTAATTTAATGTTAATTGTGATTTTGGTTTTAAAGTTAATTTATGTATTATTATTTGAGATTTAATTAAGGTGGTGAAATTAAGGTGGATTTTGATGTTAAATTCAGACCTTGATATTAATTTTGATGGTGATCGATTATTAATTTAAAATTGAGATAAATTCCTAATTAGAATGTTGATTTATCATTTTGTTAGAGTGTGATTGAAAGTCTTTAGTTATATTTATAATCAAGCTCATGATATCATTAGAATTACGAATGATCTTCAAGCATTCATGTTTACTTCGCTTTGTAGAAGTTTGTGATTCCCTACAATGATGCATGGTACGTTTTTATGATTCGGGCATTCTCTCAAGTGATTGAATTCCATCTTGATCACTTAGTGATAATATTAGGACCAATCTGTTTCACGATAGCTTCTAGAATAGATCTTCCCTTAAATCTTAATTTTAGGTCCTTATATTTAAGTTAGACTTTTCGTTTCATTTAAAACTAATATCTCTTTTCTCAAAAAATATAAAAATACTTTAACTATATCTCTAACTGTTTTCTCAATTCCTAAAAAACACTTCACAAATCGGAATCTTTTTGCCTTCTTGGCTTTTTAGTTTAAAACTTCTCCAAATGGGTATGCTTCATAGCATCGTCCATAAAAAACA
The DNA here is from genome assembly GCA_963859935.3 of Lathyrus sativus. NCBI lineage: Eukaryota > Viridiplantae > Streptophyta > Magnoliopsida > Fabales > Fabaceae > Lathyrus > Lathyrus sativus. Next base: position 479,938,624 of record OZ012739.1, on the reverse strand, counting down.
CACAACAAATCAAAAACATTTTCAACAAGGAGAACTATGAATGCTCTGATTTCATTCCCGTCAAGATACGTAGGCATGAAATGCGATGTCTTGGCGAGCATACTTAGAAATAGCACCTTAGGTCTCTTCCCCTTTACATTTTCACCCTTTAGCAGACAATCAACAAATAACACAACAAAACAAGAGGTTCTTGTAGAGTACTATAGATACCTAGAATGCTAGCACCTTCCCTAGGTATAGCCAACCCTCGAACCTTAGATTATCTTTTGCTTTGTTTTGCAATGCATACTTTGGATTATTCCTTCTTTTTCCCTTCCCTTGGATAAATTAAAGATTGATGGTGAATTATGATTTGTGATTCAAGTTAATTTAATAGCTTGATATCCGATTCTCACCGCGACATAATGGCTACTTCACCGGGGATCTACCTTAAGAGGGTTACCCATAACTTATTTTGTATGTGTTATTGTATATTTATATATATCTGTCTGCTTGAGTTTTTCAATATGGCAAGGTTGTTACATCGTATGGTGAGATAAGTCCTAACCTGAACTTGTGTGTACACCTATGATAGGATTATGGTATAATCAATAGTTAATTGTTGGGAGTAGTCCTAACATATTTAACATATGATATAACCACGCTCATTGGAGGCCCCTTTGTGATTACTGATGTCATGCGAGTAGTCGTATTGGTATTACTTTTTCCGACCTGGGAGTCCGTGAAGATGATGACCTTAGTATCCCTTCACCTCTCCTAACCTCTTTAGGACGTAGTACAGTGGTCATCCAGGTGTAGACCTGTGGTGGTTGTCATGCGATACTATACTCATATGAGTTTATCTTGAGAATATTATTATCTGCATGAGTAGTCGTGCAAGCCGATAATATCCGAAAGATTTAGCGATGACTCTGGTAACCTTGTTAGAACCCATTGCGCAAGTGCTTTACCCCTAGTACACACCCTGTGGTTGGTTTTTAACCCAGACTCCATGCTGTGATCATGAACCTTTGATCGTGTTACCTATGTGATTTGCATCTTGTCTTGCATCGCGTTGTATATCATTTGCATATTTGCATGATTCATTGCATACATCCGTTTGTCTAGCAACTCATTTCTAGCTGTCTATATCTTCCAGTGTCATATGTCAGTCGTCAAGCTGATTCCTCGATGCATATATGAGACTAGGGCTAACTACAGACGCAAGATGTCAGAACAAGAAGTACACAACACAGAGATCCAAATGGAGATCGATGATCTTAAGTAAAGCATGACAAATCTCACTAAAATGCTCTAGGTCTTGATTTCTAAAGGAGAGCAACCCCAAAGGACTGTTATCCAGGAGGTTTCAAACGTTGATCCTCAGCCTGTTCAGGTGCCACCTTCAACTTGGCTAGAGTTTGGTTTACCCCATAATTATTCTCCATCTCTCGCATCTACTACTATGATTGGTCAAACTGTCAAACCAATGTTTCAAGCTCCTGTTTTCGCTGAGCCTAAACCTGCGGTTCACACTGTTGCCGGGACTATCCAAGCTCCCTTTGAGAATCCTCTCTATGAGTATAATGCTGTCAGTTCTCAAGGTGAAGACCGTGAAGACTTTATTGAACCTGAGGCCATCCATGAACAGTTTTAGACCACATACAAGAGACTTCGAGCCATTGAGGGTACTAACTTCTTTAGTGTGGATGCAGACAACATGTGCCTGATTTCTAACCTTGTTATGACTTCCACATTTAAAACTCTCGAATTTGTGAAATATAAGGGTCACTTTGTCCAAGGGCTCATTTGGTCATGTACTTTCGAAAGACGACTGCTTATACCAACAACCAAAATATGCTCATCCACTATTTTCAAGATAGCTTGAGTGGAGCTTCTCTCAAATGGTATATGAATCTTGAAGATAACAGTATCCACTGCTTCCAGGATCTTTCTAATGGCTCTTGACCACCATTAAATTCAAAATATGTCTCAGAATGAGAAAGAGTCTTTCAAGGAATAGGCTCAGCGTTGGAGAGAACTCGCTTCTCAAGTTGAACCCCCTCTAATAGAAAAGAAGATGACTGGAATGTTCATGGACACCTTGTCTGCATTCTATTGGGAGAATATGATTGGAAGTGTTTCTTCTAACTTCACTGATTTGGTAACTATTGGTCAAAGACTCGAGGAAGGACTCAAAAATAGTAAAGTGTCCAAGGCTGCTGAATCTTCTAATGATGCGAAAAAATCTTATGGGAACTTTGAGAATAAGAGAGAAGACCATACCAATGCTGTTATGACTGAAGTGAGAACTCGTCCTAGGCCTCAGCATGTTAATCACCCTACCATTGATGCTGTTACTCCTGTGGTTGCTACTCCACGACCAAATCAAGATCCCCAACATCCGGGTGTAGAGCAAAACCAGTACCATAATAGGAATCAATTTGATCTTATTCCCATGATGTACACTGAACTTTATCCTGGTCTGATTCAGAAAGGTTTTATTACCACAAGGACTCTGCCTCCTCCTCCAAATCCTCTTCCAGCTGGATTCAGATCTGATCTCCATTATGCATTCCATGAAGGTGTCGCAGGCCACGATTTGGAAAATTTCTATGCACTAAAGGCTAGAGTGCGTGATTTGATTAAGGTCGGAATCCTTAGCTTTCATGACACCAATCCTAATGTCTAGACAAATCCTCTGCCAGGGCACGCCAACTGAAGCTTTAGTCGACTTCAGCTGGCTATCTTCCCAAAATCCAGTGTTTGAGACATGACAACTCATCCTTGTTATTGATTAGTCACTAGGCCATGTTTCTATTATTTGCATTTTCCTTTTATTTTGTACTAGCTGTTTGTCATCAAATTGTGTTTGTACTTTCGTGATTAATAAAATGAGCATTGCAACTTTTTTTTTTGTGATTCAATTCATTTGTGTTTACTATTTACATCTTTGTGATGTCCTTTTAAAAAATATTTTATCTCTTTTCCATTTTCTTTTGGATTGTACAAAGATTGAGGGAGGATGATGAAAACGTTATACCCATAATTACTGGTATGCTTTCAAATAAAATTTGCTGACGATGTAAGGCATTGTTTCAACTCTCAAACACTAGAGAAATAAGGAAGTAATTCCCCTTGTTAAAACCTTCGAGCCTATAAGTTGGAGTTTTTTTCTATACAAAAATCCACAATCTTAACCTTGGGGGTAGTTCTCAGTTAACGCAGTTGTGCGTTCGCATAAGACACGTTTTGTACAAAGGTTGCATTCAAAAATTTCCTTTGCACACAACAAGCAGGTGTCAGAGGTGTCCTTCAAGTCGAAAGCAAATGATGGTTCACCATAATCATTAAGTCAGGTAGTCACCACCTTTTCCTTTAAAGAAAAAAGTCAAAAGAAAAAGTCTGCTAAGTCAAAACCTATGAAGGAGACATAGGAAAAACTGGGGCATCCCGCTGACTGTAAGCTTCAAAAGAAACAACTCAGGCAAAAGTTAGGGATGATAAAAGAGGAAATCTTTAAATATTCACAATGAAAATCCTCAATGGCGAAAAACAACTAAGTGTTGTAAGGAAGCGGTGACTGCCATCTCAAGAGTCCCTTAAATTCTAAACCATCATCATACTATCATTAGTGCAATTCCCAACCTCTGAGAACCTAAGTGTATTGTCTGAGTTAACCGAGCATAGGAATGAAGATCATCACGAAGATTTGGTGGGCACAAATAAACTTTGAGCCTCTATCCTTTGTTTCTTAAACCGTGAACCAAGCCACGTTACAACCCTTAAAATAACTAACTGAAGCAAGGTTATTTTGAAAGCATACTATAGCAAGGTTGCGTAAAATGACTCCAAAAAGATCTTTACAGATCATTTGTTTTGGCATCACACTTTTTTCTTTAATTTCCACTTCGAGTGTCTTGAGCCGCCGTGTTCTGACTAATGACTCATATGTTTTGCATCTTTAAAAAAAATGATTTTGATTTCAAAAGTTGCACAAACTTTGCATTACCATGTTTGTATGAACACTTTTGTTTGCAAACTGGCTTTCCTCTCAAGGAATTTTCAAACAGTTGAGAAACTTGGTCAGTGATCCTATCAGGGGCTAGTTCCTTCCAAATCCTATTGAGAATCTGTTCAAAATTGGTTGTTCATTGCAAGTCCTTCTCAAGAATTTTTTTATCCAAAAGATCTTTCAAGACTCAGACTAGGGCAAGCTTTCCAAGCGCGCAGTAAGATAGTCATATCCAAAATCAATCAAGTTGAAGCAATGACTAACTCATCTATAACTGTCAGCTAGTCTGGGGCAATTTATTTGAAGAAACCCCAAGCAGCTCCTCATCCTTCCTACAAGGATCAACAACTTGATACAGTTTACAAGTGTGACAGAGATGTGTCTAGGAGTAACATCTTTAGTCCCTGAGCAGAACGCCAGCGATATCCATGGTGAAGAATCAGTCTTCCAATTTTGTCTCCTCCCCAAAAGATTCGATTCATGCCATCAACATCTGCATTTGCATTTGATCATATATCATAGCAAAATTCATATAGATATTCATAGCAAGAGTGTTTCATCCTCATTTTCATTCTCCACAGGTCGTATTGTTATCGACGTCCTACCTTATGGTCAAAGTACTACTTACTTGGCATCTACCAAAAAAATATTGTCATGTTTATCGGATGTTTTTCCAAATATTTCCATTGTGATTCTGACGCTTTTCCAGAATCTATCCGAAGTTTTACCAGATGTGTTTATCTCTCTGATGTTTTTCCAGATTGAGGATTTTGTTCTGATGTTCTTCCAGAACCTATCTGATGTTTTTCCAGATTGAGGATTTTATTCTGATGTTCTTCCAGAACCTATCTGATATTTTTCCAAATATTTCCATTATGATTCTGATACCTTTCCATAATTTGTTTCACTCCCCTAGTGAGTTTCCATATATACATTTGCGATTTTGATGCTTTTCCAGAATTTCATTTCTTTTACCGTCTGACGTTTTTCCAAGCGTGTCTTTAATTTTGATGCATTCTTAGAGTTTCATCTCTTTTGTTGTCTGATGTTTCCAAATGTGTCTCTTGTTCTGATTTTTTTTCCAGATATGACCTTGTTTATCTGATGTTCTTCCAGATATGATGTTACTTATCTGATGTTTTTCTAGATATGTCTTCAAAATACTTTCCCGTACATTTAATGCTTTTCTAAATGTTTCGGATGTATCTTCAAAATCTTTGTCTTCATCTAATGTTCTTCTAGATGTCTTCAATTTATTTATGACTTTGGTTAACAGCTGCTAAATGTTTTCAAGTCTGTTTTCATTCTCCATCCAATGCTTTTTCTGGATGTGTCCTAGAGTTTATTCGATGTTTTCCCGAATATCTCTGATGTGTTCCGGAGTCTATTTGATGTTTTTCCTAATATCTTTGATGTTTTCCGGAGTTTATTCAATGCTTTTCTGAATATCTCTGATATGTCCGAGAATTTATTCAATGCTTTTTTAAATGTCTCTGATGTTTGCTTGAAGGTTCTTAATGTTTTTCTTTGAATTCTCCTCACCTCATTCAATAATCTTCTGAATATTGTGACTCTTTTCCATCCAGTTTCATTCATGGATGATGATTGTTGGTTCCCTAATGGAGTTGAGTCTCATCCCCAGTGGAGTTAGATCTTTTCCCCCGTGGGGTCTTGCTTTGTTTGCTAAGTTGTTCCTCATTGGAGCTTTCATTCTTTAGTTGTACTTTCAGCAACATTTCCATATATAGTTATCCCTTGTGACGTCTTTCCTCACATGATCTTTATCTTGCATTCATTTCATATCATGTTATTTCATGTCATATCATATGCATTCTTGTGGCATCTTAGGGCCAAAAAAATGTGTGTTTATATTTAAGTCTCTCCTATCACGTCGAGACAAAAATTTCAATTTCCATATCCCTAGATAGAAGAAAATTAAATAGGGGCATCTGTCACACCCTAATTTTTAACCATAAAATCCCACCTATTTGTGCATCATCTTGCATATCTGCATGCTTTATTACTATCAGGTTTGTGCGGGAAATTGGTTTCAAGTGCAGTTGGTATTCATTCTCACAGTTAAATACTTCAAGGTGTGACCAATGGACTTTGATTCAAAAGGTCCTAGGGTTTTCTACTAGTCATTTTATTCAGAATGTCTCAAAGGGGGCTTGGTGTGTGTCTCAAGGAGAATTAGGGCTTCCTGTTCATTGGTGTTGAACATGGACATTTGAGGAAGGGTTATGGTTTTCGTGTTAATTTTCATCACAAGTTGTATCATTATTTTTCAAAGGATTCCTCAGGGCATGGTTCGTGTATCAAGTTTCATCATCATCTAAATCATTGATTGTGTGAGAAATAGATGTTAAGTAGGATTTGTTTTTATTCATGGAGTTGGATTATCATGTAAGTTCTTTTGATCTAAAGAGAAAAAGTTTGGACTTTGTTGTTGATAGTTTGTGATCAATATGTTTAGAAGTGTAAGAATCTTGGATCGGGTTTAGGCAAGAGGTTCTCAAAGGAAAAACTCAAGACTCATGAAAGCTCAAATTGATTCATTGTTTTTATAAAGTTTAAGTTCAAGCTATGATTGGATTTGTTCGAGTTTCAATTTTCAAAGAGTTAGTTCACCATTCAAGAATTCAAGCTTAATTCGAAGAGATTTTGCATATTTGTTCTCATGTGAATAAGTTTCATCAATTTAATCCAAAGATTCAAAGTGCACAAGTTAAAAATCCAAATTGATCCACAACCAAGGCAATATCCATTTTCCAAAATTCAAATCATGTTGATGGTGTAATTACATTACATTTTTTACATGCTTATTACAAGAGTGTCAAATTTCCATTAATCGAATCAAGAGAGTTACAAGAACTTCATAATTGTTACAAAGGTTCAAAATTCAGAAATCCAAAGTGTGTTTAATGCAAGTTCTTGAAATTTCAAATTACACCACTTGAACTCTAAGGTACAACAATCATAGACTTCACTTGATACAAGATAAAACCAAAACAAAGAATACTGCCAAGTTTATCAAAAGCCACATGGAATTCTCTTTAACGCTAAAAATATCTAGCTACTACTACACGTCACATATTCCTACTAAGCGAAGAAGCAAAAGATGGATTTTCACAAGGTTGCAACAAGGGAACATCTGGATTCGATGCTTAAGAGTCTATTTGCTCACATCGCAGTGAGGAAACAAACACAAGATTAACATTGGAAGTTTCATATTACATTCTTCAATTGATGTTCTAATTACCTGTTAATATGGAAAATAAAAGTTAGCATTAGAACTTACATGTGAATGCTAGTATATTGTGAACTAAAGTATAGGAATTATACCTTAAGCCTTGGGTATTATGATCTATTATGAATTAAATAAAGTAGTACCCTCAGCCCCGCAGGACTTGTTAAAACGCTTGACAATCTTGCATTTCCAAAACATAAGTGTTAATAAGAAAGGACATGGATGCAATGAGTTGGTACTCTATTTGTGCAGAATAAGAAATCAAATCAAGAGGAGAAGAATAAATGACCAAAGAGAAACTTGTTTGTGATAACTGCTATATTGATACAAAATTGAGATGGAAAAACACATTCAATGAATTCAAAAGATTTCAAGATCATGTTTCACAACTTTCCAAAATAATCTAAAATGTGTCTCAGACATAATTAAATGAAAAGGGAATGATTCTTCAGTTTGTCCACAAACATGTGGAATCGAAAACGGAAAGGAATTTTTGCAATTTATGACAATGCTTCCAAAGCAGGTTTGACAGGATAATTTGTCATTAAATTTTGAATCAACAAGTTCACATGGATGTACCTATAAATAGGAAAGGTATTTTTGCAAAGGGGGGATTCACAAGAAACAACTTTCACACCAGAAAAATCCACACATAAAACTCACAAAATCACACATTCAGCAAGACAAGGATATCACCGATATCAACACAAAAGGAAGAGCGGCTAGAAGTACACACACACAAAAACAACGCATGAAGGAGGGACACAAAAAACATCATAGTATCACATACGCATATAGCAGAACAACACAACACTTAGAGCATTCAACCTTACATCACTCTCTCAATCGTATTTTCAACAACATCAATTTGCAGAAGCGATACATATCGAAGAAGTCGAAGAAGAAGAATATGGCGAGAAAGCGAAAATTTACGAACCTGCAAACAAAGACGAAACCATGTCATGTTTGATTCAACACTCGCTCTGACGCGTTATTTTGCTCAGCTGCACACCGACGTTGAATCATCTACTTCTGATCGCGCCCCTCGGTGTAAGTTGATTTACCATTTTCTCTTCGTGTTTTCGTAGGAGATTATTGTAGTTGATATTATGGTTACATTCTATTTTGTGTAATTTTGTTTGGATTTGAGAAAAGAAGAGTGAACAGAGTCGCGGGGGAGTCCTTGAGTAAAAGAGAGATGGAAAAGAGAAAGTGCGCAGGAGAGAGAGTGAGAGAACGTTGGGGTCTTGCTGAACACACAAACTTTCCTTGTCTTTAAGATCAAAATCGGGTGGGCTTTTAAGCCTTCAACCCATTTTTTTTATTTCTCCTATGCTTTTTTAGGAATGAGCTTGTCAACAAGAGCCCAACTATTTTTTTTGTTACACCATATTTTCATTTCTTGCACCTCATTTTTAAGATTTAAAGTTTTTATTTTCTTCCTTCTATTTTCTTGCAATAATTCTCATTTTTGTTTGGTGAATTTAATTTAATGTCAACTGTGATTTTGTGATTTTGGTTATAAAGTTAATTTACATATTATATTTTGAGATATAATTAACGTAGTGAAATTAAGGTGGATTTTGATGTTAAATTCAGACCTTGATATTAATTTTGATGGTGATCGGTTATTAATTTAAAATCGAGATAAATTCCTAATTAGAATGTTGATTTGTCCTTTAGTTAGAGTGTGATTAAAAGTCTTTAGTTATATTTATAATCAAGCTCATGATATCATTAGAATTACAAATGATCTCCAAGCATTCTTGTTTACTTTTCTTTGTAGAAGTTTGTGATTCCCTAAAATGATGCATGGTAGGTTTGTATGATTTGGGCATTCCCTCAAGTGATTGAATTTCATATTGATTACTTAATGATGATATTAGGATCAATCTGTTGCACGATAGCTTCTAGAATAGATCTTCCCTTAAATCTTAATTTTAGGTCCTTAGATTTAAGCTAGACTTTCCGTTTCATTTAAAACTAAAATCTCTTTTCTTAAAAAATACAAAAATACTTTAACTATGTCTCTAACTGTTTTCTTAATCCCTAAAAAACACTTTACAAATCCAAATATTTTTTCCTTCCTGGCTTTTCAGTTTAAAACTTTTCCAAAAGGGTATGCTTCATAGCATTTCCATAAAAAAACACACAACAAATAAAAAATATTTTCAACAAGGGGAACTACGAATGCTCTAATTCCATTCCAGTTAGGATACGTAGGGACGAGATGCGATGTCTTGGTTAGCATACTTAGAAATAACACCTTAGGTCTCTCCCCCGTTACCTTTTTCACCCTTTAGCAGACAATTAACAAATAACACAATAAAATAAGAGGTTCCTGTAGAGTACTATAGATACCTAGGATGCTAGCATCTTCCCTAGATATAACCAACCCCAAACTTTAGGTTCTCTTTTGCTTTGTTTTTGCATTGCATATTTTGGGTTATTTGTTCTTTTTCCATTCCCCTGGATAAATTAAAGATCAATGGTGAATTATAAATTGTGATTCAAGTTAATTTAATAGCTTGATATCTGATTCTCACTGCGACAATGTCAAAACTATGATAGTGTAGCATTATGTATATTGGATGGCATCCTCCCATTCTAGATGAGCATCTTAGTATTAGGAAGCATTCAAATGATTTGAAAAATGAGCTTACATCATATATGCATTGAAAACTTAGTTTTTTATTTTTGAAAAAGCATTGAAAAATAAGTTTTTGGGTGGACAAAGCATTTTAGATTGACACATGCGTGAATAGGTCAACCTATACAAGTTTCATATTCAGTATAGGTCAACACGTAGAATCTCAGGTCAGCTCCCATGGATCAATATTAAAGCTTGTAGCCATTGTCCAGAGGCCACCTCACTTAAGTTGACACATGGCAACCCGAGTACTTTATAGGTTGACCTGAAACCTTCATAGGCCATCCTGAGTACCTTGATAGGCCAACCTATTGCTTCAATAGGCCGACACATACAATGCCCTATCTCAACAAATTTATTTTTACTCTATCACTCTTGCATTCCTTTTGCTCATTTTCTCCCATACCTATATACACTCATACATGCATATTTTTCTAGCAAGGTACTAGTGTAAAACCTAAACAAAACTAGAATTACAAAGTTTACCCATCATCTTCAACCTTTCTTATATGCATGCACACAATCAAACTACATATAATCATTTTTTGATTGGGTGACCATCTAGGTTAGGGTTGGTAACATCCAATTAGGTTGGTGTAACCGAGAATATTGGGTTGGGATCTTTGTGTGTTTCAAATAAGAAAAACAAGCTGGGGTTTTACTTCAAGATCATTGGGATTTGAAGGTTTTGGACAAGATCACACAAGCACAAATTTGACAGAGTGAAAACCTTGGGATAAAGTGGTTCCTTGCAAGGGAGTAACGCAAGACAGTGAATTGTGTTCGAGAATCTTGGGTTTAACAAGTGTGTGTTAGGGATTAATCCGATCAAGCAAAAACCTTAAAGGCGATGAGGTCTTTCAAGTAAGTAGTTAAGAACAGGTGGATTGTAGCAGCATTTTTAGTGACTTGATCAAACTTTTATCAAGGGTTTGGAGATGGTAGGATCAACAATAAACCATAGGGTTTGTGGGGTTAGAGTTCTTTGTCTCTTATATAAACATTTTTACAAAGATAAGGTCAATTGCAAGTATCTCAATTCGATTTCGGATTGAGAGCAGGCGTACCCATAACGAGGCCGATTAGGGAACCACCTAAACAAATCTTTGTATCACTCTCTCTATCTCTATATTTCTTTAATTTTTATTCTTGCAAATTAAGGAGTTCATAGTTATTTGATTAATTCGATTTGAAATTGTTTTTCAACTATCTTCTAAAGTGTTGTTGTTGATATAATCAAAATCACTTTGATTGTTATTGACTTTTAACATCAACGAAACATATTGAATTTCCAATCATTATCGGTCACTTATAAAGTGTTTGATAAACTGCCTTTGATTATTTTAATTAATTTGTTTTCATTGGAAATAAGTTTTACGAATATATTTGCATTTAATTGTTTCATGAATTAATCGTTGTTGAATAATTTGTGTTCATTTTCATCCTAATTGGTTTACGTTACACATATCCAAGCTTTTTGATAGTAGGTCCGGTTAGACGATTCGATTCGGATTGTTTCTGTTGTGCCATAAAACTTTTGAAAACAATTTTTGGCAAAAGTTTTGTTTTTTTTATTTATGATCTATTTACCCCCTTTAGATCGAATCTTATCGTCTAATAAGTGGTATCACGAGCTCTAATTAAATCTATGCTTAATATTTAATTTTTAGAAGAATGACTATCGAACTTAATGGAGCGTACAATAGAGCACCAATTTTCACCGGCAAATATTATGGCTATTGGAAATGTCTTATGCATATTCATGTCAACTCCGTTGAAATTGGTATATGGGACACCATCAAAAATGGTCTGAATGAAATAACCATGACCAATTATGAGGGTGTTTCCGTACCTAAACCAGAAGCATAATGGGATGTCAATGATTGGAAATTATGGTCACATGATTGGAAAGCGAAAAATATTCTCACTTCCACTTTGGGTGTTGATGAGTTTTATCGCATTTCTCATTGTGATGCTGCCAAGTATATGTGGGATGCATTAGATATTGCCCATGAGGGTACTAATGATGTCAAACAAGCTAGGATCAACATATTAAATCAAGAGTTTGAGTTGTTTCATATTGAGCATGGTGAAACTATTGCGGATATGCGAAAATGGCTTACACATCTTATCAATCGATTAAATGAGTTAGGTAATCTCGTTTCCAATTAACTTTCTACTAACAAAGTGTTAAGGTGTTTAAGTAGGGAATGGCAACCCAAGGTCACCACTATCAAAGAGGCAAATGATCTTAATTCATTTGATCTGACGACTTTGTTCGGTAAGTTGGAAGAGCATGAGCAAGAACTCACTTACTTAGCAAAATACAAAAAAGAATGTGAAAAAAAATGAAGAATGAGAAAGGGAAAGACAAAGAAGAAGGTAACAAGTCCATAACTCTAAAGACTTCTAGCTCAAGGTCTTTACATTGTGAGCATAGTGATAGTGAAAGGGATGATGACGAGAATTCGTATGAGGAGGATATGAGGTTGTTCATAAGAGATACAAAAGGTATATAAGGAAGAATGGTATTAAACATTTCGACAAGAACATATCCAAGTTTAGAAGGTTGACAAGCTCCTTAAAGGATGATGAAAAATGGAAGAGTAAGCTTAGAAGATCTTGCTATCATTGTGGTGAAGTTAGTCATTATAGACCGGAATGTCTAATGAGAAAGAAAGACAAAGAAAAGAGCCACCACAAGACTTCTAGCAAGTCTAGGAGAACTTATGTCGTTTGAGTGAGTGCAAGTGAGTCCTCTAGTGATAAAATCACAACTTCAAGTGTCGAATCGGCTCGGATTTGTCTTACGACAAATAGAAAGAAAACGAAAAAATGTTGAATGTCTTGACTCTACCAAAAAGATGTGGTATATTGATAGTGGATGTTTAAGGCACATGACGGGTGACATATCCATCTTCATTGACTGTGCCAAAGAGAAAGGGATTTGTCATGCATGGAGATAATAGCAAAGGTGCTATAATTGGAAAAGGTAATGTAGGTAATCTCTCGTCTACCATTATCCTGATAAAGTTCCAGTTGATGGCCTTAAACATAATCTTCTAAGCATATGCCAACTTTGTGACAAGGGTTTTAAAGTTACCTTTACAAAAACTTGTTTTTTTTTTGCATGATGAAAAGAAGGAATGTTTGTTTAAGGACTTGAGGGTTAATAATACTTATATGCTAAACTTAGATGAGGTATACTTGGTTGGAACTAAGTTTCTAGCCATCATGAGTGAAACTCTTGGTTATGACATAAATGCCTAGCTCGTCTTAACTTTGAACTATTGAACAAAGTATTCTCAAAAGATTTAGTAATTGGTCTACCTAAAATAAATTTCATCAAAGACCATCTATGTGAAGCTTGTCAAATGGAAAAGCAAATGATAATCTCTTTTAAATCAAAAAATCTTATTTCTAACTCGAGATCTCTTGAGCTTCTCCACATGGACCTTTTTGGCCCCTCTAGGACCAAAAGCATAGGTTGAAACTATTATGGTTTTGTTATTGTAGATGATTACTCTAGATTTTGTTGGGTCTTGTTTTTATCTAGTAAGGATGAGACCTACCCGACTTTTAAACAATTTTCTAGATTATTCCAAAATTAGATGAATTTGAAAATCATTTCCATTCGAAGTTATCATGGGGGAGAATTCCAAAATCACATCTTTGAAAATTTTTGTGACAAACATGGCATTGGGAATAATTTTTTCGCTCCTAGAACTCTGCAACAAAATGGTCTTGTGGAATGTAAAAATCGGATTTTAGAGGAGTTAGCAAGGACTATGCTAAATGAAGGTAATTTTCCTAAGTATTTTTGGGCGGACGATATTAACACAACTTACTATGTCATGAATAGGGTACTCATACGTCCTATTCTAGACAAGACCCCCTATGAACTACTTAGAGGTAGAAACCTAATGTTTCTCACTTACATATCATTGGATATAAATCTTATATTTTAAAAAATGGAAGGGATAATCTTGGTAAATTCAACGCAAAATTCGATGAGGGTATCTTCCTCGGATACTCACAATCTAGTAAACAATATAAGTTTATAACAAGATATTACTTATAGTTGAGGAGTCCGTACATGTTATGTTTGATGAGTCCTACCAAAAACATGTTGGGAAAGGTGTTGTTTTTCATGATGTAGGTGTATCTTCTCAAGAAATTCTCAATGGAACCGAAAAAGGGATTGATCAACCTAAAGTGGTAAACAATGAGAAGAAACAAGATGACGATCATGAAGAGAAGAAGGAAGAAAGTCCAGTTGCAGTGGAAGATCTACCTTTGACTTGAAAGATATCAAAGGATCACCTTATTGATAACATACCTGGGGATATCACAAAAGGCGTGACAACGCACTCTAAGATAAGTAATTTATGTTATTATTTTGCTTACGTTTCTCAAGTAGAGCCTAAAACTGCTACAGATGCATTGCTTGATGAGCATTGGCTTATGGCCATGCAAGATGAACTAAACCAATTTAAAAGAAATGAAGTTTGGGACCTTGTCCCTCGTCTTAAAGATCATCAAGTAATTGGCAACCGATGGGTTTTTAGGAATAAGCTTGATGAAAATGGGGTGATAACCCACAATAAAGCCCGACTAGTGGCGCAAGGCTATAATCAAGAGGAAGACATCTATTATTAGGAGACTTAAGCTCTGATGGCTCTCCTTGAGGCTATACGTCTTCTACTATCCTATGCTTGCACTAAAAAATTTAAAAATGGACGTGAAAAGTGTGTTTTTAAATGGTTTTATTAATGAAGAAGTGTATGTAGCTCAACCTCCTGGTTTTGAAAGTTACAAGTATCCAAATTATGTGTACAAGCTTAAAAGAACTTTTTATGGTCTTAAACATGCCCCTAAGGATTGGTATGAGCGACTAAGAAAATTTATAATTGATCAAGGATACTCAAGGGGAAAAGTGGATACTATTTTATTCATTAAGCGCCAAGAAAAGCACACCTTTCTAGTTCAAGTTTATGTCGATGCTATTATCTTTGGATAAACTAATATGCAACTTGTAGAAGACTTTTATAAGCTTATGCAGGGAGAGCTTGAGATGAGCCTTATGGGGGAGTTGAATTACTTCCTTTGTCTTTAAATCAAACAACTTAAAGATGGTACATTGGTGTGTCAAACCAAATATTGAAAATATTTTCTAAAGCGTTTTGGCATGGAATAAGTAAAGTCTATTGATACACCTATGGCCATAAATGTTAACTTGGAAAAGGATGTAATGGTAAGGATGTAGATGTGAAGAAATATAGAGGTATGATCGGCTCTCTTCTATATCTTACCGTATCTAGGTCAGATATCATATTTATATTAAGTGCACATTTTGACTTAAAATAAACCATCTTTCTTGGCACTTTTCAACTCAATTCTCATGTTTTCAAAGATTTAATTCTTGTTCTTGTGTGACTCTTCAATTATATTGAAAATTCCGTTGGATTCTTTGATGCGTGTGTTATTGTGTATAAATTGGGCATAAAACATCAATGATTAAGACACAAGTGAATTGGACAAGGAAGCCAAAGAAATGTGAAGATTCTGCAATGTTCGGCGAACAGTAGCGAGCAGCCAGTGAATGCTCGTTAGGCGAAGTATCAGCGAGGAGGAAACCTTGGAAGTCAGTAGCTAAAGGACCTAAAGTTCACTGTCTGAACTTATAGCGAGGTAGTTCACAGTGCGAAGAATTGCTCGCACGAGGAACTCAGATATTTTCCAAAAGCGGTTTAACTGTTCTTGAGGCACTTCAAGTTCCAAAAAGGGGACTTCGTTAGGCGAATAGGTACTTTGCAGTGCGAACATGAAAATTTTTGTAAATAATATATAAGTATTTTTCTTGCTTTTTAGAATGTTATGTTATATTTTTGGGATCAGAATTTTATCTTTCTTCATTCCAAGTATATTCTAGAGAGAGAAACACAAATCTTAAGACGTAGAAGGTAAGATCTTCAATCTCTTGTTGGGTGTGGATGTAATCTTTTGATACATTATATATTTCATCTAATGTATGTTTGTGAACTAGTTTTGATTCAATATTGTTGATTGTCTTTGATTACATATTTGTGGTTCTTGACAAAACTCTTTTCAAATCTTTGGTCTTAAATTTTCATCTATCAATGAGAAAACTTTTGACATGGTTTTGTAAGTTGATATTCATTTGCATCATATTGTTTTGATTAGTAGCATGAGTAACATGAGTAGGATCAACACGGTAGAGACCATAATAACGTTCTTGACGCGGACGGTATTGAGGATGCATGATAATAGAGATGAGAAACTTGTCCACATACATTTAGCAGATTAAGTGAATGTATGTAGAAAGTTTGAGTTGTGTATAACATGATTAGAAAAGTGCATGTGTTATCAATAAGGTTGACCTCTCGACTTTGCGTTCGACATAACCTCTGTTGTGTGTGATATGTGATGATATTAGATGAAAGTTTAAGTTGTGTATAACATGATTAGAAAAATGTATGTGTTATCAATTGATGAGATCCAATCCCAACAAGGCTCCATTTATATTCCAGTCTTTACTTTATATTTCCTGCCTTTATTTGTGGTCATTTGATATTTTAACCAACCTTTTCACAACTAGCTTAGAATTGTAGAGACCGTTGAACAATATTTTTTCCCTCACACCGATCCCTGTGGAGACGATATAAATCCCAGAGGGAATCCTTCCAAACCTAACTTTTTGTTTCTTGCCGCTTTACTGCAGTTCAAACAAAATGGCGTCGTTGCCGAAGATTGGTGTTTAGATATTGAATTGCATTGCAACAATTTCTATGTTTTTGAGCTTTGTAGAGTTGTCTATATTGTATATATTCTTGTTTTCTTTTACGTTTTTGTAAGTGTTGTTTAGGGATGAATGATGAGAACTTCTTCTAGATTGGTTGTTATTTGTATAAAAGTATCCAATGAAGATTCTCCCAAGTTTGGATAGTGATGGTAGGATGTTGAGTGTGTGAATGCAAGCAAGGTAAATTGTACCGCTTTATAGAATGTTAGAATGATTTAAGAATTTTGTGCTTTATGCAAATGTGTATTTTTATTTCATTTTGCAACTTGTTTGAATGCTTGTTTCACTTAGGTCCAAAAGCCACAAATTGTGAGAAACCTCCATGTTTACTATATGCTAGGATGATTGATAACTTTATTTAATTCATGCTTAATCTTTTGATTATTGTGCTTTTGTGGAAGCATTAGAAATGATCAAGGCAATTGTTTATATTAAGCACAACTGTATCAAAAAGTAACTTACCCGTGAGTAGAGAGAATTTGTTAACCCCTTTGAGTCTAAACAATTTAGATTTCATTTTAGTGATGAACTTTGTTTTTATACATAATTTGAAAGTATAGTTCATCATTGAATTTTGTGATATTCTAAAAAAAAAATCTTGAACCTTTTAACATTGTTTTAAATTGATTTCTTTTCCATAAAAATCAAGGAGCATTCACTTGAGGTTTGGTTGAATTTAAGTTTAGGAGAATGAAAAGAAAAAAAGTGGTAGGTTGCTATAAAAGTTTGAAAATTTTCAAGCAAGCATTAAGAAAAAGTGTGAATATGAATGTGAAAAACAAAAGAAAAATAATGTTTGTTTGAAAAATAAAAATAGAGAATGAAACAATTGTGCAAAAGAAACTTTGAGAAGGTTTGCAATAGAGGAAAGAAAGTGGTGAATGAAATTAGGATGTGTAAATACCATGTATAGTGAATGTTTCTTTTGCATCGACAATTTCGATTCAATGGCCTTTAAAAATGTCCCTTTGTTGTAAACCCAACCAAGCTGCAATTTTTAAAGCCCTTAGTGATCTTTTTGCTTTCAAATTTTCATTTTTGATTGTTAGATGAATGTATGAATTGGATTGTTATTAGCATTGTTTGTCAGGTGAGTGAAATTTCCCTGCGGTTGCAAACACGTTAATTTCTTCATTCTTATTTTGAAGAGGAGTGTTAGAGTGATTCAAGTATGAGAATTTAGTTGTTATTTGAAATATTTCATGATATTTATTTAAGAAGTAAATTATTTATAATTGCTAGATTCTATTGAGTGGTGAACATTGCTTGTGCGCATTCTCTTGCTTGGCCAACTCCTCTTATTTGAGAAAATTTCTCTTGTTTGAATTTGAATTGTTATCTCTTTTCTTGGTTGAATCTTATGCTTGAGAAAATCCTCTTGTTTGAGAAAATTTCTCTTGTTTTCATTAGAGGCATACTTTGCTTGAGGACAATCAAAAATCTAGTTGGGGAGAGTTTGTTAAGTGCAAATTTTGACTTAAAATCAACCATCTTTCTTGGCACTTTTCAACTAAATTCTCATATTTTCATAGATTTAATTCTTGTTCTTGTGTGATTCTTCAATTACATTGCAAATACCTTTGGATTCTTTGATGTGTGTGTTATTTTGCAGAAATTAGGCATAAAACATCAATGATTAAGACACAAGTGAATTGGACAAGGAAGTCAAAGAAACGTGAAGACTCTGCAATGTTCGTTGGGAGAACAGTAGCAAGCAGCCAGCGAATGTTCACTAGGCAAAGTATCAGCGAGGTCCCAGCAAGGAGGAAACCTTGGAATCAATAGCTAAAGGACCTAAAGTTCACTGTGCGAACTTGTAAAGAGGTAGTTCATAGTGCGAAGAATTGCTTTCGCGGAGAAATCATATATTTTCTAAGGGTTGTTTAATTGTTCCTGAGGCACTTCAAGTTCCTAAAAGGGGACTTCGCTAGGAAAATAGGTAGTTCGCAGTGTGAACATGACAGGTTTTGTAAATACTACATAAGTACTTTTCTTGCTTTTTATAATGTTATGTTATATTTTTGGGATCATAATTTTATCTCTCTTCATTCCAAGTATATTCTAGAGAGAGAAACACAAATCCTAAGAGGGAGAATGTAAGATCTTCAATCTCTTGTTGGGTTTGGATGTAATCTTTTGATACCATATGTATTTCATCTAGTTTATGTTTATGAACTAATTTTGATTCAATATTTTTTGTTGTCTTTGATTGCTTATTTGTGGATCTTGACAAATCTCTATTCAAATCTTTGGTCTTAGATTTTCATCTATCAATGAGCAAACTTTTGACATGATTTTGTAAGTTGATATTCATTTGTGTCATATTTGTTAGACTAAGGCACGGATCTAGAAGGGGGGGTTGAATAGATCCCTTTTAAAAATTTGAGTGGCGCTACCAATAAAATTGGTTTTCAAAATTGTTTTCAAATGCGGAAGCGGCCTTGGAAAATATAGTCTAAAACGAACAACTATTGGAGAGCCGGATATGCGTCAAGCAGATGAATTTAAGACGATAACGGATAGTAAATCACTACACACTTTTATGCAAAACTCAGATGTGATTCACTCGTACTATTTCCTTATTCCAATGATCAAAAATTACACCAAAACTAGCAGCAAAATTAAGGCAATTTTAGTTCAGCACTTTTGTCGAACAGTTGGTGTGCACAAATACCTTAAATGATATTTGTGTTGAATGAGTGATTAAAAAAACCTTAGTACAGTATTTCTATTGTACTTAGTAGTTAAAAAAACAGTGTTTCACCACCTCACTCAATCAATACTACAATTTGACAAAATCACTTATTCTAGAATCACTTAATTTTTAAGCTGTAATTGAAAATGCAGAAAATAAAGGAACACAAGATTTGATGAGGCAGTTCCCCCAGTCGTCCTCGCGTTGGGGTACGTCTGCCCTCAATTCTACAATGAGAATTGAGATATGTATTGAATAGATATCACCTGTTTGGTAGAACAGTTATACACAAGAATCGATAGACAATTGATACAAACAATCTCAATGTTGCTGATAATTTCTACCACTTCTTGCCCCTTGATTCAAGATGAATCAAGTCCTCCAATTTGATGTGAATGACCTCCGATTGCAGCCACCTTATTGACAACTCTTCCGTTGATCAAACCTTCGGCACGGCTGATCTTAGACACACCCAAATTGAACCCGGAACGTCTTCAACCTTTCAACGCCCTAGCTACTAGATTGATCAACCTTCCGCTAATCAATCACCTTCGCACTCGCTTGATTGTTGAACCGACGATTCCGTAACAAAAGCCTTCAAAACCTGTAGTCTTGATAGGTAAAACCTCAAAGGTTTTCTCCCAAGAAACACCTGCACCAGCTTCCACTCGAACCGGATCTTCAATCACGCGTTCGAACCTTATCACCGTCGAGCAAACCACAAACCGCAGCAAAAAAAATTGATTATCTGTAATTTGAGGATTTGTGAGTTGATTGAACGATGAAGATGAAGAACAC
This sequence comes from Lathyrus sativus, assembly GCA_963859935.3. Lineage (NCBI taxonomy): Eukaryota > Viridiplantae > Streptophyta > Magnoliopsida > Fabales > Fabaceae > Lathyrus > Lathyrus sativus. Next base: position 479,918,414 of record OZ012739.1, on the reverse strand, counting down.
TGATGCACCTCTTTCACGTTTCTTGACCTGAACACTTTCTCACAATGCTTTCAAAAATGTTAGTTGTTAAAATTGAAAAGACAGCTATTTATAGTAATATACAAAACAGACAGTTGACAGATCAATGAAACATAGCAGAATTTCTGTTTCTGCGCGCGAACGGTCGACCATAGGGTCGGCGTGCGCTGAGCCGTGTGACACTCAAACTGTCATGCTCCGAGTCAGCGGTCGACGCATGATCTTCATGCGCTGAGCCGTCTGATTCTTAAACCTGCATGCGCCAAGTTAACGGTCGACGCATGACCTTCATGCGCTGACCCGTGTGAACTGAATGAAACTGTGTGCTGACGGTATGGTCGGCTCATGGTTCAAAAATCTGCAAAAACATAAATTTCTACAGCTTTTTGTGCATTACGTCATTGTAAAAATTGAATCATAAGTAGCGTGAATGATTTAAACGAAAGAAGGATATCTCTTAGCAAGTTGTCATCATCAAAAACCAGAGGCACGCTTGTGTTGGTAGATACTTTGCCTTCACATTCTCCCCCTTTTTGATGATGGCAACCTACTGTTACGCAACACGTGATAGGTATAGGTATGCTCCCCCTTTCTTTTACAATTATAGCGGTCGTAATCATCGTCATCGTCTATCTACTGCTCGGTTCTCCCCCTTTGACAACATCAAAAAGAGGTAAACTCGTGACACAATAACAACACATTGAATCATGCATAAATGAGATACCAACAGATGAGAAGTAAACAACAGTTATACATACGATGGAGATAACAGTTAATAGATTACAGAACCACAAAAATGTCATGATAGCAACATAGAAGTAAGCAACAATCATAGTGAGTTTGGGCAGAAAAGCAAAACACAACAAACAAAATGAATGCAAGCCAAAACAGGAAACAACAAATGACATATGAGCGCATGCTAATAGCCCCGTCCACGTCCGCGACCACGACCACGCCTGTCATAGTAATGAGGATGGCGTTGGGGATGAGCTAGATCAGTAAATTCTTCTGTGATGTTATTCAAAAAGTCAAGACTGTCGACAATGGCGCGCTCTTCAGCTTGATGACAGTGAGTTAGAGTCTCGAATCGAGCGTCCAGCTGAGTCGACATTCCACTGATCCGTTCATTTTGGTTATGCAGTTCAGAACGAATTTGTGCCATTCTTTCATTTTGATCCCTCATGAATTTTTGCTGTTGTTCCTGCATATTGGTCATAAAATTTCGCTGTTCCAACTGCATCGACTGCATCATTTCTAAAATCTCCGAATTGTTTGACGGTTGTTGAGGAGAAGGTGGGTCTGCAGTGCTTGGTTGATACGGCTGATAGAATTTGCCAAGGGTGGTCCACCCGGTGTATTGCCATTCACCAGATACAAAAGTTAACAGGGTGCGCCGACCGCTGCCCTGTTATGGTCGACTCAATATGCAACAAACAGCAGATTTTTGTATTTTACCATATTCAGAGGTACATGCTATGCAAAAATGATGTCATGACATATAAGAAAAAAAAATATCTATATACATATGCAGTAGATGTCATACAAATTTAGCGTAGTATAAGCGATATGATTTGAGATCAACAGGATTATCAAACAAAGAGAGAGAGAAAGAACAATATCACCTTGATGCCTGATTTGCTTGATACACAACATACTTATACTTACACGAATATCAAATTGTTAGAAGTACAACAGCATGATTATTTGAATGAAATAAGATAACATCAGCAAATATTATTCCCGTTCCGAAATGTCGAGGATGCCAAGTTCTCGGCGGATATGAAAGAAAGGTTCCGTTGCTAGCGGCTTTGTGAAAATGTCCGCTAGTTGGTTTTTAGTGTCAACGTGTTCAAATACAACATCACCTTTCTCAACATGGTCCCTAAGAAAATGGTGTCGAATTTCTATATGTTTAGTGCGAGAGTGTAATACGGGATTTTTGGTAAGGTTAATAGCGCTAGTGTTGTCACATAGGATAGGAATACGTTCAAGTTTAAGATTGAAATCTAGTAGTTGTTGCTTAATCCACAGAATTTGAGCACAACAACTACCAGCGGCAACGTATTCCGCCTCGGCCGTTGATAAAGCAACTGAAACTTGTTTCTTGCTATGCCAACTAACCAAGGAGTTTGAAAACAAATGACATGTACCACTAGTGCTTTTCCTATCCGATTTGCACCCGGCAAAGTCGGAATCGGAGTAACCTACCAACGAGCAATCACTACCCTTAGAATACCACAATCCATACTTCGGGGTACCTGACAGGTATCGAAGAATTCGTTTAACAGCTTTTAGGTGGGATTCTTTGGGACATGATTGGTATCGTGCACACATGCACACACTAAACATAATATCAGGACGTGACGCAGTAAGATAGAGAAGTGAACCAATCATACCTCTATATCGTTTTACCTCTACGTCCTTGCCATTTTCATCTTTATCCAAATTTACGCATGTAGGCATTGGGGTGTCTATGGCCTTGGATTTTGCCATGTCAAATCTCTTGATCAAGTCCAAACAATATTTTGTTTGGCTCACGAATGTCCCTTCTTGGAGTTGTTTAATTTGCAGGCCGAGGAAGTATGTGAGCTCCCCCATCATACTCATCTCGAATTCGCCCTGCATGAGGTCAGAAAACTCTCTCACGAGATTCATGTTAGTGGATCCAAATATAATATCGTCAACATAGATTTGCACCAAAATCAAGTGCTTTCCTTGACGTTTAATGAAGAGTGTAGTGTCAACCTTTCCTCGTGAGTACCCCTGATTAAGTAAAAACTTACTTAGTCGCTCATACCAAGCTCTAGGAGCTTGTTTGAGACCATATAAAGCTCTTTTTAACTTGTAAACATGTTCAGGGTATTCATGAGATTCAAAACCGGGAGGTTGAGACACATATACTTCTTCATTTATGTGACCGTTAAGGAACGCACTTTTAACATCCATTTGAAATAACTTAAAATCCTTTGCACATGCAAAGGCGAGTAAAAGGCGTATAGCCTCGAGTCGGGCAACCGGCGCATAAGTTTCCTCATAGTCGATGCCTTCCTCTTGGTTATACCCTTGAGCGACCAATCTCGCTTTATTACGGGTTATTACCCCGTTTTCGTCCAACTTGTTCCTAAACACCCATCGGGTGCCGATTACTCGATGGCCTCGCGGAGGAGGGACAAGGTCCCATACCTCGTTTCTTTTAAACTGATTTAGTTCCTCTTGCATCGATAAAAACCAGTGCTCATCGAGTAGGGCCTCTTTGGGGTTTTTAGGCTCTATTTGTGAAACGAAAGCGAAGTGATAACAAAAGTTACTTAGCTTAGATCGAGTGGTGACTCCCTTTGTGATGTCTCCGAGAATATTGTCAATTGGATGATCTTTACACGACTTCCAAGCTTGAGGGAGATCATCGTTTGTAGGCGGATGAGCTTCCTCAGTTACCTCATGGTGTGCATCCTTATCCTCCTCAATTTTGACTCTATCGGGTTGATCAATCCCCGTTTCGCCACCTTTGAGTATGTCTTCTGTGGATGTACCTGCACCATGAACAACACTATCCTTTCCGACATTTCTCGGATAGGACTCATCAAACGTAACGTGCACAGACTCTTCAACAGCTAGTAATCTTTTATTATAAATCCTATATGCTTTACTTGATTGCGAGTACCCTAGAAAAATGCCTTCATCGGCTTTTGAATCAAACTTGCCCAAGTTTTCCTTTCCATTGTTTAATACAAAGCACTTGCATCCAAAAACATGAAGGTGAGAAACATTAGGCTTTCGCCCTTTTAAAAGTTCATACGGAGTTTTGTTTAGAATGGGGCGGATGAGTACCCTATTCAAAACATAACATGCCGTACTAATGGCGTCGGCCCAAAAGTATTTTGGTAAACCACTATCATTAATCATTGTTCTTCCCAATTCTTCTAAAATTCTGTTTTTACGCTCCACAACCCCATTTTGTTGAGGAGTTCGTGGAGCCGAGAAGTTATGATCGATGCCATGGTTACCGCAATATTCTTCAAATAAATGATTTTCAAATTCACCTCCGTGGTCACTTCTTATTGACACAATGTTTGTATTTAACTTATTTTGGGAGAGCTTGGCAAATCTCTCAAAAGCGGCAAACGTGTCACTTTTACTCACTAAGAAGATGGTCCAACAGAACCTAGAAAAGTCGTCCACTATTACGAATCCGTAATAGTTTCCTCCTAGACTTTTGATCCTAGACGGCCCAAACAAGTCCATATGAAGTAGTTCAAGAGGTCTCGTTGTTGAAATAATCTTTTTGGATTTAAAGGAGATCCTCGTTTGTTTTCCTTTTTGACAAGCATCACAAAGGTGATCCTTGGTGAACTTAATTTTGGGAAGTCCTAGTACTAGATCTTTTGAGACAATCTTATTGAGTAAGTCAAAGTTGACATGCGCTAAGCGCCTATGCCATAGCCATGAGTCTTCACTCATAGATATGAGACATTGATCGCTTGTTGGGGATACCACATTCAAGTCAAGCATATACACATTGTTTACTCTAAAACCAATAAACACATTCTTCTTATCACTTTCATGCACAATTTTGCAGCAATCTTTTGAAAAGGAAACATTGTAACCTTTGTCGCATAATTGGCTAATGCTAAGGAGATTATGTTTAAGGTTTTCGACAAGCAACACATCGGAAATTGTAGTAGAGGAGGGATTACCTATACTACCTTTACCTAGTATCGCTCCGCGGTTGTTATCACCGTATGTTACATACCCTTTCTTCTTAGCCACGAAGTCTATGAATAAGGATATGTCTCCAGACATGTGCCTTGAGCACCCACTATCAAGAACCCATCTTCTCTCGGTGGACTCGACACATTTCACCTGTCAAAATATAACTTAGAGAAGGGAGGTACCCAATGGCATATTGGGTCCTAATAGGTTAGCGACAAGACGGTTGCGTTTGGGCAACCATTGGTAGATGCCTTTAGGAACAAGAAATCTCCTAAATCGACATTTACCAATGGAGTGGCCTTTCTTGCAACAGTAAAAGCATACAAAGTCGACATTAGAATCACTTTCACTTGCTTGATCCCTAATTACATATGCATATTTTTGATATGGGTTTATCATACTTTTTCTAAAATCCTTTTTATCGATTGCAAATGTAATTTTAGGTTCAAGTGCCTTGTCTAATTTGGCCTTAAGGTTTCTAACCTCACCTTGCCAAATATGACAAGTATCACAACCAAAGTTGAAAGGATTACTATTGTCCTTACAATCCGATTCATTATCTTTCACAATGGAAGCCTTAAGGTCCTCTAATTTCTTTTCGGACTCTAAGACTTTGTGCTCTAAATATGTAAAAATTCTTCAATTAGAAGCAAGTTTCTTAAAGGCTTCAGTTGCTTCCTTGTGTAAAACATCGAATGCGGTTTGTAATTCGGAATGAGACATATTAGATGACATATTATATCTAGAGTGACGTACCTGTTTCTTTTTCTTTTTCTGATTTGCGGAGAGACATAGATTCACGGACTCTTCTTCATCACTAGAGCTTTCATTAGAGGAGGAAGAATCACTGTCGCTTTCCCACGCGATGTACGCCCTCCTAGGCTTTGATGCTCTCTTATGTGACTTCGATTGTTCCTTTTCTTTTCCCTTGTTGTTCATTGGACAGTCCGGTTTGTAGTGACCGGGCTTTCCACATTTATAGCACGTTCCTCTAGTCTTTTTGCCTTTTTGATTGTCATCTTTGGAGAACCTTGATTGCCTTCGGAAATTTACCAGGTTCTTCTCCGAATGTTGGATGCCGTTCTTTCTCACGTACCGGTTATACCGTTTAACGAACAGCCCCATGTCCTCATTTATGTCTTCTTCTTCGTCGTCGCTTGAAGAATAATCACTTTGCTCTTTTGCTTTAGACTTCGAGGAAGAAGCCTTAAGAGCTATGGACTTCTTTTCACTCATCTTTACTTTGTCCTTCTTTTCTTTCCTTTCATGTTGGTCAAGACTCAAGAGTACCTGTTCATGCTCTTGTAGTTTGCCAAACAATGTAGTCAGGTCTAATACCGTAAGATCATTTGCCTCTTTGATGGCGGTCACTTTCGGCTGCCATTCCCTGCTAAGACATCTCAAAACTTTATTAGTAGCAAGATCATTGGAAATAGGTCTTCCTAGTGAATGTAATCTGTTTATGAGATGAGTAAATCTCTTTTGCATGTCAGCAATGGTTTCCCCTTGCTCCATGAAAAAAAGATCAAACTCTTGTATAAGAGTGTTGATTCGAGCCAACTTAACATCGTTTGTCCCCTCATGGGCAATTTGTAGTGCATCCCACATAGTTTTAGCCGTAGGGCAATGGGATACACGGTAGTATTCATCTACACCTAATGAGGAGATTAGAATGTTCTTAGCTTTCCAATCGTAATTATACTTTCGCTCATCGTCGTCGGTCCATTGTGCTTCGGGCTTTGGCACAACTTCGTTATTCTCATTTGTCATGGTTATTTCAATCGGACCATTGAGAATAATGTTCCATATCTTTCTATCTATGGAATTAATGTGCACCCGCATACAGTCTTTCCAATAGCTATAATTTTCACCGTTAAAAACGGGAGCTCTATTGTACGCCCCTTTTGGTTCGTTAGCCATTATTCTATCAATGTTGTATTTGAAGCACCGGAGAACCGGAGCTCGTGATACCACTTGTTAGACTAAGGCACGGATCTAGAAGGGGGGGTTGAATAGATCCCTTTTAAAAATTTGAGTGGCGCTACCAATAAAATTGGTTTTCAAAATTGTTTTCAAATGCGGAAGCGGCCTTGGAAAATATAGTCTAAAACGAACAACTATTGGAGAGCCGGATATGCGTCAAGCAGATGAATTTAAGACGATAACGGATAGTAAATCACTACACACTTTTATGCAAAACTCAGATGTGATTCACTCGTACTATTTCCTTATTCCAATGATCAAAAATTACACCAAAACTAGCAGCAAAATTAAGGCAATTTTAGTTCAGCACTTTTGTCGAACAGTTGGTGTGCACAAATACCTTAAATGATATTTGTGTTGAATGAGTGATTAAAAAAACCTTAGTACAGTATTTCTATTGTACTTAGTAGTTAAAAAAACAGTGTTTCACCACCTCACTCAATCAATACTACAATTTGACAAAATCACTTATTCTAGAATCACTTAATTTTTAAGCTGTAATTGAAAATGCAGAAAATAAAGGAACACAAGATTTGATGAGGCAGTTCCCCCAGTCGTCCTCGCGTTGGGGTACGTCTGCCCTCAATTCTACAATGAGAATTGAGATATGTATTGAATAGATATCACCTGTTTGGTAGAACAGTTATACACAAGAATCGATAGACAATTGATACAAACAATCTCAATGTTGCTGATAATTTCTACCACTTCTTGCCCCTTGATTCAAGATGAATCAAGTCCTCCAATTTGATGTGAATGACCTCCGATTGCAGCCACCTTATTGACAACTCTTCCGTTGATCAAACCTTCGGCACGGCTGATCTTAGACACACCCAAATTGAACCCGGAACGTCTTCAACCTTTCAACGCCCTAGCTACTAGATTGATCAACCTTCCGCTAATCAATCACCTTCGCACTCGCTTGATTGTTGAACCGACGATTCCGTAACAAAAGCCTTCAAAACCTGTAGTCTTGATAGGTAAAACCTCAAAGGTTTTCTCCCAAGAAACACCTGCACCAGCTTCCACTCGAACCGGATCTTCAATCACGCGTTCGAACCTTATCACCGTCGAGCAAACCACAAACCGCAGCAAAAAAAATTGATTATCTGTAATTTGAGGATTTGTGAGTTGATTGAACGATGAAGATGAAGAACACTGATGCACCTCTTTCACGTTTCTTGACCTGAACACTTTCTCACAATGCTTTCAAAAATGTTAGTTGTTAAAATTGAAAAGACAGCTATTTATAGTAATATACAAAACAGACAGTTGACAGATCAATGAAACATAGCAGAATTTCTGTTTCTGCGCGCGAACGGTCGACCATAGGGTCGGCGTGCGCTGAGCCGTGTGACACTCAAACTGTCATGCTCCGAGTCAGCGGTCGACGCATGATCTTCATGCGCTGAGCCGTCTGATTCTTAAACCTGCATGCGCCAAGTTAACGGTCGACGCATGACCTTCATGCGCTGACCCGTGTGAACTGAATGAAACTGTGTGCTGACGGTATGGTCGGCTCATGGTTCAAAAATCTGCAAAAACATAAATTTCTACAGCTTTTTGTGCATTACGTCATTGTAAAAATTGAATCATAAGTAGCGTGAATGATTTAAACGAAAGAAGGATATCTCTTAGCAAGTTGTCATCATCAAAAACCAGAGGCACGCTTGTGTTGGTAGATACTTTGCCTTCACAATATTGTGTTGATTAGTAGCATGAGTAGAATGAGTAGGATCAACACGGTAGAGACCATGATAATGTTCTTGACGCGGGCGGTATTATGAGGATGCGTGATAATAGAGATGAGAAACTTGTTCACATACATTTGGAAGATTAGGTGAATGCATGTAAAAAGGGTTAATCATGTGTACATATTCTGATCATGGCGTTATATATGAATCAAATCATTAATTTGATATGGATGTTATAGTAATATATGTTGGGTCTAAAATTTAGACATAGATTTAGGTTTAACATTCACGTGAGTATCAGTTCTTAAATGCTCTGTGTTGGTTTTGTTGTGTGAGATATCACCGATGAGACAATATGGTTGGCCTTTCGACTTTGCATTAGACGTAACCTCTGTTGTGTATGATACGTGATGATATTAGACGAAAGTTTGAGTTGTGTATAACATGATTAGAAGAATGCATGTGTTATCAAATGATGAGATCTAATCCCAACAATGCTCCTTTTATATTTCAATCTTTACTTTATATTTCCCATCTTTATATTTACTGCCTTTATTTATGGTCCTTTGATATTTTAACCAACTTTTTCACAACAAGCTTAGAAATGTAGAGACCGTTGAATGACATTCTTGCCCTCGCACACACTTATATATATACGCACACACACTTTCATACATGCATCTTTTTTCTAGCAAGGTACTAGTGTAAAACCTAAACGAAACCAGAATACAAAGTTTACCCATCATCTTCAACCTTTCTTCTATGCATATACACAATCAAACTGCACATAATCATTTTTTGATTGTGTGACCATCTAGATTAGGGTTGATAACGTCCAATTAGGTTGGTGTAACCGAGAATATTGGGTTGAGATCTTTGTGTTTTTCAAATAAGAAAACCAAGTTGGAGTTTTCCTTCAAGATCATTGGGATTTGAAGGTTTTGGACAAGATCACACAAATACGGATTCAACCGAGTGAAGGCCTTGAGACAAGGTGTTTCTTTGCAAGGGAGTAACGCAAAGCGGTGAATCATGTTCGGGAATCTTGGGTTCAACAAGTGTGTGCTAGGGATTAATCTGACAAAGAAAAAATCTTTAAGACAATGAGGTCTTGCAAGCAAGTAGTCAAGAACAGGTGGATTGTAGCAGCATTGTTGGTGACTTAATCAAACTTTGATCAAGGGTTTGGAGGTGGTAGAATCAACAACAAACCATAGGGTTTGTGGGGTTAGAGTTCTTCATCACTTGTATAAATATTTTTTTTTAAGATAAGGTTAATTGCAAGTATCTTAATTTGATTTCAGATTGAGGACAAACGTACCCATAGAGAGGCCGATTCGGGAACTGCTTAAACAAATCTTCGTCTCTCTCTCTCTCTCTTTTATTGTTATTCTTGCAAATTATCAAGTTCATAATTGTTTGATCAATTCGATTGGAAATTGTTTTTCAATTATCTTTTAATGTGTTGTTGTTGATATAATCATAATCACTTTGATTGTGATTGACTTTTAACATCAAGAAAACAAATTGAATTTCTAATTGTTATCGATCGCACACAAAGTGATCGATAAATTGCCTTTGAATAGTTTTATTGATTTATGTTCATTGGAAATCTTAAGAATAACTTTGCATTTAATTGATTTGTGAGTTAATCATTGTTGAACAATTTGTGTTTATTATCATCCTAATTTGTTTACGTTACGCATATCTGAGCTTTTCGGTAGTATGTTCAGTTAGACGATTCAATTCGGGTTGTTTCCACCGTGCCATAAAACTTTTGAAAACAATTTTTGTCAAAAATTTTGTTTTTTATTTGTGATATATTCACCCCTTCAAGATCGAAGTCTATCATCTAACAACTGAGAATGTGGTGCTTTTTTAGGTTGTGGAAGATGTGTATGACTTAGAGTCATTCCCTTATCCCCTTTAGGGGTGATGTATTTATTAGGGTCTCTCAAACCTAGGGTTCTCTCTTCATATGTGGTATTAACCGCTTCCCTCTTATTAGGGGAGGTTATTGACCACCTATATATTAGGAGTCAGTAGAGACTTCCTCTTACTTGACTCCACGTTCGAGGGATTCCTTGAACGAGTTTCTCACATCATGCATAGACAGCACATCCGTTGAGCAAGGGCTCCCTAGTTTAATGTTTTGATAAATATAATAATACATTGTTATTATTAGTCAGTTACAGAAAAAAATATTTGATTTATATGAAAATAAATATTTATTTTTTATAAAATTTATTAAATGTTTTTGCTAACAAATATCCTTAAGACATTGGTCAAGAGTGACAAATTATACATTTGTTCGAGAAAATGATGGATTTGTTAACTATAAGTATTTAACTTGTATTATAAGAAAATAAATTCCTTTCTATTAATTATTTAACCACTGTTCTTTATCTACTTTTTCGTAATGAAGTGTTTTTTTAGGAAGTTCAGAAAAAATGTATTTGAGATATTTGATTCTGTACCCATCATTTCGAGGACATGCTTACAAAGAACTACGCAATAAGTTGGTTTTGATGAGGAATATATAGTTTTAAACTTTTAATATTTTGAGGCAACTGAACGAATATTTAATCATTATTAGTACGATGTTTGAAACAACGTTAGATTGATGTTGAGTAGCTTTACGTTTCGATCCACTGCCATCCCAATTTACGTCACATTTTATTATTATTGATATACATCAAATAAACAAGATTCTTTACGATACGAAAAAATTGAGAGTTGATTGGATCTATGAACAACCCATTTAGCTTTTTCTTTAAGGCACTTCATTTAGCTTATGACCCGTAAACATTAAGATCGGTCAAATTAGATTATCTGTTTGGAAATCTAACACGGAATGAAACGACATGGAACTAAATTGAGTTTCATATTATTTTTTGAATAGTGTAATAATACAGTGGAAAAAAACACTTTATCTTAATCTTCCTAAATTGGGAGAGAACCAATTTATTAGGTTGCCTTAGATTCTAAAATACTTTATATTTTTTTCATATTCAAATGCAAGTCTCATTGAATGTTGGAAAAAAAAGAGCACTATGAAGTTTTTAACTGCAATTCTTTAGCTTTTATTAATATTTATTCATTTCTTGCACATATATGTATATATGTATGATATTTTCACATGTAGTAGCATTAGAAATTTAAAATGGAACAAAGTGCATTTAGAAATTTATCCACTGAATATCAAAATTTAGTGCAAAATTTTCTGTGATATTTTCGGAGGTAATATTGTACTAAGTTCAAAATAGAATTGAATGTAATATTTTTTAAAAGCAAATTAAATTTAATAGAATAGAATAAAAGGGGTATCAGCTCATTACAACACTAATAAGAAAATAGAAAAAAAATCTCAACTCTCAACCAACACAAAACTGACTTAAACACCTAAAGAATTTGTGCAAAAATTAAGAAAATTAAAGTTGGAGTAAAGAATTACTCCCATACAAGACTACTTTCAAGCAAAAAAAATTTGATGTTCCAACAAATATCATCAATGTTATAAATTTCATTGTTAAAAATTATATCATTTTTCGCCCTCCAATCACCCACCCTTTCCCAAACAGACGAAGCCATTGGACATTCGAATAATAGACGTTTCGCCTCTTCTTCCGATTTGTTACATAGAATACACATACTATCCAGATTACAAATACCTCTCTTAGACAGTTGGTCTTTTGTAGCAATTCTATTCTAAAAAAGTGTCCAACCAAATGATAATATTTTCAACGACACTTTGATCTATAGACAACCAAAAGCTTTGGTTTGATCATTTAGCTGCTGAATCTGACCTCTGTTTTCCAACATCATCTTGTAAACATCCTTGACATTATAGATTGATGCAATACCAATTTTCCAACTAACAAAATCTTTCACCTCTGAAATTGACATAACCTCATTAACTGATCCTTCAAATTCTACATGTCCACAGCTGAATTTTGCAACGACTGAGTTACTCCCAAGTCTCCCCAACTCCACTTCCCTCCACTCCAAAATTACACAGTGAAAATAGATGCATCTTTTTTGTTGTCGCACTCATATAAATAGCTGAACATAACAGAAAAAGGGAAAGAGCATAGCCAAGCAGCATACCAAAACGGAATAGATCTTACGTCTCCTAATTTGAAACTGAATGAACCTGCAAAAGAAAAACCAAAATTAGTTGTAGTGGCTCCGCTCTTGTTTAATTCCTTCCACCAATAAGAAGATGATCCTCTCGAATTAATCTTCTCCAACAGGATTTGATTCTCAATAGATCCATATCTCACCCTTAAAACCTCCTTCCATAAAAACTCCTTGACTTCTAAAATTCTCCACTTCCATTTGGATAAAAGAGCAAGGTTAAACTCCTCCATACTTTTAATGTCATGACCACCCTTCTCCTGATATATACAAACAATATCCCACTTGACCCAATGAATTTTTTATTTCTCTTCATAACCTCCCCAAAGAAACCGATTTCTGATTATGTCAACGACTTTCAACACTCTTTGGAACTTTGTAGAAAGAAAACCATAAAATTGGCAGGCTAGACAAAATAGAATTAGTAAGGATGATTCTCTCCACCATGAATAACAATCTACCATGCCATAAAGCAAACTTTGATTTAATTTTGTCCACTATCGTAACCCAGGTTTTGATTCTTCTAGGATTACATCCTATAGAAATACCCAAGAAACTGAATGAGGATTTCTCTATATTGCAAGATAAAAAGTTTGATGCCGCCATAAGGAAATGATCACTCACGTTAATGCCAATAAGTCTGCTTTTATGAAAGTTAATCCCCATACCTGACACCAACTCGAAGCCCCTTAGAAAAGCTTTAATACTCTAAAGATTCCTCCAGCTACCTTATCCTATAATTAAAGTATCGACTACAAATTGAATGATATCCATCGAAGTATCTTCATCAACACTAAACCCCCTTAAAATTACCTAAATCAACGACCTTTTTATCAAACGAGTCAGCCCCTTCGTGACAATGACGAAAAGAAAAGGCGAAAGAGGATCACCCTGCCTAAGACCTCTTTCCACTTTGAAATCCTCCGTTGGACTACCATTAACCAATATAGATAAATGACATTTAAAGATGCACGCCTCCATCCACCTCATCAAATCTTTCCCAAATCCCATTTTGTTCATTAAGAATCAAAGAAAGCTTCAATTGACACAATCATAAGCTTTTTCAAAATCAACTTTGAAGACAATACAATCATTCTTATCCCTAGTTGCTTTGTCAACAATCTCATTTGAAATTAAAACTCCATCCATCAATTGCCTTCCACGAATAAAAGTAGACTGGCAATGAGATATAAGCATGCCTATAACCTTTTTCAGCCACACTCCTAAGTTTAAGTTTCTTCCTTTTCACCTTTTTCCCGCTCCCAACGGTAATCACTTTATCCACTTTAAAAGAATGTTCAGCAGGCAAAGAGTTTACATCACATAAAGCAGTTGATCGCTACACGATCTTCCCCATTACCAGACACAAAAGAACCTGCTCTGATAGCTTTTGTCGTTGCTAAGGTTGCATCGAAATCTGAGGCCTTATTCATAGAGTCATCTAGGAACCCTTCTTAATTATGAATACCTCTTCTCAAGGCATCTCAACACCCTTTATCCAAAACTAACCTTCCCTCATCACCCTCTCTAGCCAAAGCAGAACTAGACTCTCCCAAAATATCATTGTTCACCAATGGCTGATCGACGTCCAATTGTCTTCCTCCTCTATCAAACTTGCTTCAAACACTATCCGATTCTAATGAAGAAACTTGGACCAAATTCTTTCTAACTGGATCATGAGCAAAAATATGTAAGGTTCCATGAGTGTCTTCAGTCATTTTAATACTAAAAACTTCCTCATTAATCTGGACCTTAAAAGTTTCATTAAGAACCACCGCACAATTAGTTCGAACCATGATTCTGGCGACATCCATACATTCTCCTTTCAAAGTGTCTTCATCAGCAAAACATACCTTATAAACGTCTTTGCTAAAATTTCAAAAAAAGGAAAAATTCCAAGCTTGACATGGAATTCCATAACATCTCAACCACGTAACTCTTTCTTTGTCCATGTTCTCTTCCCTCCATTATCTGATTTCCAAGAACCATTGTTTCCACCATGATTCTGCTTCCTTTATAATGTCTCTTATCTCCCCAGTTTTGCTTTCCTCCAACAGACAAAGGTTGGCTCCAAGAGGAGTTAACTTAATAGAAAAGTAACCCTCAATCTCAAAACTAGTTTGAATATAGTAAGTCATACCAGGGTTATCAATAAATCCCACATACGCCTTTCTAAATCTTACAAGATCAACTTCATCTGATTTAAACTTCATATGAATTGGCACCTTCCTAGGAAAAGATGTAAATGGCGGGTTGATATTATTCACCACCTCCACAAAAGTTCTCTCCCCTACTTTGGTTTCTGAACCACCATTCCATCTTCTCTTTATCCCATTCGAGTTTCGAATGCGGGTTCTATCATCCACTCCTAATCCCCCACCCTTAGGGATTTTCTCATCTCTGTTGAATCTTGGGATATTGGCGTGAATCTTTGTGTTATCGATGATGATATTATCCAATTTGACAGCAAGCAACATATTATCTTTCACATATATGAATCTATCAAACCCAAATCATTTTTCAAATTTATTCCTCTTATGAGGGATAGTGATTTCCTTCACATTTCTAAACTTTGAAAGAGGTTGAATATCTCTTCCGCTTTCACTCTATCGGGAATTTCTGAAAAATAAAAGGATTGAATTTATTCCGCTTCTCCTTTTTTAATACCACCTCCTGATGAATGAGAGTCCCATCTTAATCTCTCTACCTTCTTGAAACCTTTCCTAATCACCCTTTCCACTCCTTGCTCATGTTGAATGCCAGAAAAACATCTTGAGTGTGAATGGATGTAGACTTGTAAACATTAGAATTTTGTACGAATTTTATTTCAAAATTTCCCATAGAGACCGCGACAAATTTTGCACAAATTTTGTAGGTAATAATATTCTAATTTTAACTTCTTGACAAACTCTTTTAGCTATTTTTTAAAGTGAAATCATATGAATGATACAAAATGTGTCTCGAAGTTAATTTTAAAACAATTTTTTTCTCATATATTTATAGAGTTTAAAAAATATATTTATAATGAACACCCAATAACTTTATATAAATATATACAACTATATTGTGACCCGACTCATTTCACCATCGAATATACAACCATAAACAAAATGGGAAATGCTCTTTCCACCTTTAGGGGTGCGCCCCACACATATGAAAATTCAAAATTATTCTCAATGCATCCGAAGATACCCAAAATCATACATTAATTGATTCAAACATACACTATTACAAAAAACACATTTAACCTTGAACACAGAATGCATTTAACCTCGGCTACAAAATCGACGTAACAAATAACGTCATGAAAAGTGGTCACTTTACCCCTCGGTTTTTAAATAACTGAGGGGTAAAGTTATCTGCACATGGGTTTGATCCCCAGTACCTACCTTTTTTATTATTTTTGAAACTGGATGACGCGTCTAATTTTAAATCTCGATTTTGTGTAAAACGAGGTAATAACGCAATATGTTTACTTCAGTTATAAGTAAAAACTGAGGGGAAAACGTTATACTTTTTTATACTTTAATTTGTACATGTATTACAAAACCATGTCACAAAATATAGAGTCATATTTTGCAGATTTCTAAAACAGAAACTTGTACATTTTTCCAATTTCTCAAATAGAAACATTGTGCCACAAATATTAATTGTTTACACCAAATGCAAAGTCAAAATGGCACACACCTTATCATTTTACAACAAAACTAAAACAAATTACTAACCAACAAAAATGATAACCAAAATAGAAACTCTTATAGGTTGTCCAAAAGTTTTATGCTAAGATTTATCACTGATAGTTAAGCACTTATAATTTGAACAACATTTGAAACCGATTAGGATAATCATCAAAAAAATTAAATCTTTAGTAATAGGAATAAAAATGAGTAAAATGAATAATTATAAATTACTAAGTGATACAAAACATTTACTTACCAATTTTCTCATAACCTTTCTTTATGATCAAGACGAATATCATGCACATCATCTGAATCATTTTCTTAAGATGAATGACATACCTGTGTTACAAAACAAGGGGGTTCATATTTAAAATCTTGATTCATTAGTACTATTAGGAAGATATTTTTCGTGAAAAACAATTGACCATCTAGTGTTAGAAAGATCAATGACATAAAAAACTTGTTTTGCTAGGGTTACCATGATGGGTGATTCGTTCTTATAAGTTTCCTTTCAAAGATCAACCAGTGTGAATGCTAATTCATCAGTTTCTACACCACTGTTATTGTCAATCCGCTTGAACTTAAATATAGGCACTTTAAAGCAACATAATTAATCTCTGAAATCTCCCCAATGACCCCAAAGTACACTATAGATGCTAGTACAAGATTGTTATCTTTGGAACTAGAGAAGTAACCATAATCACATAGTATTTCATGGTACTACGATCATCCTTTGATTTTGTATAGAATAAAAATTTAGTAATGTAGTATGCACTCCAAGTAACCACGTTAAACTTAGGCATACGTGACAACCATTTAATTATCTCTGATGCACTACTCTTTTTAGAAACATTTTCATCAAACCAAGTTATGAAAGTTTTGTTATGCTATATCAATAATCATCTTTAATTTATCTGGGGAAAATTTTCTTTTATAAGAATTTTGTAAGTGGTCATGTAAGGTTGAACATTATCCATGTTATTCAATATATATACAAATATGCTTGAAGAATTACATCTCAGTCAAAAGTCTTAACATTTAAACCTTGAGTACCTCTACCATCATATCTTCAATCATGACGAGACTCGGGAATTCCTATATAGTTCTCTTCTGACAAATACTTTATACAAAACTTAATAGTTTCTTCTGTGATATATTGTTCAACAATGGAAGTCTTCAGACGGTGATGATTCTTTGTATACCCTTTAACGATCTTCATGTATCGCCCTACCATATACATCCATCATAAATAAATTGGACTACAAATTCTAATCTCCTTTACTAGATAAACAACTAAGTGAACTATAATGCCAAAGAACGATAGAGGGAAAAACATCTCTAATTGACATAAGATAATTGTAGCCTCATGTTACAACTCGTCTAAATTTACAGGATCAATGACTTTACTATATATAACATTGAAGAGTAAGCACTATATGGTTATAGTTACCCTTATATTTTTGGTAGAATGTCACGACTAGCCACTGGTAGAAGTTATTGCATCAAGACATGGCAATCATGAGATTTTAAGCCAACTAATTTGAGATATTTCATTAACAAAATTTTCTTCACATTTAATGAGTACCCTTGGGGAAATTTGATACCCTGCAAACAATTGGCATAAACTTTTTTTTTTCATTTTTAGATAAAGTGTGACAAGATAGGTGTAAATATGTTCTATTTCCTATTTCTTTTGGGTCTAACCCTTGTCGTATACCCATCACCATCATATCTTCACAGGATATCTTAGTATCTTTTATCTTGCCTTTGATAATAAGAAGTGTTCCAATCAAACTATCACATACATTTTTCTCCACATGCATTACATCAAGACAATGTCTTACATCAAGACTAGACTAATATGGAAGATCACAGAACACCGACCTATTTTTCCAAATATTTTTCTCCATAGGCCATTTTTGTTTCTTTCCAAAGACAACATTAGTTTGTTATTATCTTTTATAAACTTCACTCCCGGTTAAAGGCCTTGAGCGATATCAAACTCCTGCTCCCCATTCAAAGCCTTCCGTAATCTACGATATGGATGATTTGGGTCTTAAAATTTTTTGATGCCGGAGATAAACAATCCTTTTCCATTCTGTAATTGGTGGTGGCATATACCAAATTCACGTATAGGACACGCTTTATGTCCCTTGACGTTGTACCCAGACAAATTATTGTATGTAGAAAAGTCATTAACTGTGTAAAACAACATGGCACACAACTTAAAGTTATCACATGTATGCGCATCATCAAAATCAACGCCTTCTTCTCAAAAAAGTCTTAAGTCTTCAAACAACGATGTTAAATAAACATCTATGTTATTTCCTGGTTGTTTTTGACCCAAAATCATCATCGATACTATCATATATTTGTGCTTCAAACAAACCATGGAGATATATTGTAAATTATGAGAAGAACAAGCCATGATGTATGGTTAGTACTTAAACTATTAAAAGGGTTCATTTCGTCGGTGGCAAGTCCTAGCCAAAGGTTCCTCGGTTCAAGGGAAAATTATGGAAACAAGGAATCAATTTTGTTCTGCAATAAATCAGCTACATGGTAAATTTTTCCATCACACACTTTTTCATCTGCATGCCATCTAGTATTCTATATGTCATTTACATTAGCGAATAATCTCTTGAACCTTTGAATTATTGGTAGGTACCACATCACCTTGGAAGGAACACCATATTTAGTTACACTATCATCATCTTCGACACCATTTTTCTTCTGCTTGTAGTGTGAGTCCCCACATCTCGGGCACTCCTTCAAATTTTCATACTCTTTGAAATTCTAGGTACCAAACAGTCGATGTTACAGTGGATGTTATGACATCCACTACTGAGCAGACTACAGAACTTAACAATAAATAGGAATTGAAAGCAGTAAATAACACAGAGAATTGTTGACCCAGCTCAGTGCAAATCACACCTACATCTGGGGGCTACCAAGCCAGGGAGGAAATTCACTATCAGTAGAGACACAACACTCGTGCTTAAAAGCTTAAAGTGACACACACAGAGTACAACTCAAAACACACTAGTCCAATGCAATCATCCAAGAGATAATTTCTTGGCTCACAAGTAATCCTAAGACACAAACAAACACATGAAGATCACAATACACAGACTGAATTCTTCACTCACAAACACTTTGTACTCTCTGTCTCAAACGCTCTGCCCAGGAGTCCCCCAATTAGGATTGCTACTTTGTTATTTATAAGCAGTAGGAAGATCTTGGGCCTTAGTGCAGAAATTAGGTTTAACCCAGTTAAGACCTCTTTTCATTAAGCTGCGCACTAACAGTTTGGTCCTAGGTTATCCTTAGCCATGCCTGGCATTTCGCCTGAGATAACCAAGCTTCCTAAAATGTTTCCTGAAGTATAGCCTGAGCTTCCTCATGCAATATACCAGAACCTAAAACACGCACCCTGATGTCAGCTGCTTGATGTTATAACATCCAGCACAACATCCAACATACTTTGCTCTTAGCTATCCAAACTTACCCTGCAGCACACTCATTATGTATGTCATAACATCAATCATGACATTCACACATACATCAATGTTTTGCCACAAGTTTTCATGTTCTACATTGCGCCCACAAATATCCAAGGAAAATATTTAAGAGTTAATTCAACATTGGAATGTTTCAAGATCAAGACTATGCATGTTTGACCATGGGCAATTTGAATGTGATCCAAAACAACCCTATACAAGAGGTGACAAATTGCCTCATGTCACAAAATCAATTGTATGTCACAAGACCAAAGGAATAAGCTTATGGTAATGCATCTACACATCAAATATCAAAATTTTAAAAATCTGTCCCAAGGTAGTAGCATAGACCACAAATACAACCCAAGAACAAGTGGATAAAGTGAAGGTGAGAAAATACTTAGAAGGGGGGTTGAATAAGTATGAAGATAAAACTTAGAAGTAAAAACTCAAGTATTTTTATCCTGGTTCGTTGAACTCAACTACTCCAGTCCACCCTATCTAGAGTGATTTGCCTTTCTCAAACAAGGACTTAATCCACTATTTAATCAACTAATTACAATAGTAAGCACTAAGAACAACTGTTCAAAGTCTTCTCAAGAACTACTGATCCCAACTGGATCTTCTTAAGGAACTATTACAATGAAATGTAAGATTAATACAAGTGTTTGAATGCTTCTAACAAGCTTTATCACAACAGTGATTTTTCACTTAATGTTAAGAACAAAAGAATAAACTCAGCAATAAGAATATTTTATGAGAGCTTGTAAGAGTTTCTATCACAGATTCGTTGGTTCTTGATCACATTAAAGAAGATGAGGAAGACTTGCTTTTATATGCACAGTAGTCCACAAAATCTTGACGTTGGAGGCTGTGTACTGAAAAGGCCTGAACCTTTTTGTCTTTACATCACACGACCTTTCCTGGAAGTAGAATGCACAGAGAAATGCTTTTGGTCTGTGTTCTAGTGTCAAGCATGAAAGAGGAAAGAGTCGTTGAGCCAAATCAAAAGATATTACTTTGAATTCTTCTTCAACAAGTATTTCTTTTCAGCAAAGTTAACCATCAGATTTTGCATGATCAGAGTCTTGGATGCCCATCAGATTTTGCTGAAACAGAGTAATGCAGCAAGTGTGCTTTAGCGTGTAGTTCTATCAGAGCAGAGTTTTATGAATCAGATCCTCAGTACATACAGCGTGTAGTACTCTCAGAGTCTTCTGAAAAACTGATAAGATTCACAGTCAGTCCTTTCACCAACATGACATTATCCAGTTTTGGAGCACCAGAACAGTCTAGTTTTCCAATACTTTTTATTTCTCCTCTAGCTCCATCACCAAAGGTTACATGACTTGAGGAATGAGGTTTGATGTTCACCAGAAGGTTCTATATCCTAGTCATATGTCTGGAACAACCACTGTCAAAATACCAGTCTTCTTTGGTTGGCATCCTTAGAGAAGTATAAGCTACTAGCGCCACATTCTTAGCAACCCATCATCGTTTCTTGATAGGAGCAACCTGTTTAGGTTTGACCTGATGGAGTTTCTTGTTCTGAGCATCCAGTTTGGATTTGACTTGGTGCATGTTGCTGGGAAATCAATGCAGCTTGAAGCAAAAGGCCTTTATGTGCCCAAATCTTCCACAGTAGTAACACCTATGCCTTTGGTATTTTTTCTTGATCCGGTTCCTGCTTTTGTTTCCCTGATGTTGTGACATTGGTCGTGACATCCGGTTTGACCTCTGATTTTCAGCCTTTGGCCTCTTGCAGCCCAATATGGGTTCTTATTTACCAACAAATCCTAGTCCAGACATGTCTTCTTCTTTCTAACCACTTTGTAGAATTTCTTATAGAGTGTCAGTCCCATTGTTTAACATCCTGATTGATTTTGACATCTGATCAAGTTTAGAATTCAGCAAGGTGACCTCATTGTTAAGTGAGTCTATTATTGCAAGGTGTTCTATCTTCTCAGCCTTTAATTCCCTTATGCATTTCTTCTGCTGCTCTCCTTGTTGATATATTTATGCACTTCTGATGCATAGCTTTTTATATGAAGCAACAAGTTCATCAAAGGTCAGCTCATCTTCACTTGAGTCATCATCAGATACACACACACTTGTATGTGCAGTGACATGTTTGGCATATTCTTCTTCTGATCCACTCTCAGAATCTCCATCAGACCAGGTGACAATTAAGCCCTTCTTCTGCTTCTTGAGATAGGTGTGATATTCAGCTCTAATGTGACCATAGCCTTCACATTCATGGCACTGAATTCCTTTACCTTGGTTGGGATTTTCTTCATACTTACCTCTTCTTATGATGTCAGGAGAACTGTTCTTGACATTAGTTCTAGACTTATGATCTATTCTTTTGATCAGTTTGTTAAATTGTCTTCCAAGCAAGGATATTGCTTCTGACAGATCCTCCTCACTTTCACCATTGTCTTCCTCTGAGTCATCTGCAGTGTTTGAAACATAAGCTATGCTTTTTTTCTTCTTCTCAGCCTGATCACACATTCCTATCTCAAAGGTTTGGAGAGAACCAATGAGTTCATCCACCTTCATGATGCTTATATTTTGCGCCTCTTAATTAGCAGTGACCTTCATGGCAAACCTTTTGGGCAATGATTTGAGAATCTTCCTCACAAGCTTTTCTTCAAACATCTTCTCTCATAAAGCTCCTAAGGTATTGGCAATTTCAAGAATATTCATGTAGAATTCATGAATAGTCTCACCCTCCTTCATTCTCAGATTTTCAAACTTAGTGGTCAGCATTTGTAATCTTGACATCTTGACCTTAGAGGTACCTTCATGAGTTATTTTAAAGGTATCTCAAACCTCTTTGGCCAGTTCATAGTGATGCACAAGTCTGAAAATGTTCTTGTCTATTCCATTGAATAAAGCATTCAAAGAGCCAAGGCTTCTTGCTCTTTGCACCACTCTTCTTCAGGGATTAGTACAGTTACTCCATCTTTATCTATTTTCACTGGATGTTCCCATCCTGAATTAGCTGCTCTCCAAGCCTTGCTATCCAAATACCTCAAGAAAGCTATCATACGAGGTTTCTAGTAGTCATAGTTAGAGCCATCCATAATTGGTGGTCTATTTGTGAATCCTATATCCTTGTCCATAGTACCAGAATTTATCTTCCCTAGATCTCACCCAGAAAATAACAGGCAGGGTGTTTACTCTGATGCCAATTGAAATCCTAGGTACCAAATAGTCGATGTTACAATGGATGTTATGACATCCACTACTGAGCAAACTACAAAACTTAACAATAAACAGAAATTGAAAGCAGTAAATAACACAGAGAATTGTTGACCCAGTTCAGTGCAAATCACACCTACATTTGGGGACTACCAAGCCAGGGAGGAAATTCACTATCAGTAAAATTAACTCAGAGTCAAACAACTAGTTTGCACTCTTCACTTAAGACCTACCCAATGACACTTCATCCTGACACTAGACCTGAGTACCTACTCACTCCCCCTCAATCACAGCAGTGATATCAACCAATTCAGTTACAAATAAACTTGAAGTCACACTTCAAACACACCTTGATCTGCTTCACAGCTTTGATCAAGAGACACAACACTCGTGCTTAAAAGCTTAGAGTGACACACACAGAGTACATCTCAAAACACACTAGTCCAATGCAATCATCCAAGAGATAATTGCTTGGCTCACAAGTAATCCTAAGACACAAACAAACACGTGAAGATCACAGTACACAAACTGAATTCTTCACTCATAAACACTCTGTACTCTCTATCTCAAACGCTCTGCCCAAGAGTCCCCCCAATTAGGATTGCTACTTTGTTATTTATAAGCAGCAGGAAGATCTTGGGCCTTAGTGCAGAAATTAGGTTTAACCCAGTTAAGACCTCTTTTCATTAAGCTGCGCACTAACAGTTTTGTCTTATGTTATCCTCAGCCATGCCTGGCATTTCGCCTGAGATAACTAAGTTGCTGAAAAGATTTTTGATTTTCAAAAAAAAAAAATTTAACAATGTATGCCATGAACTTTTAAATTTGTTAATATTACCATATCAATAGTAATCCACTTAATTAATAAGTCATTGATTCAATTAAATATAAGATTAAATTTAAATATGATAATCTAAATTAAAAATTGCTTCTTAGATTATGAGATTAAACATGAGAAAAATTTATATGAATTAATACTTTAAATTTTTTTAAATACTAGTATTGAGTAGTATATTTTTTAAATAATATTTTTAAAAGTTAAATTTTTAGTATATAATATTATTAATAATTTATTTATGTATATTTTACTATGTATTTGCTCTTTAGTTAATGAGATTAAATATAAGAAAAATTGATATGAATTAGTAATTTAAATTTTGTTAAACAGTAATTAAAACTTATTTATTTTAAATAATAGTGTTTAGAAATTAAATTCCTAGTATATAATATTATTAATATTGTTGTGAATCGGATACTTTAAAACAAAGTATAAACACTTTCTTTATGATCAAGAAACACACAAGGGTTAGGGTTAACAAAGAAAACAAGGTAAAACAACAAGGAACAACAATGATTGGTTATAAACTGCTATTCTTTCCTTTCTCTTAGAAACAAGATTACAAGTATACAAGAATAATAAAATAACATCTCTCTCTTGAAATTAGGATTTTATCTTCCTATTTTTCCTTATACCAAGATGAGAGACTAGCACGCTATTTATAAGAAAATTAGCATACTAACCTAATGGGCTCTTTAACAATTACTCATTACAAGCTAACTTAGGGTACAAGTTAGCTTAAACAGTTGAGCTTACAAGCAAGACCCAATTCAACATGCTAACATACCTAACAATATTAACTAATGCATGTTAGAACAAACTTCAACTACAACATGCATTACTCGCGAACCGACTTCGACCATACTAGAGTTCGATCCAATATCTCATAAATCTCCATCTTGGATCTAACTCTATAGAATAAAGAAGCTAGCTTTCTTCATGCAGCTTTATCAACTGCATACAGTGGAGAAACTTACAACTGGGAAATATCTTGGTGATCATATCAGCAACATTATGATATGTCGAAACCTTTAGCACTTGGTCTTCTCCATGCTTGATTACCCCTCTGACGAAATGCAGTCTCACATCAACGTGCTTGGTTCGCTCATGATAGGCTGAATTCTTCGACAAGTGTATTGCACTTTGACTATCACATTTAACAGTGATAACTCGACCTTGAAGTTCCAGCTCTTTTGCAAAACCTTCAAGCCACAATGCTTCCTTCACAACTTCAGTTAGGGCGATATATTCCGCTTTAGTGGTAGATAAGGCAATAACCTTTTGAAGTGTTGCTTTCCAACTGATTCATGTCACAAAAATAGTAAACACATATCCATAAATAGACTTTCTGGAATCCATACAACCTACATAATCAGAGTCGACATATCCTTCGATTGTTGCTTTACTATCTTCACCCAAGGCTCCACCATAAATTAGGACTCTATTCAGGGACCCATTTATGTATCTTAGAATCCACTTCAATGCTCGTCAGTGAGCCTTTCCAGGATTCGCCATGTACCTGCTTACAAGACTTACTGCATATGTTATGTCGGGTCTAGTATAGACCATAACATACATCAAAGAACCTACTATATTAGTATATGGAATGTTATTCATATAAGCTCTTTTGACATCCGTACTAGGACACTGATCTATACTCAACTTGAATTGAGGATTTATCGGAGTTACAACAGGCTTTGAATTTGATATACCGAACTTTTCGAGAATCTTCCGTAGGTATGCCTCTTGAGATAATCATAATTCGACTGCTTTCTATCTCTTCAGATGTCAATCCCAAGAATCCTAGACGCAGCTCCCAAATCCTTCATGTCTAACTCCTTGTTGAGTTCAGCCTTCACCCTCATTACGTCTTCGACATTTTTGCTTTCTATTAGAATATCATCCACATAGAGCAACAAAATAACAAATGAATTACCCGGTCGAAATCTGAAGTAAACACAGTGGTCGAACTTACTTCTAATGAAACTTATGCGTGCCATGAACTTGTCGAATCTCTTTTGTGGCAAGCAACATTCGAATGGATATATGCTTCACAACAGGAGAGAACATATCATTGAAGTCGGCACCTTTTTTCTGAATGAACCCCCTAGCAACCAATCTTGCCTTGTATCTCTTTGATGCCACTCCTATGATCCCTTTCTTAACTTTGAAAATCCATTTACAACTGACTAACCTGGCTCTAGAAGGTTTCTTGATCAGTTCTCAGGTGTTGTTATCGTGAAAAGATTTCATCTCACCATCCATGGCCTTCATCCATTCAGTCTTATTTCGACTCCTCATAAATTCTTTATAGTCCCTAGGTTCTTCGTCTATAACCTCACTTGCAGAGATTAAGGCATAAGTTATAAGATCTTCATACCCAAGTCTCTGAGGTGGCTTGATGACTCTCCTCGACCTGTCTCTTGCTACCAGGTAGTCATTATCTGTCTCTTCATCTTCGATAACATCTTCTGCGTCTTCTTCGAATTTATCTAGGAAACGCACTTCAGCATCAACATGCTCTACCTCAACAGGAATCTCTCCTTGTTCCAGCTCTTCGTCAGCATCATCAATTTTCTTAAAAGTCATCTCTACTTCATTGAAAACTACATCTCGACTGGTGATACACCTCCTATGACATGGCTCTAGGCACCATAGCCTATAAGCTTTGACTCCTTCAGGGTATCCCATGAGCATGCATTTCAGAGCTCTAGGTTCGACCTTGTCTTGCCTAATATGAGCATAGGTCACACAGCCAAATACTCTTAGTCTGTCGAGACTAGGTGGATGTCCCGACCAAACTTCTTCAGGTGTCTTCATTCCCAAGGCAATCGAGGGACATCTATTTATCAGATAAGCTGCTGTCAAAACAACCTCCGTCCAAAACACCTTCTTCAAACCAACACTAACCAACATGCACCTAACCATTTTAAGGACTATTTGATTGAATCTCTCATCTAAGCCATTTTGTTGAGGAGTACCTGCTACAGTCTTATGCCTTGCAATTCCAGACTCAACATAGTAACTGTCGAACACTTTGTTAAAGAACTCAAGGCCATTGTCGATTCTCAACCTCTTAACCTTTATGCCAATTTGAGTTTCGATCAGAATCTTCCAACTTTTGAAATTCTCAAAAGTTTCATCCTTCGTCTTCTGGATGAATACCCATAGCTTTCTGGAATAGTCATCAACGATGGATAGAAAATACTTTGCACATGAGTGTGAAGGATTCCTTTCAGGCCCCCAAAGATCAACATGAATATAATCCAGGGATCCATGGGTTTTTTGCTTGCCTTTGTTAAAATTTTCCCTACAGGATTTACCAAATACATAAGATTCACAAAACTCCAGCTTTTCGACTTTGTCACCTCCTAACAGGTTCTGCTTCCCCAATTCGACCAGGCCTCTTTCGCTGACATGGCCCAATCTCATGTGCCATAATTATGTCTTTGACACAAGTTTCATGGATGCAACATTTGTCGAACCACTTACAACCTCAACCTCAAGGGTATACAAGCATTTTTTCTTCACGCCTCTCAAGACTTCCTTCGACCCTTTCATGACTCTTAGGATACTTTTCTCTCCTTGAAAAATGTATCCCTTTTTGTCGAATTCACCAAGAGAAATCAAATTTATCTTCAAGTCAGGTACACATCTGACTTCAGTCAATAACCTTATTGACTCATCATGGAGCTTGAATCTCACAGATCCAATACCTGCAATTTTGCAAGATTTGTTGTTTCCCAGCAGCACCGATCCACCATATTAATCACATAGCTCCTCGAACAATTATATGTTTGGAGTCATGTGTCAAGTGCAACCTGAATCTATAATCCACTCTTTTCTTGAGTCGCCACTTGAAACCACAAGAACATTAGATAAGTCGAAGTCATTTTGAACAATGGTTACGTTGCCATTATCCTTACCTCTATGATCTTTCAAGCGCTCAGGGCACACCGTTCTTGTGTGACCCTCCTTCTTACAGTGATAACATCAAATACCAGATGTTTCACCACTATAAGACTTCTGCTAGCTTTTACCTTTCTTCTTGTCGAACTTACCATCACTTTGCAAGAATTTTCCCTTAACAGCCAAACTTTCGCCCACCGTAGAAGGTTTATGCTCCTTTCATTCGTTCAAGTCCTTAGAATACAAGGCTGATTGAACTTCTTGAAAGCTCAGGGACTCCCTTCCATACAAGAGAGTTTCTTTAAAGTGAGCATGTCTTCTAGGCAAAGCACACAACAACAACAATGCTTGATCTTAATCATCGATCTTCGCATCAATATTTTCAAGATCAAGAATCAGCTTGTTGAATATATCCAACTGCTTATCCAACACTTTGTCTTCACTCATCTTGAATGAATACAAAGCTTGCTTCAGGTAGATTCGATTCACCAGAGATTTAGTCATGTATAAACTTTCAAGTTTTACCCATAATCTCGATGTTGTCGTCTCCTTTGATACCTGTCGAAGAACCTTATCACCAAGGCTCAACAATATTGTGTTGTGGGCTTTCTCAATCATGTCCTTCTTTTCTTTTGTCATTAACGCAACGTCCATGGCTGCTTCTCCCTTCAATGCTTCTAAACAACCTTGCTGAACCAATAGGGTTTTCATCTTCAAGCGCCACAGACCGAAGTCGTTCACTTCGGTGAACTTTTCAATCTCATACTTTGTTGAAGGCATCTTTTCCACGCTCACCGCACCAATTTGTTGTGAATCGAATACCTTGAAACAAAGTATAAACGATTTCTTTATGATCAAGAAACACACAAGGGTTAAGGTTAACAAAGAAAATAAGGTAAAACAACAAGGAACAACAAGGATTGGTTATAAACTGCTATTCTTTCCTTTCTCTTAGAATCAAGATTACAAGTATACAAGATTAACAAAATAACCTCTCTCTCTCTTGGAAATTAGGATTTTATCTTCCTATTTTTCCTTATACCAAGATGGGAGACTAGCATGCTATTAATAAGAAAATTAGCACACTAACCTAATAGGCTTTTTAACAATTACCCATTACAAGCTAACTTATGGTACGAGTTAACTTAAACAATTGGGCTTACAAGTAAGACCAAATTCAACATGCTAACAAACTTAGCAATATTGACTAATGCATGTTAGAACAAACTTCGACTACAACACGTGTAACACCCCCTTTCTATACCCCCAAATAATCAAGTAAATCATTTAGGCACATATAACAATTCATTTATCAGAGTATATTTAAAACATGGTATAAAAGAGGTATATCACATTATCCATAAAATTAAAACATACAACACCTGCTCAACAAGATATGCAACAGTGGGGTAACTTTCAAAATGTAGGAACTTAGTCCTTACACCCACATCTCAATATTTAGAATAAAAGCGGAAAATCTAAACATTGAATCACTTCAAACACACACACACACACACACACACACACACACATATATATACATACCATTCAGTATGATTCACATCATCATTCAACATGTTTTCATAAACATTCGTCAGCAGATACATATACAACGTATCACAAAAGAATTCTATACAATCCTAGCTACCCGGTGCTACATATCAGAGCCAATCGACCAAAAAGCATGAAGCCACGGTTCACAAAAGACCTCCAGCAATCCTACCCTGTAATGCCTCATAGAGCATCATAAAACAGCAGAAGGGTGAGAAATATTATCATAATAATCAATGCATATAATTATATATTTACATAATAATACACATCACCATTCTCACCATATTCATCACAATGCAATCATATATATATAATTCACCAAACATATTCATCATGCATATATTCACCATTCATTCATATACATCACAATGTATATATATTCACACTAAACATATTCATCACTCCACATAAACATTTACAGTTATGTTTATTCACCAATACACAATTCATAATGATAAATGCAACTTATAGAGACCGACTCACGACTCTATGCAGATGCACGTGCGGTACTGACTCAATCAGCAGGTTCAATTGAAGAACCAAATGGAACCATCGCTCGTTACCAAAGTAACTCCCCGTCAGGCCTACGATGTTCACCCATCGCTCACACCCCACATGGGCACACGATGTTTCAGGATTGCTCACACCCCACACGGGCACACAATCCGATTGCTCACACCCCACACGGGCACACAATCGTTCAACATATTCTACGCGGAATCAACCAGCACAAGAAGGTATATCATGATGCTTCACATGCAAAACGACTCCATACACTTCTTGAAATGCATACATATTCATAATGCTCATGCATTCTACTCATATAATTTCATAAAATCATCATACATTCACAATGCATTTTCCATATTGTATTCATCATATATCACATTCTATCGCATACAATTCAATTATGCATTCACAATATCATGCCATACGGCAACAAACTCCATCACAATCACCACGCATTTCTAATCAATTTAAACAATGCACACATATATATGCCAAAAGGCCACATTTCACAATCGATTCCATAATCTAGGATTCATGTCATGCGGCTACCCACAACATATCATATAACAGCACACAGCTATACGTTATAAACATATATATCGGAATCGTCAACATTGGATGGAAGCAATAAAATAAAACAAGTTGCTGTCATGCTCGCTAGCTTGCTCGCCTAGCGAGTTCCTAGCGAACATTCGCTACAGGCTCGCCTAGCGAACGTGCTAGCGAAGCCTGATCCTGAGCTACTAGTTGTACTCGCTAGTCACTCACTGGGGCTTCGCCTAGCGAACCCCTCGCTACCTCGCTCGCTACCAGCGAAGAGGATCATTTCCATTCTGTCCAAGTCTGGGACCATTCGCTACGAGCTCGCTACAGCGAACACTCACGACCTGCTCGCCTAGCGAAGGTACTAGCGAGCGTCTGCGATGTTCAAAACTCCAACTGTCCAAAATCACCAAATCATCACCGAATCAACCGATTCAATTCCAACAAGTTCCAGTAGTCTTAGCCTCACATTCCTCGACTAAACTACGCCATTCATTCTCGATTCTAACCATTAAAACATCGATCCTACCGATTAAATCCAACTTTTGCCCTAAAATGGTAAATGAGTAGAAACTCTCCAACAATCCAAACCAATCCAACAAAAGCATACATAATCATACACATGGAGAGAATAATAAGATAACCCTTACCCGATTAAATCGAAGCCTAGATGTTGTTCTTGATGATTCTCCAAGCTTTTACCTCTCTTTCTCCTCTTCCTTTTCTCTTCTTTCTATTTCTATCTCTTTTCTCTCCTCTTTCCACTTATATTTCTTTCTATTCTATTTCTCTCAAAATATCTATTAAATCCATTTTCTCACAAAATATCCAACTTAACATTAAATACTAAATGTTTAAAATACCCTCCAATCTATTTTCCCCGAAAACTCTCAAAATCGGTAAAATAGCATAATATGCAAACATAACATTTAAACACATAAATTCCACAATTAAAATAATAATCATCCAAATAAATCAAAAAGACTCAACAAAATGGGAAATCAGAATCGGGGCGTTACAACACGCATTACTCGCGAACCGACTTCGACCATACTAGAGTTCGATCCAATATCTCACAAATATTAATAATTTATTTATGTATTTTAGACTAATAATATGTTGACTAAACAAAAAAAATATTATATATACTTTTATAAATTTTTATTATAGTATTCTATTTAATATTTCCTGCATCCCTTAATATTTGGGGCAAGATTCGTCACTTATTTAATATAATATAGAATTTAAATAGTAAGGTTCAATCAAATTTTTAAAAAGTTAAAAAAAAAAAAGTTCTATCCTCAGCCATAAATAAAGCTAAGATTAGAAAATTTTATCATAGATCAATTCATGTTTTTAAAGTTTAACTGATCTGATATATTTTCATGGTTATATAATTTATTTATTTTTATTATTGTTTTATATATAACTATTACGCATATTCAATTATTTATTGTATTTTTTTTTAAATATTTAGTTTAATTGTATTGATAATGTAAATATATTTTACACTATCCAAAACTAGATCAATAAGAATATTTATATTATATATGAATCACATCTAAATTTATATGCATAATACAGTAGAAACTCTATAAATTAATATTTGATAAATTAATAAATTTTTTAAAATAATAAATTTGTCCGGTCCCGATTTGGGTCAATGTAAAAAACTGAAAAACTCGATAAAATAATAAGATAATAATTTTTTGAGAGATCTCTTTATAATTTTCTGTCTCAAGAAAATCATAAATTAATAATTCATAGAAACTGAAAAAAAATATATATTACACTATTGAAATATGATTCAATAGTTGTTTGTTTTTCTTTAAAGTTCAAGTCTATTTGGAGTTCATATCTAACTTTTCTTATTGCGTCCAATAGCTCAGGTGTTGTATTTTTGTATTGTATCATAAAGTTGTGAAGAGTGTTCGACGGCATAAGTGATTCCTTTCGCATAACAAGCTCCAAAGACACCGTATCATCTTCGTCGTCATCCTCTACATTGTTCTCAATGATAGTACTCACAATATCTTCTAAACTCTGAACCTCCGAACATGCTTCATTTTCACCTAGGTAGTTCATTAGATTTTCGATATCCATCTTATTATGATAGCCACATTGATTGATCATAGTCTCGAGGTCTTGAATTTCTTCATCAAAAGTGGATTCATCCAAATTTCTTGCAACGTCACTAGTTGAACAAATTTTACAGTGTCGGAAGCAATTCGCTATTGTTTCTTTTCGAACATCTATCGTCCAAGCTGGGATTGCCAAATTGATAGCATCAAAGACATTTATCTTCCCTGGATCAAATTGTCCCACCTCATAACCTTCCAACATTTTGCGGTAAAATCTTCTACGGTAATGCATCTTGAAAGCTCTTATTATCCCAACATTGCAAGGTTGAATCTTTGATGTCATGTTGGGTGGCAAGAAGAACAACTCAACGTTTCTTAGCCCTTCAATATTTCTTGGATGTGTTGGACAATTATCCACCACAAGTAGAACTCTTCTACCAGGCATCATTTGGTCAAATGAACAAACATATTCATCAAAAAACATACTAGTCATCCATGCTTTTTTGTTAGCTCGATACTGACAATCCAAGCTATTCGTGTTGACATTCTTGAAGCAACAAGGCTTTGCATATTTCCCAATAATCCATAGAGGATTTTTTCAGAGCCATCTTCATTGCAACAAATAACTACCGTCAGCCTTTCTTTATCTTGTTTTCTTCCTTCATGTTGTTTTGTTGCCAGTGAATGATCAGCTTGTAGCCTATAAAACAATCCAGTTTCATCCATATTGAAAACACCTTTCATAGGGAACTGATCAATTTTCTCCCAAATCGATACCAATTTCTGCTCCATGTCTTGTACACCAACAAACTCACTCTCGCCAAAACGACGAAATGACTTTATGCCATGTCGGTTCTTGAATTTCCCAAGCCATTCTATAGAGAAGTTAAAATCTGAATCATCATGAGGGTACACGAGTTTCATTGTATCTCTTGTGATATTCACACATTCTTGACGTTGGAGAAACCACTCATAAACAACCTTCTACATGTCAGGATATTTTGCTGGTTTGTGTCTTTTTCTCTCTGCTCTTCCCTTTTCTATTTCAGCTGAGAGATAGTCATCTGACCATTTAAGTGTGTTTGATATTGTTCCTTGACTAACTTTCAACTAAAATTTTCCCTCAAGCCATCTCTGCAAGTCTTTTTGTGTGCTTGCAGGATTATCTCTCTTGTACTCACACAACTCCTTACGTATTTGATCTGACATAGTTGATTTTGCAACACCTTTTAGATGAGAAGCCATTTTGTGAGATATGGTTTGAATACTCTAACACATTCATGTAATTTATATATGGCAAACTTGCTTAAGAATACATTGAACACATTTGTTCCTCTTGTTTACATTTGCTGTACTTCAAAAGTCATTATTGATTTTCAATGCATATGAACACAGTAGTTACTAATTTACGTTGAGTCCTAAGGTTCGCTGCAATGTAATTCTAAGAGGCATAGACTAATTTGCCTTTTTGTTTGGTATATACAGTATAACTACTTAAAAATTCTTTAAATTAATAATTATTAATTTATTGATATATTAATAACTCTCTAAATTAATAAAATTCTCCGATCCTGTCATTATTAATTTAAAGAATTTTTACTGTAGTTTTTGATGAACTAACATTTTAAATTATTTATACCGATCGCATACAAAAACTAAATTCATTTTTAAATTTAAATAAAAATGTAAACAAAAATTATTTATTTTAAACTATAGACTAATGAGTATCCCATTAATGTCATATTTATTAAAAAATAAAATTAAAAAGA
This sequence comes from Lathyrus sativus, assembly GCA_963859935.3. Classification (NCBI taxonomy): domain Eukaryota; kingdom Viridiplantae; phylum Streptophyta; class Magnoliopsida; order Fabales; family Fabaceae; genus Lathyrus; species Lathyrus sativus. The sequence goes on along the minus strand of OZ012739.1, from coordinate 479,884,284 downwards.
AATTTTATTTGTTTTTTTTAAAATAATGTTTTGTTATACTATTTAATTAATCCATATAAACTTCTCCTAAAATAATTATATTTCATTATATATTTTTAATGATGATAAACACATTAATAATTAATAAAATTAACTTAACTAAAATATCATATTATTTTACAATTTTAATCTATATACAGAAAATTTAAACAACATAAATTTTAAAGGGAGGGGATATATAGTATGAGTGTGACATAGCACATGTATTGTATTTGAATAGTATCATAATAATATGGAGAATTTCACATCAATTGGCTTGATACAAAACCACGTGTCCCTTGATTACATCTCTCACACTTAAAGGATGCTTTCATGTCTTATATTATGTTTTAAATTTGTAGCAGAGATTGGTGACATATGGATTGTCACATTTATTATTAGGAAGAAAATTTGGTAGCAAAAGTTTTGTTAGGCATTAGTCCCAGGTAGATAAAAAAAAAATGATATTATATAATTGATAAGACGATTGTGACATTAAATAATTGAATAAGTGATAATTTCGGAAAAAATGTATTCATTTTAGAGACGCATCAGGATCAAGACTACTCAATCATCATGGTTTTATTTTTTTATAAAAATATTGAATTAATCAAGATGAACATGGTAAATGTGAAATTCTCATTGAAAAATTATAATAGAGTGACACATTTTTATATAGAATAAGGTGATTTGTACCATTGAAAAAGTTATACTATGCTATATTTTATCATTTCTTCAAGGGTTAGTTACAAACCAATAACTAACTCAACTGAATTATAACCGAATTAACAATCTATTAATGATGCATGGTGGTATTATTGTCATGTTGCATGGTCTCATCATATTATCATGCTTCACATGCTTTAATATAGCCCCCACAAGTTGAAAGTTGATAAATGTTTATCATCTTCAACTTGAGTAATAATGTATTGAAGAGTTGAGAATGAAGAGTTTTTGTGCACAAATGAGCAAGTTGATTACTGAATTTGACCGGCATAGATTTCAAGACACCTCAACTTTATTTTTCTCGCACAATGTGACAATCAATTTTTAAATGTATAATTCTCTTAAGATAATATAAATTACACTTTGATTGTCGTGGTAAATAACAGGTGTTCTCAAGACCAGCCCGAATAAATTAGAGACATGTTTTAATTTTTATAATAAGACCCTTAATAAAATAAAGTAACATTTATATTAATATTTTTCTTCAAAAAGGATATAAATTTTTTATTAATAATTGATATAATAGGAGAAGAAAGTTAAATTAGTAAAAACAAATTATAACCATATAAATGTTATATTATACCACAAACTAGTCGAGTTATATTTTTCACCTTATATTAAATTAAACTAAGTCAAATTAATTAAATATATTTTAATTGACAAAATAATCAAATATATTTTAGATTTAATCATTTACTATTTATTTAATCACAATGTCTTATTTATAATAAAAATAAATTTACTAACTTTTTAACTTATAATTATAAAATATAATTTAAAAAATATATTAAAAATTACCAAATCACTTATAAAATAGAGTGAAATGAATTGGTGCAGTATATATAAAATAATAATAGTAGTGTATGATATTTCATAAAAAATGATTTACAAAATCTGTTGGAACTATAATAATTATAGTAATAGAAATTGAAAAGTGAATTTGAAAAGATTCATTTTAGTCCCACATTGGATGTTGGAATTATATTAATGGGAATTGGAAAGTGAATTTGAAAAGAGTCATGTTAGTCCCACATTGGATGTTGGAATTATATTAATGGGAATTGGAAAGTGAATTTGAAAAGAGTCATGTTAGTCCCACATTGGATGTTGGAATTATATTAATGGGAATTGGAAAGTGAATTTGACAAAATTCATTTTAGTCCCACATTGGAGGAATGGAAATATCAGCCTCACTAGCTACCTATAAATAAAGGGTAAAAATTCAGTAGTGAGCACTCCGGATTTCACAAATTCACACGAATTTTGATTTCCCTCTCTCTCCCTTAATTCTCTTCATCTAAACAATTTTCTTTTCTTGGTTTTTTCGACTGACTATTACAGCCAGTCCAGTGACTGGCTATTTTCGCCAGATAATTTAGAAAGGTGTATTTCTAGAGCGATTTATCAGTGTGCAACTGATAATCGTAATTTTGAACGGGATGTTTTATCCTGGAGGCGTCGATTTGGCGTCGTCGTAAATCGACTGCTTTGCATATTTTGGCAGTACGACGAAACGTCTTAAAGAAAGCGACCTAGTACGCCTAGTACGCGACTCGTCCCGATAATTTCCTTGTGCCAATATTTCAAATTCGAAAACAACAATTTTAAGACGATTTCATAACTGCCATGGCAACTGAGGAAATTATCGGTACTACTGCGGCCGCTTTGGTCTCTGACAAACCTTTCAGGTTTGAGGGTTCCAATTTCAAACGTTGGCAAGCTAAGATGAAATTTTTCTTAACTCTGAAAAAGGTTGCCCACGTTCTGACTGAGGATATCCCGGTTGTCCCTTCTGCATCATCTGAACTACCTAACGGTAACTCACTTGCAGATTCAGACGGGACTTCCAAAATGTCTGACTCAGATGCTGCAAAAGCTAAGGCTGCAGCAGATGATCTGCAGCTCCGAAAAGAAATCGCCTTATGGAACAAGAATGATTATCTGTGCAAAAATCACATTCTGAACAACCTTGCTGATGATCTGTACGACTACTACAGTAGCTACAGAACTGCTAAACAGGTATGGGAGGCTCTGAAAAGGAAATATGATACTGAAGAAGCAGGTGCGAAGAAATTTGCTGTCAGCCGCTACTTGAACTACAAGATGGTGGATGAGAAGTCGGTGGAAACTCAAAGCCACGAAATTCAGAAGATTGCTCATGAGATTATTACAAAAGGTATGCCCCTTAATGAACAATTTCAAATTGCTGTAATTATTGACAAACTGCCCCCTGGTTGGAAAGATTTCAAAAATATACTTCGTCACAAAACAAAAGAATTTTCAATCGAGAGTCTGATTACTCGCCTCCGAATTGAAGAGGAGGCTCGGAAACAAGATCAGAAAGAAGAAGTATTAGTTGTTTACGACAACAAAAAGAAGTTTGGTGCGGTTCTGAAGCCTACGGGCAAACCTTTAAAGAATCAGAACCGCTGTGCTATGAACCGAACTAAGAATGGGAATCCCTCTAGGGCCCCATCGGCTCCGTTTGCTAGGCAACAACCACCACCTCAAAGAAATGATGCTCCGATTTTCTCTTGCTACAATTGTGGGAAACCGGGCCATATGACAAAGAAATGTAGGAGCAGGCCTAAACCTGCAGCTGGCTCAAATACACAGGTTAACCTGACTGATGAGAAACTAATTGCCATGATCACTAAAATCAACATGGTTGGTGGAAGTGACGGTTGGTGGATAGACACTGGCGCCACTCGTCATGTCTGCTATGATCGTGCTATGTTCAAGACATACATGAATACTGAAGATAAGAAAGTGTTGTTGGGAGATGCTCACACCACTAATGTTGCTGGAATTGGAGATGTTGAACTGAAGTTCACTTCAGGAAAGACTTTGATCTTGAAGGACGTCATGCATGTTCCTGAAATTAGGAAGAATCTTGTTTCTTGTCTTCTTCTGAATAAGGCTGGGTTCAGTCAAACTTTAGGGGCAGATTTGTACACCATCACTAAGAATGATATTTTTGTGGGAAAAGGGTACGCCACTGATGGCATGTTTAAGTTGAATGTTGATTTGAATAAAAATTCTCCTTCTGTTTACTTTTTGTGTGATTTTAATATTTGGCATGGTAGACTTTGTCACGTTAATAAACAAATCATTTCTAATGCAAGCAACATAGGCCTAATCCCTAAACTAAATATTAATGATTCCAATAAATGTGAATTTTGCAGTCAAGCTAAAATAACAAAGACTTCACATAAATCAATAATAAAAGAATCTGATCCCCTAGATCTTATACACTCTGATATATGTGAATTAGATGGAAGTTTAACTAGAAATAATAAACGTTATTTTATCACTTTTATTGATGATTGCTCTGATTATACTTATGTATATCTAATGAAGAATAAAAGTGAAGCGCTTGACATGTTTAAGGTGTATGTAACTGAAATTGAGAATCAATTTAACAAGAAGATTAAGAGACTTCGCAGTGATAGGGGAACCGAATATGACTCTAGCTTGTTTAATGATTTTTATGCTGAACATGGTATTATACATGAAACGACTGCTCCATACTCTCCTGAAATGAATGGTAAAGCAGAAAGAAAGAATAGGACTCTTACTGAACTTGTAGTTGCAATCATGTTAAATTCTGGTGCTGCACCTCACTGGTGGGGGGAAATTTTATTGACTGTTTGCTATGTCCTGAATAAAGTTCCCAAGTCGAAAAGTAAGATCTCACCTTATGAGATATTAAAGAAAAGACAACCAAATTTGTCTTATTTGAGAACTTGGGGCTGCCTGGCTTATGTCAGAGTTCCGGATCCGAAACGAGTTAAACTCGCTAGTAGAGCCTATGAATGCGTATTCATTGGGTATGCAGCAAACAGTAAGGCATACAGGTTTTATGACCTAAATGCCAGAGTAATCATAGAATCAAACGATGTTGAATTATTTGAAGACAAATTTCCCTTCAAATCGAGAAATAGTGGGGGCACACAATCGAGTCACATTCCTGTGATAAAAAGCACTGAAAGCAGCGACAATGTAGAAACAGAGCTTCGAATAAGTAAAAGAGCAAGAGTTGCTAAAGACTATGGGCCCGATTATGCGGCCTATAATGTAGAAGAAGATCCAATAAATCTTCAAGAAGCACTGTCATCTATGGATGCAGACTTATGGCAAGAAGCCATTAATGATGAGATAGATTCTCTAGAATCTAACAAGACCTGGCACTTAGTAAACTTACCTCCGGGTTGCAAACCAATTGGTTGTAAATGGGTTTTGAAAAAGAAACTAAAACCTGATGGAACGATTGAGAAATACAAGGCACGCCTTGTAGCCAAGGGTTTTAGACAAAGAGAAAATATAGATTTCTTCGACACCTTTTCTCCAGTCACTAGAATTACATCCATTAGGGTACTCATTTCAATAGAAGCCATTTATAACTTAATAGTACACCAAATGGATGTTAAAACAACTTTTTTAAACGGTGACTTAGAAGAAGAAATCTATATGGAACAACCAGAAGGATTTGTAATCCAAGGACAAGAAAGCAAGGTCTGTAAGTTAGATAAGTCTCTGTATGGACTAAAACAAGCCCCTAAACAATGGCATGAAAAGTTTGATAACTTAATGATAATTAATGGGTACAAAGTGAATGAAAGTGACAAGTGCGTCTATTACAAATCTGAGAATTGCATTTGTACTATCATATGTCTATATGTAGACGATCTACTTATATTTGGATCAAACATTCAGGCCATTAATGATATGAAATCATTGTTATGCAATAACTTTGATATGAAAGACCTCGGAGAAGCAAGCGTGATCTTGGGTATCAAGATCACGAGATCCGACCAAGGAATTTCTTTGGATCAATCTCACTATGTGGAGAAGATCTTAAAGAAATATAAATACTTTGATTGTAAACCTGCATGCACTCCGTATGATCCAAGTGTGAAACTGTTTAAGAACACTGGAGAAAGTGTCAAACAAGCAGAATATGCGAGCATCATTGGCAGTCTTAGGTATGCCACTGATTGTACTAGACCCAACATTGCATATGTCGTAGGATTGTTGTGTAGATTTACAAGTAGGCCGAGTAACGAACATTGACAAGCTATTGAGCGAGTAATGAGGTACATTAAAAGGACTATGGACCTCAGCCTACACTATCAGAAATTTCCTGCTGTACTAGAAGGGTATAGTGATGCAGATTGGAACACCTTATCAGATGATTCCAAAGCTACTAGTGGTTATATATTTAGTATAGCCGGTGGAGCTGTATCTTGGAAATCAAAGAAACAGACCATTCTGGCACAGTCCACAATGGAGTCTGAGATGATAGCATTAGCTACAGCTAGTGAAGAAGCAAGTTGGTTAAGATGCTTGCTAGCTGAGATTCCTTTATGGGAAAAACCTATACCAGCTGTGTTGATCCACTGCGATAGTACCGCGGCTATTGCAAAAGTTGAGAACCGTTATTATAATGGTAAAAGACGTCAAATTAGAAGAAAACATAGCACTGTTAGAGACTGTATCTCTAAAGGATCTGTGAGAGTGGATCATGTACGCACTGATGAGAACTTAGCAGATCCTTTGACGAAAGGATTATCTAGAGAGAAAGTCCATAATACATCCAAAAAGATGGGACTAATGCCTATAAAACAAATGGTTACTCATGATGGTAACCCGACCTAAATGACTGGAGATCCCAAGAATTAGGTTCAATGGGTAATAACAAGTTGTGAGTAATATGAAAATGATCATGCAAGTAAAGCATGAATCCTGAAGTAATGACAGGATGAGATAATAGAAACTCTTAATGATATCTATTCTCTGTATGAGGGAGTACCTAGGCTATAGGAGTACTCTTGATAGATTCACCTATGTGACTGTGGAACTGAGGCCGGTTCCTATGGAATTTCGAGGCAGAATTCCTAGAGCATTCACTAAACCGGGATACACGTGCAAGGCCACTAAAGCACGGGCTATAAGAATACACCTTACGAAAAGGTTGTGTGCGGGTCTGATGTCCGAGATAGAGTTCAAGACAATAGTGTCACTCTTGTTGAATCAGAATCCTACTCGCTACGCTAAGGTTCAAGTCGTAGACACCTTTACTTATGCACAATCTTAGAAACGTTTGACGGACTTCTAAAATTTCCTTTAAATTCAAGTGGGGGATTGTTGGAACTATAATAATTATAGTAATAGAAATTGAAAAGTGAATTTGAAAAGATTCATTTTAGTCCCACATTGGATGTTGGAATTATATTAATGGGAATTGGAAAGTGAATTTGAAAAGAGTCATGTTAGTCCCACATTGGATGTTGGAATTATATTAATGGGAATTGGAAAGTGAATTTAAAAAGAGTCATGTTAGTCCCACATTGGATGTTAGAATTATATTAATGGGAATTGGAAAGTGAATTTGACAAAATTCATTTTAGTCCCACATTGGAGGAATGGAAATATCAGCCTCACTAGCTACCTATAAATAAAGGGTAAAAATTCAGTAGTGAGCACTTCGGATTTCACAAATTCACACGAATTTTGATTTCCCTCTCTCTCCCTTAATTCTCTTCATCTAAACAATTTTCTTTTCTTGGTTTTTTCGACTGGCTATTACAGCCAGATACTGGACTGGCTATTTTCGCCAGATAATTTAGAAAGGTGTATTTCTAGAGCGATTTATCAGTGTGCAACTGATAATCGTAATTTTGAACGGGCTGTTTTATCCTGGAGGCGTCGTCGTAAATCGACTGCTTTGCATATTTTGGCAGTACGGCGAAACGTCTTAAAGAAAGCGACCTAGTACGCGACTCGTCCCGATAATTTCCTTGTGCCAATATTTCAAATCCGAAAACAACAAAATCAACTATATTTTTTAAACGCTTTCATCATGTGTCCCTGATATAATACATTGACTAATTAAAATTCTTTTATGCTTGATTAAGTATTGTTACCGTTTGGAACCGAACACCTTTGTCTTAAAATAATAGTGTGGACTGGCACTATTTTGCACTATTTTAATTGGATGATAGAATTTCACACACAAATTAATATACTATTATGTTACAGGTATAATATTAATTTGAGGCCCCTACAAACTTGAGGCCCTGTGTTGTGGGGGTGGTTGCACAGACACATGGCCTGAGTGTTCTGACACAAGTGACATGCAAGTCATGGAGAAGATACGACAACCATTGAAGCTTACATGTAGCTGTTAGACTATGGCACGAATCTAGAAGGGGGGGTTGAATAGATCCCAATTAAAAATTTGAGTCGGCGCTACCAATTTAAAAATTGGTTTTGAAAATATGTTTTAAGTGCGGAAGCGGCCGAGGAAAATATAGTCTAAAATGAACGGTTATTTGAAAACCGGATATGCGTTAAGCCTTTGGATTAATGACAATATGGAAACGAGAATCACAACACTAATCACGCTTATCAATGATCTAATTCACTTGTTAGGATTCCTAGTTCCAATGATTTAAAGAGCAAAGCAAAACTAGATACACAAGTAAGATAATTTTGGTTTAGGCAATTTGTCAAACACTTGGTGTGCAAAAACACTCCAAGTGATATTTATGTTGAGTAAGTGATTCCAACTAGCCTAGTACAATGTCTTGTTGTACTTTGGATTCAAAAACAGAGTTTTAACCTCTTACTCAATTGATATCACAATTTGACAATAATGCTTATACAAAAATCACTTATTTTTAGGCTAAAACGAAAATGCTGAAAAATAGAGAAGACAAGTATTTGGTGAGGCAGTTCCCCCGCCGTCCTCGCTTCGGGGTACGTCTGCCCTCAATTCTAAAAACTAGAATTGAGATAGATTTAATAGATATCACCTGTTGAATGTAACAGTTTATACAAGGATTGAACAGCAAATATACAACAGAAATCTCAAGACGTTGAATGTTACGTTCACTCCTTGCCCCTTGATTCAAGATGAATCAAGTCCTCCGATCGTTGTTGATAGACCTCCGATTCCAGCCACCTTATTGAATAACCTGTTGTTGTTTAAACCTTCGGCTCCAGCTGATCTCAACTGCAACGAATCGAACCCGAGATCTTCCCTTCAATATCACTGAATCCGCTACTAGACTGTTGAAGAACACCTCTTCACAATCACCTTCGCTCAGTTGACCTTTGATGAAGAATCTCGTCCAAAAACCCCCAAAATTCAAACCAATCTTGGAGGATAAAACCCTAACGATTTTATTCAAGAAAGAACCTGTCACAAGCTTCAACCCGAACTAGATTACCCAATCTAAGCTTCGAACCTTATCACCTTTAATCATTCACAATGCACTTCAAAAATGGCTGTGTGTAATTGATGTGTTGTGAGATGTTTGAAGATGAAGATGAAGAATCTTGGACACCTATTTCACTCTTTCTTATTCTTGAACACATGAATCAATTTTTATCAAATGTTAAAATGACATAAGTGGTTGAACTTGTATATATAGTACCAGACCAACCAAAGACATAACAGCTTTTCAAATAGTAGAGGGAATCACTTAAAAACTGGATTTCCGCGCGAACGGTCGACCACAGCAGGTCTGTGCATCGACGCATATCCTGCGTTTTTTGGAAATCTGGAAAATGTATCAGTATGCATCGACCATACAGTCGGCGAGCGCTGACCCGTTGAAAAATATTTCCTTCATGCGCCGACCCTATGGTCGACTCATGCCTTCATGCGCTGACCCGTTGAAAAATGCTCTGATGCATGTGCCGACCCTATGGTCGACTCATGCCCTGTAAACCTGCAAAAATTGATCTTTTTGTGGTTTTTCATGCCTCTGGTCATGACTGCATTTTATCTACACATAGTATATTTATTACAACAGTTTTAAGACAAATATAAGAGGATATGGTAGGTGATACGTTGCATTTGTTTTAGTAGATCTGGAGTTTATAATTTCCAATCCATCCAAGGTTGTAATTTGTCATCATCGAAACCTATATCGAGTAATGTCTTGCAGACTCGTGTGATGTGTGGCGATTTGCCTCCACATTCTCCCCATTTTTGATGATGACAACCTGTATACAACCAAAACAACCAAGACCACAACAATGTGTAACAATATACAATGTATACACAAGCTCCCCCTTTCTTTTGTAATATGAGGTGGCAGAACAAACAACCATCAACTGTTATGAACATCCTGGCTTGGCTTTGGTGCTTGCTACCTGTTCTTCTCCCCCTTTGACAACATCAAAAAGAGAAGGAGAATGAATCAATTAACATAAAAACATACAATAGGTGATAGCTTAGTCGATTATCAAACTTCACACATAAGAGTGATAATGAACAAAAACAAACTGGAATTAATAGATAGTGAAAGAAAATTACATGCAAATAGGTGAATATGCAGGCAAACATAAAACGAAAAAATGGAAAGTACACATAAGAAAAAATATGCAACTATGTAACTAATATCCCCGACCCCGACCTCGGCCCCTCCCCCGGTATGCAATATCGGGATTGCGGTAAGGATCCGAGAAGTCCACAAACGCTTCTACGGACATGTTGAGGTGATGGAGACAGTCGGTGATTTCCAAGTCTTGCCTTTCATGTGATGCAACAAGCGCTTTAAGACGGGCGTCCATCCGAGTTGAAAATGAATTTAACCTTTCATTTTGAGCACGAAGCTCAGCTCTGATCTGTTCCATTTGCGTATCTTGACTCCTCATGAAGGTCTGTTGATCTAACTGCATGGTATGCAGCATATTAAGTACTTCAGAGTTGTCTGATGGTGGAGGAGGTGATGAGTGCTGGGAAGGTTGATGATCTTGAGGGTAGCCGTGATATGGATCGTAGAATCTACCCAGGGTGGTCCAGCCTGTGTGTTGCCATTCACCCCATCCCTGATTTGTATAACCTTCTTCCTGTTCTTCAGATGGAGCTGAATGCTGGAGCCAATCGGTATTTGGAATCTCATGTTGGACCGGCGATTGATAATAGTCTTGCGTCTCACATACAGGTTCTTGTACCTCTTCTGCTGTATTTTCTTCATCATCATCCTGTTCACCTTGATCTTCACTTTCCTGTTCAGAACTGTCATCAGAGCTGTCATGAGTCACCCGAGGAATGTTTGCTCGACGGAAAAACTTGTATGTTTGTCGTTCATCACACCAAAAATACCCCATCATGGCAAATGTTTTGGTGCTAAATTCTTTGTCAGAGGATACTGAAACACAAGGAAATGTTGGGTATACAACATTTGCTGCGGCAAGAACTTCCGAAATAAACGATCCATAGGCGAGAGCAGTGCCTCTACCTGAGTCTCTCAGAGCAAAAATTCTGCTTGCAATATAGTATGGCCAGTTTATTTTGATCTTATGTTTCAAGATATAGATGAGATGTACCTCAGCTTGTTCGACACGGGACAAGCCACCTTTTTTTGGTCGCAGGATGCGAGCGACAATCCACTGAAGGATGCGCTCCCCTATTTGGAGTTTCCCTGCTGTTGTGGAGGCAAATCGCCACATATCATACAAGTCTGCAAGACATTGGTTAATGCAGGTTTCGATGATGACAAATTCCCCGAATAGACTGGAAAGTATGAATTCTAGATCCACTAAACCAGATGCAACGCTTGCAGGACATAGGGTCGGCATATTCATCAAAAAGATCCTAATCAGTCAGCGCACAAAGCATGCGTCGACCATAGGGTCAGCGCATGAAGGAATGACATTCCAGCGGGTCAGTGCGCAAGGGCATGGGTCGACCATAGGGTCGGCGCACAAAGGAAATGGATTTCAACGGGTCAGCGCACGCCGACTGTATGGTCGACGCACACTGATGAAATTTCCAGAAACCCAAAACAGCACAGGCCATGCGTCGACATACAGACCTGTTATGGTCGACTGTTCGCACGGAAAATCTGTTTTAAAATACTTCCCTCTCATATTTGAAATACTGTTATGTCCTGAATTATGTTGGCACTATATATACTTGCTTAAACACTTGTGCCTACCAACATTTGATATTCTTTTGATTCATGTGTTCAAAAACAAGAAAGAGTGAAATAGGTGTCCAAGATTCATCATCTTCATCTTCAACAGCTCACAACATTTCAATTACACACAATCATTTTTGAAATGCATTTGTGAGAGATTCAAGGTGATAAGGTTCGAGGCTTAGATTGGAGAATCAAGCTCGGATTGAAGATTGTGACAGGTTCTTTCTTGAATAAAACCATTGTGGTTTTACCCTCTTAGATTGGTTCGAATTTTGGGGGTTTTTGGACGAGATTCTTCATCAACGGTCAATCGAGCGAAGGTGATTGTGAAGAGGTGGTCTTCACAAGTCTAGTAGCAGATTCGGTGATTTTGAAGGGAAGATCTCGGGTTCGATTTGGTGCTGTTGAGATCATCCGGAGCCAAAGGTTTGAACAACAACGTGTTATTCAATAAGGTGGTTGGAGTCGGAGGTCCATCAACACAAATTGAAGAACTTGATTCAGCTTGAATCAAGGAGCAAGGAGTGAAGGCAACTTTCAACACATTGAGATTTCTGTTGTATATTTGCTGCTCAATCCTTGTATAAACTGTTCATTCAAACAGGTGATATCTATAAAATATATCTCAAATCTAGTTTTAGAATTGAGGGCAGACGTACCCCGAAGCGAGGACGACGGAGGAACTGCCTCACCAAATTACTTGTCTTCTCTATTTTCAGCATTTACGTTATAGCTCAAAATAAGTAATTTTTGTGTAAGCTCTATTGTCAAAATTGTGATATCAATTGAGTAAGAGGTTAAAACTCTGTTTTTGACTCCAAAGTATAACAAGACATTGTACTAGGCTGGTTGGAATCACTTACTCAACATAAATATCACTTGGAGTGTTGTTGTACACCAAGTGTTTGACATATTGCTTGAACCAAAATTATCTTACTTGTGTATCTAGTTGTGGTTTGATTTTGAATCATTGGAACTAGGAATCCTTACAATTGAAGTAAATAATTGATAAGTGGAATTATATTTGTGATTCTATTTTTCCAAATTGTCATTAATCCAAAGGCTTACGTATATCCGGTTTTCCAATAACCGTTCGTTTTAGACTATATTTTTCCTTGGCCGCTTCCGCACTTAAAACATTTTTAAAACCAATTTTAAATTGGTAGCGCCGACTCAAATTTTAATTGGGGATCTACTCAACCCCCCCCCCCCTTCTAGATCCGTGCCATAGTCTAACAAGTGGTATTTAGAGCTCCGGTTCTTCGGTGCTTCAAATACAACGAGATAGAAAATGGCAAACGAACCTAAAGGGGCGTACAATAGGGCTCCTGTTTTCAACGGTGAAAATTACAGTTATTGGAAAGACTGTATGCGTGTGCATATAAACTCCATAGACAAAAAAATATGGAATGTTATCCTTAATGGTCCAATAGAAATTACTATGACCAATGCGGATAACATAGTTGTGCCAAAGCCTGAAGCACAATGGACCGATGACGATGAGAAAAAATACAATTATGATTGGAAAGCTAAAAACATCTTAATCTCCTCATTAGGTGTAGATGAATACTATCGTGTATCCCATTGTCCTACCGCTAAGGCCATGTGGGATTCACTACAAATAGCCCATGAGGGGACAAACGATGTTAAGTTGGCTAGAATCAATACATTAACTCAAGAGTTCGATCTCTTTTTCATGGAGCAAGGGGAAACCATTGCTGACATGCAAAAGAGATTTACTCATCTCATCAATCGTTTACATTCATTAGGTAGGCCTGTTTCCAATGATATTGCTACTAATAAGATCTTAAAATGTCTAAACAGGGAATGGCATCCTAAAGTGACCGCCATCAAAGAAGTACATGATCTTACCTTATTAGACTTAACAACATTGTTTGGCAAATTACAAGAGCATGAACAGGTACTCTTGAGCTTAGACCAACACGAAAAGATGGAAAAGAAAGACAAAACGAAGGTGAGTGAAAAGAAATCGATAGCTCTCAAGACTTCCTCCTCGAAGTCCCAAGCAAAAGAGCAAAATGATTATTCCTCGAGCGACGAAGAAGAAGAAGACACAAGCGAAGATATGGGGTTGTTTGTTAAACGGTATAACCGTTACGTGAGAAAGAACGACATCCAACATTCCGAGAAGAACTTGGTAAACTTCCGGAAACAATCGAGGCACTCCAAGGATGATGACTCGAAAGGTAAAAAGACTAGAGGGACGTGCTACAAGTGTGGAAAGCCCGGTCACTACAAACCGGACTGTCCGATGAATAAAAAGGGAAAAGACAAGGAATCATCAAAATCACACAAGAAATCATCAAAGCCTAGGAGAGTGTACATAGCATGGGAAAGTGACAGCGAATCTTCCTCCTCTGATGAAAGCTCTAGTGATGAAGAAGAGTCCGTGAATCTATGCCTCTCCACCAATCAGAAAAATAAGAAAAAATAGGTACGCCACTCTAAATATGATAAGTCCTCAAATATGTCGCATTCAGAATTACAAACCGCATTTCATGCCTTACATAATGAAGCAGTTGAAGCCTTCAAGAAACTTGCTTCTAATAAGAAAATCTTTACGTATTTAGAGCATAAAGTTAAAGAGTCCGAAAAGAAATTAGAGGACCTTAAGACTTCCATTGTGAAAGGCAATGAATTGGATTGTAAAGACAATAGAAATCCATTCAACTTCGGGTGTGGTACTTGTCATATTTGGCTAGGTGAGGTTAGAAACCTCAAGGCCAAATTAAACAAGGCACTTGAGCCTAAAGTTACATTTTCTATTGATAAAAAGGATTTTAGAAAAAGTATGATTAACCCATACCAAAAAGATGCATATGTAATTAGGGATCAAGCAAGTAAAAGTGTCTCTAAAGTTGATTTTGCTTGCTTATATTGTTGCAAGAAAGGCCACTCCATTGGTAAATGCCGGTTTAGGAGATTTCTTGTTCCTAAAGGCATCTACCAATGGTTGCCCAAACGCAACCATTTTGTCGCTAACCTATTAGGACCCAATATGCCATTGGGTACCTCCTTGTGCTAATTATGTTTTGACAGGTGAAATGTGTCGAGACCACCGAGAGAAGATGGGTTCTCGATAGTGGATGCTCAAGACACATGTCTGGAGACATATCCTTATTCATAGACTTTGTGGCTAAGAAGAAAGGGTATGTAACTTATGGTGATAACAACCACGGAGCAATACTAGGTAAAGGTAGTGTAGGTAATCCCGCCTCTACTATGATTTCCAACGTATTGCTTGTCGAAAGCCTTAAACATAACCTGCTTAGCATTAGCCAATTGTGCGACAAAGGATACAATGTATCCTTTTCAAAAGATTGTTGCAAACTTGTGCATGAAAATGATAAGAAGAATATGTTTAATGGTTTTAGAGTAAACAATGTATATATGCTTGACTTAAATGAAGTATCATTAACAAGCGACAAATGCCTCATAACTATGAGTGAAGACTCATGGCTATGGCATAGGAATTTAGCGCATGTTAATTTTGACTTACTCAATAAGGTAGTCTCAAAAGACCTAGTCTTAGGACTTCCCAAAATAAAGTTCACCAAGGATCACCTTTGTGATGCTTGTCAAAAAGGGAAGCAAACGAGGATCTCATTTAAATCCAAAAAGATAATTTCAACAACGAGACCTCTTGAACTTCTACACATGGACTTGTTTGGGCCATCTAGGATCAAAAGTCTAAGAGGAAACTATTACGAGTTCATAATAGTGGACGACTTTTCTAAGTTTTGTTGGACCATCTTCTTAGTAAGTAAAAGTGATACATTCGCCGCTTTTGAAAAGTTTGCTAAGCTTTCCCAAAATAATTTAGATACAAACATAGTGTCCATTAGGAGCGACCATGGAGGTGAGTTTGAAAATCACTTATTTGAAGAATATTGCGGTAACCATGGTATAGATCATAACTTCTCCGCTCCACGCACTCCTCAACAAAACGGGGTTGTAGAGCGCAAAAACCGTATTTTAGAAGAATTGGGAAGAACAATGATTAACGAAAGTGGTTTACCTAAATATTTTTGGGCCGACGCCATTAGTACTGCGTGCTATGTTTTGAATAGGGTACTTATTCGCCCCATTCTAAACAAAACACCGTACGAACTTTTAAAAGGGCGAAAGCCTAATGTTTCTCACTTACACATGTTTGGATGTAAATGCTTTGTATTAAACAATGGAAAGGAAAACTTGGGCAAATTTGATTCCAAAGCCGATGAAGGTATCTTTCTCGGATACTCTCACTCGAGTAAAGCATATAGAATATATAATAAACGATTACTTGCTGTAGAAGAGTCTGTGCATGTTACCTTTGATGAGTCCTACCCGAGAAATGTCGGAAAGGATAGTGTTGTTCATGGTGCAGGTACATCCACTGAAGACATACTCAAAAGTGGCGAGACGGGGATTGATCAACCTGACAAAGCCAAAATTGGGGAGGATAAGGATGCACATCGTGATGCAACAGAGGAAGTTCATCCGCCTTCAAACGACGATCTTCCTCAAGAATGGAAGTCATCTAAAGACCATCCAATTGAAAACATTATTGTAGACATCACAAAGGGTGTAACAACTCGAGCTAAGCTAAGTAATTTCTGTTATTACTTCGCTTTCGTGTCACAGATGGAACCTAAAAACCCTAAGGAAGCCCTACTCGATGAACATTGGTATTTGTCAATGCAGGAGGAACTGAATCAGTTTACTAGAAATGAGGTTTGAGACCTTATCCCTCCTCCACGAGGTCATCGAGTAATCGACACCCGATGGGTGTTTAGAAATAAACTGGATGAGAACAGAGTAATAACTCGTAACAAAGCGCGTTTAGTCGCGCAAGGGTATAACCAAGAGGAAGGCATCGACTATGAGGAAACTTATGCGCCGGTTGTCCGACTCGAGGCTATACGCCTTCTACTTGCTTTCGCTTGTGCGAAAGATTTTAAGTTATTTCAAATGGACGTCAAAAGTGCGTTCCTTAACGGGTTTATAAATGAAGAAGTCTATGTTGCTAAACCACCTGGTTTTGAGTCTCATGAGTATCCTGATCATGTCTATAAACTGAAAAGAGCTTTGTACGGTCTCAAACAAGCTCCTAGAGCTTGGTATGAGAAACTAAGCAAATTCTTACTTGATCAAGGCTACTCAAGAGGAAAGGTTGATACTACTCTCTTCATTAAACGTCAAGGAAAACACTTAATTCTTGTACAAATTTATGTTGACGATATCATATTTGGATCCACTAACATGAATCTCGTAAGAGAGTTTGCTAAGCTTATGCAGGGTGAATTCGAGATGAGTATGATGGGTGAACTCACATATTTTCTCGGGTTACAAATCAAGCAACTGAAGGAAGGAACATTCGTGAGCCAAACAAAATATTGTTTGGATCTTCTCAAGAGATTTGACATGGCAAATGCAAAAGCCATAAACACCCGTATGCCAACATGTGCAAATAAGAGTAAAGATGAAAGTGGCAAAGATGTTGAGGTAAAAAGGTACAGATGTATGATTGGCTCGCTTCTCTATCTTACTGCTTCGCGTCCCGACATTATGTTTAGCGTGTGTATGTGCGCCAGATACCAATCATGTCCTAAGGAATCCCACCTAAAATCTGTCAAACACATACTTCGATATCTATCTGGTACTCCGAAGTATGGATTGTGGTATTCTAAGGGTAATGATTGTTCATTGGTAGGCTTCTCCGATTCTGATTTTTCCGGTTGCAAATCGGATAGGAAAAGCACCAGTGGTACATGTCACTTATTTTCAAATTCCTTGGTTAGTTGGCACAGCAAGAAACAAGTGTTTGTTGCTCTGTCAACCGCCGAAGCGGAATACGTAGCCGCCATTAGTTGTTGTGCGTAAGTCTTATGGCTTAAACAACAAATATTGGACTTCAATTTGAAACTAGAACGTGTTCCAATATTTTGTGACAACACCAGTGCTATAAATCTTACCAAGAATCCGGTGTTACACTCGCGTACCAAACATATAGAAATTCGACACCATTTTCTTAGGGACCATGTAGAGAAGGGTGACGTTGTCTTTGAACACGTCGATACTAAAAACCAACTAGCGGACATTTTCACAAAGCCGCTAGCCAATGAGCCCTTCTTTCATATCTGTCGAGAACTTGGTATTCTCGATATTTCTGATCGGGTTTAACAATTACTACATTCAAATTTAATATATTTACAACTATGTTTTTGTACACTAACAATTGTTTTGAGGTTGTTGCAAGTGCAAATCTGTGATTAACAAGAGTGGTCGGTATAGAGGTGATATTGCTCCTTTCTCCTTCTTTTTCTTCTCTCTCTCTCGTAGCATTCATGACTTGAAAATAACTATATCGTTCTACAATCATGATACTTATATATGTATATGACTGTTGCTGGTTGATACTATGTGTGTTGAATGCATGTCATATTGTGAAAAGATGAATAGGCATGATAAATAGGCAAGTGTGACATTCTGCATAACATAAAACTTAAAATTTTGAGTTTTTTGAAGGTTTGAGTCGACCTAAACAAGACAATGGTCGACGCATGCTGTAAATTTTCAAAATTATCAAAAATTGTACAGTATGCGTCGACGCATGCAGGGCTATGGTCGACGGCTCGCTTAAAAACCCATAATTTTTTCTCTTTTGAAAAACGTTCCAAATTCCCTCTCCCCTACATTTAATGTGCAGACAACTCTTATGATGTTTTGGTATGACATTCATCTTGTAAATTGCATCTAGACACCTAATATGTCTCCTTGTCTCCTCCCTCTTCCCAAAAACTCTAACACCTCCCTCTATTAAAGACCTAAGTATCCTTCTTCTCCAACATTATTCCCAAATCATTATCTTCAAAGTTCCAAGTTCATCTTTACAAACTCCTCCAAAAATCATCATCAATGGCTTCCTCTCTCTGCAAAACTACCGGTAAGAGATCAAGAGCTTCTTTATCCTCTGCTTCAGTTCCGGTTACTGCTGTTTCACTTGTTCATCCTCCTGCTATTGAAAACTTCAACAAAAGTCTCAGCAAAAGGGCCATAGTTCCACAACATGCTTTCTACCATGCAACAAGTGAACGCTTGCATCTCACCCGGATTCTGTCCCTGTTGGACTTTCAAGGGTTCGTCAATTTCCTGGAATGTAATACAAAGTACAGTGAGGATTTGGTCAGAGTGTTTTACACAAATATGCGAGGTAACTTTCAAGATTAGCACTTTCACACCTCTGTAGGAAATAGACTGGTTAATATAAATTCTGAAGTATGGAACAAATATTTTGATATGAATGTTGATGCTGATGCACCACCTCTTCATGAGGTAACTGACACTCGTACGGTGTCGGGTTATGAATTTAAGAGGGCTCTGAATGGAATGCTCAAACGACCCTATCCAGAGGCAATTGTCAACAGCGATGGCTTTCTTCGATCGGTCACAGCCGGGAAACTCAATATAGGGGAGTGCATCCTTCAGTGGATCGTCGCTCATATATTACGACCGAAAAAGGGTGGCCTGTCGCGTATCGAACAAGCTGAGGTACATCTCATCTGTATACTGCAAAACAGGATCAAAATAAATTGGCCTTACTATATTGCTAGCAGGATGTTTGCTCTGAGAGACTCAAGTAGAGGCACTGCTTTAGCCTATGGGTCGTTCATCTCGGAAATTCTTGCTGCTGCGGATGTTGTGTATCCAACATTTCCATGTGTATCAGTTCCCTCAGATAAAGAATTTAGCACCAAAACCCTTGCAATGATGGGGTATTTTTGGTGTGCTGAACGACGTTCATACAGATTTGTCCGCCGGGCCAATATTCCTCCGGTGCCTCGTAACGATTCTGATGAAGAAGAAAGTGAAGAGCAGGGTGAAGAAGAAAACGAAGAACAAGGTGAAGAAGAAAGTGACGAGGAAGGTGAAGAAGACGATGCAGAAGACAACACAGATGCAGAGATACAAGAACCTATCTATGGGACTCAAGATTATCATCAATCTCCAGTCCAAGATACGGCTACAAATACCGATTGGGTCCAGTACTCATATCCATCAGAAGAACAAGAAGGCGCTTCTACAAATCAAGGATGGGGCGATTGGCAATATACAGGCTGGACTACCTTGGGTAGATTCTATGACCCATATCACGGCTACCCTCAAGACTATCAACCCTCTCAGCACTCATCACCTCCTCCGCCTTCGGATAACTCTAAAGTCAATACTATGATGCAGTCAATGCAGTTAGAACAACAAAACTTCATGAGGCGTCAAGACACTCAGATGGAGCAGATTAGAGCTGAGCTCCATGCCCAAAATGAAAGGTTCAATTCATTTTCTACTCGGATGGACGCCCGTATTGACTCTCTGGTTGAATCACATGAGCGGCAAGATTGGGAAATCACCAACTCTCTTAGTCATCTCAACATGTCCGTCGAAGCCTTTTTGGACTTCTCGGATCCTTACCACAATCCAGATGCTGCATACCGAGGGAGAGGACGAGGACGGGGTCGTGGTTATTAGATTCATAGTTGCATATTTCATATTTGCTTATATGTTTTCGTCTGTGTACTTTTCCTTTTTTTTGTATTATGTGTGCCTGAACTTTCATTACATGTTTTCGCCATTATCTATTAACTCAAGATATTTTCGTTCATTATCATGCTTGTGTGTGAAGTTTGGTAATTAACTATCACCTATTGTATGTTCTCTGTTAATTGATGCGTTCTTCTTCTCTTTTTGATGGTGTCAAAGGGGGAGAAGACAATGTAGCAAGCAAACACCAAAGCCAAGTCAGGATATTAACAGTTCAGGATATTAACAACATTTGATGGCTGTTTGTTCTACAGCCTTATAGTGCAAAAGAAAGGGGGAGCTTGTGTATACTTGTGTGCATACATTGCATATTTGGTGTTTTAGTTGTATACAGGTTGTCATCATCAAAAAGGGGAAGATTGTGGAGGCAAATCGCTACATATCACACAAGTCTGCAAGACATTGGTTAATGCAGGTTTTGATGATGACAAATTCCCCAGATAGACTGGAAATTATGAATTCCAGATCCACAAAACCAGATGCAATGCTTGCAGGACATAGGGTCGGCATATTCATCAAAAAGGTCCTAATCAGTCAGCGCACAAAGCATGCGTCGACCATAGGGTCAGCGCATGAAGGAATGACATTCCAGCGGGTCAGCGCGCAAGGGCATGGGTCGACCATAGGGTCGGCGCACAAAGGAAATGGATTTCAACGGGTCAGCGCATGCCGCCTGTATGGTCGACGCACACTGATGAAATTTCCAGAAACCCAAAACAGCACAGGCCATGCGTCGATGCACAGACCTGTTATGGTCGACCGTTCGCGCGGAAAATCTGTTTTAAAATACTTCCCTCTCATATTTGAAATACTGTTATGTCCTGAATTATGTTGGCACTATATATACTTGCTTAAACACTTGTGTCTACCAACATTTGATATTCTTTTGATTCATGTGTTCAAAAACAAGAAAGAGTGAAATAGGTGTCCAAGATTCATCATCTTCATCTTCAACATCTCACAACATTTCAATTACACACAATCATTTTTGAAATGCATTTGTGAGAGATTCAAGGTGATAAGGTTCGAGGCTTAGATTGGAGAATCAAGCTCGGGTTGAAGATTGTGACAGGTTCTTTCTTGAATAAAACCATTGGGGTTTTACCCTCCAAGATTGGTTCGAATTTTGGGGTTTTTTGGACGAGATTCTTCATCAATGGACAATCGAGCGAAGGTGATTGTGAAGAGGTGGTCTTCACAAGTTTAGTAGCGGATTCGGTGATTTTGAAGGGAAGATCTCGGGTTCGAATTGGTGCTGTTGAGATCAGCCGGAGCCAAAGGTTTGGACAACAACGTGTTATTCAATAAGGTGGCTGGAGTCAGAGGTCCATCAACACAAATCGAAGAACTTGATTCAGCTTGAATCAAGGGGCAAGGAGTGAAGGCAACTTTCAACACATTGAGATTTCTGTTGTATATTTGCTGCTCAATCCTTGTATAAACTGTTCATTCAAACAGGTGATATCTATAAAATATATCTCAATTCTAGTTTTAGAATTAAGGGCAGACGTACCCCGAAGCGAGGACGACGGGGGAACTGCCTCACCAAATTACTTGTCTTCTCTATTTTCAGGATTTACATTATAGCTCAAAATAAGTAATTTTTGTGTAAGCTCTATTGTCAAAATTGTGATATCAATTGAGTAAGAGGTTAAAACTCTGTTTTTGACTCCAAACTACAACAAGACATTGTACTAGGCTGGTTGGAATCACTTACTCAACATAAATATCACTTGGAGTGTTGTTGCACACCAAGTGTTTGACATATTGCTTGAACCAAAATTATCTTACTTGTGTATCTAGTTGTGGTTTGATTTTGAATCATTGGAACTAGGAATCCTTACAATTGAAGTAAATAATTGATAAGTGGAATTAGTGTTGTGATTCTATTTTTCCAAATTGTCATTAATCCAAAGGCTTACGTATATCCGGTGTAATACCCCAAATTTTACCCTTACATTTAGTCAGTCATTTCGCATATTACTCCATTTTGCATCCATTTAATCACTAACCGATCATTGAGCGCGATTTGTTTTGCAGGAATTACCCCTAGGGGCGTTTTGGTCATTTTGAAGCATAATTCGTAATTTTGGGCCAGATGGGGTTTTATTCCTGAGTCATTTATTTACATGGGTTGATTATGTCAAGGTGTCGGCACGTTTTGACTGGTATTGAGAAACTCTTGTCAGAAGTAGTTGGACTCAGGGCCGTTTCAGTGTTTTGTTTTGAATGATAGGAGCTTGGGCTGAAAAGAAAGTGGATAGTGTTAATACTGTTCAGAGAAGTCACGTGATCAAAGGGATTGTGGTTAATCATGTCGCGGGATACTAGTTATAAAATTAATCGAGGCAAATATTTTTGAGACTTTTATCCATAAGTATTCATAATTTACAACTCAAAGGTGGATTTAAATAATTTGTGAATTATTATTCATGGATATTTAAATTTATAATTGAGAAAATAAACATGAATATTTGTTGGGTTTTATTTCATAAATATTAAAGTACAGTAGAATTGAAAGAACACTTTCGAATTCTATTCAAGATGATTACAAGAGAATGGCATTTACAATCAGTATCTATTCTAAAAGAAAAGGTCCTAAGTCCTAAAAGAAAAAGAACTCTATTGGTCTTCATTTGGTTTTCCCGTGAATTCTTCATACACTTCTTGATTACCTGAAAAAGACAAACAAAGACAAAACAAAGCAAAATAGAAGGAAATGTTAGAAGTTATCTTTGACACTCTCAGAACATCGTCATCATCGAGTGTCGGGAGTGGCACAACCGAAGCTGCGTCCTACCCCCGTTACCGATCCGCGCCATTGGCGTCAGATCAGGTGATCCCTGTTCTTATCGTACGGGATAACCGAGAAAGATGAAGAAGTAAAAGAAGTTCGGGCCGATAAATGATTAACTGAAAAGGGTCTATGCCATCATCGAGTAAATCCCGTTTGGTTTCCAAACTGATACAAAGGTAAAACAGCACGGCAAATTCGGACTCAGACCCGGATGCCGGCAGGTCTGAATCGTTTTGTTTTCAAAAATTTCCAACACCTGAAATTCCACAACAACATCAGTACAAAATTGATAACAGAACTCAAAGCCAAAACAGTTCATAAGCTGCATAAACAAAACAACTCACGGGATGCTCAAAGTTAGATAAAAATTTCAATTCACAAGGTGCCAAAACCAGCACATGTTCTTAAAAAAGAAGGACCAAGTCCAACACTTCGCAAGCCGCTGAACCAGCTCGAAGAAAATAGAACAACAAGTGCGAGAAGATCGAGTTCAAGTAATCAAGGATAGGAGACTAAGTGTGATTCAACAAACAATCAGAGTCAAGCTCAGTTTGTATTAGTAAGATCCCGCGATCAAGTTACCTCAAACTGCTAAGCACATCGAAAACAAAACTATATGAAGGGCTCAGTCGAATCATCATGGCCCCACGCGCAGGCTCTGGTTCAGTCAAGGAAGCACTACCCTCGCGCCGAAAATGAGTATCAATGGAAGGCATATTTGGGCAACACGTGTCGTAGACCCGCTCAACTACACAAGAAAGTCAAATGTTAAAAAGTTGATAGTATCAGTAAACAGGTGGTTCGAAAACCAGAAGGGTCGAAATAACATCCACGACAACTAAACAATGCCCTTATTACCCAAAGAATAGAGTTTGAGTAGATCAGAAAAGAATCAGACTATCACAAAGCAGCTCGAATAGGAACATAACAGATAGTTGGATTAATTGAAGCCTACCGAATCCGAACCAGGACATCCAATTGAGAACTGCATGAAAACAATGGAAACAACAAAGAGATTCGAAGTCATATCAGCCCTCAGCTAACCATCATCGGGCATAAGCATTCGAGCGGCTGGGAGAGCCACGGCCGGAGCCATTACCAACTCCCTACCGAACATCGAATCACATACTGTAATTTCGGACAAAGCTCTCGACAAATTGCGAGGCCATTAATCACACAGGGGCAGCCACATACACAATAGCGGTTCAGACTCTAAGGTCATCATCACCGAAACCGAAAGCAACATAATCGAAAGCGACATAATCGAAGGCAGCATAATCAAAAGCAAGGATTGTAGTATCTTTTCCAAACGGCTCAGACGAACTGTCATCATCGCCGCACAACCCTTCCCGGCGGCGTCGACCCGACAATGTCCATCCTGAAAGAAGAAGAGGAAAAATAAGTGAATTCCAACTGATAACCAAACTGAACGAAACAAGTTCACAAAAAAAAGCCATATCAGTTCAGAATGCGAGTGAATCCACAAGCTATCAAAGCAGGTATCGATTCATTAAGGCTCAGCAATTGGATATCCACATTGAGAACAAGGGATCCCATTCCACATCTGAAAAATAAAATCCAAACGTCAGAAGCAATCAATCTCACCAAAATCCAATCAAGCGGACCCTAAAAAGGAAAGGAAATCCAATCAATCCCACAAACTCGAATCGCGAGCAAATCATATCAGAAGAAAAATAAGAAATCAAATCAGATCGGAGATAGGTTCAATCGAAAAAGGAAAATCTCCAGTCAATCCAAAGCGGGCTCAATCAAAGGATCTCAATCAGAAGATCATATCATATTGTGCAAATCGCTTCCGAAAACGGAAGGTTTTGAGATCAAATCAAACCTTTCACAAAAGGTTAAATAATATCAGAAAAATTTAAATCCAAAGGCCCATTCAAAATCGAGAGAGGAGAGTATATAAGAATGGCATCACCTCAAACGAAACCCTAGACAAAAAACGGGAGAGCGAACACCAAAGGCGGCCACAAAGAAAACCCTAAACATCAAGAACAACAATCACATATCGCAACGGAAGAACAGAAGCGAGAGAACCAGAACGAAGTCACCTTTGTTCAGACCTTAACGCTGCGTGGACAACAAGACCTCAAATCGTTCAAACGGAAGACCACCGGCGCCGTTTTAACCAAACGACGGGCAATCAACCGTTTCGGGCCTCAGCTCACTTCATCATCGGCCGTTTTCACCGAAACTCCGTCGTAAATGTAAGCCATGAAGCGTTTTCCTCGCAATTTTCATGTTTTGTTTCAGGTTAATGAAGGATGAACAAAGTAAAAGTATGAAGAAGATGAGAGAAGCGAGCGACGAACGAAGGAAATGAAGAAGAGAACGAAATAACGCCGATGTTCGTACGATGAGGGTTTCCAAACCCTAAGTGTTGTTTCCTCCCATTTGTGATGGGTTGGGTCCGGAAGTGATTACCGGCCCAACCCCTTTTAGTTTTTTCATTTTCTTTTTTTTTATTTTATTATTTGTTTTTATAATTAATATTATATTAAGTATTTAAAACTGTTTTTTTAAATAAATAAAATTAGAAACCTTTTTTTCATATAATAAAAATAAAAACCTTTTTTTAACAAATAACTTAAAATATTTTTTTAAATATAAAAATTAAAACTTTTTTTTAGATTAAATTTAAAATATTTTTTAAATTAACATTACTCTTTCTTTTTACAAATTCAATTAACACCTTTTCTTTAAAAAACAACAAAAAACCTTCAACATTGTACTCTTGTCCACTTACTGTCTGACTTTGCCCATTAACGCGTGTGTTCATTTTGCAGCTTATTACATTGTGTTTTATTTAAGTTTCATCATTATTGTAATTGCTTCTCGGTTGTAACCTCGCGAACCAATAATCGCGTTTACGTTTCTGCTTTTAAAATTTTGCTGTTTGCATGATTCAATTTCTCACACATTCATCAATTATTCTGTCACACTACACATATCCGAAGGTTAGATCTAGCTTTTGGTCGCCGCGCCAATAGTCCTCAACTTCAAACCCTTTCACCTTACAAACCCTAATTTTCATAAATGCCTCGCCGCAGGAAAAATTACCATTTTACCCCTAGCATTAGGTCAAAGAGCCGCCGCGCTTATTTTAGGGTTTCCCGTCGCGGAATCCCTAACCTAATTTAACCCTAATTACAACTCAATAATTCAACGTAGAGATTTGGAGTTTCTACACTCCATGTAAGCGTGTCCTTAAGAAGCGTTTATTCCCCTTGAGACCTTGACCACAGCCAAGAAGTCTCTAACCTCCCTTTTGAGGGGAACTACGATTACTCTGATTCCACTCCCGTAAGGATACGTAGGCACAAGATGTGATGTCTTGCCGAGTAAACTTAGAACTAACCCCTTAGGTCTCTTTTCTCACTTTTAATCCTTTGTACATATACCTTAAGCAAATAAATAAAGCAAATAGTAAACATCTGAACAAAAGGTTCCTGTAGAGTACTACAGAAGTTTAGGGTGCTAATACCTTCCCTAATCTTAACCAACCCCCGAATCCTAGAATCTCCCCGCGTCGTGTTTACGACGCAAAAATAGGTTTTCCCTCTTTTGACCTTTTCCTTCGGATAAATCAAAGAGCGGATGTGAATTGAAATGCGATTCAAACTCGTTAATAGTTTGTGATCCTATTTCCACCGCAACAGAAAATGGCGACTTCACTGGGGACCGTCTTAACTTTTGAGGGTTATCCCTAACTTGTTCCTATTCATTACTATCTGTGTTATTATTCATTTGCATGTATATATTTGTGCTCTGATTTGGGGACTGGTCCTTGTGCTGTGAGATAAGTCCTACGCCCGGACTAGTGACATTATTATAGGATGGGGATATATTCGATGAAGCTTATAGGGAGTCGAATCCCGACCAAGCTGATTCGAGAATCACCGCTCAGTTGAGACCTTTTCGAAAATGGTTATGTTGAACGAGTATAATCGTGAAAACTTTTTCCATGGTCGATTGGAGTCTGTGATATTGAGGACCGTAGTACCTTAACACCACCTTGGCCTTATTTAGGACGTAGTGCGAGAGCTATGTGGGAGTAATCCTACAACGGTTGCTACGCGATACTACACTCAAAAGAGGTTCTCTTGAGAATATTATTAACCCCCGAGTCAATCGGAAAGTTGATAATATCCGAAAGATGGGCTGATGACTTTGGGCACCTTTTAGAACCTTGTTCTGCAGGTACGACTAACCTATAGTACACTCCTTTTTGGGATGGGTAGACCTTAACTCCGCTCACGTACCTTTAACCTAGGACTTTGTGTGTTTTCATGCATTGCATCCATAAAACATCATATCGCATTAAGATTTCATGGAATTCAAACTCTATTTATGAACATTGCAGGATACCATGGATCACCATAGAAGGCATACTTTGAAATTTACTTTTAAGGGTTTTAATTTGGAAGTCCTAGAGAAGCTAAGAGATTTGGTTCAAGATCAAGAAAAGTTCCAAGACAGATATGGAAGGTTATTGTCTTTGTTGAAGGTTCAAGTAAATGAAGGACTTCTTGCGACCTTGCTGCAATTTTATGATCCAGATTATCACTGCTTCACCTTTCCAGATTATCAGCTTTTACCTACCTTAGAAGAGTACTCTCAGTTGGTGGGATTACCTATCTTGGATAAGTCTCCATTCCCTTTCTTGGAGGAAGACCCTAAAGAACGAGATATTTCTAAAGCCGTTTGTCTAAAGATATCCGATGTCAAAAACAATATGATCACCAAAGGGGGGACCTCCGGTTTTCCCAGGGACTTCCTAATTAAGAAAGCCCAATTTTATGCCGATCATAAAGACATGTTTGCCTTCGAGACAATTTTTGCTTTGCTTATTTATGGGTTGCTGCTTTTTCCTAGTTTTGAGGGGTTTGTGGACCTTAATGCAATCAAGACCTTCATGAGGAGAAATCCAGTTCCAACGCTATTGGGTAATACTTATCATTCAGTACATCTCCGAAACTTTCATGGTGGAGGAATGATTGCATGTTGTGTGCCATTGCTATACAAGTGGTTTATTTCTCACTTACCCAAGTCCGGTCCGTTCTGGAGACCTAATCAAGAACGTTGGTCGCAAAAAGTCATGGCTTTAACTCACTCTGATATTGATTGGTATAATCGCATGTACGATGGGGTATCGATCATTGATAGTTGTGGAAACTTCAACAATGTGCCTTTGCTCAGTTTCAATGGAGGAATTAGCTACAATCCAGTCTTAGCTCGCCGACAGTTGGGATATCCCTTGAAGGAACCGCCTAAAGGTATTCACGTGGAGAAAATCTTTTTCAAAGACGACAAAAAGCTTCGAGATCAGATTCTATCTTCTTGGAATCATCTGCATAAGAAAGACAAAGAAAGTTTGGGAAGACCTAATTGTGTGTCTATGGAACCATACCTTCAATGGGTTCGAGGAAGAGCTATTGAGTTGAAGATGCCCTACTCTCGCCAAGATCCTTTACCTCAAAGAGAAGAACCTGTCCAGTATTTCATGACTGAAGCTGAGACTTTGAAGATCACTTTGAAGAAATCACAATGCGAAGCAGAATCATGGAAGAACAAATACCATGTGATGGTCAGCAAGTACGAAGAACTTCAAAAGCAGATTCAGTCGAAGAATGATGAGATACAATCCTACAAGAGGAGGAGGCTCTACGAATATTTATTTTCCTCCGGATCTCCGTCTGCTCACTGAAGTTGTGGAATATGCTTCTCTAGGATTTTCTAGGCTTTTATTTAGCTATTTTGGTTGCAAGGATATTATTTGTAATTTGTCTTCAATGAATTAAAAGTTTCCTTGGTATTCCGCAATATTCGTAAATATTTGAAGTCCATGAAATCTTCATTTGCATTCACATTTTAGCATCATACTTTTGCATTGCATGTGTCTCCCGATTTCTCATACTCGGTTCTCTCACCTTCCAATTTTGTCACCCTGAGTTCTCTGCATCAATACGACCCTTCAAAAGGATGGAAGATCAGAACCAAGAGATCAACCGTGTCAGCCATGAACTCGAAGATCTTCGAGGAAGTGTAGGGCAGATTTTGGAGATGTTACGAGCTCTTAGTGTGAAGATGGATGCTCAGTCTACTGTTGTTTCTGAGACTACTAATACCGTTATGGAATCTCAACCAGCTGTTACTGTCGAGAATGTACCTCATCATGGTCTTCAATCCGGTTTGGTGCCTCCTAGTGCTCAACCAGTTCGACGAGCTACCCCTCCAAAGTGCAAAACTCCTAACTCCGACCATGGTAAAGGACCTGCACGTTTGAGGAACCGCAAAATGGCTACTCCTCAACCTTGGCAACATCAGCCTGATTATGTTCAAGGTTATCCGCTCTCATATGTTCAAAAACCCTATGTAGCTACTGTTGCACCTCCTTTCGATCAGCAGTTTCCTACATACCAGCCTGTGCAGTCAGCTCCGGTATATCAAGCACCGATCCGTCAACAACCTTTCGGTTATCCGCCTATGCAAGTTCCTGTCAACAGTCAACGAGTGCCCAACGCTCCTGTTCACCAGCAATCACAGGATCAGGTTCCTTATCCCCGTAAGAGTCAGTATAAGCCTTGTCCTCCAATTCCGATGGCTTTCACTGAGTTATACCCCCATTTGGTACAACAGGGTCTGATTACCACCCGTGCTTTGGGTCCTCCGCCTAATCCGTTACCTGCAGGTTACAACGCTACCGCTCATTGTTTATTTCATGAGGGTGCGCCCGGCCATGATCTAGAGAACTGCTACGCTCTTAAGAAAGTTGTCAGAAATTTGCTAGAAACGAAGAAGTTGTCTTTTAGCGATGCTCAGCTGAAGATCGAGACTCCTCTCGGGGTCCCTCACTTGTCAAGCTCGAATTCTGCTACTCCTGTGGCAAATCAGCCGAATCCAGTAATTATTCAAAGGCCTAGCTCGCTTCATTTCAGTAACCCTCAAGATGATATGACCGGGATCAACCAAGAATCTGGGAAAGTTATTTTGAAGCAACGACTGAAAACTGTTGAAGATGTGACCAGCGTAACTGGGGCAAGCCATGACGACTCGCAGTGACCATAAACCAGACGTCCTTTCCATTGAGGCTCCGCCGAAGGAAACTATTGCTTTTGAATTTCATAAACCATTTAGAAGGATTTTTCCGACAGTTCATTTGTTTATTTATATGTATTTCTCTTTGATTAAGCATATTTAGCATGTACGAACTTGTTTATCTTTGATTAATGCAACGCATATGTTTGTCTTGAATAAGTCCATTCGTTTCACTCATTCAAAATATATTTTTCATAAATTATAATGCCAACTTTACCCGATCTCTTGTTCTGATGGAGAATTGGGGGGAGGATGACGAACCCAAAACGTCAGATTTCTTGTCATATGCTTTCGATTGAAACCTGCTGATGATGTAAGGCATTGTTTCAAATCCCAAACACTGAAGATATAAGGATGTTAATCCCTCGTTAACCTCTTTGAGCCTTGAAGTAGGAGTTTTTTTTAAGAACCCTCATCTTAACCTGGGGCAGGGTAGGTTTCAGTTAAACCGATCGAGCACTTAGGCTCTAAAAAAGAGAAGAGCAAACCTTCAAGAATTTATCCTTAGCATCTTAAGAAGTCCAATACAATGACTATCCCTCGGTTACCCAAGGAGTGGGGCAGTCACGAGCCTTTCGAAAGATTTACATGACTTGTGCATAAAAGAATATTCAAAAAATAAGAGCCCGCTAAGTCAAAACCTATGAAGGAGACTTAGGCAAAACTGGGGCATCCCGCTGGACTCCAAAGTCAGATCAAAAGACATTGTCCAGGCAAAAGTTAGGGAATAAAAGCAAAACAAAAGGGTACTATGAATAATCCCTAGTCGTGTGACCAATTGCCATTGGAAATAGGTGAGTGACTGCCATGTCCAAAGCCTTGATAATTTCTCGACCATAGCAAATCCGCTTGAGATATGAGCGTTCGTATCCGATTAACTGAATTAGGATTGGAGAACATCACGAAGAATGGGAGGGTACAAATATAACTTTGAGCCTATATCCTTTGTTTCTTAAACCGTGAACCGAGCCACAATACAACCTTTAAAAGACCTAATTGAAGTAGGACTACGGTTGAAAGCATACTCGACAAGATCACGTTTCCTGACTCCTACGAGCTATGCTCAGAAAAAATTCATGTTGGCATTATAATTAAAACTTATATCCCGACTAGTGATTTCGGTCACAAGTTATTGCGACATCTTTTTCAAAACAAAAATTCAAGACAAATATATGTGTGCATTGACAAGCTCAGGATAGGCATTTCAGGCATGACGACTTTGTTTGATATCTTAGAGAGTTACATATGGACGTAACCCATGGAACTTGAAGATCCTGCTGAACAGGGGCAGGCAGTTTCCCAGTTCGCTTACCAACGCGAGTCTGACGTTCTTAAGAGCTATTTCTCAAAGATTTCGTCGTAACACGATTAATTTTGTGCCAGTTACGTCGAGACCTGATGCATCTCTCAAAGAGTTTGAAAACAGTGGGGCAACCAGACTCCGTGTTCTCTATAAAATCCTCTTGAGATGACCCTACCTCACAACACAAGTATCCTGGGGCACCGTGTTTTTTGAAGAAACAAAGGGCGACTACTATAAGGTCCTTCAAGATCAAAACCATGGGGTTTCACAACTTTTCTTCATGCACCCGATGGATTTTACTCACGGCGGCCTTCATTCCCCAGTAAACCTCAGTGTTGCAACAGGCTCCTAAACTATTGCCTCATCACAGTCCCCAGAGAGACTATAAGCTGACAACTTTTTCTTGGGTAACTCGAAAGTGTCCCTCAGGTTTTCTTCTCCCCATGTGAAGGCGTGATACTGTGCACCCAAGCAGATTACTTTCTCCCCCAGAGAATTCAGAACATTTAAAACCAGAGTTGGTTCTACCATTGATCCTTCTCACCCATGATTGACGTATTGGTTGCAGAGAACGCAGGGTATCCCCGTCGAGATGTTTATTTCATCTCTTGTCCCGTCTCTAGTCTGTTTCGTCAGCATACGCAAGGGCATAAGCATCACATGCCTATTTCATATATTCATTTCACATACTCATTACATACTCATTTCATAACATCCTGCATATTTAACTACATACATAGACCTTAACATACATTCACATTAACATACGCAGTAACATATGCATTAGCGTTCACAGGTTCGTTGTGTTTCACCATCATTGGTTGTTACCGCAGAGTAACTGGGTGTCCATTCTCTCCAAATAGATTGTCAGCCCTAAGCATAAAATACATATGTGTTTCCAGTTTCTCCACAGAGCTCGATCCTCGTGGATGACGGTTACTTCAGCTATCTTTCCTCACCAGGATAAGATATTTACCCTTCGAGTTCATTCCCTCGATGGAGTCTTGATTACCAGTCTTCTTTCTAGCTCGATCCTAGATTGAACCTCAGTATTGTCGTCGTCGAGCCCAACCGGACGTGCATTTATTTTGCACCATCTAAAGATTTTCACCATACCATGACAGATGCGCGACTGTTCTCGCCCGAGAAGTTTATCACTACACCCGGATGTGCATTTATTTTGCACTATCTTTCAAGAAAATCAACCACAATCCTTTACAGATACACGCCAGTTCACGCCTGGAAAATCTATCGGTACAACACTTTACATCTTACAACATCGGTATGTGACATTCCTCGCCTGAGAAGCCTATCGATATAACAACCTTACACAACCAGATACGCACCTGTTCTCGCCAAGAGAAGCTTATCATCGACCAGCGCCAGTTCTCGCCGGAGAAGCTTATCATCATCTGTTATCACCTCTACAGGCAGTCCTTACATGAGAAGCTTATTATTGCTACTCTTGCAAAATAAGCGACATTTCTCGCCTGAGAAGCCAATCCTATCTTCGTTATGACTCGCAGCAAATGGCCATCTCCATTGAGCAGTTGGGCTTCCATTTTCCCTGTCGTCTTGAAGTATGGGGAGGTTTAAACCAAATCGTATTCAGGAGAGCACGATCTTGAAGTACGGGGAGGTTTGAGCGGAATCATCTTCAGGAGAGCACGATCTTGAAGTATGAAGAAGTTCATTTACCCTTTAGTAAAAGAAGGAGCGGAATCATATTCAGGAGAGCACGATCTTGAAGTATGAAGAAGTTCATTTACCCTTTAGTAAAAGAAGGAGCGGAATCATATTCAGGAGAGCACGATCTTGAAGTATGAGGAAGTTCAGTTACCCTTTAGTAAAAGAAGGAGCGAAATCATATTCAGGAGAGCACGATCTTGAAGTATGAGGAAGTTCAGTTATCCTTTAGTAAAAGAAGAATCAGAATCGTATTCCAAGCGCCGACCTTAAATATGAGAAGATTTATATATCAGATAAGCAGCAGCCTCTTTATTTGAGAGCTTATCCATTTTTGGCATGTAAGTCCCTTCCAACGATAAGTGACAGTTCTCCCTCGAGAAGCTTATCAGGGCATTTCCCATTAAAGTCCATTATTTTGGCATACAGCCGGTCTTTACCCTGTATATTCGATACGGATTCCCGAAAAGTCCGTCCGATCCTATCACGAAGGATAGTTTATAGAAGCTTGGATGTTATTCTTTGCTCAATGCTCCAGCGTTCTGTAATCGATCTTGCAACCGTGTAGATCCAGTTTTATTATTAGACATTCCCTAGTGGAGGTCATCTCATAGGTGCCATCTCCATTTAAGGATCTTATTCTTAAAGTCCATTTATTTTGGCATACAGCCGGTTTTTACCCTGTATATTTGCTACGGATTCCCGAAAGTCCGTTTGATCCTGTCACGAGGGATAGTTTACAGAAGCTTGGATGTTATTCTTTGCTCAATGCTCCAGCCTTATGTGATCGACCTTGCAATCGTACGTGATCCAGTTTTATTTTCTAGATTTCCCAGTGGAGGCCGTCTCATAGGTGCCATCTCCATTTGAGGATCCCGTTCTAGTTCTAAAAATGACGATTGGTCGTGTTCGCACCAGTTGACCATCATTTAGAATTCCCCAGTGTTGTACTGTGTCCCAGCGCGTCGTTTTCCCCAGCGTGTGCTTCTCGTAGCGTCTGCCCCTGCGTCGTCATATTCGTCAACATGTTCGCATTCATCATTCCAGCATACACAACATATCATATTCATGGCATCGTCTGCATTAGTCTGTTCTCGTTTGGTCCATAGCATTGCATATCGCCACACATAAGGGCAAAATTTTCGGTTATCTATATTTAAATCCCTCCACCATGATTCCTCGAGTCTCCGCCACTCAAATCATCCGGTGTAGCTATTTAAATAGGGGCAACTGTAATACCCCAAATTTTACCCTTACATTTAGTCAGTCATTTCGCATATTACTCCATTTTGCATCCATTTAATCACTAACCGATCATTGAGCGCGATTTGTTTTGCAGGAATTACCCCTAGGGGCGTTTTGGTCATTTTGAAGCATAATTCGTAATTTTGGGCCAGATGGGGTTTTATTCCTGAGTCATTTATTTACATGGGTTGATTATGTCAAGGTGTCGGCACGTTTTGACTGGTATTGAGAAACTCTTGTCAGAAGTAGTTGGACTCAGGGCCGTTTCAGTGTTTTGTTTTGAATGATAGGAGCTTGGGCTGAAAAGAAAGTGGATAGTGTTAATACTGTTCAGAGAAGTCACGTGATCAAAGGGATTGTGGTTAATCATGTCGCGGGATACTAGTTATAAAATTAATCGAGGCAAATATTTTTGAGACTTTTATCCATAAGTATTCATAATTTACAACTCAAAGGTGGATTTAAATAATTTGTGAATTATTATTCATGGATATTTAAATTTATAATTGAGAAAATAAACATGAATATTTGTTGGGTTTTATTTCATAAATATTAAAGTACAGTAGAATTGAAAGAACACTTTCGAATTCTATTCAAGATGATTACAAGAGAATGGCATTTACAATCAGTATCTATTCTAAAAGAAAAGGTCCTAAGTCCTAAAAGAAAAAGAACTCTATTGGTCTTCATTTGGTTTTCCCGTGAATTCTTCATACACTTCTTGATTACCTGAAAAAGACAAACAAAGACAAAACAAAGCAAAATAGAAGGAAATGTTAGAAGTTATCTTTGACACTCTCAGAACATCGTCATCATCGAGTGTCGGGAGTGGCACAACCGAAGCTGCGTCCTACCCCCGTTACCGATCCGCGCCATTGGCGTCAGATCAGGTGATCCCTGTTCTTATCGTACGGGATAACCGAGAAAGATGAAGAAGTAAAAGAAGTTCGGGCCGATAAATGATTAACTGAAAAGGGTCTATGCCATCATCGAGTAAATCCCGTTTGGTTTCCAAACTGATACAAAGGTAAAACAGCACGGCAAATTCGGACTCAGACCCGGATGCCGGCAGGTCTGAATCGTTTTGTTTTCAAAAATTTCCAACACCTGAAATTCCACAACAACATCAGTACAAAATTGATAACAGAACTCAAAGCCAAAACAGTTCATAAGCTGCATAAACAAAACAACTCACGGGATGCTCAAAGTTAGATAAAAATTTCAATTCACAAGGTGCCAAAACCAGCACATGTTCTTAAAAAAGAAGGACCAAGTCCAACACTTCGCAAGCCGCTGAACCAGCTCGAAGAAAATAGAACAACAAGTGCGAGAAGATCGAGTTCAAGTAATCAAGGATAGGAGACTAAGTGTGATTCAACAAACAATCAGAGTCAAGCTCAGTTTGTATTAGTAAGATCCCGCGATCAAGTTACCTCAAACTGCTAAGCACATCGAAAACAAAACTATATGAAGGGCTCAGTCGAAACATCATGGCCCCACGCACAGGCTCTGGTTCAGTCAAGGAAACACTACCCTCGCGCCGAAAATGAGTATCAATGGAAGGCATATCTGGGCAACACGTGCCGTAGACCCGCTCAACTACACAAGAAAGTCAAATGTTAAAAAGTTGATAGTATCAGTAAACATGTGGTTCGAAAACCAGAAGGGTCGAAATAACATCCACGGCAACTAAACAATGCCCTTATTACCACAAAGAATAGAGTTCGAGTAGATCAGAAAAGAATCAGACTATCACAAAGCAGCTCGAATAGGAACATAACAGATAGTTGGATTAATTGAAGCCTACCGAATCCGAACCAGGCCATCCAATTGAGAACTGCATGAAAACAATGGAAACAACAAAGAGATTCGAAGTCATATCAGCCCTCAGCTAACCATCATCGGGCATAAGCATTCGAGCGGCTGGGAGAGCCACGGCCGGAGCCATTACCAACTCCCTACCGAACATCGAATCACATACTGTAATTTCGGACAAAGCTCTCGACAAATTGCGAGGCCATTAATCACACAGGGGCAGCCACATACACAATAGTGGTTCAGACTCTAAGGTCATCATCACCGAATCCGAAAGCAACATAATCGAAAGCGACATAATCGAAGGCAACATAATCAAAAGCAAGGATTGTAGTATCTTTTCCAAACAGCTCAGACGAACTGTCATCATCTCCGCACAACCCTTCCCGGCGGCGTCGACCCGACAATGTCCATGCTGAAAGAAGAAGAGGAAAAATAAGTGAATTCCAACTGATAACCAAACTGAACGAAACAAGTTCACAAAAAAAAGCCATATCAGTTCAGAATGCGAGTGAATCCACAAGCTATCAAAGCAGGTATCGATTCATTAAGGCTCAGCAATTGGATATCCACATTGAGAACAAGGGATCCCATTCCACATCTGAAAAATAAAATCCAAACGTCAGAAGCAATCAATCTCACCAAAATCCAATCAAGCGGACCCTAAAAAGGAAAGGAAATCCAATCAATCCCACAAACTCGAATCGCGAGCAAATCATATCAGAAGAAAAATAAGAAATCAAATCAGATCGGAGATAGGTTCAATCGAAAAAGGAAAATCTCCAGTCAATCCAAAGCGGGCTCAATCAAAGGATCTCAATCAGAAGATCATATCATATTATGCAAATCGCTTCCGAAAACGGAAGGTTTTGAGATCAAATCAAACCTTTCACAAAAGGTTAAATAATATCAGAAAAATTTAAATCCAAAGGCCCATTCAAAATCGAGAGAGGAGAGTATATAAGAATGGCATCACCTCAAACGAAACCCTAGACAAAAAACGGGAGAGCGAACACCAAAGGCGGCCACAAAGAAAACCCTAAACATCAAGAACAACAATCACATATCGCAGCGGAAGAACAAAAGCGAGAGAACCAGAACGAAGTCACCTTTGTTCAAACCTTAACGCTGCGTGGACAACAAGACCTCAAATCGTTCAAACGGAAGACCACCGGCGCCGTTTTAACCAAACGACGGGCAATCAACCGTTTCGGGCCTCAGC
Organism: Lathyrus sativus; assembly: GCA_963859935.3. NCBI lineage: Eukaryota > Viridiplantae > Streptophyta > Magnoliopsida > Fabales > Fabaceae > Lathyrus > Lathyrus sativus. The sequence goes on along the minus strand of OZ012739.1, from coordinate 479,846,812 downwards.
TCACTTCATCATCGGCCGTTTTCACCGAAACTCCATCGTAAATGTAAGCCATGAAGCGTTTTCCTCGCAATTTTCATGTTTTGTTTCAGGTTAATGAAGGATGAACAAAGTAAAAGTATGAAGAAGATGAGAGAAGCGAGCGACGAACGAAGGAAATGAAGAAGAGAACGAAATAACGCCGTTGTTCGTACGATGAGGGTTTCCAAACCCTAAGTGTTGTTTCCTCCCATTTGTGATGGGTTGGGTCCGGAAGTGATTACCGGCCCAACCCCTTTTAGTTTTTTCATTTTCTTTTTTTTATTTTATTATTTGTTTTTATAATTAATATATATTAAGTATTTAAAACTGTTTTTTTAAATAAATAAAATTAGAAACCTTTTTTTCATATAATAAAAATAAAAACCTTTTTTTTTTAACAAATAACTTAAAATATTTTTTTAAATATAAAAATTAAAACTTTTTTTTAGATTAAATTTAAAATATTTTTTAAATTAACATTACTCTTTCTTTTTACAAATTCAATTAACACCTTTTCTTTAAAAAACAACAAAAAACCTTCAACATTGCACTCTTGTCCACTTACTGTCTGACTTTGCCCATTAACGCGTGTGTTCATTTTGCAGCTTATTACATTGTGTTTTATTTAAGTTTCATCATTATTGTAATTGCTTCTCGGTTGTAACCTCACGAACCAATAATCGCGTTTACGTTTCTGCTTTTAAAATTTTGCTGTTTGCATGATTCAATTTCTCACACATTCATCAATTATTCTGTCACACTACACATATCCGAAGGTTAGGTCTAGCTTTTGGTCGTCGCGCCAATAGTCCTCAACTTCAAACCCTTTCACCTTACAAACCCTAATTTTCATAAATGCCTCGCCGCAGGCAAAATTACCATTTTACCCCTAGCATTAGGTCAAAGAGCCGCTGCGCTCATTTTAGGGTTTCCCGCCGCGGAATCCCTAACCTAATTTAACCCTAATTACAACTCAATAATTCAACGTAGAGATTTGGAGTTTCTACACTCCACGTAAGCGTGTCCTTAAGAAGCGTTTATTCCCCTTGAGACCTTGACCACAGCCAAGAAGTCTCTAACCTCCCTTTTGAGGGGAACTACGATTACTCTGATTCCACTCCCGTAAGGATACGTAGGCACAAGATGTGATGTCTTGCCGAGTAAACTTAGAACTAACCCCTTAGGTCTCTTTTCTCACTTTTAATCCTTTGTACATATACCTTAAGCAAATAAATAAAGCAAATAGTAAACATCTGAACAAAAGGTTCCTGTAGAGTACTACAGAAGTTTAGGGTGCTAATACCTTCCCTAATCTTAACCAACCCCCGAATCCTAGAATCTCCCCGCGTCGTGTTTACGACGCAAAAATAGGTTTTCCCTCTTTTGACCTTTTCCTTCGGATAAATCAAAGAGCGGTTGTGAATTGAAATGCGATTCAAACTCGTTAATAGTTTGTGATCCTATTTCCACCGCAACATCCGGTTTTCCAATAACCGTTCATTTTAGACTATATTTTTCCTTGGCCGCTTCCGCACTTAAAACATTTTTAAAACCAATTTTAAATTAGTAGCGCCGACTCAAATTTTAATTGGGGATCTATTCAACCCCCCCTTCTAGATCCGTGCCATAGTCTAACAGCTGTAACCTTTCTAGGAAAAGCATCGCTATTGACAATGGCATATGAATAGGGCCTTTTGAGCATGTCATTCAGAGCACTCTTGAACTCGTATCCCGGCACCATACGAGAGTCCGTGACCTCATGAAGAAGTGGTGCATCAGAATCTACAGTCAAATCAAAATATTTATTCCAGACTTCAGAATTTACGTTTACCAGTTTATTGCCGACCGAGGTGTGGAAATGTTGACTTTGAAAATTATCACGCAGACTCGTGTAGAACACCCGGACTAAATCCTCACTGTATTTTGTGTTGCACTCCAAAAAGTTGAAGAATCTATGAAACTCCAGCAGAGACAGAATTTGGGTGAGATGCATGCGCTCCGCCGTTGCCTTGTAAAAGGCATGCTGTGGAACGATTGCTCTTTTGCTGAGATTTCTGTTGAAGTTTTCAACCGCAGGTGGAGGAACTAGTGAGACAGCGGTAATGGGTACTGAAGCGGATGGTGATGAGGCCCTTGATCTCTTTCCTGTATTTTTGCGAAATAGAGAAGCCATTGATGATGATTTTTGGAGATTTTGTAGAGATGAACTTTAATGTTTTTGGAGAGAGTAGTTTGGGATGATTTTGGAGAAGATGAAGACTATTCCTTTTTATAGGGAGAGGTTTAGGGTTTTGGTAAGAGGGAAGAGACAAGGGGACACAATAGATGTCTAGATGCAACTTACAAGATAATGCACTTTCAAATCATAGATGCTTTTGACTGCACATTTAATGAAGAAATGAAGAGATGGAACGGTTTTCAAAAAAAATTCTGGGTTTTTGCGCGAGCCGTCGACCATAACCCATGTATGCATCGACGCATACTGTGTGATTTTTGATAATTTTGAAAGTCTATAGCATGCGTCGACCGCTGTCCTGTTTTGGTCGACTCATAGTGATCAAAAACTCAATTTTTCAGTTGTATGACATGTAGAATGCCACACTTGCCTATTTATCATGCCTATTTACCCTTTCACAACATAATTTGCATCCAAAACACATAGTATTTGTAGTAAATGTCATATATATAAATAAAAACCATGATTGTCAAACGATATACTTAGTTTAAGTCATGAATGTTTAGAGAAAGAGAGAGAGAAAGGAGCAATATCACCTATATACCAACAACACTTGATAACATCATATTTGTGCTTGCAACAAAAGTTAAACTTGTTAGAAGTATAAGTATATAAGTGTAAACCGAGTAATACGAAACTACCAATCATTAAACCCGATCAGAAATGTCGAGAATGCCAAGTTCTCGACGGATATGAAAGAAAGGTTCATTGGCTAGCGGCTTTGTGAAAATGTCCGCTAGTTGATTTTTGGTGTCAACGTGTTCAAAGACAACGTCACCTTTCTCTACATGGTCCCTCAGAAAATGGTGTCGAATCTCTATATGTTTGGTACGCGAGTGTAGCACCGGATTTTTGTTAAAGTTTATAGCACTAGTATTGTCACAAAATATTGGAACACGTTCTAGTTTTAAATTGAAGTCCAATAGTTGCTGCTTAAGCCATAGGACTTGCGCACAACAACTACCGGCGACTACGTATTCCGCTTTGGCGATTGACAGAGCAACAGACACTTGTTTCTTGCTGTGCCAACTGACCAAGGAATTTGAAAATAAGTGACACGTACCGCTGGTGCTTTTCCTATCCGATTTGCAACCGGCAAAATCGGAATCGGAGAAACCTACCAATGAACAATCATTACCTTTGGAATACCACAGTCCATACTTCGGAGTACCAGATAGGTATCGAAGTATGCGTTTGACAGATTTTAGGTGGGATTCCTTAGGACATGATTGGTATCTTGCGCATATACACACGCTAAACATAATGTCGGGACGAGAAGCAGTAAGATAGAGAAGAGAGCCAATCATACCTCTATACCTTTTTACCTTAACGTCCTTGCCACTTTCATCTTTGCTCATATTTACACATGTTGGCATAGGAGTGTCTATGGCTTTTGAATTTGCCATGTAAAATCTCTTGAGAAGATCCAAGCAATATTTTGTTTGGCTCACGAATGTTCCTTCTTTCAGTTGCTTGATTTGCAAACCAAGAAAGTATGTGAGTTCACCCATCATACTCATCTCGAATTCACCCTGCATAAGCTCAGAAAACTCTCTTACGAGACTCATGTTAGTGGATCCAAATATGATATCGTCAACATAAATTTGTACAAGAATTAAGTGCTTTCCTTGACGTTTAATGAAGAGAGTAGTGTCAACCTTTCCTCTTGAGTAGCGTTGATCAAGTAAAAATTTACTTAGTCTCTCATACCAAGCTCTAGGAGCCTGTTTGAGACCGTATAAAGCTCTTTTTAGTTTGTAGACATGATCAAGATACTCATGAGACTCAAAACCAGGAGGTTGAGCAACATAGACTTCTTCATTTATGAACCCGTTAAGGAACACACTCTTAACGTCCATTTGAAATAACTTAAAATCCTTCGCACAAGCGAAAGCAAGCAAAAGGCGTATAGCCTCGAGTCGGGCAACCGGCGCATAAGTTTCCTCATAGTCGATGCCTTCCTCTTGGTTATACCCTTGCGCGACTAACCGCACCTTGTTGCGAGTTATTACTCCGTTTTCGTCTAATTATTTCTAAACACCCATCGGGTGCCGATTACTCGATGACCTCGCGGAGGAGGGACAAAGTCCCAAACCTCATTTCTAGTGAACTGATTCAGTTCCTCCTGCATTGATAAAAACCAGTGTTCATCAAGTAGGGCTTCCTTAGGGTTTTTAGGTTCCATTTGTGAAACGAACGCGAAGTGATAACAGAAATTACTTAGCTTCGATCGAGTTGTTACACCCTCTGTGATGTCTCCGAGAATGTTTTCAATTGGATGGTCTTTGGAAGACTTCCAAGCTTGAGGGAGATAATTGTTTGAAGGCGGATGAACTTCCTCAGGTATATCATGGTGTACATCCTTATCCTCCTCAACTTTGGTTTTGTCAGGTTGATCAATCCCCGTCTCACCACCTTTGAGTATGTCTTCTGTAGATGTACCTGCACCATGAACAACACTATCCTTTCCGACATTTCTCGGATAGGACTCATCAAAAGTAACATGCACAGACTCTTCTACAGCAAGCAATCGTTTATTATATATTCTATATGCTTTACTCGATTGAGAGTATCCGAGGAAGATACCTTCATCGGCCTTGGAATCGAATTTGCCCAAGTTTTCCTTTCCATTGTTTAATACAAAACATTTGCAGCCAAACACATGCAAGTGAGAAACATTTGGCTTTCGCCCTTTTAGAAGTTCATAAGGTGTTTTATTTAGAATGGGGCGAATAAGCACCCTATTCAAAACATAACATGCCGTACTAATGGCGTCGGCCCAAAAATATTTCGGTAAACCACTTTCGTTAATCATTGTTCTTCCCAATTCTTCTAAAATTCGGTTTTTACGCTCCACAACCCCGTTTTGTTGAGGGGTGCATGGAGCGGAGAAGTTATGATCTATACCATGGTTACCGCAATATTCTTCAAATAAGTGATTTTCAAACTCACCTCCATGGTCGCTTCTAATTGACACTATGTTTGTATTTAACTTATTTTGAGAAAGCTTAGCAAACCTTTCAAAAGCGGCAAATGTATCACTCTTACTTACTAAAAAGATGGTTCAACAAAACCTAGAAAAGTTGTCCACTATTACGAACCCTTAATAGTTTCCTCCTAGACTTTTAATCCTAGACGGCCCAAACAAGTCCATATGAAGAAGTTCGAGAGGTCTCGTTGTTGAAACTATCTTTTTGGATATAAATGAGATCCTCATTTGCTTCCCTTTTTGACAAGCATCACAAAGGTGATCCTTGGTGAAATTTATTTTGGGAAGTCCTAAGACTAAGTCTTTTGAGACCATCTTATTGAGTAAGTCAAAGTTAACATGCGCTAAACGCCTATGCCGTAGCCATGAGTCTTCACTCATAGTTATGAGGCATTTGTCTCTTGTTGACGATACTTCATTTAAGTCAAGCATATATACGTTGTTTACTCTAAAACCATTAAACATATTCTTCTTATCATTTTCATGCACAATTTTGCAACAATCTTTTGAAAAAGATACATTGTATCCTTTGTCGCATAATTGGCTAATGCTAAGCAGATTATGTTTAAGGTTTTCGACAAGCAACACGTCGGAAATCATAGTAGAGGAGGGATTACCTACACTACCTTTACCTAATATTGCTCCGCGGTTGTTATCACCATAAGTTACATACCCTTTCTTCTTAGCCACGAAGTCTATGAATAAGGATATGTCTCTAGACATGTGTCTTGAGCACCCACTGTCGAGAACCCATCTTCTCTCGGTGGTCTCGACACATTTCACCTATCAAAACATAATTAGCAAAAGGAGGTACCCAATGGCATATTGGGTCCTAATAGGTTAGCGACAAAATGGTTGCGTTTGGGTAACCATTGATAGATGCCTTTAGGAACAAGAAATCTCCTAAATCGGCATTTACCAATGGAGTGGCCTTTCTTGCAACAATATAAGCATGCAAAATCGACTTTAGAATCACTTTTACTTGCTTGATCCCTTATTACATATGCATATTTTTGATATGGGTTTATCATACTTTTTCTAAAATCCTTTTTATCAATAGCAAATTTAATTTTAGGCTCAAGTGCCTTGTTTAATTTGGCCTTAAGATTTCTAACCTCACTTTGCCAAATATGACAAGTATCACACCCAAAGTCGAAAGGATTTCTATTGTCCTTACAATCCGATTTATTACCTTCCACAATAGAAGCCTTAAGGTCCTCTAGTTTCTTTTCGGACTCTTTAACTTTGTGCTCTAAGTATGTAAAAATTCTTTTATTAGAGGCAAGTTTCTTGAAGGCTTCAATTGCTTCATTGTGTAAAGCATTAAATGCGGTTTGTAATTCTGAATGCGACATATTTGAGGACTTATCATATTTAGAGTGATGTACCTGCTTTTTCTTATTTTTCTGATGAGCGGAGAGGCATAGATTCACGGATTCTTCTTCATCACTAGAGCTTTCATTAGAGGAGGAAGAGTCGCTGTCGCTTTCCCAAGCTATGTACGCTATCCTAGGCTTTGATGATTTCTTGTGTGACTTTGATGATTCCTTTTCCTTTGCCTTTTTGTTCATTGGACAGTCCGGTTTATAGTGACCGGGCTTTCCACACTTGTAGCACGTCCCTCTAGTATTTTTACCTTTTGAGTCATCATCTTTGGAGTACCTCGATTGTTTTCGGAAGTTTACCAAGTTCTTCTCGGAATGTTGGATGTCGTTCTTTCTCACGTAACGGTTGTACCGTTTAATGAACAACCCCATATCTTCGCTCTTGTCCTCTTCTTCTTCGTTGCTTGAGGAATAATCACTTTGCTCTTTTGCTTGAGACTTCGAGGAGGAAGTCTTGAGAGCTATCGATTTCTTTTCACTCACCTTTGTTTTGTCTTTCTTTTCCATCTTTTCGCGTTGGTCTAGGCTCAAGAGTACCTGTTCATGCTCTTGTAGTTTGCCAAACAATATTGTCAAGTCCAATAAGGTAAGATCATGTGCTTCTTTGATGGCGGTCACTTTTGGCTGCCATTCCCTGTTAAGACATCTTAAGATCTTATTAGTAGCAACATCATTGGAAACAGGCCTACCTAATGAATGTAAACGATTGATGAGATGAGTAAATCTCTTTTGCATGTCAGCAATGGTTTCCTCTTGCTCCATGAAAAAGAGATCAAACTCTTGTGTTAATATGTTGATTCTAGCCAACTTAACATCGTTTGTCCCCTCATGGGCGATTTGTAGTGAATCCCACATGTTCTTAGCAGTAGGACAATGGGATACACGATAGTATTCATCTACACCTAATGAGGAGATTAAGATATTTTTGGCTTTCCAATCATAATTGTATTTTTTCTCATCGTCACCGGTCCATTATGCTTCGGGCTTTGGCACAACTACGTTATTCGTATTGGTCATAGTAATTTCTATTGGACCATTGAGGATGACGTTCCATATTTTTCTGTCTATGGAGTTTATGTGCACCCGCATACAGTCTTTCCAATAACTATAATTTTCACCGTTGAACACGGGAGCTCTATTGTACGCCCCTTTTGGTTTGTTAGCCATTTTCTATCAACGTTGTATTTGAAACACCGAGTAACCGGAGCTCTAGATACCGCTTGTTAGACTATGGCACGGATCTAGAAGGGGGGTTTGTCGCTACTGCGAAAATCGGCGCCGGCTGAACAGAAGAGTCGCCACTGTGCGTTATTTATCCCACAGGAGGGAAAGGAAACGCTCAGAGTAAACCTACCGCAAAGACGGGAAAGGTATGGTCATCGCAACCAAAACCTGGATTCGGGAGTCGGTTACGCAAGGGGAAGGTATTAGCACCCCTCACGCCCGTCGTACTCGACGGGATCCACGCTTGTTTTCGGGTATGGATTGTTATTCTATCTACTCTACAGGTCAAGGGTTAAAAGAAAAGAAAATGACTCGGCAAAGTATCGCACTTTATGCCTACGTGTTCTCGTCTGGAACGAGAAATCAGAGTCAACATAGTTCGCCTACCTACGGGAAAGGAGGGGAAGGTTGCTCGCAAGGATATCGCATCCTATGCCTACGTACTTTCATACGGCATGAAAGATCAGAGCAAACGTAGTTCGGGCCACGTACGACACAAGTCTGTCTTGATTGTTTTTATTCCTTCTAAAAAAGGGTTTTTCTGATTAACAGGTCCAAGCGGACAAAAATGACGTTTTGATGAGTTCACATTCTTTTACGGAAGAAGTGTCTTTTATTGTGTTTGAAATATTTATTGTGTTTTTCTGTTTGTTTTGAGAAAAAAGAGACAGAACTCTAACCTACGGTTGCGAAGGGGATCAAACTATCCTAATGTTATCATGCATGGGTTAAGACCTAGTGTCTATCATGCTCCTCTCATGCACAGAGAGAAACAGAGATCCTAAGGGGAATAGACGAAAACAGAAACAATAGCAAACATACAATAAAGCAGTAAAATGCATGGATGCAGCAATACAAGTGAGGCAAGGGAGTCCCACTCAACCTCGAACCTAGAAAACAATAGGCAAAAGTGAACAGAATTCACTTTCAACCTAACAGGGTAAACAACAAACAATACAGTCAGGGAAACTCAAGCAATACATCAAAAATTAAACAGCTAAAAATAAACAGCCACAACAGCTCTGCTTCATCATCTGTCTTCAAGTCATCTCCAAACATCTACCAGCTTCAAGCAAGCCCCAGTCTTTATCTTTACAGCCTTCAAGCAGGGTCTTTATCATCAGTCTTCAATCTGCCATGGCTTTTCTTCAGGTCTCAATCTCCAAGATGAATATCAGTCAACAAGATGGAATGAATGTTAAACAGTCAATTGCCTACCAAGGGTGGCTCATTAACTGCTAACATTATACAGACAATTTTCCCTCAAAAGTTCTATCTTTCAAATATATTCACTAATACTTCCAAAGGAAGGAGGTGGATATTTGAAAGAGACTTTGAATCATAGAGAAAGGATGGAGGCAGACAAGACCTTCCATGTTTGTGAATCAAGTTTTCTACTCTAGAGCTCTGCCTAGCTCCTAAATCCTATAGCCTTCAACAGCTGCTAGCAAGATGCTCCTCATCAACTCTGGAAGTTGGTCTTCATTCTCTTTGATCTCCAATGGACTTCATCATCACAGTCTTCAGCTCTCCCAATCCCCAAGCAAACCCAATGCCCCACACAGACAAATTATAAACCCTAAAGAGGGCACACCATACAGTCAAGCAAGCACAAGCAATATACTAATAGTAATAGGGGAAGCCTAATATTTTCTAAGGGATCTATCATATACCCATAACCCCTATAGTCCCATACCCCAAAATCAAATCAAAATTCCTAAAAGAAATGATCTATTTCACCTATGTTCACTTAAAACCCTAATTTTAATCACTCTAATCTCACCTAATCAAATCATCTAAAAATTAATCCTAAAATTATGAATTAAATCCTATGATGAAGCTAAAGTCCTAAGTTAATCACCCTAAAAAGAATGGACCCTAAATCTAAGGGGAGCTAATTGAACCAAAATCAACAAAATTATGTACTAAACTAAATTCATTAAAAAGCTATTTAAAAGAAAAATGCACAAAAAATACTAAAACAAAATAAAATGCTAATTTTATTATTGGATATTTTTATTAACAGAATTATGAGGCTACCACAAAAAGAATCAATTAAAAATAAGCCTTTTTCATTTTTATATGGATTTTACAAAATGAAGAAATATAAAAGAATTAAAAATGACAAAATAAAAGAAAATAAGAGAGGGGGTGCATTTAGTACATGCGCTCAGTTATATTTCCTATGGGCCAGAAGATGGGGGCGCGAGTAGCAGAAGTGTTAGGCCCAAGCACGCTCAGAAAATCATAAAGAAAAATTAAAACAAAAAATAAAATCCAACGGTGCGAATAGCAGAAGAAACACGTTCATTTCACTTGGGCTTTGGGATAGGGGGTGTGAATAATAAGTTTGGATTCAGGCCCATGGTTTAGGTTTAATGAAACGCTGTGTTCAGCATGTTTCATTTCCCTCTGTTTTCAACTTTAAATTCTAGCCCTTGGATTTGAGTTTGAGTCAAAGGTCCATGCATGAATCTAAGGCCATCCTTCATCGTCCCCAAACACCATTCTAGGGTTTCAGAATTCTTCCTCCATGCACGCATATTCCAGCCTCTCTTGCTCTCTCCATTCTTCATGAAATGCCTTACCATTAAAAGCAAAAATGATCTATTCTTCACCCTCTACAGAACCACGGTCTTGGTTTCTTCAAAAACTCAACCTAGAATAAAACACGATAGCTGGAAGTTCATGGTACACCTGACTGCCACTGAGATGGACTCTATTATTTCTTGATCATTCTTGTACTAATGTGCTCTCCATGTTGCACTGATTATTCTGAACTATTACACTACGATTAACATCCCTTAAACTAAGAGTTCTAGGTCATCAAAGTTTCAACACCATATCCTCAAACTCCATGGATGGCACTCAAACTCTCTGAATTCAATCATCTAACCTAACCTAACAACTCTAACCTAATAATTCTCTAACATGCTAACTAAATCAATCAATTCGAAGGGAAATACCAACCTGGTTTGATGATGAAAACAGAGGTAGAATCCTTTGGATCCAATGCTTGCAATGCTTGGGAATTGATCAACACACTTGCTTCTTGATTCTGTATGCAATGGATCTTGTTCAAACTTCTTGAATCTTGCAATCACCACCTTCTTGCACCTTGGATGATGAAGATGGATAGCACGATTTCCCCCTTAATTCAAACAGATTTTGATGTGAATTTTGATCCTTGAATGATCTAGATGAGGATAGGATCAAGAACTTTGGAAATTGGTGAAGATTTGATGGAGTTTGAAGTGGTTTTGCAAAAATGGAAGAATGAGGTATAACTTGGTATTTTGATCACAATGATTCACCAACCCTTGAATGAAACCTCTCAATGCAATATATAGATGACATTAGAAAGCTCTAGAACTTTGTAGAAACTTCCCATGCACACTTTCCTTGAATTTTGGATTATGTTACTTCATACATAAGTAACCAAGCATAACTTCCAAATTTTGAACCAAACTCAAAAATCCACTTTTGCCAATGTTCTTAAAACATTTTTTCCAATCAAAATGACCTATAATTTCATCCCATTTGGCCAAGTTATGAAAAATCTCAATTTTAGGTCACTTTTTATTCATTAAATTTACCAAATTTGAAACCTTGAGCTATGAGCCTTTCCAATCTTTCATGATAACTTTTCTAGACTCAAAATGTCATTTGGAGCAAGTTTGATGTTGTGAAGTTTTTCATTTGAAGCTTCCTTGTATGAGTTTTGGGCATAGGCTTGAAATGACCTGTAATTCTCAAATGACCAAAATACCCTTTTCTTGCCAAGACCATAAGTAGAGTTCCACAAATCATATGAAGGCATACCATACCATTATAGAAATCTAAGACAATGAGGAACAACTCTTATGTTGACCAGAAATTCATTTGAAATCTCCTTGAGGGGTAAAAGTTGCTTGGAAGACAAGTAACTTTCACAGACAAAATTTCAGATACCTCAGATGACCTGTAACTTGCAAGGACCATAACTTGAGTTCTATAAATCTCCTTGATGTCTTCCACCACTCAAATTAAAGGTCTTGAGATAATCTACAAGTTTCATGTTGGCCAAGGATCCATTTGAAGCTTGAATTTTGACTTATATTTCTTGGAAGTTTGACCTAAACCAGGGGATTTTACACAGAAACCCTAATTTAGAAACCTCTCTTCTCCTTGATTTATCTTGATTTCTTCTTGGCACATCACCACATCCTTCTAAACATGTCAAAATATGGACCCCACATCTCTCAAATAGACCTTGATGCCCTTCAATCAGTCATTTGGCCTAGGGTTGACCCAGATGAAACCCTAGTTGACTGTCTTCAACTGCATCTCTTGTGGTCATATCAATGACTTGCCTCCTTCTCCAAATGACTTTCTAAGCCTTACATGATGTCTACATACTCTCCATGCTCAATTCACAGCTCACAACTTCTTTGATGACCTTCAGATACCCTCAGATAGGAGATAGATTCACTGCTTGATCCACTGACTTCTCTGGGTTTCAATTTCTTCCTGATGACTTGGAGAAGATTGAATTTGAACAATAACCTCTTGATAGGCTCATAGAGAATAGAATAGTACTTGGTCCCTTGTTGGATGACTTGCTATGCTATGCTATGCAGATGATTAGACTATGTACATGACTCTATATGCAAATGCTAATGTAATTGAAACATAAACCAAGTGAAATAGGTTGAGCAAATTTTAGGGTGCAACAGCTGCCCCTATTCAAGCGACTTGGACCCGATTAGGTGAAAAGCGAACGACCTTCAAGCATTCGAGGTACGAGACGATTGAATACTAAGAACCCGGAAATTTGCCAACCGCAGAAATAAACTGCACTACTGCTTGGGGAACAACATTCATCAACTGAATCTAACTGTTACAGCAACCCACTGATCCATTAGCGACCGTGCTGGGGATTATTTTCATCATCCTGACAAAGATTCTATCATCGAAGAAATCTCAACTAAAACTTGTCCACGTTAGGACGCCTGTCTCGTCAACACGAAGAAACCTCAACTAAAACTTGTCCACGTTAGGACTCCATCTGTCGTCTACTCGGAAAAACTTCGGCAACTTCACTGGGGATGACTGCCTTTCATCATCACGAGGGGATTCTATCAACATTGTCCACGTCAGGACTAACTTTTTCCACATAAGGAATACATCTTCTTTCCACGTTAGGAATAACCTGTCCACGTTAGGACTAAACTTCTTTCCACGTTAGGAACACAATTTCCACGTAAGGAATACATCTTCTTTCCACGTAAGGAATCCATCTTTCCATGTAAGGAATACATCTTTCGGATCTGACCACGTCAGGACTAAACTTTCCACGTAAGGAATACATCTTTCCTCGTAAGGAATACATCTTTCCACGTAAGGAATCACATCTTTCCACGTAAGGAATACATCTTTCCACGTAAGGAATCACATCTTTCCATGTAAGGAATACATCTTTCCACGTAAGGAATCACATCTTTCCACGTAAGGAATACATCTTTCCACGTAAGGAATCACATCTTTCCACGTAAGGAACTAAAACTTGTCCACGTCAGGACTCACGTTTCGTCTTGATTTGTCCACGTCAGGACTCACCTCTTGACTTGCTGAGGAAATAAAATTTGTCCACGTCAGGACACACATCTTGCCAACACGAAGAGAGACAAACTTGTCCACGTCAGGACTTGCGCATCTTCGACTCGCTGGGGAAATAAAACTCGTCCACGTCAGGACTCACGCTTCACCAACCCGAAGAAAGATATATTTGTCCACGTCAGGACTCGCGCATCTTATCATCACGAAGAACTATAAACTTGTCCACGTCAGGACGCACATTTCACCATTACGAATAAAGATGGCTGCTGGAAATAACTAGTCCACGTCAGGACACCAACACAAAGAGTAATCAATTTTGTCCACGTTAGGACTTCACCTTCCACCAATACCGAGAAATCGAATCTGTCCACGTTAGGACTAGCACCTCTTATCAATCCGGGGAAATAACTCTGTCCATGTTAGGACACCCACTTCTCTAGCACGAAGAAATCCCGTCAATATAGGAATAGATTGTCCACGTCAGGACTCATTTCTCCATTGGTCCCAAACCACAAACTTCTTAATACTGACGTGACAGCAACTTTGGGGCGGACTCTACTGGGGATATTTGGAAACCAAACTACCGGACGCCTGTTCTGATAACCGGCGGCAGCCTCTGAAATTCTGACTCCTGAAACCCTTTGATGACAAATAACTCTGCTTGGGGACAAGGAGAGATTTTGCCTACTAACTCTGTGGGGAATAATGCCAAAACGGACATTATCGTTGAATATCTCACGCCGAGATCTTGAATGTTTGGTAATTTATTTGAGCAAGAGCTCCTTCCACCTGCAAGAGAGCAATACTTGAACACAAACGGTTAGCCAACCTGGCTTATGTTTCAAAATGCATATGCAATGCTCCATTCGACATGGAAATGCTACGCGTTTTTTATTTGGTGGATGCAAGTATGACCCTATATGCCGATGCAAATGCAGACTCGAACTGCTGGGATACAGGAAATTGCTTCAGCAAAATAAATGCTGAAGACAATGCCGACTCCGCTGGGGATAACCAGGTGCTACAGAATTATTCCAGCAAAATAAATGCTGGAAGAGTGAAGTCAAACCTGCTGGGGAATAGGGAATTTAACCAAGCACCTCGTTGAAGTAACACCCTGCTGGGGAATATAACTCTACTGGGGAATAGCAGACGAGCCCGGTATGATTGGACTTCTGCTGGGGAATGAACGGATATCACACGGTATTCTGACAAAATAAATGCCAGGGCGCCCAACCAACTCTGCCGGGGAGAGTCTTAATCTTCGAGTTCCACTGGGAGGAAAAAGAACACTTGCTGAAAAGAGAAACTCCACTGGGGATGGAACGACTCTTTTGGGGAAAATCAACTAATTCCGCTGGGGGAGAGTAAATGACCATACTGAGAAGGGTAGACTGTCTGAATACAGCTCGCAAGTTGGAAACATTAATCTTCGGAGGCTAAACCACTCGGCTTGAGATGGGGGAATCCTTCTGGGGGACACCACACTGTCTGAATACAGTCTACAATCTTGGAATCGCCAAGCTCTGCTAAGGATAAACGACTTTGCTGGAGAATATCCTTTGTATGAGCTACGACTAGCTGGGAAATTCGATCCTTCTTCAGTAAGGGACATTGTTATCTTGGAAGCGCGACCTGCGTGGGGATTCACTTCACATAACGATCAAGTTTCTTCGTTACGAGCTTCTGGTCAATACTGCAACCTTTTGATCATCCACTTCGTACGGTTACGAACCCTGCAACAACACAAACAAGACAAGACAAGTCTATGCAACCAAATCTATTCAGGTTAGCGTTAGTGACATCATTTTCAGTTAATTCAAAGATTTAGCAATTATTGGCAAGGGCCAGCGACGTTATGTACTTGCTAGTTTCATCAAACCTAGGCGTTTATCATGCACAAAACAGTAAAGAACCAGCGTCAAATACTGAATAACATATTTTATTGATTGGGCCCCCGAATGGGCGGAGTTTTGTACAAGGGATGTAACTCCTGAAAAGAGGAAGCTACACACAACAAATATACAAGTATGCACAAGAAACATAAATATGATGACAAATCAAATTTGTACACATGTCGGCAACGGGATGCAGACGAACATCACGAACTGATCCTCCTATGACTCGCCCGACTCTAATGCTTTCCCGGTATCCACACTTCCGAAGAAATTGTATCTGATAATCAACCCCTCGAGTATATTCTCCCGCACCAAAGATCAATGCAGTATCAAATTCGGACCGCAGGCGTTTGCTTTTCAAATCCCTAACTTTTGCGTGAACCGCCCTTTACGGGTTTTCAGTTCACCGGGATACCCTTTTTTGCCGAAGCCGCCCAGTGTAGGTTTTCAACTTCGCGGGTGTACATTTTTTCAATTTTATCCCTAACTTTTGCCCGAACCTCTCATTCCGTTTTTGGTTCGCCAAGATGCCCCATTTTTGCCTGGACTCTCCTTTTTTGTCCAGCGGGTCGATTTCAAGCAAAGTATTTTTTAACTGCGTCCGAATTCATAGGCGACGTAAAGTCTTCACCGTCCATGGTGGACAACAATAAAGCCCCTCCTGAAAAGACTTTTCTGACAGCGTATGGCCCTTCGTAGTTGGGGGTCCACTTGCCCCTGTGATCTGCCTGCGGCGGGAGAATCCTTTTTAGCACAAGGTCGCCCGTCTGAAAGCTCCGAGGATGTATCTTCTTATCATATGCTTTCTTCATTCGGCTCTGGTATAAACGACCGTATGCTAGAGAAGCTAGCCTCTTCTCATCCATTAAACTTAGCTGGTTCAACCTGTCTTTCACCCATTCTGCCTCATCTAGTTGGACATCTCGCAATACTCTCAGAGAAGGAATCTCAACTTCCAGTGGTAGCACTGCTTCCATTCCGTATACCAACGAGAACGGGGTTGCCCCGGTTGATGTGCGTACCGGCGTACGATAACCGTGCAAAGCAAAAGGTAGCATCTCATGCCAATCCTTATAGGTCACCACCATCTTCTGGACAATCTTCTTTATATTCTTATTGGCCGCTTCAATCGCGCCATTCATCTTGGGTCGGTAAGGGGAGGATATCTCTCTTGATGAATATGGCTACCACCTGCTTGGTTACATTTGCGTAAGACGCCGTTTCCACCCACTTGGTGAAATAATCGATTGCTACTAGAATAAACCGGTGTCCATTAGAAGCCGTCGGCTCGATCTTTCCAATCATATCGATTCCCCACATCGAGAATGGCCATGGCAATGACATCACATTTAGAGGACTCAGAGGCACATTGTTGCACCCTAAAATTTGACCAACCGGGTCCCGTATCTGGCTCGATGTTTCGATGCATGACCGCATTCGCATCTGCATATCGCATACAGTGCATTTTTCAGTTGTTTTGGTTTTATCGGGATCACAGCTCTCGTCTCGCGTCTCAGGTTTTTTAATCAGTTTAGATAGGTGGAATCGTATTTTTGAGGACGTTTCGGTGTCCGTTTATTTTTGCCGGCTATTTTGTTGCGCTCTCGCAGTGTTATTTGTCGTTCGGTGCTATTTTTGTTCCCTCGGGAATTATTGTGATTTTTCTGGATTTTATTGGCTATTATTAGGGCTTTATTAGATTTTTTTAATCATTTTAGGATAATATAGAATATTTTTAGGATATTAATAGGTTTTTAATATTTTTAATAATTGTAATTCTTTTTAGAATATATTAGATAGATTTTAATCATTTTTAGAACATTAATAGTTTGTTTTTTAATGGTTTTAATAGCTTCAAATCATTTTTTTTAGAATAATAGAATTCAAATCGACTTTTATCATTTTCTTAATAGAATAATATAGATTTTTGTTATTAATAATAGATTTTAAATCATTTTTGAATAATATAGGTTTTATTAGAGATTTATTAGAATTTTTAGATTAGAGAACTATTAGAGTTTTTTAATTAGAGTTTAATTGGATATTAATCAATTTTTAGGATATTAGATTGATTAGGTTTAAGTGTTAGATTTTAATTGAGTCTATTAATCTTTTTAATTTGTATTAGTAGTCCATTTAATTTTCATTCAGATTAGTTAATTAGTTTTTACTAGTTAATGAGGTCTTTAATTACAATTTTAGATCAGTATTAGGTCTTAATCAGATTTTAATCCCATTTTTGGTCATTAATCATCTTAGTGCAGTTTTTGGGTTTTTATCAGTCAATTTCGTTGGGCCCAATTGGTGGAGGCCCAGTTTATCTTTTTTGTCCGTTCAGCAAAGTCCAGAGAGGTCCAGAAAGTTCCATTGCACTATAAGTTCAGCAGGCCACGTGTAAGCAACGGAGGACCCCATGTTTCATCACCATCACACGCCACCTCACTTCAGACTCTTCCTCTCTCTGCCACGCGTGGGACACGCGTCCAGCATGCATGCACTTCCTCCACTCACATTGCCACGTGTACGCACCCTAGCACGTCCCCGTCCTCCTCACCGTCCGGCATGCATGGCCGGCGACCGTCGTACCGGTCACCAGAAAACCTCCAAAATCCCCAGATTCCGATCAGGGCTTCATCTCCCACCTCCATAACTTCCTCTCCTCCGATGGATCTTCATCACCTCACCAAGAGCAAAAACCCAGAAACCACCGTACCACTCCATCGCCGGCGACCACCGTGCATCTCACCAAAAACACCAAATCTCCAGAACTTCATCGGAAAGGATGAATGTTCATCAAGAATCACCATCGCGTGTTCATCCACCATCATCCTCTCCGATTGTCCATCTCCGATCGATCAACCATAATCATCATTCCCAGAAATATACAACATCATCATCAATCTTCATAACAAGAACACGCCAGAACTCCATTCGACAATCACCAGAAATTCAGTTCGTCCAGAAACTTCAACAAACTTCGCCTTCAGATCTTCATCTCCAGAAGAACACTCATCCAATTCCAGATCAAGTTTTGTCAAGATCGCTCCCAGATTCTCAGTAGGTCTCCATAGATCCTCTACTGTCAACATTGCCCAGATTTCTTCAAGGAGTTTCAACCGCGTTCATGTTCACCTTCAACTTGTTTTCCAGAAAAAACTCCAGATTACCTTCCAGAGCTTCATCACGCTTCAACATGCAACTTCAATCACCTCCAGTATCTTGTCCAGATACTCAACGTCAATCATCATCCATTCTTCAGTTCTTCAAGTATTACCCTCACAAGAACAGGTGGCTTCAAAACCTCTAGGGGATTCGTACGAAGATCTTCAGAGCGTGGTTAGTTCTTGCCTCGATTAATTGCTTGATTATGGTTTTTTCTGGTTTGTGGTGTGAGCGAGTGAGGTTGATAGAGGAGGCTCAGAGAGGAGTTGGAAGCGGCGCTGGGGGAGACGATGAACAGTGAAAGGGAGGATTAGGGGATTTAGGGTTTCTTTTGGTTTGCTGAAGGTAGGCTCGCGTGGGATTGGGCTCAAAGGCCCGTTGGATTGTTTTGCCTGCTACGCCCTCGGTTTTGGATCAACACCCCCCTCTAGGTTTTTTTTTCTGGATGAACCCTGGGCCTGAGCCCAATGTGTGTTTTTGCCAACACACCCCAGTTCACTCAGCACACCCCACCGGTTTTTGCAGCAAGCAAATGGGCTGGGCCCAGTTTGCAGTTTTTTTTGTTTGTTTTACTTGTACACCCCTTTCTGTAACTAACCCCCTCCCCCTTTTAGATTTTCTTGTGTTTTTATTTATTACAAAATGGAAAAGGATTATTGAAAATAGAGAAAAAATATATGAAAAAGATATGGAAAAATATGTAAAAAAAAATAGAGAAAAGGAAAAAAAAGATTATATGTGAAGGAAATATTATGAAAAATAGAAAAAAGAAAGTGTAGAAAAAAAGAGAAAAGAAATAAAAGAAGATATGAAAAGAATATTATGAAAAAAAAAAAAAGAAAGGGAGAAAATATATTGAAAAAAATAAGAAAGAAGAAAAAGAAAAAGAATGTGAAAAATATAGTGAAAGAAATATGAAAAATACATAGAAAAATATGAAAAAATATTTTGAAAAGAAGAAAATAGTTGGAAAATAGCAAAAAATATTAGATGTAATATTTTTTAGGATTTATTTGTTTTAGAGGTAATTTTAGACGTCCACTTGTTAGGGGACTATTTTCCATTCGATTTTTCAGGATAGGATAGGATAGTATTTCCTAGGAGATTATTTTTCAGTATTCAATAATTGTAACCATTTTTCAGAATGTTAATAAAACGAGATTTGAGCTGTGGTCCCGAAGTAGCCGAACTACAGCTGCTCTGATTTCTCGTACCAGACGAGAATATGTAGGCATAGGATGCGATATCCTAGCGAGCACACTAACGACTAACTTGTGTTCTCTCGCTGCTGTGCGATCGAGACTTTCCCGCTGACGACTGATGTTACCCTTTTTCTCTCTTGCCCGAGTGCATTTGAGACCAAGCCATAGTTTTGCCCATAGGTTCCCGTACCTTTGAAACCAGTTGATTTCTCACTGCTGTGTGAGAATACCCCTGTTTAGCCGTAGTTAGCCTGAACTACGTAAAGCTCTGATCTTCCATGCAGTGTGGAAGTACGTAGGCACAAGACGCGAGGTCTTGGCGAGCCAATTTTCCCGTAGTCCCGAACTACGTTGACTCTGACTTTCTCTCTTGAGAATACGTAGGCGTAGAGTGCGACGCTCTATCGAGTCAGTTCCTTTCCGTTTAGATTTAGCATCCGTAAATAGATTGTTTTTGCATCCTTTAGACAACCCAAGTAAACAAACAAGCGAGGATCCTGTCGAGTACGACGTACGTGAGGGGTGCTAATACCTTCCCCTTGCGTAACCGACTCCCGAACCCAGACAATGGTTGCGATGACCTTGTCTTACCCTTTTTCGTCAGGTTTCTCCGATCGTTTCCTTTCTCGCTCTGAGGGATAAATAACGAAAGGTGGCGACTCTTCTGTCATGCCGGCACCTTATTTTCGCGCCAGCGACAGCTGGCGACTCTGCTGGGGATCGAACCCAGAATCTCTGGTTCTTCGGTTCCCTATGAGAGTCAATCCTAGCGCTTTTATGTTTGCTTGTTGGGTTGCGTTTATTTATCGCATTTTTTACTTCTCGCACTTTATTTCCCGCATTTTATTTCCAGTATAATATGATTATTTGTGCTGTTGTGGGATGGGATTTCTGATGAGTGAGAAGCCAGACCCAGGCTTGAGTGCACCATAGACTTAGAGTGGAAATTAGTGGGCGCGTGCTTGCTTTGCAGGCACTAGTGTCTCATGAAATCCACGCTCGGACGAGGTTCATCCGGTTGGCTTCACTTTCAACCCTTTGGGTTGAGACGGTTGCTGGTTTGGTGGATTGTCGACTCTGGGGACCGATCATTTGTGATTCAGCTAAGTGAGGCCTCTTCAAGACTCGATGATGCCACTCCTTCTGGGAATCGTATCATCAGTTTTGAAAGTCTGTGACGCTGATGAACGCATAGGATGCCGTACCTTGAGTCAGTCTAGGTCCATACCTGTGAGCGGGACTGGGTTTATTGCAGGAAACTTAGACCTTCAGACTACCTGGTTTTCTTGACAGTGAATCAGTTATGTTGGTACCAGGGTTTCTCAGTTGCAGACTCGTCTGTTCTTGACAGAGCAGGGTTTGATCAGAGGATCTTATCATCGGGTGTTTATCTGTTCTTGAGAGAGCAGGTTTTGATCAGAATATCGTCATCAGTGGTTTGTTCTTGAAAGGGCAGATTTTGAGTGGGGTCTGAAGATCTCATCAGCAGATGTTGTTTGTTCTTGAAAGGGCAGATTTTGAGTGGGGTCTGAAGACCTCATCAGCAGATGTTGTTTGTTCTTGATAGGGCAGATTTTGAGTGGGGTCTGAAGATCTCATCAGCAGCTGTACGTTTGTTCTTGAGAGGGCAGATTTTTGATTTGGGGTCTGAAGACTTCATCAGCGGACGTTTTCTGATCATACATCCGGGGTCCTTGTTACCAGACGTTTGTTCTTGACGGAGCAGAATTTTGATGTATATGGGCCTGTCAGAAGGTCGTTCTTAGCAGATCAGATCAGTGGTCTTACACCGGGGTTTTCTTCTCACCAGTGATTGTTGATACAAAACCTCCACAGCAGCCACCTGGATATATTATTGCATGACTGCATTTTGCATTAGTTTGCATATTCATGTTTGCATTCCATTAGCATGTGTCTGTGCTGCAGGCGCATTTTGTACCCTGATTCTGGTGCCCCGAGCAATATGAGATATTTTCTTCCATGAATGGATCCAGTCTTATTATTGCATGGACACTATGTTGGCACGTTGACACCAGAATTAGGGGTGATCTCCTGAGCGTACAGAGACTCATGGCATTAGCATGATTCATCTTGCATGACAGAAGCCGGGGCTTGTCTTCTAACCCTTGTGTTTGCAGGTTTGACTCAGAATCGAGCAACTCAGACTAATGGAGCAGGTACAAGCTGAATTGGGGAAAATCCAAAGCCAGTTGGGGCAGGTCATGAATGACATACAGGCAGTGCGTCTGGACCAGCAAGTACTCAGAGAAGAGAATCAGCAGCTGCAGAATCAGTTGGGCTTTCTCATGGGAGTGGTGAGAGGTATGCAAAAAAAAGGAGAGTGGTCAAGCACCCAAGGTGGAGCCCAAAGTGCCTCTTCCGATACCGTCAGTACCACCTGTGCTGAAGCCAAGTGGACCTCATAGATCCTCTACACAGCATGAAGCTCGAGACCTGTCTCGTCAGCAGCCGCGCCGGGCATCTCAGAATAACCCTGAAGGTTATAATCAAAAGAAGAAGCTACTTGATAGAGCTGTGGACCCAATACCTGTGAGTTGTGCCCAACTGTTGCCACTGTTGGTTCAGAACCGCGTTCTCAAGCTTCGGACCTCAGATCCACCAGATGACGTGTCATCAGACGCCGATCTCAGCACACGTTGTGATTTCCACTCAGGAGCACCAGGGCACCATGTTGAAACATGTAAGGCTCTCAAGAATAAGATTCAAGACCTTATTGACTCAAGGACAATTAGGCTTGTGCCGGGCGGCATGAGAGCATCGGGAAAGTTCATCCTGTACCCTGCAGAAGAGGTGAATGATTCCACTCCTTTGGCGGGAGCTGAGAAAGATCTTGAATATGTCCCGCGACCTTTGGTGACTGCATCGCCTCGCTCGCAGTTTCTACCTGGATCAAGTTCAAGGACGCAAGCGCTTAAACAAGAGACCGTTGCCATTCAGAAACGACGACCTCTTGCTCCTTGGCGGAAAGAATACCAGCACCAGAATCAAAAGAGGCCTCGCAACCACTTATAACGAAGGAATGCTTCTTTCCCTCCAGTGCCTGTGCCGTATAGCCAGATTCTTACACAGTTGATTCAGAACTCTTTGGTGGAACCGAAAGCTCTCAAGCCCGTGCCAGAGCCTTACCCTCCAGGGTACAATCCTCATGCTCAGTGCGGTTACCATGGTGGATCTCCGGGGCATTCAACTGAAGGTTGCAAGGCTTTCCAGGCGAAAGTGCAACAATTGATCGACCAAGGGTGTATTTCCTTTCCAGATGGAGTTTTGGTTGTGCGTGACAACCTCTCAGCTGTCTGAGCTCGCAGATTCAAAGGGTCATTTCCAGAAGCCAGTGGTCCAGATAGGCAGACGTCCTCAGTATTGGCAGTCCTCAGACTTTTTACCATTTGCATTTGTAGTTTCTTTTCTGTTAGTTACTACTTGCTGTTAAACATTGTATGTTTCGAATGGTAATGTTAATGAAGTGACTATGCATTTTTCTGAATTAGTTATGTCGTTGTCACTCATTCACTGCATTGCACTGACACTTGCATTTTATTCACTCCACTTTATTACTATGATTAGCAATGAGCAGAGGGAGGATGATGAAACTGAATACTCATAACCGATGATCGTAATGCTTTCAGATAAAACCTAGCCGATGACGTATAAGGCATTGTTTCAAATCCCTAAACAACGGAGAGATAAGGAAGAGAATCCCTTGTTAACCACTTCGAGCCGAGGAGTAGGAGTTTCTTTCAGACCTTTTAACCCTCATATCGTAACCCGGGGCAGGGTAGTCGTCAGTTAGCTTGATCGAGCGTTCAAGTCTTATAGAGGAGTGTTGTCCTTCGAGGACCAATCACATCATATTCCTCGCAAGAGGTCGTACCTCATCAACCACAATGGTTAAACCTCACCAATCAGGAGTGAGACGGTTACAAGCCTTTCGGAGTAATCAAGACAGCCAGTGTCGCACGACTCGTTCCAAAAAAAAAAGGAATAAGAAAGCCCGCTAAGTAAAAAAGGAAAGCTAGAAAGCAAATACTTAGGCAAAAAATCAGGGCATCCCGCTGGACTTCAAAAGAAAAATCGAAAAGGACTCTGAAGAGTCAGTCCAGGCAAAAATTAGGGAATCAAAAGGATGAAAAAGAAAGGATATAAAAAAGAAAAATCCTCGAACAAGGACAAAGTCGTGTAGATACAGACACCAAAAACGAAAAGGAGTAACTGTCACTCCGAAACACCTTGTGAGTTCTTTAACCAGTTGTTCCCAATGTTCAACATACCTCTCGAAGAGGCGAGCGCTCGAGCTAAGTTAACTGGACTTTAGGATCGGAGATCATCACATAGAAGGGGTGGGTACAAATCATAATTTGAGCCAAATATCCTTTGTTTCACTAACCGTGAACCCGACCACGATACAACCCTTAAAAGACCTAATTGAGGCAGGGTTTATTCTGAAAGTGCATTACGATAAGGTTGAGTAACCTGACTCCTTCATGATTTGCTAATCATATCCTTATGGTATTTTTCACTGATCACATCAGCACTACGTTTGAACTCTTTGGTTCATTCGTCACTCACTAGCATGACACATAAATGAGTGACAGTACAACATTTTTTTCGAAATTTGCATGAACGCTGCATTAAAATTACCATTCGTGAATAAACAATTTTAATTGCAGGTTAGTAGCTGATACGAAGGAACTTCAACAGGGAATAGTCAATCAGGACTGAATCGTCAGAGGTCTGGATCAGAATGGTATACTGCGAAGCCCTGTGAATTTGGGGCATTGACTTCCAGTGAGTTTGGAATCAGTTTGTCTGAGGACAAGTCCCGGAGCATCAGTTGATTATGGGGCAGTTTGTGCAAGAAGCGGTTGGTCGGAAGTAAATCTCCTCGAGACCCAATCAGGGGCAGTTATCCAGAATTCTTGCGATTTGAGGGCAGATCCCTCCAGCGTGCAATCAGAGCATGTTGAGTCGCTCATCGCTCGTTCAGGGGCAAACTACTTCAGAGATATTGAAGCCGACCATGCTTAGAGTTGATTGGTGGAGGATGAATCCTTCTGTTGTGCAGATATTGGAGCAAGCCTTCTGATGATTGTCTTGTCGCCAGCTGTTTTTGTTCAGAATGAATTATTCCCAAAAGTCGGATTGGGGCAAGTTGAATTGTACTGGGGCAAGTTGTTCAAACGAGTTTGTTCGCCCTAGCAAGAATTGAGTGTCGGGGAGTCGTGTCCTTACCCTGCCAAAACCTGAGCCTTCTGAAGAAGCCTTGCTGGCATTGGGTTGTTATCCTACAGCCTAACCTGTTACTCGGTTCCATGATTGGTAGTCTGTATTCCCTGTGTTGACGTTGTTGAACCAGGATCGTTTCTCAGCAGAGATGTACGGTTTAAGGTTGTTCCCCCCGTACAGTTTGAGACTGCGGCAAATTGAGATAGCGTTTATCCCTTATCAGATTAGGGTCAAGATTGCCCTCAGTAGACCAGGATTGATATCCCCGAAGCAGGGCAAGTCCTCCTTCTCCAGCAGAGTTCAGTAGTCTCTCCTCCGCAGAGTCTGAATGCGAAGCCATGAGCATTGATATGTCTCCCCCAGGCAGAGAGGATTCTCGTCCCCAAGCGGACGCGTCCTGAAGGAACGCCACCTCATCGGCTGAGTCGCGCGCAGCAGCTCGTATTCTCCCCCAGCACCGGGTCACAAGTGTAGGTTTCATAGAAATGTTCGGGTGCCGAAGCTCGTGTTTTCCCCAGTAAAGTCGCCGAAGCAGGTGTTGCCCCAGCACCGGGTCACAAGTGCAGGTTTCGTAGGGAATTGTTCGTACGCCAAAATATGCAGTAACTAATGGCGCCAGACTGAAGTCTCCAGCGGAATTGAGATTCCCCACCAGAGTCGTATTCTCTCTCGAAGTCGGATGATTCCCTCTTCCCCAGTAGAGTGTTGGAACAGCTGACGTTGTATTCCCCTACAGAGTTGCACTCTCCCCCGAAGTCAGATGATTCTTTCTTCCCCGGCGAAATTAAAATTCCTCATCAGAGTCGTACCCTCCCGTTGAAGTAGAATGATTTCTCTCTCCCCGACTGAGTCCGCAAACCCCCAGAAAAGCAGAATCCTAGGAAGCAGTTGGGACCATGAGTGGATTTTCCCTAGCAGAGCATTGAACAGTTGGTGCTGTATTTTCCCCAGAGTCGTACTCTTCCTCAGCCGAGTTTGCAGATGTCCAAGAGAGCCGAATCCTGGGAAGGTGATCAGACCATGATAGGTTGTTTCCCCAGTGGAGTGTTGAGCAGCTGAAGTTGTTTCCCCACAGAGTTGTTATCTCCAGAAGAGTAGCCGAGACGGCCGTGCGGTTTATTCTCGCGATCGACATCGCTTTCCTTCAGCAAGTCCAAGTTCTCGTAGAGCTTCGTTCCCCTGCAGCAGATCAACTGAAGTTGTTTTCCCTGCAGCAGTCAACGGAAGATCAATTCCCCAGACAGAGTCCGATTGATATTGGCATGTCCACGTTCTCCTCAGCGGGATGATTCCTCTACCTGAGTAGTTCTTTCTCCTTGACAGGAGGATCCCCCCTCGGCATTTATTTTACTGACGGGATTGCATAGCATTGTGCATGATTGCATAGCATTTAGCATAAACGCATAGCATTTCCACCGTGTGGGGCATGGCGCCAAAGCATATGCATCATAAACATGATCTAGGTTATTATCACTCTTGTTTTACAGGTGTCCCGCCTAAAGGTCAATTGCTCAGGATGATTCCCGACATTCTCCCCAACGAAGCCATTTGCTCATGATGATTTTTGAGATCCCCAGCGAAGTCTTCAGTTCGAGATGATTCTCGAATCCCTCAGCAGGGCCGTTTGCTTAAGATGACTCTTAAGACCTCAGTGCAGTTTCCCGAGTTGTTTGCTTAGGATGATTCTTGGGCTCCCCAGTAGTGTCCCCGGCGAAGATCGCCCAGGACAATGCCTGAAACTCCAAGAGAGCCGAGACCCCAGCGAAGTCTTCAGTTCAGGACGATTCTTGAAATCCCCAACGGAGTGGAGGTCTTTTCCCCAGCAGGTGGTTGGCACTTCCCCAACAGCAGGCAGGTAGATTGATATCCCCATCCAAGCACAGCCATGAGTGGCAGATGAAATGTTTCCCCAAGCAGATCCTGAAGGATCGTCCAACAAGCTGAAGTTTGTTTATCCCGTAAGTTTGAGACTTAATGACGTGAGTGTCTTGTAGCCTGAAGGCTATGTTCCCCAGAAGGGTCGTTTCCCAGAGAGCCGTTCAGGGTATTTATCGCTTTCCCCATGCAGAGTATAGCAGAGGATAGTGTGTTGATCAGCCTGATGTGCTGTGTTCTCCGGAGGAGTCCGTCATCCTCAAGTGTAAGTCCAGTTGAGATTGGCAGAAAATGCGGTTCCCTTGAAGGGTAGCTCTTCCTCAGCATAATGGTTACTCTCCCCGAGTGGATGGTTCCTCTTTCCAGCATTTATTTTGCTGGGGCATTTCCTTGCATGATTGCATAACATTTACTCAAAAGCGTAGCATCCCGTTTCGCGCGGAGCATTACACCCATTTTTCCAGCATTGCATATGAAGCCTGAACCAGGTGGTTACCGTGCTCTCGAACAGAAGTACTTTCTCCCCAGTAAAGTTGGTAGGAATCGTCTGAGTGAGCTCTTTCGTTATTCTCCAGCAGTTGTTGAAGTCGTTTGGGTGAACTCTCTCGTCTTTCTGCAGCAAAGTCTACAAGGTTGTTTGGGTGAACCCTTCTTCCTTTTCCCCAGTGAGTCGTCAGGATTGTTTGGGTGAACCCTCATTCCTCTCTCCTCAACAGAGTTGTTGACCTGGTGATTATGTCCGGTGACCCAGCATGTTTGCTTTTATTTAGCAACGACTTGACAGGATGTCAAGAGAATAGCAGCGTGATATGTTTGCTCCAACAGTGATGTCTAATCCGAAGATTGACTTCGTAAACGCCCGAAGGCGATATCAGAAGGTTCCTGTGGATTTAGATTTCCTTGTTGATGAATCAACGTGTGGCTGAAGACAAGGTTCCAAAGTTTGTAGATATAACAAGGTGATCCGTGTTGGCCTGAAGACCAAGTCAGTTGTCCTGAGGTGATGATTGATTGCGATCAAATGAATAGTGGTTCTTCTGACTGAAGTCGAAGATGTTTCTCCAGCTGAAGCGGAGTTTGCCTGAAGGCAAAGTGATTGAATCCCCGAAGAGTCATGAATGGCTCAGGATACCACTTCTCTGACTGAAGTCATAGATTTCCCAAGCTGAAGCGAAGGTGCCTGAAGGCAAGGTTATCCCCAAGGTCATGAATGACCTAGGATTCATTTTTCGGACTGAAGGCCGAAGTATATCCCTGACTGAAGTCACAGATACTCTATAGCAGAGGCGGAGTTGCCTGAAGGCAGATCCATGTATCCTTGAAGGCCAAGGACCATTTCTTCAGACTGAAGTTGAAGATACCTCCTGCAGAGTTGCCGACGGGCAAAGTTTACATCCTTGAAGGTCAAGGATGTTTATCTTCAGAAGTACTTGAAGATCTTTTCTAGCTGAAGCTGGAATCGCCGACGGGCAAGGTTTATATTCTTGAAGGCCAAGGATGTCTATCTTCAGAAGAACTTGAAGATTCTCCAGCGGATCTGGAGTGGCCAGGGGCCAGGGTTTCATCTATCTTTAGAAGAACTTGAAGAGTCTCCAACGGATCTGGAGTGGCCAGGGGCCAGGGTTTCATTCATATTCAGAAGTACTTAAAGATCTTTTCTAGCTGAAGCTGGAAGTGGCCAGGGGCCAGGGTTTCATGTAGCTTTGATGTTGAAGTTCTACGGTGAACTCAGTATGCAGTGGTATTTGAATGTTCGTTATGGTTCTAAGGGAGAACCCCAGATCAGAGTGTGCTTGGTCGAGTCTCTCAAGCCCAGCGGAGTAGCTTCAAATACGCAAGTGTACCTTTTGTCCCATTTACCAGGGGTGAGCCCCAGGTCAGAGTATGTTTGTGTTCGACGGCGATGTTGAATGTATGTTTGTGTTCGACGGCGAGGTTGAATGTTTGTTTGACGGCGAGGTCAGATCAGGTTTGTGTTCGACGGCGATGTTGAATGGATGTTTGTTTTGACGGCGAGGTCATATTAGGTTTGTTTCGACGGCGAGGTCAGATTATGATTGGTTCGACGGCGATGTTGAATGTTTGTTTGATGGCGAGGTTGGATGTTTGTTTTGACGGCGAGGTCAGATTAGGTTTGTTTCGACGGCGAGGTCAGATTATGATTGGTTCGACGGCGATGTTGAATGTGTTTGACGGCGAGGTTGAATGTTTGTTCGACGGCAAGGTTGAATGTTTGTTTTGACGGCGAGGTCAGATTAGGTTTGTTTCGACGGCGAGGTCAGATTATGTTGGTTTCCGGCGGCGATGTTGGAGGATTATGTTCGACGGCGATGTCAGACTCTTTAAATCCCCAGCAGAGATGATGTTTGTACGGCGGCGACGTCGAGTGTCTCTCAGAGCGATGTTTGTTTCCGACGGCAATGTCAGATTCAGTTTTCCAGCGGTGATGTTGGGCATGTCAAGTTGATCCAGTCTTCTGACGGCGATGTTAGGTGATGCAGATCCTTTAGTTCTCCAGCGGCGATGCGGGGTATTTTGTCAGATTTAGTTCTCCAGCGGTGATGCGGGGTATTTTGATTGTCTGACGGCGATGTCAGATCAGTATCTCTCTAGCTAGTTGCCGTGCAGCTAGTATTGCAGTATTCAAAGATTTGTTCCCCGCAGAGTATCGTGTGCTCGTGCAGTTGGCAAATTTTCGGGTTTACCGGTATTCAACCGTCTCGCACCTTGATTGGCTGAGAGTCGTTCGCTTCTCACCCAATCAGGTTCAAGCCGTTTGAATAGGGGCAGTTGTTGCACCCTAAAATTTGACCAACCGGGTCCCGTATCTGGCTCGATGTTTCGATGCATGACCGCATTCGCACCTGCATATCGCATACAGTGCATTTTTCAGTTGTTTTGGTTTTATCGGGATCACAGCTCTCGTCTCGCGTCTCAGGTTTTTTAATCAGTTTAGATAGGTGGAATCGTATTTTTGAGGATGTTTCGGTGTCCGTTTATTTTTGCCGGCTATTTTGTTGCGCTCTCGCAGTGTTATTTGTCGTTCGGTGCTATTTTTGTTCCCTCGGGAATTATTGTGATTTTTCTGGATTTTATTGGCTATTATTAGGACTTTATTAGATTTTTTTAATCATTTTAGGATAATATAGAATATTTTTAAGATATTAATAGGTTTTTAATATTTTTAATAATTGTAATTCTTTTTAGAATATATTAGATAGATTTTAATCATTTTTAGAACATTAATAGTTTGTTTTTTAATGGTTTTAATAGCTTCAAATCATTTTTTTTAGAATAATAGAATTCAAATAGACTTTTATCATTTTCTTAATAGAATAATATAGATTTTTGTTATTAATAATAGATTTTAAATCATTTTTGAATAATATAGGTTTTATTAGAGATTTATTAGAATTTTTAAATTAGAGAACTATTAGAGTTTTTTAATTAGAGTTTAATTGGATATTAATCAATTTTTAGGATATTAGATTGATTAGGTTTAAGTGTTAGATTTTAATTGAGTCTATTAATCTTTTTAATTTGTATTAGTAGTCCATTTAATTTTCATTCAGATTAGTTAATTAGTTTTTACTAGTTAATGAGGTCTTTAATTACAATTTTAGATCAGTATTAGGTCTTAATCAGATTTTAATCCCATTTTTGGTCATTAATCATCTTAGTGCAGTTTTTGGGTTTTTATCAGTCATTTTCGTTGGGCCCAATTGGTGGAGGCCCAGTTTATCTTTTTTGTCCGTTCAGCAAAGTCCAGAGAGGTCCAGAAAGTTCCATTGCACTATAAGTTCAGCAGACCACGTATAAGCAACGGAGGACCCCACGTTTCATCACCATCACACGCCACCTCACTTCAGACTCTTCCTCTCTCTGCCACGCGTGGGACACGCGTCCAGCATGCATGCACTTCCTCCACTCACATTGCCACGCGTACGCACCCCAGCACGTCCCCGTCCTCCTCACCGGCCGGCATGCATGGCCGGCGACCGCCGTACCGGTCACCAGAAAACCTCCAAAATCCCCAGATTCCGATCAGGGCTACATCTCCCACCTCCATAACTTCCTCTCCTCCGATGGATCTTCATCACCTCACCAAGAGCAAAAACCCAGAAACCACCGTACCACTCCATCGCCGGCGACCACCGTGCATCTCACCAAAAACACCAAATCTCCAGAACTTCATCAGAAAGGATGAATGTTCATCAAGAATCACCATCGCGTGTTCATCCACCATCATCCTCTCCGATTGTCCATCTCCGATCGATCAACCATAATCATCATTCCCAGAAATATACAACATCATCATCAATCTTCATAACAAGAACACGCCAGAACTCCATTCGACAATCACCAGAAATTCAGTTCGTCCAGAAACTTCAACAAACTTCGCCTTCAGATCTTCATCTCCAGAAGAACACTCATCCAATTCCAGATCAAGTTTTGTCAAGATCGCTCCCAGATTCTCAGTAGGTCTCCATAGATCATCTACTGTCAACATTGCCCAGATTTCTTCAAGGAGTTTCAACCGCGTTCATGTTCACCTTCAACTTGTTTTCCAGAAAAAACTCCAGATTACCTTCCAGAGCTTCATCACGCTTCAACATGCAACTTCAATCACCTCCAGTATCTTGTCCAGATACTCAACGTCAATCATCATCCATTCTTCAGTTCTTCAAGTATTACCCTCACAAGAACAGGTGGCTTCAAAACCTCTAGGGGATTCGTACGAAGATCTTCAGAGCGTGGTTAGTTCTTGCCTCGATTAATTGCTTGATTATGGTTTTTTCTGGTTTGTGGTGTGAGCGAGTGAGGTTGATAGAGGAGGCTCAGAGAGGAGTTGGAAGCGGCGCTGGGGGAGACGATGAACAGTGAAAGGGAGGATTAGGGGATTTAGGGTTTCTTTTGGTTTGCTGAAGGTAGGCTCGCGTGGGATTGGGCTCAAAGGCCCGTTGGATTGTTTTGCCTGCTACGCCCTCGGTTTTGGATCAACACCCCCTCTAGGTTTTTTTTCTGGATGAACCCTGGGCCTGAGCCCAATGTGTGTTTTTGCCAACACACCCCAGTTCACTCAGCACACCCCACCGGTTTTTGCAGCAAGCAAATGGGCTGGGCCCAGTTTGCAGTTTTTTTTGTTTGTTTTACTTGTACACCCCTTTCTGTAACTAACCCCCTCCCCCTTTTAGATTTTCTTATGTTTTTCTTTATTACAAAATGGAAAAGGATTATTGAAAATAGAGAAAAAATATATGAAAAAGATATGGAAAAATATGTAAAAAAAATAGAGAAAAGGAAAAAAAAGATTATATGTGAAGGAAATATTATGAAAAATAGAAAAAAGAAAGTGTAGAAAAAAAGAGAAAAGAAATAAAAGAAGATATGAAAAGAATATTATGAAGAAAAAAAAAGAAAGGGAGAAAATATATTGAAAAAAATAAGAAAGAAGAAAAAGAAAAAGAATGTGAAAAATATAGTGAAAGAAATATGAAAAATACATAGAAAAATATGAAAAAATATTTTGAAAAGAAGAAAATAGTTGGAAAATAGCAAAAAATATTAGATGTAATATTTTTTAGGATTTATTTGTTTTAGAGGTAATTTTAGACGTCCACTTGTTAGGGGACTATTTTCCATTCGATTTTTCAGGATAGGATAGGATAGTATTTCCTAGGAGATTATTTTTCAGTATTCAATAATTGTAACCATTTTTCAGAATGTTAATAAAACGAGATTTGAGCTGTGGTCCCGAAGTAGCCGAACTACAGCTGCTCTGATTTCTCGTACCAGACGAGAATATATAGGCATAGGATGCGATATCCTAGCGAGCACACTAACGACTAACTTGTGTTCTCTCGTTGCTGTGCAATCGAGACTTTCCCGCTGACGACTGATGTTACCCTTTTTCTCTCTTGCCCGAGTGCATTTGAGACCAAGCCATAGTTTTGCCCATAGGTTCCCGTACCTTTGAAACCAGTTGATTTCTCACTGCTGTGTGAGAATACCCCTGTTTAGCCGTAGTTAGCCTGAACTACGTAAAGCTCTGATCTTCCATGCAGTGTGGAAGTACGTAGGCACAAGACGCGAGGTCTTGGCGAGCCAATTTTCCCGTAGTCCCGAACTACGTTGACTCTGACTTTCTCTCTTGAGAATACGTAGGCGTAGAGTGCGACGCTCTATCGAGTCAGTTCCTTTCCATTTAGATTTAGCAGCCGTAAATAGATTGTTTTTGCATCCTTTAGACAACCCAAGTAAACAAACAAGCGAGGATCCCGTCGAGTACGACGGACGCGAGGGATGCTAATACCTTCCCCTTGCGTAACCGACTCCCGAACCCAGACAATGGTTGCGATGACCTTGTCTTACCCTTTTTCGTCAGGTTTCTCCGATCGTTTCCTTTCCCGCTCTGAGGGATAAATAACGAAAGGTGGCGACTCTTCTTTCATGCCGGCACCTTATTTTCGCGCAAGCGACACACATGAATCTTATCTGCATAGATTTGGCACTTGTGGCACTTCCTCGCAAACTTGAAACAATCAGTTTCCATAGTCAGCCAAAAATAACCTGCCCGCAGCAGCTTCCTCGTCATAGCATGCCCCCCAGCATGTGTACCAAATGTACCTTCGTGTATTTCCTCCATGAGCAGCTTTGCCTCTTTCTCATCTACACAACGTAGCAGCACCAAGTCATGATTTCTTCTGTATAAGACACCATCCGGATTCAGATAGAAATTACCCGCCAATCTCCTGAGAGTCTTCTGATCTTGACTGGATGCCCCAGCCGGATACTCTTTATTCTTCAGGAAATTAAGGATATCAAAATACCATGGTTTACCGTCAGATGCTTCATCAATAGCAAACACGAAGGCAGGTCTGTCAAGCCGAGAAATAACAATTCTGGGAGCCTCGTTCCAGAAGTTGACTTTGTACATGGAAGACAAAGTGGCCAGGGCGTCAGCCATCTGATTTTCCGCTCGCGGTACATGATGTAATTCAACCTTGTCAAAGAAAGGCAACAATCTCCTCGCATAGTTCATGTACGGTATCAAATTAGGCTGACGTGTCTCCCATTCTCCTTTTATTTGATTCACCACCAGAGCTGAGTCTCCGTACACATCCAGATTTTTGATTCGCAAATCAATGGCTTCTTCAAGCCCCATAATACAAGCTTCGTATTCGGCTTCATTATTGGTAACTGGAAAGTTCAATCGAGCAGTGAACGGGATGTGCGACCCGTGTGGAGTAGTAATGATTGCCCCTATTCCGCTACCATAAGCGTTTACAGCTCCGTCAAAGATCAACTTCCATTTGGAACCCAATTCTGGTCCTTCGTCTGGCAACGACTCTTCACAATCTTTCATCTTTAGGTACATGATATCCTCGTCAGGAAAATCAAACCTCATCGATTGGTAATCTTCAATAGGCTGCTCCGCCAAGTACTCAGACAGTACACTCCCCTTTATAGCCTTCTGCGAGACATACTGGATGTCATATTCAGTCAAGACCATCTGCCACCGGGCAATTCTTCCTGATAATGCTTGCTTTTCGAATACATATTTGATAGGATCCATCTTTGAGATGAGCATGGTTGTATGATTCAGCATGTATTGCCTCAAACGCTTGGCGGCCCAGGCTAGCGCGCAACAAGTCTTTTCAAGCATTGAATATCGAGATTCACATTCAGTAAATTTCTTACTCAAGTAGTAGATTGCATGCTCTTTTCTTCCTGTCTCGTCGTGTTGACCGAGGACACAACCCATACTTCCCTCAAGAACTGTCAAATACATAATCAAAGGTCTCCCTGCCACTGGGGGTATCAAAATAGGAGGCTCCTGCAAATACTGCTTTATTTTATCGAACGCCTTTTGACAATTTTCGTTCCACGTTACAGCTTGATCTTTCTTCAAAAGCTTGAATAACGGTTCACACGTAGCTGTTAGGTGAGAGATGAACCGGGCGATGTAGTTCAACCTCCCTAAAAACCCGCGCACCTCTTTCTCTGTTCTAGGCGTCGGCATCTCTTGAATTGCTTTTATTTTTGCAGGATCAACCTCTATTCCTTTTTCGCTCACGATAAACCCCAGCAGTTTACCCGATCTCACCCCGAAGGTGCACTTGTTAGGGTTCAGCCTCAGCCTGAACTTCCTAAGCCTTTTGAATAACTTCAGCAGATTCACCAAATGCTCTTCCTTCGTCTGGGATTTGGCAATCATATCGTCAACATAAACTTCGATCTCCTTATGCATCATATCATGGAAAAGAGTCGTCATTGCACGTTGATACGTTGCCCCAACATTCTTCAACCCGAAGGGCATCACTTTATAACAAAATGTTCCCCAAGGTGTTATGAAAGTAGTCTTCTCCATGTCCTCTGGCGCCATCTTAATCTGATTATAGCCCGAGAAGCCATCCATGAAGGAGAATACGGAGAATTGAGCAGTGTTGTCAACTAGCACATCGATGTGAGGAAGCGGAAAATCATCTTTCGGGCTCGCCTTATTTAAATCACGGTAATCTACGCACATTCTCACTTTACCGTCTTTCTTTGGCACTGGTACAATGTTAGCGACCCATGAGGGATATTTTGTCACAGCTAGGAAACCAGCATCCCACTGTTTTTGAACCTCCTCTTTAATTTTCACTGCCATATCGGGTCTAGTTCTGCAAAGTTTCTGTTTAACTGGCGGACATTCTTCTTTTAACGGCAGACGGTGCACAACCATATCTGTATCAAGCCCCGACATGTCTTCATACGACCAAGCGAACACATCACTATACTCTCTGAGCATTTCAACCAGTCTTCGCTTGATGTCGCTCTGCAGCGTGGCTCCTATACGAATGTTCTTTTCAACCCCTTCCGACCCCAGGTTAATAATTTCGATGACCTCCTCGTGAGGCAGAATGACTCGCTCTTCTTGCTTCACCAACCAAGATAATTCTTCGGGAACGTCACCATCTTCAACAATCTCTTCTTCGGCCTGAAATACCGGGTGCTCAAAGTCGAGACGAGTCATAGGTGGTTCAAGGATGTCATCTGAAAATGTTATCTTGCAAAAGGAATGGTTAAATGCTTCAAAATGCGTATAAAGCGAATAACCACGTTGCCCTTTTATTGTAAAACACAAAACAGGAAAAACAGAGATCACAATATTTGCACATGAAAAAACGCCTTTTATTTAATGATTAAACATGCAATGTTCATAACAGCACGACCCTAAGCAAATCATGATGCCTCGGGCAAGACACCAGATTGTTCAACAATTAAAAAAACAAAGCATTACTGTTTAAGAGTCACAGGAACAATCTCCTGAATAGACCAATTGCACAATCCTTGTCCTGGCACGCTCGGCTGGATCCAGGCGTCCATATCGCAGTCGCTGTCTCCTTCGTCAGACTCTGAAGCAGCGTTGATGGTCTCGTGACATACTCCACTAGCAGTGATGGTTATTGGTCCTCTGAAACGGGGTGCCCCCACAGTAGGTGCTGATGACGACGGTTGATATCCCAGCCCAAACCGGTCCATCTTCACAGGAATATCCAGCACCTTGCCCCAGCCCTTGGTCTCACCTGTCTCTACTAAAGCTTGAGCTTCTTTATATGACGAGACGGCTATCTCCGACGCTTTACTCGGCCCGGGACCTTTGTCTTTGATGCGCAACCCTTCAAATGCCTGACAGGGTGTTTCGTGAATCTCGCCGTCGACCTCCACATATTTAAATGATGAAAGATGGCTGACCAGTATATCTTCTTCTCCGCATACAGTAACCACGCTGTCTCCTACCATATATTTCAACTTTTGATGCAATGTAGACGTGACTGCTCCAGCACCATGGATCCAGGGTCGTCCAAGAAGGCAGCTGTATGCTGGCTGGATGTCCATGATATAAAATTCCGTTGCGAAAACCTCCGGCCCCACCTGTAGAGGTAATGTTATCGATCCAAAAACTGTTCTCCGCGTACCATCAAATGCCCTGACCACCAAGTCACTAGGCGTACACAATATTCCTCTGACATCTAGCTTCATCATCGCTTTCTTGGGCAGCACATTCAAAGACGATCCGGTATCGACCAGCATGTGGGACATGACTGATCCTCTACACTCCACAGAGACGTGTAACGCCATGTTATGCTCTCTCCCCTTCGGGGTCAAATCAAAGTCGGTAAAGCCCAAGCTATGGCCTGTGTTCACATGTGCCAACACCCCCTCCAGCTGATTCACGGAAACATCTTGGGGTATGAAGGAAGTATCCAGGACTTTCAACAGTGCATTTCTGTGAGCTTCAGAACACAATAGCAACGATAGTATAGATATCTTTGACGGCATTTGTTGCAGATGCTCAACAATCTTATAATCACTTTTACGAATCAAGCGCATAAACTCTTCCACATCTTTCGATGCCGTTTCTTTGCCGCTTGCCTGCACAGGGACAGTCTCATTCATCTTTCCTTTTCCCTTCGCCAGTCTTTCAGCCTCTACCTCAAGCGATATGAAGATTCTCCCACTCCTTGTCATACCTCCGGTACCGACAACGTTGTCTACAGTCTCAGCTGGCTGCTCATTAACATCAATTTTTACCCCATCACAATACACTTCCAAACCATAGGACCATGGGACTGCCTTAGTGCTCTCGTACGGGATTGGTCCGGCCTTAGTGATGGTGATCGGTGGTCGCTTGGCCGGTGCCGTTATAGTGATTGTCTTTCGAGGAATCGTTACAGTGGCCACATCACTTTGCTCGTCTGCTAATACCCCTGCCGGTTCTTCAATTGCTGCTCAGTCAAATTGCAATGTGCCTCCATCTATTAAAGTCTGAATACCTTTCTTTAAGTCATCACAACCCCCAGCTAGGGTCCAGCACTCTAAGCAGTACTCGTCACATCCTGGATACACACCACCCTGCAATAATCTGCTCTTTATCTCGCACAACGGTGTCTTTAGATCGTCGACATTCATAATCAAATTCAAACCCTCCTCGGTTAAAATGGCGTTTGTCCCATGGTTGGGCA
This sequence comes from Lathyrus sativus, assembly GCA_963859935.3. Taxonomy (NCBI): domain Eukaryota; kingdom Viridiplantae; phylum Streptophyta; class Magnoliopsida; order Fabales; family Fabaceae; genus Lathyrus; species Lathyrus sativus. The sequence goes on along the minus strand of OZ012739.1, from coordinate 479,808,969 downwards.
TGGGCTTTTGCACTATATTCGGACCCGCCGTTCCAAAATTGATAGCCTTACTATCCAATAGATCCTGCACTACATGCTTAAACGCGTGGCAACCCTCTACATCGTGGCCCGGAGCCCCAGAGTGGAATTCACAGTGCCTGCTTGCGTCATAACCATACGGAGGAGTTCCCGTTATAGGCGCCAGAGTTCTCTTCTCCACCAAGTTCAAACCCAGTAGTGTCTGTAGCAAATCTGCATACGTTGAAGGAGGCTTTTCAAAAACTCTCCTTGGTTTTCCCCCCTGGAATCTGCGCTGGGCAGGCTGTGCCCCCTGTTGTGGCTGCTGTTGCTGTTGTTGTTGTTGAAATGGTTGTTGCTGAAACGGAATAGTAACACTTGCCACCTGCTGCGGCTGATTATACTGGTTTCGACCTCTGCTCCGGCCTCGGCCTCGGCCCCCAAACACTGCGCTTGCATCGCCCTGACGGCGCCCACCAAAAGTCCTTCTGTTACCACCAGCCGAAGTGGATTCCTCAGCTTGGAATCTTCCCTGCTTAATGTTACTTTCAATCTTTTCTCCCATCAGAATTAAGTCTGAGAAAATGCCCAAAGATGTGTGAAACAACTTGTCATAAAACATGCCGGTGAATGTTCCTATGAACATGTCATTCATTTCCTTGTCCTCTAGAGGAGGATGAACCCTAGCAGCCATGTCGCGCCATCTCTGCGCATACTCTTTGAAGCTCTCACCCTTCTTCTGGGACAACCCCTGCAATTGGACCCGGTTGGGTGCCAAGTCGCTGTTATACTTATAGTGAGCTACAAATGCTTCTGCCAGCTGCTTCCATGTCTTTATATGCATTGGTTCCAATCCCATATACCACTCGAGGGAAGGACCAGACAAGCTATCTTGAAAGAAATGCATTAGCATCCTCTCATCAGTTGAATACGCCGACATCCTTCTGTAATATGACCGCACGTGCACTTTCGGACAGGTGTCCCCCTTATACTTGTCAAATGTGGGAGCTTTGAATTTGATTGGCACCCTCAGGCCAGGTACCAGACCCATTGTTGACATATCCAAGCCGACAACACTTTGATTTACGACCCCCCTCATCTGTTCCTCTAGCATTCTGATCCTCTGGGAGTCATCCATAGGCCCCTCGAAACCTCCGCCAGAGAAAGCGTCCTCTTGCTGGTCTTCTTGCCAATTACCATTCCCAACTCCATACCCATCGTATCCGTTGTTACGGCCAGCTCTAATCTGATTCATTACCGGGCCTCGCCCTCTGTTGCCGTACCCCGGAGCAACTCCAGCAGGTCCAAAAGCCATTAACCCAGCGCCATTTCCATTTCCGAATCCTCCATAACCCTGATTAGTCATACCAAATCCGTCCTGCCCGAAGCCTTGAGCATTGAAACCATATTTCCCAGTATTATCGAATCCCTGGTCATTGAACCCGAATCCAGCATTACCGAAGCCATTGCCTCCCATATTATCACCCAGGTTAACATCTCCAAGCCCAACATTGTTAACGATAGTCTCGTTCCCAATTCCAACGTTACCGTTCCCAGCAGCAGCGCCGTTGTTGACATTAACAGCAGGTATGTTGACTACAGGTGGAGCCACTGGTGTGGGGGTACCATCCCCATGAATAGTGTCGACTCGCACAGACTGATGATCCTCATTCCCGTGCCCAGCGTTTCTGACCAACAGAGGCTGCACCAAGGCTTGCAAATTCTCCTGCCCTTTAGCAATGGTCTCCATTGTCTGCATGAAGAGCTCCAGCTTCTCACGCATATCTTGCATCTCGTTCTGCATTTGATCCATGATTCTTTGGCAGTTGGTGCGAGTGGAGTATCGGTGCGGGCGCGGATCTTCAATCCTGAAAAGACCTGGTACAGTGCAGGGAATGAGATATCGTGTAATAATCACCTGTAATGCAATATGAATGTGAATGCAATGCAATGTGTGTCTGTGCATTAGGGAATATCATTCCCCGATTCTAGTGCGAATGTGTCAGTGCAGTGACAGTGCCAGCAATACAGTGATCGGAGCCGAATCAAAGAAAACCTCATATATTGCAGAGAAAACCATTAAGCCAAGAATACAACATCACTGAGTGTACAATAAGAAGGCATGACCTCAACCAACAATCCTGGTGATGGTCAGCACTGTGCAAATAAAGCATCAATACATAAAATGGTCAAGTACACTCATAAGCCTGGTACTCTTCTAGTAACTTCTTGGTCTCTGGATAGCTTGGTCGGGTAAGCAGACCCTCGACAAGTTGGTTTCTTCTCTTGAGAACACGTCGCACGTCACCAGCGGTTTCCTCCCATGCCCCTTCTCCGAAGCGATCCTCTAGCTTCCGCTTCTGAGACACAGCTTCGTTTCTGCCTTCAATGGCCTTGTTCAATGTGTTCTGGAGACTATATCTGGTCATCACCTCTTCTTCATACTTCTTAATGCTAGCCTTCAACTGCTCTTCGAGGTCAGAAATTTGCTGCTTCAATTTATCTTCCCTCTTTTTGTTGTTGGTCAGCGTAGCATTCCAAGTCTTGTTACAAGAAGAGATTTCTCGGTGTGCAGCGTCAAGTGCTTTCTTTTTGGACTCCAGCATGTCATGAGAGCTTCTGAACTCTTGCCCCAGACGTTCACGCTTCTTTTTCTCCTCAGTCAATTCAGCACCAAGCCTGTTTACTAGTTCGATCTGCTGTTGGAAAGCATGCACAGCCTTGTTTTTCTCACTGCGTATCTGAGCCAGTTCCTTTTCTAACCCTTCATTGATCTTCATCAAGGCTTCCTTTTCTTTAACAACTTGCTCGTAGGCCTCCCTAGTAACAGTAGTTGGTTCTTCCACCGGAATGTGAACAGGGACTGGTGCAGCTGGAAATGGCATCAGTAACTGTCTTGCTCTCTCCTGGATCCAAACTCTGTAGGGTGCATAAGCCTGACAATCATTATTCCCCAACAGTGGTTTCCCCCTTCTGTTGATACGCATCCATGCGTGCTGAAGCTTGGCGAGTACTTCTCCCTTCAAATCACCGGTGAAGTACAAAGATTCCTGTACTTCTTCCTCCTTTGGTGGGTTCTTCAACACATATCCGAACTGGCGAACGAACAGAGACGGGTTGTAATTGATACACCCTTTTCTCCCTATCAAAGGAACATTAGGATACCCAGAACAACTGAAAATAAGCTCAGACCCCAGCAAGTCTCGGTCAAACCACTCAATGTCTTCAGAAGATAGCCTCATCAAGCGCTCTGGCCAATCAGCTGTAGTTGCACTATCCACAAAAGGTCCCTTCAGGGGAAGATGACTCTTAAACCACATGTTCAACAGCGACGCACAACAGTAAACAGTCTTTCCTCTTCTATTTTCATTTTTGTAGTGCAATGAATGATACATATCTCCAATCAAAGTGGGCACTGGGTTGCCAGTAGCAAACAGATGGAAAGCGTCCAAGTCCACAAAATTGGGTAAGTTGGGAAACAACACTATTCCGTAAATGCATAAAGCCAAGATAGCATTAAAGACTATCCAACACCCGTTCTTGGCATACTCTTGAGCTTTGCCAACCAGAAAATCAAGGGAGAAACCTGGAACCCCAAGCCAAGAAGTCACTAATAGTTCAGCAGCGTTCATGTGCAAGGCCTTAGCTAAGTCCTCCAACTTGGGCTCAGCAGCAGAGTGAATAAAGGGAACCTTATTCTGTACTGGTAACTCAGTAAACTCCACATACTCTTCAATGGTAGGCCCCAAAATAAAGTCAGCAAACGTGAAACATCTCAATGCCGGGTCATAGAATTACATCAAGGTGTACAACCCATTCATCTCAACAGCAGTTGGCTTGCAGACTAATCTCAGCAATCTTCCATGACTCATTCTGAAACTTCTCCTAACCTCCTCATCAGCAAGGGACATTAGACCAAGTAGGGGAGTAATGTCAGGTGTAGGTAGCTTATACGCAACTGTCTTCCTCAAACCAACCATGATCAATGAGCAGAAGTCCGGGCACTAGAACCGGGGAATATGCAAATGCACCTGCAGCACAGACACACGTTAATGGGATGCAATGATAATGGTTATGCAAACAATGCAATGCAAGTACATGCAACAGGGACCAAATGCCATGGCTGAGAAGCCTGAACCATATCAAAAGTCTCAGATAGACCCTCCAGAATTCCATAAAACCCTGGTCTCAGATAGACCCAAAACAAAGCTCCAACACTGGTCTCTGATAGACCCCACAACATAACTCTGACTGGTCTCTGATAGACCTCATATCGTAACTCCAACTGGTCTCTGACAGACCTCTCAACTCTCCATAAATACCCAGGATCTCAGATCAAGAAACAAGCTGGTATCTGAAGGTCTAGTTACCTGCATAACCCTAAAACCCTCTCACAGGTGGGTGTCCTAGTAACTGACAAAGGTACGGCATCCTATGCGGTCGTCGGCGTCACAGACATTCAGGGTTGATGATATGATTCCCAAAAGGAGTGGCATCATCAAATCCTGAAGAGGCCTCACTTAGCCAACTTCCAAATGATCGGTTCCCGGAGTCGACAATTCAGCTAACCAACAACCCCTTCGACCCAAAGGGTAGAAAAAGAAGTCAACCAGAAGAACCTCGTCCGAGTGTAGATTTCATGGGACACTAATGCAAGCAAAGCCGGCACGCGCCCACTACTTTCTACTCTAATTCTAGGTGCACTCAAGCCCAGGTCCGGCTTATCTCTCAATCATAGAATCACCCGTCACACCCCAATACAGCAATAATAACAATAATATAATACTGAAGGTAAATGACAAAAAAAATAAATCCATACAAAATCCTCGACGGGAAAACAAGCGCTAGGATTGACTCTCTTGAGGGACGTTGGATCCCAAATGCATAAGGGACTATCGCAGTCCTTAGCAGCCAGGGGACGTTGGATCCCCAGCAGAGTCGCCAGCTGTTGCTACTGCGAAAATCGGCGCCGGCTGAACAGAAGAGTGGCCACCGTGCGTTATTTATCCCACAGGAGGGAAAGGAAACGCTCAGAGTAAACCTACCGCAAAAACGGGAAAGGTATGGTCATCGCAACCAAAACCTGGATTCGGGAGTCGGTTACGCAAGGGGAAGGTATTAGCACCCCTCACGTCCGTCGTACTCGACGGGATCCACGCTTGTTTTCGGGTATGGATTGTTATTCTATCTACTCTACAGGTCAGGGGTTAAAAGAAAAGAAAATGACTCGGCAAAGTATCGCACTTTATGCCTACGTATTCCCGTCTGGAACGAGAAATCAGAGTCAACGTAGTTCGCCTACCTACGGGAAAGGAGGGGAAGGTTGCTCGCTAGGATATCGCATCCTATGCCTACGTACTTTCATACGGCATGAAAGATCAGAGCAAACGTAGTTCGGGCCACGTACGACACAAGTCTGTCTTGATTGTTTTTATTCCTTCTGAAAAAGGGTTTTTCTGATTAACAGGTCCAAGCGGACAAAAATAACATTTTGATGAGTTCACATTCTTTTACGGAAGAAGTGTCTTTTATTGTGTTTGAAATATTTATTGTGTTTTTCTGTTTGTTTTGAGAAAAAAGAGACAGAACTCTAACCTACGGTTGCGAAGGGGATCAAACTATCCTAATGTTATCATGCATGGGTTAAGACCTAGTGTCTATCATGCTCCTCTCTTGCACAGAGAGAAATAAAGATCCTAAGGGGAATAGACGAAAACAGAAACAATAGCAAACATACAATAAAGCAGTAAAATGCATGGATGCAGCAATACAAGCGAGGCAAGGGAGTCCCACTCAACCTCGAACCTAGAAAACAACAGGCAAAAGTGAACAGAATTCACTTTCAACCTAACAGGGTAAACAGCAAACAATACAGTCAGGGAAACTCAAGCAATACATCAAAAATTAAACAGCTAAAAATAAACAGCCACAGCAGCTCTGCTTCATCATCTGTCTTCAAGTCATCTCCAAACATCTACCAGCTTCAAGCAAGCCCCAGTCTTTATCTTTACAGCCTTCAAGCAGGGTCTTTATCATCAGTCTTCAATCTGCAATGGCTTTTCGTCAGGTCTCAATCTCCAAGATGAATATCAGTCAACAAGATGGAATGAATGTTAAACAGTCAATTGCCTACCAAGGGTGGCTCATTAACTGCTAACATTATACAGACAATTTTCCCTCAAAAGTTCTATCTTTCAAATATATTCACTAATCCTTCCAAAGGAAGGAGGTGGATATTTGAAAGAGACTTTGAATCATAGAGAAAGGATGGAGGCAGACAAGACCTTCCATGTTTGTGAATCAAGTTTTCTACTCTAGAGCTCTGCATAGCTCCTAAATCCTATAGCCTTCAACAGCTGCTAGCAAGATGCTCCTCATCAACTCTGGAAGTTGGTCTTCATTCTCTTTGATCTCCAATGGACTTCATCATCACAGTCTTCAGCTCTCCCAATCCCCAAGCAAACTCAATGCCCCACACAGACAAATTATAAACCCTAAAGAGGGCACACCATACAGTCAAGCAAGCACAAGCAATATACTAATAGTAATAGGGGAAGCCTAATATTTTCTAAGGGATCTATCATCTACCCATAACCCCTATAGTCCCATACCCCAAAATCAAATCAAAATTCCTAAAAGAAATGATCTATTTCACCTATGTTCACTTAAAACCCTAATTTTAATCACTCTAATCTCACCTAATCAAATCATCTAAAAATTAATCCTAAAATTATGAATTAAATCCTATGGTGAAGCTAAAGTCCTAAGTTAATCACCCTAAAAAGAATGGACCCTAAATCTAAGGGGAGCTAATTGAACCAAAATCAACAAAATTATGTACTAAACTAAATTCATTAAAAAGCTATTTAAAAGAAAAATGCACAAAAAATACTAAAACAAAATAAAATGCTAATTTTATTATTGGATATTTTTCTTAACAGAATTATGAGGCTACCACAAAAAGAATCAATTAAAAATAAGCCTTTTTCATTTTTATATGGATTTTACAAAATGAAGAAATATAAAAGAATTAAAAATGACAAAATAAAAGAAAATAATAGAGGGGGTGCATTTAGTACATGCGCTCAGTTATATTTCCTATGGGCCAGAAGATGGGGGCGCGAGTAGCAGAAGTGTTAGGTCCAAGCACGCTCAGAAAATCATAAAGAAAAATTAAAACAAAAAATAAAATCCAACGATGCGAATAGCAGAAGAAACACGTTCATTTCACTTGGGCTTTGGGATAGGGGGTGTGAATAATAAGTTTGGATTCAGGCCCATGGTTTAGGTTTAATGAAACGCTGCGTTCAGCATGTTTCATTTCCCTCCGTTTTCAACTTTAAATTCTAGCCCTTGGATTTGAGTTTGAGTCAAAGGTCCATGCATGAATCTAAGGCCCTCCTTCATCGTCCCCAAACACCATTCTAGGGTTTCAGAATTCTTCCTCCATGCATGCATATTCCAGCCTCTCTTGCTCTCTCCATTCTCCATGAAATGCCTTGCCATTAAAAGCAAAAATGATCTATTCTTCACCCTCTACAGAACCACGGTCTTGGTTTCTTCAAAAACTCAACCTAGAATAAAACACGATAGCTAGAAGTTCATGGTACACCTGACTGCCACTGAGATGGACTCTATTATTTCTTGATCATTCTTGTACTAATGTGCTCTCCATGTTGCACTGATTATTGTGAACTATTACACTATGATTAACATCCCCTAAACTAAGAGTTATAGGTCATCAAAGTTTCAACACCATATCCTCAAACTCCATGGATGGCACTCAAACTCTCTGAATTCAATCATCTAACCTAACCTAACAACTCTAACCTAATAATTCTCTAACATGCAAACTAAATCAATCAATTCAAAGGGAAATACCAACCTGGTTTGATGATGAAAACAGAGGTAGAATCCTTTGGATCCAATGCTTGCAATTCTTGGGAATTGATCAACACACTTGCTTCTTGATTCTGTATGCAATGGATCTTGTTCAAACTTCTTGAATCTTGCAATCACCACCTTCTTGCACCTTGGATGATGAAGATGGATAGCACGATTTCCCCCTTAATTCAAACAGATTTTGATGTGAATTTTGATCCTTGAATGATCTAGATGAGGATAGGATCAAGAACTTTGGAAATTGGTGAAGATTTGATGGAGTTTGAAGTGGTTTTGCAAAAATGGAAGAATGAGGTATAACTTAGTATTTTGATCACAATGATTCACCAACCCTAGAATGAAACCTCTCAATGCAATATATAGATGACATTAGAAAGCTCTAGAACTTTGTAGAAACTTCCCATGCACACTTTCCTTGAATTTTGGATTATGTTACTTCATACATAAGTAACCAAGCATAACTTCCAAATTTTGAACCAAACTCAAAAATCCACTTTTGCCAATGTTCTTAAAACATTTTTTCCAATCAAAATGACCTATAATTTCATCCCATTTGGCCAAGTTATGAAAAATCTCAATTTTAGGTCACTTTTTATTCATTAAATTCACCAAATTTGAAACCTTGAGCTATGAGCCTTTCCAATCTTTCATGATCACTTTTCTAGACTCAAAATGTCATTTGGAGCAAGTTTGATGTTGTGAAGTTTTTCATTTGAAGCTTCCTTGTATGAGTTTTGGGCATAGGCTTGAAATGACCTGTAATTCTCAAATGACCAAAATACCCTTTTCTTGACAAGACCATAAGTAGAGTTCCATAAATCATATGAAGGCATACCATACCATTATAGAAAGCTAAGACAATGAGTAACAACTCTTATGTTGACCATAAATTCATTTGAAATCTCCTTGAGGGATAAAAGTTGCTTGGAAGACAAGTAACTTTCACAGACAAAATTTCAGATACCTCAGATGACCTGTAACTTGCAAGGACCATAACTTGAGTTCTATAAATCTCCTTGATGTCTTCCACCACTCAAATTAAAGGTCTTGAGATAATCTACAAGTTTCATGTTGGCCAAGGATCCATTTGAAGCTTGCATTTTGACTTATCTTTCTTGGAAGTTTGACCTAAACTAGGGGATTTTACACAGAAACCCTAATTTAGAAACCTCTCTTCTCCTTGATTTCTTCTTGGCACATCACCAAATCCTTCTCTACATGTCAAATGATGGACCCCACATCTCTCAAATAGACCTTGATGCCCTTCAATCAGTCATTTGGCCTAGGGTTGACCCAGGGTTGACCCAGATGAAACCCTAGTTGATTGTCTTCAACTGCAGCTCTTGTGGTCATATCAATGACTTGCATCCTTCTCTAAATGACTTTCTAAGCCTTACATGATGTCTACATACTCTCCATGCTCAATTCACAGCTCACAACTTCTTTGATGACCTTCAGATACCCTCAGATAGGAGATAGATTCACTGCTTGATCCACTGACTTCTCTGGGTTTCAATTTCTTCCTGATGACTTGGAGAAGATTGAATTTGAACAATAACCTCTTGATAGGCTCATAGAGAAGAGAATAGTACTTGGTCCCTTGTTGGATGACTTGCTATGCTATGCTATGCAGATGATTAGACTATGTACATGACTCTATATGCAAATGCTAATGTAATTGAAACATAAACCAAGTGAAATAGGTTGAGCAAATTTTAGGGTGCAACAGGGTTGAATAGATCCCAATTAAAAATTTGAGTCGGCGCTACCAATTTAAAAATTGGTTTTGAAAATATGTTTTAAGTGCGGAAGCGGCCGAGGAAAATATAGTCTAAAACGAACGGTTATTGGAAAACCGGATATGCGTTAAGCCTTTGGATTAATGACAATATGGAAACGAGAATCACAACACTAATCACGCTTATCAATAATCTAATTCACTTGTTAGGATTCCTAGTTCCAATGATTTAAAGAGCAAACCAAAACTAGATACACAAGTAAGATAATTTTGGTTTAGGCAATTTGTCAAACACTTGGTGTGCAAAAACACTCCAAGTAATATTTATGTTGAGTAAGTGATTCCAACTAGCCTAGTACAATGTCTTGTTGTACTTTGGATTCAAAAATAGAGTTTTAACCTCTTACTCAATTGATATCACAGTTTGACAATAGTGCTTATACAAAAATCACTTATTTTTAGGCTAAAACGAAAATGCTGAAAAATAGAGAAGACAAGTATTTGGTGAGGCAGTTCCCCTGTCGTCCTCGCTTCGGGGTACGTCTGCCCTCAATTCTAAAAACTAGAATTGAGATAGATTTAATAGATATCACCTGTTGAATGTAACAGTTTATACAAGGATCGAACAACAAATATACAACAAAAATCTCAAGACGTTGAATGTTGCGTTCACTCCTTGCCCCTTGATTCAAGATGAATCAAGTCCTCCGATCGTTGTTGATAGACCTCCGATTCCAGCCACCTTATTGAATAACCCGTTGTTGTTCAAACCTTCGGATCCGGCTGATCTCAACTGCAACGAATCGAACCCGAGATCTTCCCTTCAATATCACTGAATCCGCTACTAGACTGTTGAAGAACACCTCTTCACAATCACCTTCGCTCAGTTGACCCTTGATGAAGAATCTCGTCCAAAAACCCCCAAAATTCAAACCAATCTAGGAGGATAAAACCCTAACGATTTTATTCAAGAAAGAACCTATCACAAGCTTCAACCCGAACTAGATTACCCAATCTAAGCTTCGAACCTTATCACCTTTAATCATTCACAATGCACTTCAAAAATGGCTGTATGTAATTGATGTGTTGTGAGATGTTTGAAGATGAAGATGAAGAATCTTGGACACCTATTTCACTCTTTCTTATTCTTGAACACATGAATCAATTTTTATCAAATGTTAAAATGACATAAGTGGTTGAACTTGTATATATAGTACCATACCAACCAAAGACATAACAGCTTTTCAAATAGTAGAGGGAATCACTTAAAAACTGGATTTCCGCGCGAACCGTCGACCACAGCAGGTCTGTGCATCGACGCATAGCTTGCGTTTTTTGGAAATCTGGAAAATGTATCAGTATGCATCGACCATACAGTCGGCGAGCGCTGACCTGTTGAAAAATATTTCCTTCATGCGCTGACCTGTTGAAAAATGCTCTGATGCATGCGCCGACCCTATGGTCGACTCATGCCCTGCAAACCTGCAAAAGTTGATCTTTTTGTGGTTTTTCATGCCTCTGGTCATGACTGCATTTTATCTACACATAGTATATTTATTACAACATTTTTAAGACAAATATAAAAGGATATGGTAGGTGATATGTTGCATTTGTTTTAGTAGATCTGGAGTTTATAATTTCCAATCCATCCAAGGTTGTAATTTGTCATCATCGAAACCTATATCGAGTAATGTCTTGCAGACTCGTGTGATGTGTGGTGATTTGCCTCCACAGTAGCTGCTGCAAGGATTCGATATTCTGCTTTTAAGGAGGACCTTGAAACTGTCAACTGTTTCTTTCTGCTCCATGAGATAAGGGATCGACCAAGGAAGAAACACTGACCAAAGATGGATATACGCGTGCCAAGACAACCCGCCCAATTAGCATTTGAGTAACCACTCAAGTGTAAGGTTGAATCTCTTGGAAAGAAGATACCTTGAGCTGGACATGATTGGAGGCATCTTAGAATTTTGCAAGCAACATTAAAGTGAGTGAGAGTAAGAGCTAAAGAAACTGATCAAGTTGTTGTATGCAGAAATCTATGTCAGGCCTAGTTGCATTGAGATACAATAGCTTGCCTATAAGTCTTTTGTAGGAAGGAATGTCAGGGTATGAAGTGCTTGAATCTTGACGGAGTTTTAATGCTGGATCAGATGGTGTTGAAACTGGTCTAGATTCAAGAAAGCTTGCATCTTCTATTATATCAAGGCAATACTTTCTTTGGTAAAGGATAATACTTGACTTAGTGTTCGACTTCAATGCCTAAAAAGTATTTAAGCTTTCCTAGGTCCTTAATTTTGAAGGTAGTGTCCAAGGCTCTTTTGATAGAATGAAACTCATTCAGATCATTACCTGTGAGAATGACATCATCAACATACACAAGTAGGATGGTGATGGCAGAGGAATTGGTCTTGATAAATAAAGAATGATCTGAAGTGGCATGTTTGTAATGATGAGCAAAGAGAAAAGTAGTGAGCCTTTCATACTATCTTCGACTGGCTTGTTTAAGTCGATATAAAGACTTAACAAGTTTACAAACTTGGTTGGGCTTAGAGTGAGGTATTCCTGGTGGAATTATCATGTACATGTTCTCTTCAATTTGTCCATACAAAAATGCATTATTCACATCTAATTGATGTAAATATCATTGTTTACATAAAGCTAAAGCAATGATTGTTCTCACAGTGGTACTTCTAGAAACTGGTGAATAAGTGTCAAAATAATCAAGGCTTTCTACCTGATTATATCCCTTTGCAACCAGTCGTGCTTCAAACCTATCAATGGAGCCATAAGCTAGATACTTGATCTTATATACCCACCTGCAACCAATTGGTTTGACACCTGGTGATAGATCTATAATGTTCCAAGTACCTATTTTTTCAAGGGCTTGAAGTTCAAGCTGCATGACATGTCTCCAACATTCATGCTTAGAAGCTTCGTTATATGTCTTAGGCTCAACATGAGACACTATGGACAATGCATAATGTGAATGTGTGGAAGATAAATTTTGATGAGAAATGAAGTTGGACAAAGGATAAAGAATACCTTTGAGAAATTGATTTGATGTAGTAGTATATTTGCATATATAGTCTTGCAAATAAAATGGGTGATGTCTTACTCTTGAGGAAATCCTGGTACGTGGAGGTATGGGATCATGGCTAGCAGATGATGGTGAGATGTTAAGGGTGTTTGTGTTAGGGCTGAGAGATGTAGAAGGTGTGTCAAATGTGGTTGGATCAGGTATATTAGATGTTATGGTATGGTCATCTGTTGATGTAAGTGGTACATTAGTTGGTGTGGTATGGTCATCTGCTGAGGTAGGTGGGACTGGTGTAGTGTGGTTGCTTGAGGATGGGGGAGTAGTAGTATCAGGTTAGGATGGGAAGTATGACCAAGAGGTGTGTAATGACTGGTTTGTTGCTTTATAAGGTAAAATATGTTCTTGGAATATAACATTCATTGAGACAAATAGTTCACTAGTATGAAAGTTAAGAAGGATGTCACCTTTCATACATGGTTTGTATCCTAGGAAGTTAGGCTTTCTTGCCCTAGGATTTAATTTGGTTCTATGAGCTTGAATGGTGGAAGCAAAGCATAGAGAGGCAAAGACTTTGAAAGTGTCAAGATCAGGAAGTCTGTCATGCAGAACTTGGTAGGGTGATTTGTGGGGAAGAATAGGGGTTGACACTCTATTGATAATGAAGGTTGCATATTAGAGGGCAAATGGCCAATATGTTTTAGGTAGTTTGGACTAATATAGGATAGCTCTTCCTACATTTAAAGGGTGCTGATGTTTTCTTTCAACCCCGCCATTCTGTTGAGGGTTTTCAACACATGATCTCTAATGTGCTATGCCTTTGGATGCATAAAACTGGTGTAATAAAAATTCAGGTTCATTGTCTGACCTGACAGATTTGGGTGTGATGTTGAATTGAGTGATAATCGTTATTATAAAGTTTTTTTAACATGTTTGGAAACTTCAGATTTGGATTTTAAGAGGACGATCCAAATAAATCATGTGTGATCATCAAGTATGGTAAGAAATTATTTGTGATTATTTATAGATGAAATGGCTAATGGTCCCCAAATATCAAAGTGTAAAAGTTCAAATTTGTGAGTAGCAATATAAGAGCTTGAATTATAAGGAAAATTTCTTTGTTTGGCCAAATGGCAAATGTCACAGGTAGAATTATGATCAAATGTAAAAGACGAATACATTTTAGACATTCGAGTAATCCTTTGGGATGATACATGTCTTAGTCTAAAGTGCCACAAAGCTGACTTAGGAATTACAAAATTTTAGAATTGTTGGGAAGAGGGAGTGTTGGTGGCATGACAAGTATTGGCTTATGTAGGAAATTGAGAATGAAGTAGTGTATTAGTGAGGGAGACTTCAACTGAAAGAGAAGTGTCCTTTATTTGCAAGATATTAAGCCATTTTCTTTGTTACCCAAACCAATCATCCTCTTTGCATTCAATTCCTGCAAGACACGTTGATCAACAAAAAAGGTAGCAGAACATTTCAAATTATAGCATAATTTAGAAATGGAAATAAGGTTCAAAATAAAATATGATGCATACAAGACATGTTTAAGGTACAAAATAGGTGAAAATCTAACATTGCCAGCATACTGAACCACGATGGAATTACCATTAGGGAGATTTACTTTAAGGGGTTTGATTTTATGGGACGGCCATGTTTTTTATAGCAAAAGACGATAGTATGGCTAGTCCTATTACAAAATGTACATTCTCTAGGAGCACCCTTGGTATTGTGAGTTCCACCTTTGTGTTTGCAGTCAGATCTTTGTGCAACAATCATAAGAATGGATGGATCTCCAGTAACTGCAAGGCTCTTATAATGACTTTCTTCTTGAATTAAAAGAGAGTATATACGATTGATGGAGGTTAAGGGTTCCATAACCAATACTTGAGTTCTAACCACAAAGAAAGTATCATCCAAGCCAATAAGAAATTGGATTGTCTATTTCTCAAGTCTATGATCTTGAGCCTTTCTAACAGTATTACATCTACATCTATGTGCACATGTACATAATGGTAATGGTCTATGAGAGTTAAGTTCCTCCCATAACTCTTTTAATTCAAGGAATTATTCCATAATGAAGGTGAGAAAAAGTACATAAGAAGGGGGGTTGAATTGTGTTTTTTGTTTTCTTAATTTGCGTCTGATCAGAGTTCAAAATATAAACTGGTGTTCAGATTCTGGTTATACTTAGCAACGGATGTTAATAGAAGCAAATAAATAATAGTAGAAGACACAAAGATTTATACTAGTTCCTCTCAAATGAGAGTAGTCCAGTCCCCTTGCTTCACAAGAGATATTCACTATAACCAAATCATGATTACAATCACTTATGCATTATGCATAAGAATTTTACAATGCTCAGATTTAAGTCGGAGACTTCTTGCTTAAACCCCCTAAGGCTCAAGACTTCCTTGATCAAGTCCTAAAAACTCAAGACTTCCTTACTTAGACCTTCAGCCTAAGACTTTCCTGCTCAGGTCCCTCACACCCGAGACTTCCAGCTCAAGCCCTTATGGCCCAAGACTTCCTACTTAAACCCCTCAGGTTCAAGACTTTCTGCTTAGACTGCATCCTAAGACTTTTTCTGCTCAAGCCCCTCAGGCTCAACACTTCTGCTCAGACCCTCGACCTGAGACTTTCTTGCTCAGGTTCCACGAACCGTAGACTTATGCTCAATCAATCCACTTGATTAAGAATTTCAATGCTCTAGCACATAGGAAGAGATTTACATGGCTCAAGCATCTTGGGGAGAGACTTGGATTTGCTCAATCAATCTACTTAATTAAGACTTCCATTGCTCTATCACATAGCATTGGACTTACATGGCTCAAGCATCTTGGCGAGAGACTTTGATCTAAACTGCTAAATAACATGTTCGACATAATAGAGAACAAGGTGTACTTGATACAAATATCAGAGGTATAAGGAAATCACCACAACAAATACCTAAAGCTCTTAATATTTCTAAGACATTCAATGTGTAATAAATCTTAAGGCTTTACAATTACAACCTACAACAGAAATTCTGCATAACCAATCGTGTAGATAATTGTTGATCTTGTTACTCCTCTATCAGGTTGATCCTTATTAAAGATTTAGTTTGAATCTTCAGCTACTTATATAGCATTTACGGAAGATTAGCCATTGGAGAGATGTGTGAGTGCTTTTGTAGTTTAACAATATGACCTGTTCAGATTGAAAGATGATGAGAACCTTGGAATTATGTTCTCAAGATTTCAGGTTCTTATGTCTGGAATTTAGGTCTTGAACAAAAGCTACACTACATCAGATCTTATTAAGAAGATTCTTAGGAGTCTTCCTATCAAATACAAACCCAAAATTATAACTATTCAAGAGGCTAAAGACTTAAACACATGAAGTCTTGAATTTCTTTTTAGCAATATTCAAATCCATGAGACGAGCTAAACGAAGATGAGTTTGTAAAGAAGTTTAAAACACTGGCTTTGAATTTTGTTGGGAGGTCTAAGAAATCTTCTCAGACTAAGGAGTATAAAGGATCCACTAATGATGAAGCTTCTGGTAAAGAATCTGATGATGATAAAATGACTTTCATCATTAAAAGATTTCAACACCTGGCTAAAAAGAATAAAAATTTCTTTGGTAAAAGCAGTGGTTTTAAAGGCTCAAGTTCTAAAAGTGATAAAGATGATCAGAAGACTTGCTTCAACTGCAAGAAGCCTAATCATTTCATTGTTGAATGTATTAATCTTAAAACAAACAAAAATATAAGGGAAAGCTTTCAGAGGAACAACTTCATAAGCAAGTTCAAAAAAAGCCTTTTGGCAACATGGGAAGAACTTGACAATGAAGGAGAAGCCGATAAAGAAGAAGCCAACATAGCTTTTATGGCCTCAACTCTTTCTGACTCAGAATCAGAAGATAAACCTGACTCAGATTCAGAGGACAAGAAAGAGGTATTTTCTAAACTCTCTAAATCTAATTTAATTTCTTTATGTAAATATCTCATGGAAAGATGCCAGCAGAAAGCCAGACATATGAAAAACTTAAAGAAGCAATTTGGTATTATGAGAGATGAACTAAACTTCTCTAAAGATAAGATTGAAAAAATTGAAAGAGATCAACTTTCTTTAATAAAAGATATGCCTAACAAACCTCTGGATAAATATGAATTAGCTCTTCAAGATTTTATTATATCTGGGTTTGAAAGAACCAAACTTGCTTCCATGATCTATGGAGTAAGTAAGAGAAAATGAGAAGGTCTTGGTTATCATCAAAAACCTTATAATCCAAGGACTGCTATCTTGATGAAACCATCAAATCCTTCTTCTTCATGCACTGCTCAAAAGGGGATGAATGCTTACTTTATGCGTGCTACTGAACTTGTGATGAATAACTCACAAGTTATGAAGGAATCAGAATATCAGACTCAAAGGTCAAAATTTCAAAGTAAACTAGAACCTAAGACTCTCAAGACAGAGGTTCTGAAGAATTCACAACTCAAGGTTTTTGAATCAAAGGTTCTAAGAGGTTTAAAAGTCAAGGTCAAGACTTATCCAAGACAAAATCTTAATATACAAAAAGTCTAGAATGAGTCTAGACCCTATTATAATTCAAAAGCTTAAAGTAAGAAGAAACCCTGTAAAACGAACCTCAAAGGACCCATAAGATATGAGTACCAAAGCATGAGATTGTTTTTGCTGCAAATATACTAAAGGGGAAAAGCAAAGTAGAGACTATTGTTCTAGGATAGTGGTAGCTTACAACTTACAACAAGAACAATGCCTATTTTCTAAATCCTAACTTTGAAGAAGGAAGGCAATGTGGAATCTGGAAGAAACCAGTAAGACAAGATTACTGGTACTGGAAAGGATGGTGTTTTCCTATAATGAATTGGTGCTTCAGACTCTTGGTTATATCTTTGAAGTTTATCTAGTTGTTTTGGGAATTCTGAGAAGACTTTTGTTGGTTTTCAGAATAACATTGTTGGAACAATATTGTTCCCCGAGGACAATCTTAAAAGCTGATATGAAACTGCATAAAGAAAGGTATGATTATCTATGTGTTTTTATACAATAATTCTAATCCTAACATTTTAAATGTTTGTTAGAAGAACCTCATGTTTATGAAAGAAGAATTACACATCAGTGTGATAATTATACTCCTATTAGATGTGAAAAGAATCTTACTTTATATCAAAGTCTGATGATATCTAGAAACTACTTTAATCAAAAGCTTTGAATATGCTTCTGATGAATAAATAGCCTCTGAAGCATCTTATCCTCTGATAACGATATTAAGATTAACTGCTTCTGATATGCACACAAGTGGACAACATCGTGGTTTCTGCCTTTGGCACCTGTCCTCTAACGTGTCATAAATTTGAAACGTCTTCTGACACATAGATTATAACCGATGAGTAAAAACTCCCCAGTTCTTGGTTATTTGCCTTTATTACTTTGGTTCTTGTTTCTTTTTGCCTTTATGATCTGTTTTAATTAAAATTCTTCTTTCACTCAAAATACTCTATTTATATCAGACTTACACATTTCACTCTCTCACTTTCATACTTTTGTTTCCTCTAACCTCCTCTGAAAAACCTCTTTTTAAAAAGAGAACCCTATAAACCCTAAAAGCTCCTTCTACAACAGCGTCATTGTCTACTCAACATGTACACATAATTGTCGAGTCTGGCAAAAGTATGACTATCAAGCCCAAAGCCATGGATTTAAATCAGGGTGATCTAAAGCTTTTGGTGGAACAAATTTATATATATATATATATATATATATATATATATATATATATATATATATATATATATATATATATATATATATATATATATATATATATATATATATATATATATATATATATATATATATATATATATATATATATATATATATATATATATATATATATATATATATATATATATATATATATATATATATATATATATATATATATATATATATATATATATATATATATATATATATATTGACTTTGACTCATTTAATCAAAATGGGTACGATACTTGGAGCTACTTTAGAGTACAAGAGTGGTCTTCATTATTTAACATGCTGAATGGAAAAACTTACCCTCACCTAGTAAGATATATATGGGTTAGGGCTGAATTCCTTGATGAATATTATGCATCTTAGGAACTCAGTCTATTGGTAGATAATGACGGTTCTTTGAAAGGAAAGAGTAGAGAAAAAATGGGTTTGAAGAAGTATAGATTAGATCAGTAGTAATAGGTGTTGATGTAATCATCACTAAGAAGACGATTGCAAAACTTTTGAAAGCAGGGTTTGTTTTGAAAAATAAAAAGAATAGTATAGAAGTCGAAGCCATCAAGAGATGTATGTTTGAATGCGCTGAAGATTTGTGTTCTTCTGACTTTGGAAAGTTTAAGAACATGCAGAAGATCTTCAAGCTTCTGTTTAAAATTCTTATTGGTTGTTGGATCCCTAGAGAAGGGAGTACTAACCAAATCTCATAAGATCACAAACACTTCATTTTCTACCTGAAGAACAAAGATAAGATCAATATCTCTATATACATCCTCAATCATCTTTGTGGGGAAATTAAGGACAACACAAAGCATCACAATGTGCCCTATGCTATAGTGTTGTCTGAACTATTTTATCAGGGCCGTCTAATTAATGCTCTTAAAACTTGGCCTAACAATGAGGATCTGGAGGAGATCCATGGGAACATTTTGTCTGTTTCTGTTCTCACCGACATGAATCTTCTGAAGAAAAGTGAAATGGTGGCTTCAAAAGTTCCTCTCTCAGTTAGATGTATTAATCCTGATTATCTTGAGGATTATTCTGTCACCACTAAGAAGGAAAATCCTGAAGTAATCATATTGTACATTGAATAGGCATTCAAAGAAAAAGTGGTTACAAGATACAAATATTTACCCAATAATCCTTCTGAAGTGATCAATCCTTCTAAAAAGAGAAAGCAAGTTACTTCAGAATCTCAGAAGGTGATTCAAAATCCCTCTAAGAAAGGAAGGATATTGAGGAAGACATTGAAGAAGTCATTACATACATGGTCTTAATTCCATCTAAGATAAGAAGTGAAAGAACTCATCAAAAGGTGGCATCTTCCTCCGTCTCATCTGATGCACCTTTAAGGAGGAAGAAGTTGAGGAAGTTGTGTGAAATTGAAGAGGAAGAGGAAGAGGATGATACTAAAGTTTCCTTGGTCAGAAGGAAGAAGGTTGCAGATGCTACAATTCAGGAGAGTGTTGTTGCACCTGTTTTTAGGGGTGCCTAATTATTGTCCTTTGCTTTGTTGGAGCATGCCGAAAAGCATAATGAAACCTCTAATGCTATGGTGGAAGAAGGTTTTTCTTTTGGAGTTGATTTGGAGACTATAGAGGTCTAAGCTGTTGAAGTGATCGCTGGTTTAAAATGTGCTGAAGCTGAAGCTTCTAGTGCACCTGAAGAAGAGATTTCATAAGCCATTATTGAAGAGATTCTGACTACTTCAAATGTTATGAATATTGATATGACATGCATAAATCTAAAATTTATATTTGAAGATGGTTTTAATTATTCCACCCTAAACCATAAATCACAACTCCCTCACCCAATCCTTCTCCAAAACACCATTCATCACCTACTATTGAAACAACTGTTATTCAAAATTAGTTAACTCTATTTTCTGATTCTAAAGAACTATCACCTCTAAACATCATGCTCAAACCTCCCATAGATATCACTATGGGAAAGATTCTTCTTCTATTTATGAGTCAGAATATGATGAAGTTGGGCTCAAAGCTCACCTTGACCTCAAATATGTAACACATACACCTATCTTTACTAGACCTATCCAAGACATTCCTATTCAAACATTCTCTCCTCAAGACCTATCATCTAACCAAACATGTTATGCTTCTTAACCTAAACATGTAACCCTTATCCAACCAAAAACTACTTCTCCACTAGAAACTCAATCACCTCAACCATCACCCAAATCTACACCCCTTAAAGAACCTAGCCCTGTTCAAACTTAACTCCAAAGTCAAGATGCATCTGAACTTCATATTAAAACTGAACAAATTATTTAGGATCTACCTCTAGTTCAATTCACATCTGAACCAAGAATTGAATCTGAACATATCCCTTTTAACCTTCTTCATCCTAAAACTTCTCTAAACCTAACTGTCCAAGAAAAGCAATCCTCTAGCCCTTCACAGACTAAAACTTCATTTCTCTCACATGTTATTCAAACCAACATAGAAGAAATCAAAATTATCTTTCTTGATAAAGTTCAGAGTATGGTCAATGAGAGAACATTTTCCTCTGACCCAGTAGCATATACTGCTAAGTCATATTTTCTTCAAACCTCTGTTGTATCAATCATTTAGGGTCTGAAGGATGTCACTTCAGAATTTGTCGCAACTTCCAACAATAGAAGACAAGATCTTTTGGAGGGAAAGTTGGCCTCTGTTGCTACTACTCACCAATCCATGGTTATCAAGAAAGCAGAGATTTAAGAAAGGATGAGGTTAATGGATGCCAGACAAGACATAAGCTTAAGATTTTAGAACCTATTTTGTGTTTCTTTATTCATTTTCTTAATTAATTTTATATCTATGTTCTTTGATATTTTATTTGTTTCTTGAAATATGTTTTGCTTTTAGATTTATATGCTTATATGATTTATACTTCTAGCTATATTCTTTGGGATTGTTTTTATTTCCTCTAGTAAGATTAAAAATATTTCCTTTGTTACTTTGTACCTTATTGGTTGGATTATATCTGCAATTTGTCTGACGATTGGGTCGTTCAAATGGATATAAGAAACTATATACGAAGTATCATTGCAAATAAAGAGAAAGTGATATTTCATTAATTTTTGGAAGAAGAGTACAAGAGGATTGATATACATAATTTTATCTAAATCAGAAGAATATCCTCGTGCATTAAAGGAAGTCTCCCACTCTAAATATGGCTCTTCTCCATCATCATCAGAGTCAAAATAGACGATATTCTTAGGAACTTTCTTCTTCTTCTTCATCATCATCATCTTCTTCTTCTTCTTCTTCTTCTTCTTCTTCTTCTTTTCAGTCCTTTTCTTCTTGGAAGCCTTTCTCAACTTGAGTGCTTCTTTGCTAGTGGTCGACTCAGATGGTTGGGCTTCTTCATTTGTCAGTTGCTCATGTTTCACCATGGTGGTAGTTTCCTTCTCTATAATAGTTTCTGTCGAGACGTTGACCTTAGTATTCTCTGAAGGAGTACTCATCATGATTGAAAAGATATTTTATTGGATGAAGATGTGGGAATTTAGACTTTGGTCTTGGCTTTTATAGAGGAACTTGTGTGTATCTTATGTTGCGTATGGAAGTTCAAGCATCTCTGACCATTAATGCATGACACTCTAGATATTTATTGCAATGATTACTTTTGATGGTTGTAATTTCTGATAGACATGTTTTAGACTGTCTTGAGAAGCGAAGAAATGCTTCAAACAATCTAGCCATTTCTCTTTCCTTTGAAAATCGTGCTTTAATTTTCTGGGAAGTGCAAAAGCTATTTTTATCTGATGTCAAATAATCCCTAATATTTTTATTCCAATTTTTTTTCTCTATATATGCTAACATGTCTTAATTCACTTTTTGTTGATAATAAAAGGGGAAGAAATTCATGGAAGTATTTAAGAGGATAAAAGTATTTTTTGAGTGTTTTTATTTTTCTGAACCCTAATTATTTGATATTTATTTTATCTAAACATTGCTTTATACTATCAAAATAAGTTTAATTAACTTGGATAGGACTTAGGGGGAGCTTACAAAACTCAACCTTTGAACTATTAGACTCAGGGGGGCCTTACGAACCTCAGACTCTGATGTTGTCAAGTTAGTTAAATTGACCAACCATTATTCTTAAATACATTTGTTTGTCATCATCAACAAGGGGGAGATTTTTGGAAAAATATTGTTCATATCCCTTGGGTTTTGATGATAAAAGTACTTAAAGAACAATTGGGTATACTAACATATGTTCTAGAGTGTAGGATCACAAGCTTATAATTCAACTCTGAATTGACCCTCTTAAAAGATTATGAAGAGAAGCAAAGTGACACAGATTCTGAAAGGTCAGAATCTAATGAATCTGAACTTGTATATCAGCTTTTGAAGGATTGGAATCTAATTATAGTATCCATGCTTCTGGTGACAACTCAGACTCTGAAGACCTCAGTTAAAGGTGTTCAGCCTCTGGTCTGTACTTTGTCCAAAAGTAGACCAGTCTTGTAAAAAGCCAGAATTTGAAGAAAGTCAACTAGGGTTTCATTTTATAAGGCTTAGGGAATGGTGATGTGACCTCTTAAGTCTGCTCCAACCTCTTGGCAGATGCCTAGTATGATAAATATGCCTTAGAAAATGCTATTACTCGATGAACAATAATCTTAACTAGATACATCATCCAATGTCTCTCTTGGATTGCTTCTCAACCAAGAACTCTTATGCAAGTTAACTTCCAATGAATCTTTTTCTGCCTCTATAAAAGGGAGTTGAAGATTTAAAAGAAGGTTACAACACTACATCATAACTACTTCGAGCATAACTTTGAGCTAAATTTTTTAAGTGTAATCGCATAAGTTCTTAAGATTTATTATCTTTGTATATCTTAGAGATCCTAAGTGTTAATAACCATTGTGGTTTTTGTATAAATTATATACTTTTTATTGTTTATCAAAGTATAATTGTGATCATTTCTACTAAACTGTTTGTTTAAAGTAGATGAAGTCTCTTGCAAGGTTGCTTGAGCAGTGAAGTCTCTTGCCTGTGTGCTTGAGCATTGAAGTCTCTTTCTAGTGTGATTGAGCAGAAGTCTCTTGTAGGATTTCTTGAGCGGAAGTATCTTTCTAGTTTTATTGAGAAGTTGAAGTCACTTTCTTGTTTCATTGAGCAAAGTGTAATCAGTTTGATTATAGTGGAAATATCTTGTTGATACAAGGGGACTGTACTACTCTCAGTTTAGGAGAGGAACCGGGATAAAAATTTTGTGTTGTTTTACTCTTTCTTCTGAACTTTATTATTCCTCTTCTACTTTTATTCTAAGTTCAGGCTCTAAACTTGTTTGGATTCTGAAGCTGAGTTTTTCTTAAATGAAAAAAGAAATAACATACACAATTCAACTCCCCATTTTTGTGTATTTTTCTCACCTTCACTGTGATGACAATTCTAGCAAGTGTACTAATCTCGTCGAAGTAATAAAATAATTCGTCTCCACAAAGATTATGAATTTAAACAAAGTAATTATAATGAGAATTAAAATAAATAACAAGGGGAGAGGGTTTAATGATGATTTGATTCAAAAACAAGAACGAGAAAACTTTCAGAGTAAACTTCGATAAAGAAAATCGATTAAATCTTTTATTTTGAAGCTCCTAATTATACCTCTTGATGAAATTTGATTTAAAAGAATTACAATTATGTTAAAATCTCACGGAGAATTAACAAAATGCAATTGTACCCAATTCCTTAGTGTACAACTCACTAATTTACACAATAATTTCCTAATTTCTTAGGCTAATTCAGAGTTAAACTATGCGTTTCTAAGTTTGTTAATTCACAAGGCACTGCTTACAATAACCCATTTCTAGTTAATTACTAAGTTGAATAATCATTCTAGATCGGACCGGTAGATCGATTAATAATCCTTACTCATCTAATATTAATTTGTGCGCTCATCAACACACAAAAAGCATTAAGATCAAGAACAATTAAATATTGATAATAAAATCAAAAAAATCAAAGAAATCAAATAATTTAAAATAGTAATATGATCCAAGAGAGTATAATTAGGTTCATATCAAAAGAACTAATCTAGAATAACTTAGCTACTCATATGGAAATTAATAATTACCATGAGTTGATAAGAAATATTCATCAAAATTTATGGGAAATAAGCTCTCTGATTTCGCTCCCCAAAGCTCTTGGTCGTCACTTTCTCTACCTCAATTTCAGAACCTTAAAAAAAGTAGCAAAAGCCCTATTTATAGCAGCTGACATGTGTTAAAAACGTGTGTCTCCATGAACACGTTATACAGCATCGCGAGCGCAAGAAAACCAGGGGAAAAATTTCTCTTTTTCTTCAAACGTTCACTAAGTGCCAACTTTCTTCCTCTTGATTATTTTTGCTCACTTCTTCCACACTTTGGATTTTCTTTTGCTCATAATTAAACTAATATTTCCGATTTTTGCTCGTAAATAGTATGTAATGGATGATTGTCAACATAATCCCAAACTTACTCTGTTGCTTGTCCTCAAATAACTTGTCTGCACACCAAAAATTTCATCAGAAACAAAGTGCTTACCCGTACCAATGAACATCATCATTCTTATTTTTTTCTCTAACCAACATGTATGCCCCTGATTCAATCTGATTAACTTGGAAAAGTTCTTCTGAACATACAAGTACTCAACCTATCTCTCATCTCACACATGTTTACTCAATTTGAATAGGTGATCACACAATTAACCTACAAAAGCATTTAACAATGAGATTGTAAAGTTTCTATCAAAGCCAACCAAAGTCATATTTAAACACACATCTTTTAGGTCTTTTCGAGGTTGTAACATAGTTTGTGTCATGGTAGGATAATTTGGGATAGATGCTTAACCATTTGGAGTTAGGTACCTAGTTTTCCTTATGTTACATGGTTCCTTTCATATCACTCTTTGCTTGTTCAATTGGTACTAGAGACTAAAATTTCTACCTAACTCCAAATAGGGTAGAAATATTAATCTTTCAAATCAATTGGCTATATAAAAGGTTATGTCGTAGAAACGAAAGGTTTAGGTTTAAAGTGGTTAAACAACAAATATTAGCATTTAAATCAGGTTGGTTTAAAAAGGCTAAGATTTATCACAAACAAGTGCCCCAGTGTGTATTTATCATACCAATAGACTTAATAGAAAGAATACAAAATTTAGAAAATAACTAATGTACGGATACTCTTGTAAGAAGGAAAAGTGGATAATGGAAATATTTGGCTCAAACTTTACTAACTGAAGTATTTGGAGATTGAATACAAGGAGTTGGCTTCCCTTTTCTTCATCAATTGTCAATTTGCAAGGAAAATTACACGTTGATCACTTTTTCTCATTCTTTTTCTGGTGACTTTTTCTTTTCTTTTTAAAACTGATGTTGGTAAGGTAGCAAATCATAATTGAAAGAAACAACACCAACAAACAAGTTCATTAATTAAAGCATGGAGAAGCAGTACAAAAGAGGAAAAACATTCTTATAGCAAGCTACTACTCTTGGTTGGATCATAACACAAAAAAATGAAAATAAATTGAAATAAAAACTAAAACTCAAAACTTAAAAATGATGGGTTGCCTCCCATTAATCGCTTATTTAAGGTCATTAGCTTGACTCCTTTGTTTAAGGCTCTGCGAGCATCAAAAGTACCTTATTCGATGCTATTTCACCTTCTGAATATATCTATAGCCTTTCGCCATTCACGGTAAAAGTGTGTGAATCTCTTGGATCTTGTATTTTTACATCATCATTTGCAAACACTTTGTTAACAAACAAAGCACCTTACCACCTGGATTTCAACTTACCAGGGAACAATCTTAATCGAGAATCGTACAATAATACCTTCTAACCTACCTGAAATTCTCTTCTTGCCAATTTCTTATCATGATACCTTTTTGTTCTTTCTTTATAGATCATTGCATTCTCGTATGCTTTTAGTTTGATCTCTTCTGACTCATCCAACTTCAATAATCTCTTTCTTCGAGCTGCTTTTTCATTGAAATTTAAGAACTTTATTACCCAATATGCTTTACGTTCTAGCTCTACTGGTAAGTGACAAGCTTTTCCATAAACCAGTTTATATGGTGAGAATACAATATAAGTCTTAAAATTTGTTATATACGCCTAGAGTAAGTCATCTAGCTTCTTCGACCAATCTTTCCTAGATGTAGCAACCGTCTTTTCTAAAATATGTTTCAGATGCCTGTTTGACACTTCTACCTGCCCACAAGTTTGAGGATGATATGGTTTGGAAATTTTATGTTTCACATTAAACTTTTCCAACACACTTTCTAAGTATTTATTATTAAAGCACGTCCTCCCATCATTGATCGAAACTCTTGGGACTCTAAACCTAGCAAAAATATTCTTTTTCAAAAAGTTAGAAACAGTTTGGGCATTATTAGCAATAGGTAAAATAGCTTCAACCCATTTGGTGAAATAATAAACATAAACCATAAGGTATACATTTGAGTTAGATGGAGGGAAATGACCCAATGAATTGATTCTCCAACAGTTAAAGGGTTCAACCTCTATTATGCCTTTGAGTGGAATCTTATATCTTCTTGAAATATTACCTTGTTTCTGACACTCTTGACAAACTTGAACTTAGGACTTACAATCTTTGAATAAATTTGGCCACTAGAATTCATGTTGCAATACCATTGTTGCGGTTATTTCTCCACTACAATGGTCTCCATAAGCTAGGTTCTGTAAGTTGTACATAATATCTTTGGCTTCTTTACCTGCAACACACATATGAATTAAATTCTCAATACTAATCTTAAACAAATAAGGCTCGTCCCACAAGTAGTGGTTAGCCTCCATACAGAATTGTTTCTTTTGATGCCAAGTGTATTATTCTGGTACACTTTATAGCTTTGTAATTAGTCATATCAGCAAACCAAGGTCGTTCGCTAATATCCATCAAGTGTTCATCTGGAAACTCTTAATTGATGCTTTTTTCTTTTCTATTATTTCCTCATTCTCCAATCTGGATAAGTAGCCAACAACAACTTTTTCAACACCCTTTTTGTATTTTATTTCTAGATTAAACTCTTGGAGTAACAATATCCAACGAAGTAGCCTCGCATTAGAATATCCTTTGTTGAAAAGGTATTTCAATGTTGCAAGATCTGTAAGCACCACAACTTTCAAAATAATTAGATATGCCCAAAAAAATTTCCAATGCAAATACGTCGGCTAGTAATTCTTTTTCAGTTGTGGTATAATTCACTTGATGAAAATTCTAGAAAGTGTATTAAAAGTATACAAAAATATTGTTTTTAATGCATTTAAATCACTCTCTCCAATAATATGGTTATCAATCATCTTAACAAGGAGACAATACATACTTGAAGAAAAAGCTTGAGTAGGGAGAAAGTACCTTGAAATGTAAGGTCAAAGGCAGTGAAGTAAAAGATAAGTTTGAAAGTTGAAGCTTGTAAGCTTTGAATGTGTGATGACGGTTACTCTTGGTGAAATGCTCCCAAACAAACAGAAAGACGCAGAACAAATAAGGGAAACTCAATCCAACATGTTGCAAAAATTTCCCCAAATTTCCTCTATATTTATACAGGCAAAGATTATCGGCCATATTGGATTAAAAGTAAGAAGAATGTGCAGGTCAACGGTCAGATTTCATCGTGGGAACACCACCAAACTCAAGTGCATTCATGTGCACACTAAGCAGCGTCAAGCCACTCCATACCTTTTCAGGTCATGCGTCAAGAGAAAAATGAAAAAATATTTCAATGATGGATCTACATTTAATGCTCATGTTCCCCATTACTCTTTGGAAATACCAAAGTGATGCATGCCCGCCAATCCACAGACAATCATTTTCTGAAGGCCAGCCACGACTGCTAAAAGACTCCCTCAACATCTAGAATTCTCGGCGAGTTTTTTGGACAACTGTTCTCTGTCACAACTTATCATGCATGTGTCGCTTCCTGAAAAATACAGAGTCGCCGCTGAACTTTATTTATTCCAAAGGAACGGGAAAATATCAATAAAACCCTAAAAGAGAAAGAAAATGATCATCGCAACCAAATTTAGATTCAGAAGTCGGTTATGCAAGGGGAAGGTATTAGCTTCCCTCACATCCATTGTCCTCAACGGTAACCTTCTTGATTGCTATTTGTGTGGATGGGTGTTATTATATAAATGTTACTTGTGATTGGTCTTAATTAAGGGAAAAATAAATTTTTAATTAATGTGATTGCCAATATTTCGCAGTCTTGTGCCTATGTATTCTTATAGTGCAATAAGAAAATCAGAGCTCCGTAATTAGGGGTAGAAAATAATTGTTTGTCGATTTTTTTTTTAGTGAACAATATTAATGTCAGCATTCTAGCAATTAAATGTTTCTTGTATGGTTGCGCGTGGGATACTTAAACATTATTTGTATTGCAGTAGAACGAAAATAACATGTCCTTTGTGAAAAGTTTTTGGAATGCCCCAAGGCAGAAAATTGAATTTGATGGGTTGTGATTGATTTTAGATTTGAAAAACACCATCTTGATTTGAATTACACTAAAGTCTATGAATGAAGATGAATAATTTAAACAACTGTGTCAAGCGTCCCGTATCCAAAGATATTTAGAATAAGGGTATGAATATATTCCTCTCATTCCTTCTCCACTACTTAAGACTCGTGACGCACAATTCAAATCGTATTTTTTTAGAGTTTTTGGATTTTATTTGCAAAAGGATTTTAGTCTTAAATGAACAAAGAAAAGAAAAAGGATGGAGTCCCATAATGGTGAAGGTCTTGATGTTAATTCCGTTTTCAGAATCTTGCCAAGGGAGTCTTGAGCTTCAATGACTCAGTGTAGTGTCAATGTCAAGGTGCAAGCCAATCAAGTGATCAAGAGACTTATGACCACTTGAATAAATAGGGGGAATGTGTGCCAATTATTAAAAGTCTAATACTAGAGTAATTAACTAATTAAGAATAAACTTGATCAAATAATAAAAGGGTGAATAGGTTAAAACATACACTAAGCATATGAAATTGCTAGAAATTAACAAGACTCTAAATATTGGAATTAAACATGTTAAAACCTAATTTCTAATGAATTTTCATGAAGAATTTAATGAAAATCCAAAATGAATTAAATTTAAATTTAAAATAGAATCTATTTTAATTAACCATTTTCATGCACTTTCTATGAATTTATTATGAATTAAAATATATGATATCATGAATGAAAACAATGTAGAAAAATTGACAAAAGAATTAAAAAACAACAAGAGAATTAATGGATTAGTAATTAATTTTGCATGGGTGCAAAAACCAGAGGGTGTGCACCCTTGAAATAGAGGCTCTGGGCCTAACATGTAAGTTCCAAATACAATTTATTTTTGTTGGGTTCAATAGATGTATCCTAAGTATAACAAGGAAATTTTACCCCATACTCCTATAATTATACCCATACCCCTACACTAAAAATTTTTAGACCAAAATACCCTTGTATAAATAATTATAATTTTTTTCGTTTGTTTACCGGAAGACTTTAAGTATGTCTTCCGGTTCATATTTTTTTTCGTTTGTTCACCGGAAGTCTTTTTGCAAGTCTTCCGGTTTATATTTTTTTTCTCGTTTATTCACCGAAAGTCTTTTTGCAAGTCTTCCGGTTCATATTTTTTTTCGTTTGTTCACCGGAAGTCTTTTTGCAAGTCTTCCGGTTTATATTTTTTTCGTTTGTTCACCGAAAGTCTTTTTGCAAGTCTTCCGGTTTATATTTTTTTCGTTTGTTCACCAGAAGACTTTTTGCAAGTCTTCCGGTTCATGCTTTTTTTTAATTTTTAATTTTTTTAAATATTCAACTAGACAAATATTTTAATATGTTATTTATTTTAAAAAATAAACAGGTTCTCCTCCACCTCCAAATTCTTCCTCCCAAAAACATAAAAAGTTTAATTCTTGAGAAAAACTTTCAGCTGCTTTACCTTCTCTTTAATCACAAAATCACTCCTCTCCTCAACCTCGATATCTCTCAAAGCTTTTTGAAAAAGCTTCAAAAACTCCTTTTTATAGATCAAAATTTAAAGATTGCACAACAGTCTCTCCTACAATTGCAGTAGAAACTTTATCATAGAATAGAATGTATCATTTGTTAGTGAAAGTCAAAAACATCTTCATCTCCAAAAATATCATGTTAAATGAACAAAACTTTAACCATAGACAAAAATCTGAATTCTTCTATGCAGACCTATGCTTGATTCTTTATATAGGAATAAAATTGAAGTTAAGCAAGATCACAATGTTGTAAAAATAAGTAGGCATGGAAAATATTGAAACAATTACACATGTAGAATTGCAAGAGCATCAGCACTCCAATGAATTAGAAGGAGAAATCTAAAGAAGTTCGGAACTATTTGATTAGTATTATCTTTTGTCTAGTTGAATATTAAAAAAAAAATTTAAAAAAAAACATGAACCGGAAGACTTGCAAAAAGTCTTCCGGTGAACAAACGAAAAAAAATGTGAACCGGAAGACTTGCAAAAAGACTTCCGGAGAACAAACAAAAAAAAATATAAACCGGAAGACTTACAAAAAGACTTCCGATGAACAAACGAAAAGAAATATGAATCGGAAGACATACTTAAAGTCTTTCGATAAACAAACGAAAAAAATTATAACTATTTATGCGAGGGTACTTTAGTCCAAAAAAAATTAGTGTAGGGGTATGGGTATTATTGTAGGGGTATGGGGTAAAATTTCCGTAAAACAATGGTGTATAGATGCAAAACACTGTGAGCTTATGGCACTAGGCCCAACCGAAAAAGGAAAGGAAAGACAAAAAAATCGTCAATAAGGATTCTTTCCTCTACACTCTTATGTTTCATGTCACCTCTCTCTCAAGATCACCTCCAACTGAGTTTTTGCACCACTGCGCCGAAGGCGGCAGAGTTGGCCGAAATCACCAAATGGCACCACCAAACTACTTCTTTTAACATTCTGTTTCTTAATCTCTCATCAATCTCTACCAAAGATTAAACAATTCCTCAAATTGGAGCAGAAAAGTTATGAACCCTAACTATAAAAAATGAAATTAAATGGAGGGAGAAATCAAGCCACTCCACCTTGGGGCTTTGATTCCCCTCAATAAGAGCTACATTTCAGTATCAAAATTTTAACAAACAGAGGCGAAAGAAAAAATTACCGACCTACAAGACATAAGATTGTCTTGGAAATTGTTAAAATATGAAGATGATGAAAATGAAGAAAATCAGAGGTATGCTACTTTGAACCTTCAATCTTCTTCTTCTGCACTGAACTTCCTATTTTGCTTGAAAATAATATGTACAATTCTGAAATGGTTGTTGTTGTTCATGATTTTGTGAGTGCGAGGGTAGTGTAGAGTGTAAGAGGCTTAACTCAAATGGTGACAAGCTTCAGGGTGAATCTTGCTCCAACGGTGGTAGAGAGATTTGGTGTGGGGAGAGAAATTGGAGAAGATGAGTTGAGAGAGTGAATTCTGAATTTGCAGCGAGAATGAATCAAGTTTTGTAGAAAATGGATGGTTCTTCTGAGATTGAAGAGAGTTATGAGTTTATATAGATGAATTTCCCAAATGTTTTGGTCACTTTTTTGGGAAGCTCTGTTAGAGGTTAGGGCAACAGTTAGTGTTAATGGATTTCATGAGGAAATTGGTTACAAGAGTTAACAGTGTTAGTGAGCTATTAAATTGTTAGTTGGAACTGTTATTGAAGTGTAGTGAAGGGATTGTTATGGAATTTAGCTTGGCTTGAGGTTAGGGTTGGAATGAGTAAGTTTAGTTCAAATATTAATGAGTGTTAGTATTGTAGGAATGCTTGGTGAAGTTGTTGTTAGTTGCTGCATAATTTGAATATTAGTTGTTATATTAACTATTGTAGGAATTGGAGATGTGAAATGGTACTGCAATGCTGGAATTGAAGCTGAAAAAATGCCACTGGTACAGGTGTAACCCGTTACCTGATATTGTGTAACTGATTACCAATGTGATAACAGGTGTTCTGTTGCGCTTTATTGTGATTGCAACACAAGTGTAGTTGGTTACCTTATTTTGGGTAACCAATTATCAATTTGAGTTTTTGAGTTTTCTGCCTACTGGAAGTTGATTGAAAGCAGGTGTAACCAATTACCACCTTTTAGGTAACCGGTTACCAAAACAAAATTTTGGCTTTTTGGCATGCTGGACTAGTATGAAAATCATGTGCAATTGGTTACCATGTTTTAGGTAACCGGTTACCACCATGAAACTTTTTTTTCTATGTTTGGTGCAGTGGCGTGTGTGTGTAAGCTATGCAACGCCTTGATCTTTGTGGCTAATTATGTATTGTATATGGTATGGTCTTGTAGGGTTAACATGTGATATGAATAGACATTTTGGCCGATCATTTTGATCATGAAGAAACTTGAAGATCTAGAAGCTCAAACATGGAGGACTTATGAGGGGTGAAACAAGTAGTGTCTAGGATAATCACTTGACTTTGGTCAGTTGTTTGACCAAAAGTCAACATTCGACCAAAAGTCAACTATAGGTCAAATTATACAAAATTGTGTAATTTTGGCTTTGGACTTCTTGTAATGGAATGGTGAACGTTTTTGTAATGAAATGGCCTTTTGAAAGAGATTATGTCTTGTGTTTTTAATAAAAATAGTTTCCTTCCAAAGCTTAGTTTGAATATTTGACCTTTTACTTGAATATACATTTGAATGAGTTCTTGAATCTGAAGGAATGATTCTTGATTTCTTTGACTTGACCCTGAATTGAAAAGCCTTGTCTTGAATCTATATTGAATGACTAATGAAATAGTGCATGAAAAAGCCTATAAAGAAATTAGTCAATCAAACTTGAAATCCATAATCAGATCCTATGTCACGATGTAGTCCACATGATCCACAAATATCACAAACCAAAACTAAGGTTCCAAAGTTTTCATCCCAAAAGAAATTATCATCATCAATCAATTGTAGTACCAAGATACCATAGGCTCAAATCTCAAGAATACCATAAAGAGAAACCTGTCAATCACTTGTTCCATGAACAAAAACCTTTGAATCAATGATGCTTGCTTGAAAAATGTGATTGTAGATGAAGGTCCTAAATGATTACGAGTATATGAATTAAGGATCCAAAGTCTGATGAAAAGTGGAAAGAAGGTAGGGCCAATTTTGGGGTATGTCAGCCTGCTCCATTGAGCCCAACATATAAATACCTTCACAATGGGTTTATGTAACACCCTAAAACCCCAAGACTCTTATTTAATTAATTTCATGAAAATAAAACATTTTTAAACACCAAGGGTGTCACAAATCTCTTTAACACCAACATGCTTCTCAAAACTGTAAAAAATACACAGCAAAAAACTCAAATAGGTTCAAATGAATAAATCCAAATAGATATTTCAAAATGCAACCATGAGGGAGAAACCCCCATAAGTATTAGAAAAAAAAAACTCAAAATTAAAATAAATCTCGTCTCAGTGTTATATATTAGAGTGATACGACAAAACTAAATGAAACTAAAAAATGTAAATAAAAAAGAAGGCAATATGTGTCATTCTCCAACTCACAACTACTTCTCGCTACCTGTATCTGCAACATATGCATAACAAGCCACACAACAACATAAAAGGGGTGAGAATAACTTTAGTGAAGTTATTGGTGTATTATTCAGCAAGAATATCATACATAGTCATAACACAATCATATGCAAAAACCAACAACAAATCATAATGCAAATGCACTAATGTAATGTACTCCTCCTCTAAAACTACATGTGGTACCAAAAGTTTGGATGTCTGAGTTATTTTATGTAATTATTCACGTCTCCAATTCCTCTCTAGAAAATGTTCTCTCTAAATAATGAGACTATCACTGGCTCTTGCTGAGCATTAGACCTTGTCACTAGCTCTCTTTGAGCACTGGACCTCTTCGGACCAAAGTCCTACCTATCTCTGATATACATGAATGAATGAACATGCAATGCCAATCACAACTCATAATCAATCAACAATAAAATCTCGTATCTCGCAATAATGTTCTCTCTAAACAAATTCCTCTCTGGAGAAGGTTCTCTCTGAACCAAAAATTTTCAATGCAAGGCCAACACAGTAGTTCTTTCTGAACTACACAACTAAAAAATAATGCTATATAATTAAATTTCAAAAATTATATCAAAATAAAAAAATACAATTATATTATTACTTAGTAACTCAAAAACACAAAATAACTCAATTTTCCTCATCAACTCATAAAATTACTCAAAAACATATCGACGGAGTAATAATTATATTTCATACTCACAACTTATCAAAAGGGTAACAATTCTTAACTTTTACTCAACAAAGCTCTCAAAATAACTCTAAACAGCTCTACAAACATCTTTGCAACTCTAAAACAACTCTAAAGTGCTCAAATGACCACTCTTGCATATAAAGATAACTCTAATGTACTTTATTGGCTGACGGTTTGACTCAAATAATAATAAAATAATCTTGTTCTTGCTAAAAACACTAAAAGGTTGACTTCCCTGATGCTAGTCAGGGAGAGCCTCAAATGATTGGTTAAGTGTCTGTAAATGTTTTTTCCTCAGGTAGTTCTCGTCCTCCTCTCTTCGGGGAGGAATTCTCCTTTTATACCCATGCATCCATCAACGACCCTTCAAGGAGGGCTTCTTTGTATCCCTTATTAAGTAACTATGAATAACGCCTTCCTTCTTCCATAATCACCACATAACGTCTTTTCTCTCAACTTTTTTTAACTTCTTGCCATCATGGAAACATTTTGTAATTGTCCATTTGCGACCGTTCACATGACCTATTTTCACCGATTACATGATTGGAGTCTACTTGTTCCTACTATCCGAGTCCTGCTATAAGAGCGACGTATTTATAATTATGGCATGTGAACCCTAACCGGATTCCGACTTATGAAAAAAGCATGCTTATCTAACTTATCTGCTTCCTTGTACTTAGTTTACTGAAGCTCGACTTTTTAAGAATTCCAGGATGTACATAAACCCCCCGATCACGAGGTCCTATTTGGTTTGAAGTGTCCGATCAAGATACTCTTGGAATTTTATCCTCCGTAAATTGATCTCTTACTCGACAATCACTGAGGTGTCAATCATCTTAATGATGACAAATATTTTTCTCTCTTCTTCATGATGGCTTTTATGGGAACTCTCACTTGTCATCATTGCTCCTTTTTTACATGAATTCTTGACCGTTACAAACTTGTTTTTAAAAGGACCTTGTTCTTTCATTTTGTTTAATTCCAAAACTAGTGATCTTTTTTTACGAGTGTTGCGGGAAAATTCCCCTTTCATTCACCATTTGATTCTTCTTCTGTCCCAAGCTCCAGGTATAGTTTTCTTTCCTGTTTTCATTCTTTTCTTTATGTCTTTAATACGAAGTAGTAGATACCCAGGAGAATGTTTGATTTCCCTTTTTTCTAATGATAGAAATAGGACTCGGAATTCTTACATGCGAGAATGTAAGGGTTATTTAAGTCAAATGGATTTTGGCCGGATTATCAGAGAAGTTTATGGTGAAATCCCTTCACCTATTGGTAGTACTGACTCATAGTCTTCATCCTCGAGTTCATTAGACACTCTGATGGAGGCAATATGAACTTTGAGAGATAAATAGGTTCTAAGCTATGACCATAACGTTATTGACGATAACTACATCTCGATGCTTTGTTCTAACAACTCAATTTCTTCCACTAGGAATGCAGAAGATGTTATTTTAGAGACTTGTATGGTCGGTGAGATGGTTTGTATTACTCGACCCAATGGAGTGTCTGATGAATATTTCTATTTCTATTCTAGGGTAATATAATATTTCAATATTTGTATTCCATTTACTGATTTCAAGTTTAATCTCCTCAGAACCCTAAATATAGCCCCTTCTCCATTACAACCAAATGGTTGGGGTTTTATTAAGGCCTTTGAAATCGTTTGTGACAAAGTGTCAATAGTGCCTTATTTAGGCTTATTTTTCTCATTTCTTGAGTTGAAAGGAGCAGAGAAAGGAGGTTGGGTATCCCTTAGTGACATTTTTGGGAATAGTTTTCTTCAAGCTTATACTACCAACTATAAGGGTTTTAAGAACAATTTCCTTCGAGTAAAGAGTGGGAAAAGTTGTCCCCATGTTATGTATGCCTTAGACGGGACTTACTGTTTCCCAATTTACTTGTCGGGTAACCCATTTCCGGTTTTTGGCTTCGACTTCAACAAGTTGAATGATTTGGAAACCCGATCTTTGACCGTTTTGGATGCCTTCTGGGTAGTGAAAGTTAAGGATTTATTACAGATGGTTGAAGACTCAGAACAAATTTCTAATTTTTGGGTAATGCTTATATGTGCTTTTTATTACTTTTTAATAACCTTATTAATCCTCATATTTTTGGATTTACGGCTTGTGCCTTTTCTTTTCAGCAAAAATGAAAAACCTCAAGCTTTCAAAGAAAAAGAAGTCGATATCTGAAGCCAGAGCAAGGCGTGGAAATGAATCTGCTTCTAAGATTGATCTTCCGGGTATTTAAACCCAGACCCTCAAAAGGAAAAAGGTAGATGTTGCTAAGGTGACTCCCGTCGTATCAAGGCCACACCTGACCTATGTTCCTCCCTCCGAGAACTCAAATCTGAGTTATCCAAAGAAAATGAATACTTTGATAAGTGACAACACCAGTCAAGCTGACTTGACATTTACTACTTTGATGCAGGATTCAGGTAGTAGCCATCAGACTAATCCTCCTCGAAATTTAAGTTCTAGTCCAAAAAATTTGATGTTTTGCGATATCTCTGATCACACTAAAATTCACCGTATTTCTGACTCCGATTTCGCATGCATTCTTAGCTTTTATTGTTGTTTTGCTTTGTTATTGATTTGTTTTCTTATGTTTTCAGGTTTTTATAATAATCGGAGCTTGAATCGGGAAAAGGAGCGAAAAAGGAGTGAAAACGGACGAAAACCTAGAAATTCAGCATTTTGCACTTACGGCACCCACTGTGGCGGGCGCTGTTGCACCCTAAAATTTGACCAACCGATTCTCCTATCTGACTCATGGTTTAATTTCATATTCACAGCTCAGATGTATGATTTTTGTGCACAAGCAGGGGATATCAGAGTTTACAGCTTGATTTTTGTCTATCAGATATGGCAGACCCAGTCCAGATCACCAGGGTTTTATTTTCGGGAAATTGTGCGCTCCACGGTGATTTTTAGCTTGCACAGTGATTTTGAGGATATTCTGATGCCCGGGGCTCTCTGTTCGATTCGATCTGGTCTCGTGCGCTCTTTTATGGCGGTCATTTGCATTCATCTGCATTTTTAGGGTTTAATAGGCTTTTGTGAATTTTTAATAGGCTTTACAGATTTTTCTGGAATTTAAATAGGGTTTTTGTATTTTTTAATGGTTTAATTCTCTTTTTAGGATTTTATAAGAATTTTTAAATCATTTTTAGGAATTTTGTATAGATTTTTAAATAGATTTTAATATTTTTAGATAATATAGAGAATAATATAGTTTTTCTTTTATTAATAATAGATTTACTAGTTTTAAATAATATTGGAATTTTAATAGAGAATTAGTAGGAGTTTAGAATTAATTAGAGCATTAGTCTCTTTTTTAGAGTTTAATTAGATATTAATTGTTTTTTTTAGGATAATATAGAAATTAGGTTAATTGCTTTTTTTAGAGTTAATTAGGGTCTTAATCTTTTTTAGATTTAATTAGGTTGATATAGAATTAATTAGGATTTAAATCTTTTTGTTTAGGATTTAATTGAATTTGTTAGATTTTATTAGGATTAATCATTAGATTAATTAGTGTTAATCAGATTTAGTTAATTAGTTTAATCCAGTTTTTTTTACAGTTTTTGCTGTTATTTTCGTATGGGCCCTGGGGTGTCCTTTTTGAGGCCCAGTTATCATTTTTGTCCAAATTCTCATCAGCAAAAAAATCCAGAAAAATGATCCAATAGTCCAAAAAAGTCCAGCGCAGACCAGAAGCTTCTGGAAGCTTCCAGCGAACTTCAGTGTAATAAATAGTGCGCCACGTGTTGCTTGGAAAAGGGTCCCACGCGTTCCACAGGAATCACGCCACCACAGCAATTCAGAATTCTCCCAGACTCTCCCACGTGGCCACACACTTCCTCTCTCTCTGCGCATGCGCGCCACCTGTCCTCCCCTCACCTCCTCACCGGAAACTCCCCTGACCGGCATGCAAGTCCGGTGAATCCCCCCCACCGCCGGCAACCCAACCAACTCCGGCCACCACCTGAACCACCAAAATTTCCAGAAATCATCCTATTTTCTTCGTTCTCCCCTTCCTCCTCCGTCACCTTCATCTGATCCCTCGCCGGAAACATCATCGTCGCCGGAATCTTCATCCATCTTCAAGCAAGATCTCCAGAATCCACTCAGACATTCATCCATCTTCAAGCAAGAGTTCCAGAAACTTCAAACTGTATTCATCCTTCAAGCAAGAAAAACTCAGAAACTTCAAACTGCATCCATCTTCGAGCAAGATTTCCAGAAGCTTCAAGCGACGTTCAATCTCCAAGGAGATTTCCAGAAATTCTCCAGCAATATCTCAATGCGAGAGCTTCAACGGAACGTCTTCAAGATCCTCAACAAGCTTCAAGTATCGTTCGTCTTTCCAGGTTCCTAACCTCTTCCTTGCATGTGTGTGTTGTAGATGCAGTTCTTGGGATGTTTAGGTTAGGGTTTCTCGTTTTGGTGAGTTATATTAATTGCATGCGTGATAGTGATTAGGGTTTGTTTGTAGAGATTTGATTGAAATGTGTTTGAGGATTCTGAGACGAGTTGCAGAGAGGAGATAGGGTGGAGAGGAGGAAGACGAACAGAAACGGCTAGGGTTGATAGTGAGAGTGAACAGTACCCTGGGTTTGTGAGGAGGAGGATGATTTTGTTTAGGGTTCGTTTGGATTAGGGTTGGCGTATTGGGCTTAGGCCCAAACGTTTTACTAACGCTACACCCTGTTTGCTCAATTTCCCCCCCCCCCCCCCCCCCCCCCCCCCCCGTGTGTGAGTCTGAATGATAGGATATGGGCCTTAGGCCCTATTTGCTTTCTGCACCCCCTGGGCGTAAGCCCAGCAAGAAACAACTGAAACTTGCTGCTAACGGCACCCCCCCCAGGCGTTTTTTTTTCATTTCAGTGTTTGTTAGGATTTTTGACAAACCTGGGCCCTGCGCCCAGATGCTAGTTGCACCCCCCAATCAGGGCCCAATGTAGAAATAACTAGATTTCTTTGCTGATAGTACCTCCCCCAGCTTTGTTTCAATTTTATTTCAATTTCTTTTATTTTCTTTGCATATCAAATAATTCATAAATAAATGTAAATAAATGATTTTTTTTATAATTCTTTTTTTTCTACCATTTCATGAAAATGTTAAGAAAATTAAATAAAAATAAAAATGACATTTTATTTTTGTTTGTTATTTTTTGTGTATTCTCCAATTAATTGATTTCTTTTTAATATTTTCAATGCATGCATATCATTAGAAAATTAATAAAAAATAGTAGATTTAGTCAAATAATTCCGTTCTTTTTTTCTGTAGACTCGTAATTCAGTGTAGAATTTTATAGTATAAAAACCTTAGCTTAATCATGCATTTTCATTTTAATTGCATTTTTTCACTGTTATTGATGTTTGAATAATTGGTTTGTGGATATGTCTGTGTTGCTGATTTTAGTTCTTTCATCTGGTGTTGAATTCTGTTCTGATTTTTCAGTATGTTATCCTAGAGCCATGTAGGTCTCCCCATAGATTTTTGATAGATTTTAGTAGGGTGTCCTGATGTGATTTGTCTGAGCCTGAAGATAGGAGAAGTCTTGGTGACTTCTGACTTTGAAGTTCAACTGTGATTGAACTTCAGAGATAGTTCCTTGAGGTTTGTTGGCCTGTGGTTTCTTCTTAAGGTAGGAGCTGGTTGAAGTCCTGTTGGAGCTTGCAAGGAAGCATTGGATGGAGGCTTAGTCTAGGAGTTTGTTGTCTGTTTGCGAGGTTCGAGATCCTGAAGTTTGAAGGGAGTTTATGGTACCTTCCTGAGGAAGGCACTATGAATGACTTTCATTCTTTCTTCTCACCTCTTTCGTAAGTATCCAATGATGTCGGAGCCGACTTGTGAGTTTAATTTCTCCTGAGGAGGAATGTAAACTGATCACATGTTGTTGAGCCACATGGGATACGATTCCTAAGTGGAAGCCTCCTAGTACTTTCCTGAGGAAGGTCCTATGGGTCTATTCACTTAGCTCCATTAGTTTATCTAGGATTTCTTAAGTATCCAGTGATGTTGGAGCCAACTTGTGAGTTTAATTTCTCCTGAGGAGAAATGTAAACTAATCACAGTTGTTGAGCCACGTAGGATACGATTCCTAAGTGGAAGCCTCCTAGTACTTTCCTGAGGAAGGTCCTATGGGTCTGCTCACTTAGTTCCCTTAGTTCAGATAGGATTTCTCAAGTATCCCGTGATGCCGGAGCCTTCATGTGAGTTTAGTTTCTCCTGAGGAGGAATGTAAACTGATCACAGTTGTCGAGCCGCATAGGATATGACTCCTGAGTAGTAACCTCCTGGTACTTTCCTGAGGAAGATACTATGAGCTTGTCTGCTTAGCTTCCTTTCTCTGGTAAGCTTGTTCTGAAGCTTGGAGACTGGGATTGATTCCTCTTGCTTAGGGTTTTGATTAGAGTTTTTGCTTAGATCTTTGCTTAAGGTGTTGCGTAGAGTTCTGTTTAGAGATAGATTAGGAGTTTGTCTCAGGTTTGTTAGGGGCCTTGCCCAGGAGTAGTTTCTTGTTTTGTAGATAGAGGCCCTGCTCAGGGTTAGTCTCTTTGAATTGTTTGACTTGTATGATGTTGTGTTGCATTAGACTTAGGTATTCATCTAGATAGTTCTGAGTAGGTGCATCTTAGAAGTAGACTTTGTGTGCATGAGAAGTTGAGGTGGTCCTCCTTCTGCTTGTTTGTTATTGAGTGGCTTTGCTTGTTGGTATTTGGTAGAGCCGAGCTCCCTTGCCTTTGTGGTCTGCGGCCTCTGTGCCTTGTTTGTTTAGTTGTTGCATTCATGCATATTTTCAGTATTCCTTTACTGTGCAGTTTCTTGTTTGTAGTTTAGTCCTGTTGCCATGATCCCTTAGGAGCTCTGACTTCTCCGCTGCGGAGTTGTTATGATAGACATTAGGACGGTCAACCAGGTGTGATAGCAGTAGGTAGATTCCCCTGTTCTCAGATATAGTTCTAGGGTTTCCCTTTCCTTTCTGTAGGAGTTTTTGAGTAGCTTGACCCGTAGTTAGCTGAACTACAGCTGCTCTGATTCTTCGTTCCAGACGAAGATATGTAGGCATAGGATGCGATATCCTAGCGAGCACACTAACGACTAACCTTTGTTCTCTCGCGGCTGTGCGATCGAGACTTCCCGCTAACGACTAATTGTTATCCTTTTCTCTTGCCTGAGTGCATTTGAGACCAGATCGTATTTGTAGGTTCCCGAGCCTTAGAAACCAGTTTGTTTTCTCACTGCTGTGTGAGAGCCCCTGTTTACCCGTAGTTAGCCGAACTACGTTTGCTCTGATCTTTCATACCAGATGAAAGTACGTAGGCACAGGACGCGATGTCCTGGCGAGCAACCTTTCCCCCGTTTAGACGTAGGAAGTCGAACTACGTTGACTCTGACTTTCCCATTGCACGAGGGAATACGTAGGCCCAGAACACCGTATGTTCTGTCGAGTCTTGTCCTTTTATTTTCTTTTCAGACCAGCCATTAGCGTAGATAGATATACACCCTTTTACCTATAAACACCAAGCGTGGATCCCATCGAGTACGATGGACGTGAGGGGTGCTAATACCTTCCCCTTGCGTAACCGACTCCCGAATCCAGGCTATGGTTGCGATGACCATACCTTTTTCCCGTCTTTGCGAGGTTTACTTCGAGCGTTTCCTTTCCCGCTCTGAGGGATAAATAACGCACGGTGGCGACTCTCCTGTCAAGCCGGCGCCGATTTTCGCAGTAGCGACAGCTGGCGACTCTGCTGGGGATTTATAGCATCTAGGGACTTTTCCCATCCCTTATGCTGGGACCGTTTCCCATCCCCTACGCGAGTCAATCCTAGCGCTTGGATGTTTATTGGTTGGGTGTTGTGCATACTGTGTTTTACTTTTCTGCACTTTACTTTTCTGTACCTTTACCTTTCCGCATTTATTTTCCAGCATTATATTATTATGATTATTGCTGTGGGCAAAGGGAGGTTACTGTGAGTGAAAAGCCGGACCTGGGCTTGAGTACACATCTAGATATAGTTGCGGAGAAGTAGTAGACGAACCTGTCTGCTGAGCAGGCACAGTTCCCTACGAAAATCTGCGCTCAGACGAGATTCTTGCAGAGGTGCTCCTTTCCGGTCCTGAGGATCTGAGGGGAGTCCAGACGTGAGGGTTGTCGACTCTGGGGACCGATCATTTGGAAGTCAGCTAATTGAGGCCTCTTCATGATTTGATGATGCCACTCCTTCTGGGAATCGTATCATCATTCATGAAAGTCTGTGACGCTGATGACCGCATAGGATGCCGTACCTTTGTCCGTGGATTAGGTCTATCCTACCTGTGAGAGGGACTGGGTTATTACAGGAAAACTGGCCTTCAGAAACCATGATTCAGTACCTTTATCAGATGGTGTTCTTGATTCATCTCCAGGTGTGTTGTCTGGGTCAGATGGGTTTCTTATCTGAGGTTGAGGCTATTATCAGATGGTATTCTCGTCAGACACCGAGGTTCAGATGGTTTTCTTACCAGGGGATTGATATTTTGAGTATCAGATGGTAGTTAGTGGCATGAGGTTCTGATGACCGTGTTGGTTTTCTGTTCTCGATCACAGAGATATTCCTCTTCAGGCTACAGCATAGCCCCTGTGTTCGCAGATTGCATTATTTATCATATTGCATCATCGCATTACCATCAGCATTCAACTAACGTGTGTGTATTGCAGGTACATATTTTCCCTTCCAGTTCTGGTGTTTGTTCCTAGCAAGACATGGAAAACCTGAAGAGAGTATTGCCCTATAAGTTTCCGTCGCCGAATATCAGTCTATTGTTAGAGTTGATTGCTATTGCCAAGAAGAGGGGAATGGGTGACTTCAGGAAGAGATATGGGAGGATTCTGACCTACGTTTATCAGCCATCTGCCTACGAGACCAGCGGCATCTATACTCTGTTACAGTTTTACGACGCGGAGCTCAGGTGTTTTGTATTTCCCGACTTCGTTTTGGCTCCTACCCTGGAGGAGTATTCGGCACTTCTGGATATACCGATCCGTGAGCAGATGCCTTTTTATCGTACGGACGCTGAGCCTAAGCTGGCTGAGCTTTCTGCCATCCTGTGCTTGAAAGAGTCTGAGCTGTCTGGGAAGATGATCAGAAGAGGAGACGTATGGGGATTTCCGTTGGATGTCTTAGTGGAGAAGGCTCGAGAATATGCCCAGAAGGGTAGCTGGGAGGTTTTTTACGTCATCCTTGCTGTATGTGTGTATGGCATCGTGTTGTTCCCAAACATTCCTGAGTTTGTTGATTCTGATGCCTTCTATATTTTGGCTGCGAAGAACCCAGTTCCTACTTTGCTGGGAGATATCCACCATTCAACTCATTATCAGAATGAAAAGCGACGAGGAAGGAATGTGTCTTGTTGTGTCCCTCTCCTATGCAGGTGGTTCACCAGTCATATGCCTAAGTCAGGACCTTTTGTCACCTCTATCAATTCTCTAGGATGGCCCGAGCGCTTAATGGGATTGACTGCTGAGAACGTGGTATGGGTCAATAAAGAGGTATTTGGAGCTGAAGTCATACTCAAAGGCGAAGGATTCCCGAATGTTCCGTTAATAGGAAGGAAAGGTTGTGTCAACTATAACCCTTCCTTATTGATCAAGCAATTTGGGTACATACCTCAAGGAGCGCCAAAGCCCGAGGAGATACAGGAATCTCTGTATCTCACCGGGGCAATAGGGAAAGAGATGCTGACCAAACTTGAGAAAGCCTGGAAAAACTTGCACAAGAGAGGGAAGCTTTCAGGTAGCAGAGGGGATACTCGAGGCCCTAGCCCATATGTAGAATGGATTCGTGAGCGAGCTGTGAAGTTCCTTATGCCGTATCCAGCAGTTCAGCCATTGCGTCCTCCTCCGGTAGAGGAGCCCACCACTGTGGACATTCAGGTCTACAAGCAGCTGATGGCGGAGAAAGAAGAGCTAGCAAGGGCTAAAGAGGCTTTAGAGCAGGAGAATGCCC
The DNA here is from genome assembly GCA_963859935.3 of Lathyrus sativus. Taxonomy (NCBI): domain Eukaryota; kingdom Viridiplantae; phylum Streptophyta; class Magnoliopsida; order Fabales; family Fabaceae; genus Lathyrus; species Lathyrus sativus. The sequence goes on along the minus strand of OZ012739.1, from coordinate 479,764,210 downwards.
AGCTTCGGCATGAAAAGATTGAAACAGGATACTTTTCTAAGCAACAGGATGAAACTCTGAAGCATCTGAAGACTACGCTATTGGAATTGACTGAAACCAAGAAGCGTCTGGAGTTAGATGTCGACTCAGTTAGTAGTGTGTTGGCCACCAAGAAGCAAGAGCTGGAAAGGGCCTACACCAAGCTAGCCAAGTTCAGAGAACACTGGGATCTCACTATGACCAAGCGCAAGGAGCGAGAAGAAGAGCTGAAGACACATATTGCTCAGTTAGAAGAACAGGTCAAGGTGAAGAACGAAGAGCTTGAAGAAGAAGCCTGTCGCCGATACGAAGCCGAGCGCAAGTTGACAGATGCCATAAAGAATTTGGAAGATTTCCAGCATAGAGCAGATGCCAAGAGACCCAAGCCTGGGGGCGGTGCCAATGATAAGGCTTGGGAAGACTTTGTCAGAGACATCCAGGGGACGGTCAGGAAGAGGGATCGGCTGATAGAAGGTTTGATTTATCAACCAGATCACGCAGAGACAAAGAAGATGGTCGAGGACTTCCGCAACCGTACCCGTATTTGATTTCTCTCTTGTATTCTGTATGTTGAGATCACCACCAGGCATGTTGGCTGGGATCCTCCTTATCATATCAGTTGTATGGAGCATAGTTATGTAACTTCTCGACAAGACTGTTATTCTAATCAATATATGAGGGTTTTTCCAAATATTGTCTTTATGGTTTATCTCGTCTTGCTACCACTGACACTGGAATTGGAGGGAAAATATCTCCAATGCACACATGCACGTTAGCATTTTTGTATTTCTGTTTGCATAAATCATATTGCATAGCATTTAGCAGGTCAGAGCACTTATCCAGCCTTTGTTTTCACCAGAAAGTGATTCTCGGGGAATTGTTTGAGGCAAGAGTGAAGACGACCAAGGGGTTGAAGCAGATTTGAGCAGAATCAAGCAGCATAGCCAGTTACAAGTAATTGGTAGCTATGTCCGAAGGCAATTTTCAGGCTCCTAACACCTTGGCAAGGTTTACTATGGCGTCCAACCATCAGTATGATGCTATGGAAGGCTTCCCGCAAGCGAACAATCTTACTGCAGACCAAGTTGTACAGCCAACTGTTGAGAACCAAGATTGGCATGAGCAGTTTCTTGCCCGAAATGAACGCTATCCTCCTGTTAACAATCAATGTGTTGCTTTCCCTGTGATGAATTACCGGAGAGATATTCCAATGACCGGGGTGGTAGATCCAAGAAGACTCCGAGTGTTGGAAGAGCAAATGAAAGCCTTAGAAGCGAAAGATGCCGTTAACCTGGATGCTGTAGCCATGTGCTTGGTCCCTGACCTCGTGTTGCCGTACAAGTTCAAAGTGCCGGAATTTGAAAAATACACGGGAGATAGCTGTCCAAAGCTGCATTTGATGATGTTCTGTCGAAGGATGACTTCGTTTGTGCGAAATGACAAATTGATGATCCATTGCTTTCAGTATAGCCTGACTGGGGCATCCCTGAGATGGTATGTGCAATTGGAAAGTAATCAGATTCGATCGTGGGTAGATTTAGCCAGAGCTTTCATAAAGCAGTACGATTACAACTTGGATCTGACTCCTAGTCTCGTAGATCTGCAAGAATTGTCTCAGGCAGAGAATGAATCATTCAGAGCATATTTGCGAAGATGGAAGGAATTGGCTGCTAGTGTTCGACCACCGCTTCCGGAAAGAGAACTGGTTGACATCTTCTTGGGTACCCTGAAAGGCCATTATTTTGACAAATTGTTCAGTTGCACAAACTTTGTGGGCCTGATGAGGCTGGGAGAGATTGTTGAGAGGGGACTCAGGAGTGGAAAGTTTCGAGGTGTTCCTTACGTCCCAGTTAATAAGATTGAGTCAGTTGTCAGTTCTCAAGAAGAGTGGGAAGGAGATGACGTCACCTCAGAATCTCTAGCATCTCAGGATCAGTTTTCGGACACTTCAAGTCAACGATCATCCTATCGCCGATCGCGTCAGCATGCTCCACGAAGACCAAGGAAGCCTGAAAGGCAGTTTACTCAGCTACCCGTGTCGTACAGTCAGTTGTTCCCAGATCTGGTCAGAAGCGGATTGATAGTGCCGAAAGAGACTAAGCCGGTGATTCCACCGTATCCTCCAGGTTTTGATGCCAGCGCCCGATGTGAGTACCATGTTGGGGCACAGGGGCATTCAACCAATGATTGTAAAGTGCTTAGAAGTCAGATTCAAGATCTGTTAGACTCTAGCCGTATTTGCATCACTCCTCAGGGTTTTGTTCAGATTAATGATTTTCCATCCTCCAGTTGTGGGGGTTCGTCAGTTAGTGTCATGGAAGACTCCACAGGAAGTGTGTGCTCTGAAGATTGTCAATCAGAGAGTTCAGTTGAATATGGGGGAAGTTTCTAGAGGTTTCTATGCCGGGTGTCGCATCTGTTTCTCTGCCTAACCCGTTTAGCTTTTGTGCATCAGTATTTGTCGACCACCACCAGGATTGTTGGCTGGGGTCGTTATATTCATACTCATTTGTGCTTACCTGCTGATTTTGTTGGTTATACATATGTGGGAGATGTTTGTCTGTGTGCTTATAGCTTGAGTTTCTCTTTGTCTCGTTGTGAATATGTGTTTGTTTGCTACGCTGCATTATCATTTAGCAGGTATATCAGAACCGTGGGCCTTATTTCCTCATCATACAGTTTATTGCAGGAATTCCTTCAGAGATATGGAACAGAATCAGTTTGAATTGATCGAAGTCCAAAGCCAGCTGGGGCAGATGATGAGAGACATGCAAGAGATGCGTCTAGAGCAGAAGATTCTCAAGGAGGAGAACAGTCAGCTGAAGACCCAAATGAGTTTGATCATGGAGGTAGTCAAGAATGTGCTTAGGAAAGAAGACGATCAGCTATTTGAAGCCGCAATGAAGAAGCTCGCGCCACCTATGCATGTGGAACCTGAGCAGCAGCAACAGAAGATACATCCGGCTCCACGGAAGATCCAGGAAGGAAAGCCAAGGAGAATATTTGAGGCACCACCTATGACCTATGCTGAGCTCTTGCAGATCTTATTGAGGTTTAATCTGGTTGAAAAGAGAACGTTGACACCACCAACGAGAACGTTTCCTCAAGGGTACGATGCCAATAAGCAATGTGAATTTCATTCTGGAGCATTCGGACATGACATCGAGGGTTGTCATGCTTTCAAACACAATGTTCAAGACCTGATTGACTCGCACGATATTGAATTCACGCCGAGCGGCGTAGCTGTGCATATTGCTCCTGTCTCAGTCGATGCTAAGATGACAGATGTTTCTAAAGCTGCAGTGGGTCAGAAGCGTATCCTGGACTCCATGGTGTCAGAATCTCCAGGCCCACAACTGTTGCCTATCCCTGGGGCAGATCTAAGAAAGAAAATGGTTAAGCATAAGGAGAGCGTCAATCAGTACATTGAAGGTCAAGAAACTGATGTTGCATTTGATACAAAGGGTGTTCAAGGGTCAACCCGATACCAGCAGCAGCAGCCTCAGCAGGGGGCACAGCAGGCTCAACGAAGATTCCAGGGTGGCAAGCCGAGAAGAGTGTTTGAGAAGCCTCCCTCAACATATGCCGAGTTGTTGCAGACATTGTTGGGATTGAATCTGGTAGAGAAAAGAACTCTGGCACCAATAACGGGAACTCCCCCGTTTGGTTATGATGCAAGCAAGCACTGTGAGTTTCATTCTGGAGCCCCGGGTCACGATATAGAAGGCTGCCACGCTTTTAAGCACCAAGTGCAGGATTTGCTTGATAGTGCAGCAATCAGCTTCGGGCCAAGAGGTCCTAAGATCATCTGAATGAAGGAGGAAGGGCTCTATAAGTTGGTTGAGTCGTTGGAAGCAGATCAAGACAGCATCGAATTGCCTCTAATAAAGATAGCTGGTTCAGCAGCAGGGCAGATGTGAAAGCCCGGTTCTCAGAAGCTAGCATATTTTCTTTGTTTTAGCTTGTCATTTCTTTACATTTGTAATTGCTTTCCTGTTTGAATTCGTAAGCTTGTTTGTAAAACTTGTTGTTTTCATTCAAATTGATGATAATGAAATAAATATGCATGTTTTGATCAAGTCCATTCATGTTCACTAACTGTTTTTGCAAATGTCCAACGCTTGGTTAAGAAGAATTTGGGGAGGATGACGAAAATGACCGACATGCAACTACCGATATTGTATGCTTTTGAAATAAACCTGCTGATGATGTACAGGCATTGTTTCAAATCCCTAAACACCGGAGATATAAGGAAGATAATCCCTTGTTAACCCCTTTGAGCCTTGTAGTAGGAGTTTCTTTCTGTGAATGAAAAAACCCTCAATCATAACCTGGGGCAGGGTAGGTGTTAGCTAATTTGACCGAGCGTCCAAATTGCAAAAGGAGTGTCCGTTCAAGGATCAATCACACCCCTAGAGGTCGTGCCTAAAAAACCACAATGGTTCAATCAAGAGTGGGACAGCCACATCATTCCCCAAAGAGTCAGACAACCAGTGTCACACGACTTGTTCGAAAGAAAAAATGGAAAAAGAAATCAAAAGCCCGCTAAGTCAAGAAAACTTCAAAACAAATGACTTAGGCAAAAATGAGGGCATCCCGCTGGACTTAAAAAAATCAAAGGAAATTCAAAAGGAGTCAGTCCAGGCAAAAGTTAGGGATATGAAAAAGAAAAAGCTTCGATGGAAATACGAGTCGTGTGACCACAAGTGTCAAAGACAAAGAGTGAGTGGCTGTCATTCCAAAATCCAAAAGTTTCTCGAACTATCATTCCTATTTTCTTTCGACCTCTGAGAGGTGAGCGCTAAGGTCAAATTAGCTGAACGTAGGATGGGAGAACATCAAGGAGAACGGGTGGGTTAAAGTAAACTTTGAGCCTTTATCCTTTCCTTCAAAACCATGAACCTGACCACATTACAACCTTCAAAAGTCCTAATTGAAGCAGGTTGTCTCGAAAGCATACTCCGGTAAAGGTCGCGTCGATTCTAACTCCTAAAAAGGTTCCTCTTACCATGTTGATACTGATGTTGACGAATGTTTTGTGCATTATATGCCATAAACTGTTTTTCCTTTTCCCAGTGAACAGATTGGATGTCAAAACTGTCATATGTGTTGCATTAATACATCTTTTATGCAGAACAACTTGTTTTACTTGCAAGTAAGCGCTTGACAGCAGAAAAGCTTCCTACAATGGAAAGTATGGTCAAGATAGAATGCAGAATGCCCGAATGTTCCGAGAGCAGGGGCAAGCTTTATTGTGATTCCCAGTCAGGTCAGCTTTTCGAAGTCAGTTATTCTGGGGCAATCAGGTTGAGATTCGGTGAATACGTCGTAGTCATGAGGTACCACTCTGAATCAGATAATCGGGGCAAGGTCATTGCAGTCAGGGGCAGACCATCTTAAGCACACAAAGGTTGTACGAGAAGCAGGTGAGGTGAGGTATCTCTCAGAAGTTCAGAACGCTGAGGCATGTTATATCAGACCATCGAGGCTCAGATTTGCAAATCTCCTTTCAAGGACTATCCCCACAGATGTCCCGTAGGCTGGGGCATATCAGAAGAGAAAGGATTGTTGTTCTCCGTACCTACAGGGTCATTCGGAGTTATTTGAGTAGATGCAGTCGATTTTTCGAGAGCGAGATGAATGCGGGAAGTCGTGTCACTATTCCTTGACTCTTCACTAAAAGGCTGTGTATTCAGATAGAATATTTTCCAGCGGTAGTTGTATCTGACCCAGTAAGATAAGCTTAAGAGCTCAAATCCATGTTTGCGATTGCTGTGAAGCCCATCCGCGTTGGCGCATCAATTTCCAGATCCGAGCTTCATCAGAGCGCAGGAGGATTCCCTTCATTTTCTCCAGCAAAGACCAATTTGTCATTGGTATGGATAAGTTATTCCCAGAGGAGTCCAATCATATTCAGCACGTCTGCTATTCCACAGCGGAGTTATATACCCCAGCAGGGTATTACTTCGTCGAGGTGTTCGGTTAAGTTCCCAATATCCCCAGCAGAGTTGATTTCACTCTCCCAGCATTTATTTTGCTGGGATAATTCAGTGATGTCCAGTTTATCCCCAGCAGAGTTGGCCTCGCCTTCAGCATTTATTTTGCTGAAGTGGTTTTCTGTACCCGGCCTTCTCCGGCAGCTCGAGCCTGCTAGCATATTGCATGCATCTTCATACTTGCATCATACTTGCATATCATGGTCAAAATGCGTAGCATTTCCATCCTGAATGAAGCATTACGCTGTAGAAAGATTAAAGCATTTGCATAGGCATACGAAGCATAAGTCAGATTTTCTATCAGCCCCATATGGCGCGTGAATTACTCTGTGATCAGTTCAGGGGCATTTATCCAGCAGCAGTATTCAGACGATTCAGCGGATTATTCGTATCAGATCTTATGATAGTTGTGCTTTGATCAAGCAGTCATCTGATATCGACAGACTTTTCTTCCCGTCAATTCATATTGACGACGTGTTCCTCCAATAAGTGGATTTCTCAGTCTAGCATTAGACGTCTTGAGTACGAGTGTGGTTTTCTTTCCGTCTATCCATAGACGATGTGAAGCTGCGGGTGGTCGCAGTAAGGTTTCAAGAAGGGGTTTCCCCAGGATGTGCTTTTCTTCCCGTCTATCAGTAGACGATGTGAGGTTTGTTTGATTTTCAATAGGGTTCAAAATGGAGTTTCTCTAGCAAGTGGCTTTTCTTTCCGTCTGTCAGCAGACGATGTGAAGTTTCGAGCTACTGTTCAGCGGGTTTCTTATTGCCAGATCATACATATGATGAGGTGTTTCCCCAGCGAGTCTTCTCCGGCTATCCTTGGTTGTTGAGGGGTTTCAAAATGATTTTGGATATCGATTCTCTTTCTGGTTATTGGATGAGATGATGTTTCAAGAGGGACCTTCCTGACCATCAATCCTTATTGATGTCGAGGCTCTTCGAAGAATGTTCAGTTTTCGTGATTGTCGATTCTTATTGACGACATGGTTCTTTAAAGGTGGTTTTCTTCCCGCCAGTCCATACTGACGATGTGGCCCCTTCAAAGATGTTGATCTTTCCATCAATTCCCGTAGACAGAAGGATTCTGAAATTCAAGGGATGGTGTTGAATTGCGTTATGGTGTCTTGCCGTCTACCAGTAGACGATGTGAATATCGGAGATTATTTCTTCCCGTCTACTCTTAGACGATGTGAATATTGATTTGTTTCATCAATCAAGATGATCCCGTCTACCCTTAGACGATGTGAATATTGATTTGTTCATCGATCAGGATGATTCCGTCTATCCTTAGACGATGTGAATACGGAGAATTATTCCTTCCCGTCTATCCTTAGACGATGTGAATATGGAGATTATGGTGACTTTCCGTCTATCCTTAGACGATGTGAATATGGAGATTATGGTGACTTTCCGTCTATCCTTAGACGATGTGAATATGGAGAATTATTTCTTCCCGTCTATCTTTAGACGATGTGAGTATGGAGATTCAGGCTTTGTATCCGTCTATCCTTAGACGATGTGAATATGGAGATTATGGTGACTTTCCGTCTATCCTTAGACGATGTGAATATGGAGAATTATTTCTTCTCGTCTATCTTTAGACGATGTGAGTATGGAGATTCAGGCTTTGTATCCGTCTATCCTTAGACAATGTGAGTACGGAGATTAAGAATTTCTTTCCGTCTACCCTTAGACGATGAGAATATTGATTTGTTCATCAATCAGGATGATCCCGTCTACCCTTAGACGATGTGAATTGATTTGTCATCAGTCAGGATGATCCCGTCTACTCTTAGACGATGTGAATATTGATTTGTTCATCAATCAGGATGATTCCGTCTACCCTTAGGCGATGTGTGTATGGAGATTAAGAATTTCTTTCCGTCTATCTTTAGACGATGTGAATTTGGAGATTATTTCTTCCCGTCTATCTTCGGACGATGTGAATTGGGAGATTAATGTTGTTTTTCCGTCTAGCATTAGACGAAGTGAGTATTCAATCAGGATGTCTTCCCGTCCATCTTTGGGCGATGTGAGTATATTTCTCTTCCTGCCTATCAGTAGGCAACGTGAAAGGATCAGGTATGTTGTTGTAGCCCTCAGGGTTTGTTATATGGGGTATCACAAGAAACGGGTATTCAATCAGGAGTTCTTTATCAGATGATTAATCAGTTTGGTGCCGCAATAACTGGACTCGGTTTTCTGGACTTTATTCCCCAAGCAGTTTACAGTATATGCTCGCGGTTGGCAAATTTTCGGGTTTTATTTGTATTCAACCGTCTCGTACCTCTGAATGTTTGAAGGCTGAGCGCTCTTCAAACCCTTCAGGTCCAAGTCGCTTGAATAGGGGCAGCTGTTGCACCCTAAAATTTGACCAACCGATTCTCCTATCTGACTCATGGTTTAATTTCATATTCACAGCTCAGATGTATGATTTTTGTGCACAAGCAGGGGATATCAGAGTTTACAGCTTGATTTTTGTCTATCAGATATGGCAGACCCAGTCCAGATCACCAGGGTTTTATTTTCGGGAAATTGTGCGCTCCACGGTGATTTTTAGCTTGCACAGTGATTTTGAGGATATTCTGATGCCCGGGGCTCTCTGTTCGATTCGATCTGGTCTCGTGCGCTCTTTTATGGCGGTCATTTGCATTCATCTGCATTTTTAGGGTTTAATAGGCTTTTGTGAATTTTTAATAGGCTTTACAGATTTTTCTGGAATTTAAATAGGGTTTTTGTATTTTTTAATGGTTTAATTCTCTTTTTAGGATTTTATAAGAATTTTTAAATCATTTTTAGGAATTTTGTATAGATTTTTAAATAGATTTTAATATTTTTAGATAATATAGAGAATAATATAGTTTTTCTTTTATTAATAATAGATTTACTAGTTTTAAATAATATTGGAATTTTAATAGAGAATTAGTAGGAGTTTAGAATTAATTAGAGCATTAGTCTCTTTTTTAGAGTTTAATTAGATATTAATTGTTTTTTTTTAGGATAATATAGAAATTAGGTTAATTGCTTTTTTTAGAGTTAATTAGGGTCTTAATCTTTTTTAGATTTAATTAGGTTGATATAGAATTAATTAGGATTTAAATCTTTTTGTTTAGGATTTAATTGAATTTGTTAGATTTTATTAGGATTAATCATTAGATTAATTAGTGTTAATCAGATTTAGTTAATTAGTTTAATCCAGTTTTTTTTACAGTTTTTGCTGTTATTTTCGTATGGGCCCTGGGGTGTCCTTTTTGAGGCCCAGTTATCATTTTTGTCCAAATTCTCATCAGCAAAAAAATCCAGAAAAATGATCCAATAGTCCAAAAAAGTCCAGCGCAGACCAGAAGCTTCTGGAAGCTTCCAGCGAACTTCAGTGTAATAAATAGTGCGCCACGTGTTGCTTGGAAAAGGGTCCCACGCGTTCCACAGGAATCACGCCACCACAGCAATTCAAAATTCTCCCAGACTCTCCCACGTGGCCACACACTTCCTCTCTCTCTGCGCATGCGCGCCACCTGTCCTCCCCTCACCTCCTCACCGGAAACTCCCCTGACCGGCATGCAAGTCCGGTGAATCCCCCCCACCGCCGGCAACCCAACCAACTCCGGCCACCACCTGAACCACCAAAATTTCCAGAAATCATCCTATTTTCTTCGTTCTCCCCTTCCTCCTCCGTCACCTTCATCTGATCCCTCGCCGGAAACATCATCGTCGCCGGAATCTTCATCCATCTTCAAGCAAGATCTCCAGAATCCACTCAGACATTCATCCATCTTCAAGCAAGAGTTCCAGAAACTTCAAACTGTATTCATCCTTCAAGCAAGAAAAACTCAGAAACTTCAAACTGCATCCATCTTCGAGCAAGATTTCCAGAAGCTTCAAGCGACGTTCAATCTCCAAGGAGATTTCCAGAAATTCTCCAGCAATATCTCAACGCGAGAGCTTCAACGGAACGTCTTCAAGATCCTCAACAAGCTTCAAGTATCGTTCGTCTTTCCAGGTTCCTAACCTCTTCCTTGCATGTGTGTGTTGTAGATGCAGTTCTTGGGATGTTTAGGTTAGGGTTTCTCGTTTTGGTGAGTTATATTAATTGCATGCGTGATAGTGATTAGGGTTTGTTTGTAGAGATTTGATTGAAATGTGTTTGAGGATTCTGAGACGAGTTGCAGAGAGGAGATAGGGTGGAGAGGAGGAAGACGAACAGAAACGGCTAGGGTTGATAGTGAGAGTGAACAGTACCCTGGGTTTGTGAGGAGGAGGATGATTTTGTTTAGGGTTCGTTTGGATTAGGGTTGGCGTATTGGGCTTAGGCCCAAACGTTTTACTAACGCTACACCCTGTTTGCTCAATTTCCCCCCCCCCCCCCCCCCCCCCCCCCGTGTGTGAGTCTGAATGATAGGATATGGGCCTTAGGCCCTATTTGCTTTCTGCACCCCCTGGGCGTAAGCCCAGCAAGAAACAACTGAAACTTGCTGCTAACGGCACCCCCCCAGGCGTTTTTTTTTCATTTCAGTGTTTGTTAGGATTTTTGACAAACCTGGGCCCTGCGCCCAGATGCTAGTTGCACCCCCCAATCAGGGCCCAATGTAGAAATAACTAGATTTCTTTGCTGATAGTACCTCCCCCAGCTTTGTTTCAATTTTATTTCAATTTCTTTTATTTTCTTTGCATATCAAATAATTCATAAATAAATGTAAATAAATGATTTTTTTTATAATTCTTTTTTTTCTACCATTTCATGAAAATGTTAAGAAAATTAAATAAAAATAAAAATGACATTTTATTTTTGTTTGTTATTTTTTGTGTATTCTCCAATTAATTGATTTCTTTTTAATATTTTCAATGCATGCATATCATTAGAAAATTAATAAAAAATAGTAGATTTAGTCAAATAATTCCGTTCTTTTTTTCTGTAGACTCGTAATTCAGTGTAGAATTTTATAGTATAAAAACCTTAGCTTAATCATGCATTTTCATTTTAATTGCATTTTTTCACTGTTATTGATGTTTGAATAATTGGTTTGTGGATATGTCTGTGTTGCTGATTTTAGTTCTTTCATCTGGTGTTGAATTCTGTTCTGATTTTTCAGTATGTTATCCTAGAGCCATGTAGGTCTCCCCATAGATTTTTGATAGATTTTAGTAGGGTGTCCTGATGTGATTTGTCTGAGCCTGAAGATAGGAGAAGTCTTGGTGACTTCTGACTTTGAAGTTCAACTGTGATTGAACTTCAGAGATAGTTCCTTGAGGTTTGTTGGCCTGTGGTTTCTTCTTAAGGTAGGAGCTGGTTGAAGTCCTGTTGGAGCTTGCAAGGAAGCATTGGATGGAGGCTTAGTCTAGGAGTTTGTTGTCTGTTTGCGAGGTTCGAGATCCTGAAGTTTGAAGGGAGTTTATGGTACCTTCCTGAGGAAGGCACTATGAATGACTTTCATTCTTTCTTCTCACCTCTTTCGTAAGTATCCAATGATGTCGGAGCCGACTTGTGAGTTTAATTTCTCCTGAGGAGGAATGTAAACTGATCACATGTTGTTGAGCCACATGGGATACGATTCCTAAGTGGAAGCCTCCTAGTACTTTCCTGAGGAAGGTCCTATGGGTCTATTCACTTAGCTCCATTAGTTTATCTAGGATTTCTTAAGTATCCAGTGATGTTGGAGCCAACTTGTGAGTTTAATTTCTCCTGAGGAGAAATGTAAACTAATCACAGTTGTTGAGCCACGTAGGATACGATTCCTAAGTGGAAGCCTCCTAGTACTTTCCTGAGGAAGGTCCTATGGGTCTGCTCACTTAGTTCCCTTAGTTCAGATAGGATTTCTCAAGTATCCCGTGATGCCGGAGCCTTCATGTGAGTTTAGTTTCTCCTGAGGAGGAATGTAAACTGATCACAGTTGTCGAGCCGCATAGGATATGACTCCTGAGTAGTAACCTCCTGGTACTTTCCTGAGGAAGATACTATGAGCTTGTCTGCTTAGCTTCCTTTCTCTGGTAAGCTTGTTCTGAAGCTTGGAGACTGGGATTGATTCCTCTTGCTTAGGGTTTTGATTAGAGTTTTTGCTTAGATCTTTGCTTAAGGTGTTGCGTAGAGTTCTGTTTAGAGATAGATTAGGAGTTTGTCTCAGGTTTGTTAGGGGCCTTGCCCAGGAGTAGTTTCTTGTTTTGTAGATAGAGGCCCTGCTCAGGGTTAGTCTCTTTGAATTGTTTGACTTGTATGATGTTGTGTTGCATTAGACTTAGGTATTCATCTAGATAGTTCTGAGTAGGTGCATCTTAGAAGTAGACTTTGTGTGCATGAGAAGTTGAGGTGGTCCTCCTTCTGCTTGTTTGTTATTGAGTGGCTTTGCTTGTTGGTATTTGGTAGAGCCGAGCTCCCTTGCCTTTGTGGTCTGCGGCCTCTGTGCCTTGTTTGTTTAGTTGTTGCATTCATGCATATTTTCAGTATTCCTTTACTGTGCAGTTTCTTGTTTGTAGTTTAGTCCTGTTGCCATGATCCCTTAGGAGCTCTGACTTCTCCGCTGCGGAGTTGTTATGATAGACATTAGGACGGTCAACCAGGTGTGATAGCAGTAGGTAGATTCCCCTGTTCTCAGCTATAGTTCTAGGGTTTCCCTTTCCTTTCTGTAGGAGTTTTTGAGTAGCTTGACCCGTAGTTAGCTGAACTACAGCTGCTCTGATTCTTCGTTCCAGACGAAGATATGTAGGCATAGGATGCGATATCCTAGCGAGCACACTAACGACTAACCTTTGTTCTCTCGCGGCTGTGCGATCGAGACTTCCCGCTAACGACTAATTGTTATCCTTTTCTCTTGCCTGAGTGCATTTGAGACCAGATCGTATTTGTAGGTTCCCGAGCCTTAGAAACCAGTTTGTTTTCTCACTGCTGTGTGAGAGCCCCTGTTTACCCGTAGTTAGCCGAACTACGTTTGCTCTGATCTTTCATACCAGATGAAAGTACGTAGGCACAGGACGCGATGTCCTGGCGAGCAACCTTTCCCCCGTTTAGACGTAGGAAGTCGAACTACGTTGACTCTGACTTTCCCATTGCACGAGGGAATACGTAGGCCCAGAACACCGTATGTTCTGTCGAGTCTTGTCCTTTTATTTTCTTTTCAGACCAGCCATTAGCGTAGATAGATATACACCCTTTTACCTATAAACACCAAGCGTGGATCCCATCGAGTACGATGGACGTGAGGGGTGCTAATACCTTCCCCTTGCGTAACCGACTCCCGAATCCAGGCTATGGTTGCGATGACCATACCTTTTTCCCGTCTTTGCGAGGTTTACTTCGAGCGTTTCCTTTCCCGCTCTGAGGGATAAATAACGCACGGTGGCGACTCTCCTGTCAAGCCGGCGCCGATTTTCGCAGTAGCGACAGGCGCCATGGGGTTAGCCATGACGTGGCCACGTCTCAAGACCACTCCTCAACCTCCAAGACCCACGATCCCCACTCCATCATCCCCTGTAGGGACCATGGCGGGCGCCATGACCTTGTGGCGGGCGCCATGACCTTGTAGCAACGTTTGCCGTACCTTGAACGCTATTTCATTAGAGCAGAACCGTCAGAGAGAGTTCAACAGCCGACACTACCAGCTTGTAGAGGCTACTCAGGGTTCCATCTTGGGTAACCTTCGAGAGGTCCGGAGTGCTCAGGCTGCTTTATCAGCACGACTCGACCGGAGGGACCAGCATCGTAGTAGTTCCCGTCGTTCCAGACCATCACATCAGGACGGCGAAGGCACCAGTGCCCCTCCTCAGTAGTCTTTTTCCAGGTTACCCCCCTTATCTTATTTCGAAACATTGGGGACAATGTTCGATTTAAGTGTGGGAGGGGATTTTATTGCTTTCTGTTATTTCCCTTTTTAGTTAATTTCCTTTCAGTTATTTCCCTTTTCAGTAATTTATTTTTCTTAGATAATGCATGAGTCTGACGAGTCACCAGTATAGTGTCTTTTTAGTTCATCTTCATTTTTTCCCATTTCCTTAGCCTTACCAGAAAATTTAAAAAAAAAAAAAAAAAAGAAAACAATGTTGTTTCACATGTTTTTTGGGCTTTGAGACAGGTTTAGATTAGGATGTGGTGACTTAGGTCAACTTTTTGAAACATCAGAACCATTTTAGCACCATAGACCTCTTGAATATAGGAATCGCTCCTAAACCCCACCACCATGGCCTTTACTATCATTCAAAAAATTGTCCTAAGTAGTTTATTTTAGCAATCAGCTCCGGCCTAAGCATACTCTACGTAGGGGGCCGATGAATATAAGTGAATGATCCAGTGCTAATAAAAAAAGAAAAAAAAGGCAAACTCTGGTATAGGTGACCCTCACAAAGTCATTTAAACCGAAAAAAGAGAAGAAAAAAAATTTTTTTTGCCACAAAAAGAAAAAAAAATTGCAAGTCACCTATTGTTAGTTGGTTCAGAGGTATCTGGCACTGAACTTGGTAGGGCGGATTACGATCCGATCCCCCGCAGCTACATTTAGGCGAAATAAAAACAGGTTTACACATGCTTATGTGCCAGAAACCTTATGTTATGGATCAGAATCACTAACCGGTCACTCTACTATGAAGCATGTACGGATAACGGGCTTAATGTGATTGCGCCTGAATGAAAAGGACACAAAAAGATGAGAAGATAGGCCTAGGTATCGTGGGATGACATGGAGTGGTTAATATAGGATTGAAGTTTGTGTTTGTGTTACTATGGTACCCTTGGTTCACTTAGTTAGTATCTGTCACTGCATTCTGACTTGAACTTAGAATCCCTTTAGCCCAAAGACAAGTGTTGACACCATATTTTCTTAAGCTTTAATGTTTGCTTGAGGACAAGCAAAGGTTTAAGTGTGGGAGAATTTGATCACACTAAAATTCACCGTATTTCTGACTCCGATTTCGCATGCATTCTTAGCTTTTATTGTTGTTTTGCTTTGTTATTGCTTTGTTTTCTTATGTTTTCAGGTTTTTATAATAATCGGAGCTTGAATCGGGAAAAGGAGCGAAAAAGGAGTGAAAACGGACGAAAACCTAGAAATTCAGCATTTTGCACTTACGGCACCCACTGTGGCGGGCGCCATGGGGTTAGCCATGACGTGGCCACGTCTCAAGACCACTCCTCAACCTCCAAGACCCACGATCCCCACTCCATCATCCCCTGTAGGGACCATGGCGGGCGCCATGACCTTGTGGCGGGCGCCACAAGGCAAAAATTCTTAACCTCCACTTTTTAGTGGAGGGGCGTCCCGGTCATTTCGCGCTTTCAGTTTCTCCTATAAATAGGACCTTAGATTCTCGTTTTTCTTCATCCAGAATTAGAATTCTCTAGGCATATATCAGTTATAAAGCAGTTGCCATTCCACATCGGGGTGCCTCTGCAATCGAGTGATCGAGTCTGTAATCTGTCTGTGGTTCGAGTTTTGGAGCACTCTGGAGGAAGTTAATCCTGCCGCCATTTTAATTCCAGTTAGTATTTTATTTTTCCGCATTGCTTTACTTTTATTTATTTACTCGCACATTTACTTTGTTTATTTCCCGCACTCGCACATTTACTTTGTTTATTTCCCGCACTCGCACATTTACTTTGTTTATTTCCCGCACTCGCACATTTACTTTGTTTACTTCCCGCACTCGCACATTTACTTTGTTTACTTCCCGCACTCGCTTTAAATTACTCATATGAAAAACTATAAAAAGAATATTTACTTTATCATGTCTAACTAATCCCATAAAGGTTAGAATGTAAGGATCGTAATTAAACCAGTAATCAGTATAATTGTTCGTGGAAACACCTAAGGGCTATTTTATCTTTCGATTCAAGTAATTGTTTTTAACTATTTCAAAAACAGCCAAAAGCGCTTTGTATAGTTCATTAGGAGTTTTTAGATTAAAAAGAAAAGAGATTTTAAAACGATTTTCGGACGCGTTATGAGATTTAGAGTCTGGTTCATAAGAACCTCTTTTTGCTAAGAAGTCCAGGTTAAAATACTTTTCAACTTTGTTAAGAAACTATATTTCTTAAAAATAGGTTTACTACTCTAACGCAGTACGCACCTTTTTATCCGTGACAATAGGAGGGGTTGATTAGAGAGTACAACTCGGTTCTGAATACGCGAAAGCGACAGTTCCTGTTAAATTAGTTCTTTTCAAAGGAGAAAACATTGCCCATAAGTAGTTCCATTAACAAGTACTGGATTATCATTGATTACGTGAATTACATTCGAGCCTGTCTTTTATTTATTATTTAAAATTATAATTTTATTTACCATTGCACCCTTACTAAAACCCTTAAAAATAGTTGCCTTAGATAAACACCATAACAACAGGTACGATAGATTGACACTTGGTCTCTGTGGATTCGATAATCTTTTATATTACTTTGACGTGATTCGTACACTTGCGAAAAACACGCATCAAGTTTTTGGCGCCGTTGCCGGGGACCAATATCGTCAAATTTCATTACCCTGTAGTTATACCGTTTAGACTAAGGTTGTTACCCACCGGTCAATGCGAAAGACTCGCAGTGCCGGAAGTTTAGTAGACCCTCTAGCTGAACCTGAACGTTACACTCGCGCACGTTTATTTTTCCATAGGAATAGGAGAGCTATAGCCGAAGATCAAAATCGAAGACCTCTTAAGGACTTCGCCCAACCATCAAACGAGGAACCTAGTTCCAGTATAGTAAACCCCGCTATCCCAGCCAATAATTTTGAACTTAAGCCATCCCTGCTGCAATTAGTGCAACAGAGACAATTCGCAGGTCTCGCTACTGATAACCCGAACCAACATTTAAAAAACTTTCTTCAATTAGCAGACACCTTTAAAACCAATGGAGCTTCTCCTGAGGCAATACGCTTAAGATTATTTCCCTTTTCCCTCAGAGATAAAGCTCTATCATGGTTAGATTCCCTTCCACCCAATTCAATAACAACTTGGGATGACCTTAGAAAAGTTTTCCTTGCTAGATATTTTCCCCCAAGTAAGACCGCTCTTCTTCGAAACCTAATAACTAGATTTACCCAACACCAAGGAGAGTCGTTGTTCGAAGCCTGGGAGAGATATAAAGAACTATTAAGAGCATGCCCACACCATGGCCTAGAGAATTGGCTAATCATCCAAACCTTCTATAATGGACTTCTTTATAACACTAAAATGACCATCGACGCTGCCGCTGGTGGCGCACTGATGAACAAACCTTACCCTGAAGCTAGTGCCCTTATCGAGGATATGGCCCAAAACCATCAATCATGGGGAGTAGAACGAGCGACAGTGGAAAAGAAGGAAGCCCAAGGAGGAATACATGAGCTAAGCTCTATAGACGTAATGCAGGCTAAAATGGACGCGTTGGCCCTTAGAGTCGAACATATGTGTACAACTCCGAATACTGTTGCCGCAGTTTCGCCGAATTGTGAGATATGTGGAACGCAAGGACACCAATCCGCCGAATGCAATCTGTTGAATGAAACCAACACTGAGCAAGTGAACTATACCCAAGGGAACCCATTTTCAAACACATATAACCCTGGATGGAGGAATCACCCAAACTTCTCCTACAAAAAT
This sequence comes from Lathyrus sativus, assembly GCA_963859935.3. Classification (NCBI taxonomy): domain Eukaryota; kingdom Viridiplantae; phylum Streptophyta; class Magnoliopsida; order Fabales; family Fabaceae; genus Lathyrus; species Lathyrus sativus. Next base: position 479,746,644 of record OZ012739.1, on the reverse strand, counting down.
AATAACCCTATCCAAAATACCGCACCTCCGAGACAACAAGGTTACCAAGCCCCTAGAACAAATCAACCTATGCAACCTGTACCACCTAGCCCGAGCTTTGAGGAAGTTGTAAAAGATTTTATCGTTGCTCAAAAACAACAAAACAAAGAGTTCATGAACCATAACGTCCATGTTAACGAACTAATTACCAAGTTAGGAACCAAGGTTGATCAAATTATTACTCATAATAAGATGCTTGAAACCCAGATCTCTCAGGTAGCGTTAAACCAAGCCCCACAGACTACACCTGGAGGACAGTTCCCTGGACAACCTCAACAAAACCCGAAAGGGCAAGCTAATGCCATTACTCTACGAAGTGGAACCGCTTATAAGGAACCTTTAAACCCTAGATTAAGTGAGCCCGAAACTTCTGAGAGGAATGAGGAAAAGGAACCAGAGAAGCCTGAAACCCCGGAAAGTCAAGAAAAAGGAGAAGAACCTAAAAATAAAACCTATGTACCGCCACCGCCATACAAACCACCAATACCTTACCCTCAAAGATTAAAGAAAACCCAAATCGATAATCAATATCAAAAATTCGTTAAGGTTATAGAAAAACTTCACGTAGAAATCCCCTTTACAGAAGCCATCACCCAAATACCTTCTTATGCTAAGTTTCTCAAAGACATACTTACAAATAAACGTAGACTCGAAGATCCGAAACCCGTGGAATGTAATTCTATTTCCGAAAATAGGTTAGCAAAGAAAGATAAAGATCCCGGAAATTTTTCCATTCCTTGTGTTTTGGGGAATCATGTCATCGAAAAAGCTTTTCTAGACTTAGGAGCTAGTGTGAGCTTAATGCCTTTAGCAGTTTGTGAGAGATTAAACTTAGGAGAATTACAACCTACTAAGATGTCACTTCAATTAGCCGATAGATCCGTTAAATACCCTATAGGCATACTTGAAGACGTCCCTGTTAGGATAGGTCAGTTGTTTATACCTACTGATTTTGTTGTCATGGACATTAAAGAAGATGACGACATACCAATCCTCCTAGGTAGACCGTTCTTATCGACTGCTGGAGCCGTAATAGATGTTAAAAAGGGAAAACTAACTTTTGAGGTAGGTGGCCAGAAGATAGAATTTATATTGTCAAAATTTCTTATGGCACCTGTGATAGGAGATTCTTGTTATGCCTTAGATATCATCGAAGAATGTATTAGGGAATTAGAACAAGAAGAAGAAACTGAATCTATAAAATTGCCATCAACCCTTATTTTGGAAGATGACAATTATAAAACACCCTACATTGATGATAACCTTCACGAATGTTTATCTCTAACCCCAGATCCTATGCCTTGCCCTATAAAACCGACCGTAAAACTTAAGGAACTGCCTAAAAACCTGAGATATGAATTTCTTGATGAAGATATGAACCGTCCAGTTATAGTCAGTGCTACCTTAAACCAAGAAGAAACCGATCAATTATTAGAAGTTTTACGTAGGTACCCCTCAGCCTTAGGATATAAGATCTCTGATCTAAAAGGAATAAGCCCATCCGTATGCATGCATCGGATTTTGCTTGAAGAAGATTCAAAACCTTCTAGAGAACACCAACGTAGAATAAATCCTATAATGAGTACTGTAGTTAAGACTGAAGTTCTTAAGTTACTAGAGGCAGGTATAATATATCAGATCTCGGACAGTAAATGGGTGAGTCCTGTGCATGTAGTACCTAAAAAGGGAGGCATCACAGTCGTGCAAAACGAGAAGGGCGAACCTGTAGCAAAAAGAACTGATGGAGGTTGGCGTATGTGCATAGATTATAGAAAATTAAATAAAGCAACTAGGAAGGACCATTTCCCATTACCATTCATAGACCAAATGTTGGAGCGCCTAGCCAGACACTCTTACTTTTGTTATTTAGATGGATATTCAGGATTCTTCCAAATACCTATTCACCCCGAAGATCAAGAAAAAACTACCTTTACATGCCCAGTTGGAACCTTTGCCTATAGAAGAATGCCTTTTGGACTTTGTAATGCTCCTGCAACTTTCCAACGCTGCATGATGTCTATCTTTGCTGATTATTTGGATGGAATCATGGAAGTATTTATGGACGATTTCTCAGTTTGTGGGTCAGATTTCAAAAATTGTCTTGTCAACCTTGAGAAAATCCTGGAGAGATGTGTGGAGGTAAACCTTGTGCTAAATTGGGAAAAATGTCATTTCATGGTCACCGAAGGGATTGTTTTAGGACATATAGTTTCCGAAAAAGGTATAGAGGTAGATAAAGCAAAAATAGAGGTCATAGAGAATCTAAAACCGCCGAAGACTATCAGGGAGATAAGAAGCTTTCTTGGACATGCCGGATTTTACCGACGTTTTATCAAGGATTTCTCCAAAATAACAAAGCCCTTAACTGGTCTTTTAATGAAAGATGTTGAGTTCATCTTCGATGAAAAATGTACTGAAGCATTTAATCTTCTGAAGCAAGCTCTGATTTCAGCACCTATAATGAAACCCCCTGATTGGTCGGAGCCGTTTGAGATAATGTGTGACGCCAGTGATTATGCTGTTGGAGCCGTTCTAGGTCAGAGAAAAGATAAGAAGTTACATGTGATTTATTATGCCAGTAGAACCCTAGACGCTGCACAGCTCAACTACGCAACAACCGAAAAAGAGCTCCTAGCTGTAGTTTTTGCAATAGACAAATTTAGATCTTATCTAGTAGGAGCCAAGATTATAGTTTACACCGACCATGCTGCCATTCGTTACTTACTAAGCAAAAAGGATGCCAAGCCTAGGTTACTTCGATGGATTCTATTATTACAAGAGTTTGATTTGGATATCCGTGACAAGAAAGGCACTGATAATGTGGTAGCTGATCACCTATCTAGGCTAGAATACCTGAAACCTGATCCAGTACCCATAAATGACGATTTTGCCTACGATAGACTGATAGCCCAACTAGAAACCATTGAAGATGATAACCCAGACCCTCATGAGCAATTTCATAAATCCTTAGCTATAAGCAATGTACCTTGGTATGCAGATTTTGTTAATTACCTAGCCGCTGACATCATACCCCCTGATCTAAACTACCACCAGAAGAAGAAGTTCTATAGTGATGTGAGAAACTTCTATTGGGACGATCCATTTCTTTTCAAGAGAGGTAAAGATGGCATTTTCCGCCGTTGTGTTCCAGAAGAAGAGGTAAATAATATAATTGAGCATTGTCACTCTGCACCCTATGGTGGACATGCAAGCACATCTAAGACCTACGCCAAGATTCTTCAAGCTGGCCTATTCTGGCCTACTATGTGGCGTGATGTCCATGCTTTCATTGTCAAGTGTGACAGATGCCAACGCACAGGAAATATTTCAAGACGTAATGAAATGCCGTTAAGAAATATCCAAGAAGTAGAACTCTTCGACGTATGGGGTATAGACTTTATGGGACCGTTCCCACCATCTTTTGGAAATCAGTACATATTAGTAGCTGTTGACTACGTGTCTAAATGGATTGAAGCTATCGCCGCACCCACAAACGACACCAGAGTAGTCATCAAATTATTCAAGAATTATATATTTCCCAGGATTGGAACACCCCGTTTAGTCATAAGTGATGGAGGATCACACTTCATATCGAGAATATTTGATAAACTTTTAAGCAAGTATGGAGTTAAGCATAGAGTAGCAACACCATACCACCCACAGACCAATGGACAAGTGGAAGTATCTAATAGGGAGATAAAACAAATCCTCGAGAAGACTGTCTCTATATCTAGAAAAGATTGGTCGCAGAAACTTCAAGAAGCATTATGGGCCTATAGAACCGCTTTCAAAACTCCTATAGGAACAACCCCTTATCAACTGGTCTATGGAAAATCATGTCACTTACCATTTGAGTTGGAGCATAAGGCCTATTGGGCCATCAAAACTTTGAATTTGGATTACTTGACAGCTGGTGAGAAACGTATCCTTGATATCCACAAATTAGAAGAGCTCAGACAATCTGCCTACGAAAATGCCATCATATACAAAGAAAGAACAAAAGCTTGGCATGACAAAAGAATCATAAGAAGAGACTTCAAAATAGGCGATCCTGTTCTCCTGTTCGATTCTAGGTTACGACTATTTCCAGGTAAACTCCGTTCGAGATGGACTGGCCCTTTCGAAGTATCTAAGATCCTGAGATCCGGTGCTATTGAAATCAAGAACCAAACATGTAAACCGTTCATAGTCAATGGACAGAGGTTGAAGCCCTACGCAGGAGGTGACATTCCAACAACATACACCCGTCATACTCTGAGTGATCCACCATATCCTTCCAATGATGTTTAAATATCGGTCGTCGAGCTAATGACGTTAAACAAGCGCTGCATGGGAGGCAACCCATGGTTTTTCTTATTTTTTGTACTTTTTATTTTTACTTTATTTTAATTTGTTATTATGTCAGGACTCACGATTGAATGTTTTATGTGCTTTCAGGACTTGTTTGCTAACCTTGTACAAAATGCAGAACCCTGATGACATGCACGTGGCCTTTAGAGATGATGCACAGAGAGAGCGTTACTATGTTCACATGAGACGCCCTATGGCTCCTACCAGGTACCCTGACCATGACTGCATGGATGCCTTGGGGATAGAGCCAAGCGTCAGATTTTTATGCCATCAACTCCAGTGGGACCAGTTTGACGACAGGAACGACACTTATAGGAACTTGACTCTTGAGTTCCTCAGCTCGTTTCATCATGACCCTTGGGCTGGGCCCGATGGACTCGCTGTTTTCAGGTTGTTCGGGATTGACTACTCATTCTCTCACAAAGGGTTTGGTGATTTACTAGGTTTCCAGACTACTCCTGATGCTATTCCAGAGACTCCGATGGGGTATTTTATGAGCAGAGAAGTGGAAAAGTTTTGGACTAAAATATCAGGCGGAGGGAGCCAAGATCCTTCTACCCAGTTTTCTCAGGTAATCCACAACCCTGCATTGAGGTACTTCCAGATGATTCTAGCACATTCTTTCCTAGGTTTTCCAGATACAGAGACACTGCTAAGTGAAGAGGAGATTTTCCTACTGTTTTGTGCGACTCAGTCTCGCCCTGTTGCTTGTGGCAACTTTCTACTGAAGGGCCTTGCTAGTGTTGCCAGATCATCAGTAGGAATCATCCATGTCGGTGGGATTGTTACACAGATTGCTACTGCATTGGGTTTGTCTCGCAAGCTATTGCACCTCAGGACCTTCTGCTGCTACACCACCCTGGATATTGATTTTTGTCTTGATAGAGGACTGATGAGGAGGGCTTCTTTTGAGCCCAACATGTTTAGATTGCTGATCGACGGTGAAGCGATACACTACTTTACATTACCAGATCCGCTGATGACCAGTGTCCATGATCCTGCCAATTGGAGTTATGCTCTAGAGGGTTATGGAGAGACTGTCGAAGAGCCGAAATCGCCTCTCGCCGCTGAGTACACTCCTACACCTCTTACTCCCCGAATCACTGTTATGTCTAACAATATGTCTCTGCAGCCACCTGACCTACAAACACAGATTTATGAGCTCCGCAAGGAGACTGCCCTGCTCAAGCAGGAAGTGGCAGACTTAGAGTTACAGATGCAGGTTTCTGATCTCACTCATGCCTCAGAGACCGATGCTCTACATCAGGCGATCGACGAGTTTCGGAGGGAGATAGCTGAGATTCGTGGATCAAGCCAGGATAAGAAACCTACCACATGACTCATTCCACCCTGACAGCACTACCCTAGTATTTAACTTCCTTTTATTTATCGCATTTCCAGACATATTTTACTTTATTGCAACTTTTATATTTTCATGCACTTTGAATTCCTTATATATATACATATTATGCACTAATTTTTATTTTTCTTTTTCCTTTTTGATTTTTAATTATTTTATTTTTGTCGTGCAAAGAAAAAAATATATAAGACAAAAATATGCAAGCCAATGCCTTGAAAAGAAGAAGAAAACGCTATTCAGACCCCCCGGAAGACAAAGGTGCAAGGAAGGCCCAAAGGAGGATCCAAAACCACAAGGCCCAGGAATTGGCCTTGTGGCGGGCGCCATAGGCCCTGTGGCGGGCGCCACACCGTACCATCAACAAATACGGGATTCAATCCCCATTTCCACCATTTTCATCCCTTTCTTCACCAAAAACCCATTTTTCCAACCTTCCAAATCCTCCTTGAACCCCATTAAAGCTCCCCCATTTCCAAAATACCCTCCATCCATAAAACATATCCAACATCCATTTCCATTTTCATCCATCAAAAACCAAAAAAATCAAAACTTTATCATTCCCCTCATAAACCACTTTTCTACTATTTTCACTACCTAAGGAGCTTTTCAACAATGGAGTTCAACGGATTTATTCTTCGTGATGGAAGACCGGGCGAAAGGCAACGGAAAATTATTCAGAGGCTTCAAAGTCGAGAAATCCTCTCGACTAGGTACGTCGACGATAACTGTCTGTATGCTTTGGGTATTTATCATAGTGTTTTTAATTTATTAGAATTTCTAGGCTTGCATAATATTTTCATTAATCAGGAACCTACCTATGAGAGGCTGACAACTGAGTTTTTGAGTTCTTTGATATACACTGTCAGTCCTAACACTGCTAGCACTGTCGGTACTGTTATTTTTAGACTGTTTGGAATTGAATATGAATTCAGTACCAATGAGCTAGCAGATTTGTTAGGAATCCCTCATAGGGAAGGTTCGATTTGTGAGGCACCTTTGGATGCTGAATGGTCGGCTGAGGTATTTACCTTCTGGCTAAGGCTTTCAAGTACTTCAATTAATTCTTTTGAAGGGATACTTGCGTCGACCATTCACAACCCGGCCATAAGAGTCTTTAGACTTCTTTTGGCATGTACTATTTTTGGCCGGGAAAGTCCAAACAAGGTTAATGCTCGTGAACTCCTATTTTTGCAAGGATGCCTCACTAGAACCCACATCAATCCGGTCCCGTTTATGCTTGCCCACATGACTTTATTTACTAATAAAACAGGACCGATTGTTTTTGGAGGGCTTGTTACGTCTATTGCTCGGGCTCTTGGCCTGAATGATGAGATAGCTACACTTGAACCACTACCTCCTCGCACAATTAATTTAAAATTTCTGAAAGACATGAAATTGTGCCGAACAAGGAGAGAAGGTGGTTATGAGTTGATGGTTCATGGGGTAGCTATCCCATCTGTTGCTTTACCATGCAGTAGACATACTGATGTACGTGATGAAAGGAACTGGACCTATGATCTTAATGCTCCACGTGTTTTGGGTCCACTTCCTCCTAATATTCCCGATGGGGAGGCACATGACACTGATGATGAGTATGATCGGAGAGAGCAGTCTCCCATCCCTCACATGTCCCCCCATCGTCCTTCACAGTCACACACTGCACCATCTTCCTCTAACCCTGTTGCAGGTACTGCTCCTGGATTCTTTGTCACCGAGGAGATGTGGCGTGATATGACAGCTAGAGAAGAAAGGCGTGATGGCCTTCTCTCTACTATTTCACAACAGCTGACGGACAATATGAGCTTCATGCAACAATCGCGATTGGTTTCGGATCGTTCCTATAGCAACGTTTGCCGTACCTTGAACGCTATTTCATTAGAGCAGAACCGTCAGAGAGAGTTCAACAGCCGACACTACCAGCTTGTAGAGGCTACTCAGGGTTCCATCTTGGGTAACCTTCGAGAGGTCCGGAGTGCTCAGGCTGCTTTATCAGCACGACTCGACCGGAGGGACCAGCATCGTAGTAGTTCCCGTCGTTCCAGACCATCACATCAGGACGGCGAAGGCACCAGTGCCCCTCCTCAGTAGTCTTTTTCCAGGTTACCCCCCTTATCTTATTTCGAAACATTGGGGACAATGTTCGATTTAAGTGTGGGAGGGGATTTTATTGCTTTCTGTTATTTCCCTTTTTAGTTAATTTCCTTTCAGTTATTTCCCTTTTCAGTAATTTATTTTTCTTAGATAATGCATGAGTCTGACGAGTCACCAGTATAGTGTCTTTTTAGTTCATCTTCATTTTTTCCCATTTCCTTAGCCTTACCAGAAAATTTAAAAAAAAAAAAAAAAGAAAACAATGTTGTTTCACATGTTTTTTGGGCTTTGAGACAGGTTTAGATTAGGATGTGGTGACTTAGGTCAACTTTTTGAAACATCAGAACCATTTTAGCACCATAGACCTCTTGAATATAGGAATCGCTCCTAAACCCCACCACCATGGCCTTTACTATCATTCAAAAAATTGTCCTAAGTAGTTTATTTTAGCAATCAGCTCCGGCCTAAGCATACTCTACGTAGGGGGCCGATGAATATAAGTGAATGATCCAGTGCTAATAAAAAAAGAAAAAAAAGGCAAACTCTGGTATAGGTGACCCTCACAAAGTCATTTAAACCGAAAAAAGAGAAGAAAAAAAATTTTTTTTGCCACAAAAAGAAAAAAAAATTGCAAGTCACCTATTGTTAGTTGGTTCAGAGGTATCTGGCACTGAACTTGGTAGGGCGGATTACGATCCGATCCCCCGCAGCTACATTTAGGCGAAATAAAAACAGGTTTACACATGCTTATGTGCCAGAAACCTTATGTTATGGATCAGAATCACTAACCGGTCACTCTACTATGAAGCATGTACGGATAACGGGCTTAATGTGATTGCGCCTGAATGAAAAGGACACAAAAAGATGAGAAGATAGGCCTAGGTATCGTGGGATGACATGGAGTGGTTAATATAGGATTGAAGTTTGTGTTTGTGTTACTATGGTACCCTTGGTTCACTTAGTTAGTATCTGTCACTGCATTCTGACTTGAACTTAGAATCCCTTTAGCCCAAAGACAAGTGTTGACACCATATTTTCTTAAGCTTTAATGTTTGCTTGAGGACAAGCAAAGGTTTAAGTGTGGGAGAATTTGATCACACTAAAATTCACCGTATTTCTGACTCCGATTTCGCATGCATTCTTAGCTTTTATTGTTGTTTTGCTTTGTTATTGCTTTGTTTTCTTATGTTTTCAGGTTTTTATAATAATCGGAGCTTGAATCGGGAAAAGGAGCGAAAAAGGAGTGAAAACGGACGAAAACCTAGAAATTCAGCATTTTGCACTTACGGCACCCACTGTGGCGGGCGCCATGGGGTTAGCCATGACGTGGCCACGTCTCAAGACCACTCCTCAACCTCCAAGACCCACGATCCCCACTCCATCATCCCCTGTAGGGACCATGGCGGGCGCCATGACCTTGTGGCGGGCGCCACAAGGCAAAAATTCTTAACCTCCACTTTTTAGTGGAGGGGCGTCCCGGTCATTTCGCGCTTTCAGTTTCTCCTATAAATAGGACCTTAGATTCTCGTTTTTCTTCATCCAGAATTAGAATTCTCTAGGCATATATCAGTTATAAAGCAGTTGCCATTCCACATCGGGGTGCCTCTGCAATCGAGTGATCGAGTCTGTAATCTGTCTGTGGTTCGAGTTTTGGAGCACTCTGGAGGAAGTTAATCCTGCCGCCATTTTAATTCCAGTTAGTATTTTATTTTTCCGCATTGCTTTACTTTTATTTATTTACTCGCACATTTACTTTGTTTATTTCCCGCACTCGCACATTTACTTTGTTTATTTCCCGCACTCGCACATTTACTTTGTTTATTTCCCGCACTCGCACATTTACTTTGTTTACTTCCCGCACTCGCACATTTACTTTGTTTACTTCCCGCACTCGCTTTAAATTACTCATATGAAAAACTATAAAAAGAATATTTACTTTATCATGTCTAACTAATCCCATAAAGGTTAGAATGTAAGGATCGTAATTAAACCAGTAATCAGTATAATTGTTCGTGGAAACACCTAAGGGCTATTTTATCTTTCGATTCAAGTAATTGTTTTTAACTATTTCAAAAACAGCCAAAAGCGCTTTGTATAGTTCATTAGGAGTTTTTAGATTAAAAAGAAAAGAGATTTTAAAACGATTTTCGGACGCGTTATGAGATTTAGAGTCTGGTTCATAAGAACCTCTTTTTGCTAAGAAGTCCAGGTTAAAATACTTTTCAACTTTGTTAAGAAACTATATTTCTTAAAAATAGGTTTACTACTCTAACGCAGTACGCACCTTTTTATCCGTGACAATAGGAGGGGTTGATTAGAGAGTACAACTCGGTTCTGAATACGCGAAAGCGACAGTTCCTGTTAAATTAGTTCTTTTCAAAGGAGAAAACATTGCCCATAAGTAGTTCCATTAACAAGTACTGGATTATCATTGATTACGTGAATTACATTCGAGCCTGTCTTTTATTTATTATTTAAAATTATAATTTTATTTACCATTGCACCCTTACTAAAACCCTTAAAAATAGTTGCCTTAGATAAACACCATAACAACAGGTACGATAGATTGACACTTGGTCTCTGTGGATTCGATAATCTTTTATATTACTTTGACGTGATTCGTACACTTGCGAAAAACACGCATCAATCTCTATGAGTATCTGAACACTACCGAAGACGTTGAGAAAGTGAAATGAATAGGTGCTCAGCAGTTGACCCAAAATATCGGGGCCTATTTGATGAGGTGTGTCATCATAAATCAGGGTTTATTTGAAGTGGGTGATGCATATGAGTAGAATGATATTCGTCTTAATAAAGATATAACCCAGTTGTCGGATGACTTGAAGGTACAGTCTACCCAAGTAGAGGAGTTGACCAAGCAACTTTCAGAAATGAAGAAACATAAGGAGATGTCAGAATCCTAAGTAACAGAAATGACTAAGTAGAAGGAGACCATCGTGACCAAGTGCTCGGAATTGGAGGCGGCCAAAGTCAGCCTAATCCAAGAAGTTTAACAATCTTGGGCTCTTAACGAGACTTCAAACAAGTATCTACAAGATTCCCAAGTAGAATTTCTTTTTGCTGGTGATGAATCCTTCGAGAAGGCTAAAGCCCAAGCTTTATGCATCGCACACAGACCTAGATGTGTGAAGAATGGATTTCTTTAAGGCTGTGGTGGACGAGCAATTGATCGATATGGAAAAGACTTCCCCTGAAGCAGAGAGATTGAAGGACGTGATAGTGGATAATCCGCCATCTGATGTTGAGGAAGGCAAGCATGAAGTTTGTTGTTGGCTATCAATGGTGATGTAAAATTTGTATTTTGAATAATATTTTGTTTTTTGCTACCAAACAATTAAGCCTTTTCAGGGCTCTTTTAATGACAATGTTATTTTTTTTATCCTTCTACGTGTTCCATTCATTTTCTAATATCTTGATTGTCTATGTCTTGTGATCAAATAATTTGACTCGTCGTATTTTTTCATGCATTGATCTAGTTTTTTGTAGCTCAATAAAGGACTTGTATGTCATTCTCTTTTTATCTGATGACTTATTACAATGTTTTGATCATCTTCATTTCTTTTACACGATCGATTGCTTCAAGCACAAACTTTGAGTCCTGGCCATAAGTTCTTTTTATTTAGCTAGTTTTATCAAGCGTAACCTGGCCATGGCCAATTATGCCAGATGTTTCAATTAACTTGGACTTCACTTAGGCCATAGGTTTAAATTTACTTAGCCTGACCGCTGTCGATTATGTCAGAGGTTTCAACTAACTTGGACTTCATTTAGCCAGAGCTTTCAATTTACTTAGCCTGGCCGTAACCAATTATGCCAGAGGATTCAATTGAATTGGACTTCAGTTAGGCCAGAGGTTTCAATTTACTTAACCCGACCGCATTCAATTATGCCAGAGGTTTCAATTAACTTGGATTTCAGTTAGGCCAAAGGTTTCAATTTACTTAGCTCGGGCGTAACATATTATGTAGAAAGTTTTCGTCCTATGGATGTTTACTCATCCACTCCATACATAATATCGGTTCATGCCCTAGGGCCATTTTTACTTCTTTATATATTTACAATACAATTGTTTTAACTATGGATGCCTCATTAAAAACCTTCGCTCGTGCAAGGGAAATAAGTGCATTCTCACAATCTTTATTCATGATGTTTCTTACATAGTTCAGCTAAAATAAAACTTAAGGCTGGTTATATTTCAAGCCTTATGTATTTCAACACCCTCAAAACTTTCTAGCACACAAGCCTCATTATTCAACATCTGACCTATTTGAAAAGGTTGATCCCAATTCGGGGTTAGCTTGCCCTTCTTCGTAGGATCAGTCATCTTTTTTCATACCAGATCTCCTTTGTGAAATCCTCTTTGCCTTTATTTGATATTGAGTATCTTGGTCATTCCTTGGGCACCGATCTGTGTCTTCTTCATTTCCTTGATGGATGACATACTATTTTCCTCCAGGTCCTTTTTTCGATTTAATGTCAGTTATATTCACTAGTAATTAATCACCTTTTACTAGCTCATTAATCTGAGCTTTCTTTTTTAGCTACAAATTATCTTTATAAAAATTTCTTGCTAGTCCTTGATCACCCTTTAATACTCTTACACATACATCCTCAAGAGGATTCTTCAGTGTGAGGTATAAGTGGATAATGTTACCTCCAAATCATTAAATGATGGTTTGCTGATAATAATGTTGTAAGGAGATACATCATTAACAATAAGGTACTTAACCTTGACACTTTTTGCATTATCACCACTGCTCAAAGTTATCATCATTGGCAGATGTCTTAGAACTTGCACCTATTCTCCGAAGAAACTGACAAAATCATCTTTGAAAGGTAATAGCTCAGAGATATCGAAATTCATCCCCTTGAATGCATCCCAGTACAAAACATTTGTTGAACTTCCCGGATCTACTGAAACTCATTTCACGCTTCAATCAAGAATTTGTACTTTAATTACCATTGGGTTGTTCTCATGAGCCAATACTTCTTCGACATATTTTCTAGAAAAACCAACTAAGATTGAGCTTTCGTCTTCTTCCGAAGGCGACTTGTTCGAGCATATCTTTTCCTAGCTGAACTGGTTTCTCATTCTCTTGTGAACCCTCCTGCAATGATGTTTAATGTATGATGAGTTATTTGAGTTTTGTGGACCTCATACAAACTCTTTTCCTTCTTTTGCAGAGGATTTTCCGATTTGATATTCCCTCTGGGAGGGCTCCTCTTTCCTGGATATCCTCCAACTTCTTTCACATAGGACAATAATCGACCTCTTTGAATTAAAATCTTGATTTCTCTTTTAAGTTAATGATAGTATTCTATGTGATGACCATGTAGTATATGATATGAACACCATGCACTCTCGTCCTTCCTCATCACGGCATGGACTCCTCTTAGACGCCCCGAGATGAAGAGCAATTTGAGGTGATAAACTTCCTTCAAAATAACGTCACATATGGTATTTAAAGGCGTATACTCATCCTCTTTGTCATATGGTCGTCGGTATGGAATTATCATTGTTCGGTCTCTTGGGTCGGGCTTAAGATATTCCTTCCTTTGCTTGGCTCTATCTTCTTTATCTCATATTTTCTCATTGGTGTCTCGAGATCTCTTTTCCATGTTGCTCTCCTCCCTTTTGATATAAAATTCTTCCCTGGTAATAACCTCATCCATCACTACTACAAAATACACCTTCGGTAACATAATACTACTACGGTTATACCTTCCACCGTTGTAATATCATAAACTAGAAGCGCCTAATGCTTATTTATTTTTTTGAAAGATATTTAATCACAATTGATATAAACAACCGTGGTGATAAAGTGAGCGGTACAAGGTTCGAATCCTACACTACTATGGAAAACATATACAACAACAGTTGGAAAGGGATAACATCATGCGTGACCTGCCATTGTTATGTAGGGCGTGGTTCTATATGCACAACTTACAATCACGCTTTTACGACCGTTGTAGAAAACCTGAAGGGGGCTATATATGATCACAGTTTCTTTAACTAACTGTGGTGGTATATACCTTCAGGCAAATAACATTTTATAACGGTTATTATAAATAAACGTTGTTGAGTACCCATGGTTTATTATATAATATGTAGATTGATTTTTTTTTCAATAAAACTTACAAAAGCATACAACCATTCAAATTGATGAAGACGTATGTAATCTAAAAATTAAACTATTCTTGAAAACCAACTTACACAAACCACTGCTTTCTAAATTACATGTGTCGCATCATTCATTTCCCACTCTTTAACATATAGAATGTGGTTCAATAGTCTAATTCCTTCATGACATCAATTCCTTCTATTATAGTTTAATTTGAATAATATCAATAAATTGCTTTCATTCAAATTAAACTATAAGAGAAGATATGAATGTGATGAAGGAATCAGGTCATTGACCCACATTTTATATGTTAAATAGCTTGAGATGAATGATGAGATAGATGCAATTTGGAAAACATTGATTGATATAAGTTGGTTTTCAAATACAACTTAATTTTCAAATTATAAGTTTCTATGTCAATTTAAATCAAATGTATTTTCAGTGAAGGGTAAGTGAAACAAACAATCTACATAGTATATAATAAACTCAACTTCATACAACAACATACAACAACACAATATATTATGTAATGTTTTGAGAATTTTATTAAGAACAAAACATTGTTAAGTCACACGAAGCTTCTTTCTTGTGACTTAGCAATGTTTTGTTCTTTAAATTCTTAAAACATTAATCAACAACAACAACATTTATCAACAACACAAAACATACAAGAAAATAAGGTTCAAGGACAACAACAACAACATACAATAACAACAACATACAACAACATAAGATAGACAAAACTATTGTCTGGGTCTTTTAAGTTATTTTAAAATATCAAATTAGTCCCTTATGTTTTTTTTGTAACACTTTGGTCCTTTTTTAAAAATCTTCGTTACAATAAATTACAAACTCATATACCATTTGAACTGGTTTTTCCCGCTGATCACGAATATGTAATTAGTTTTGCATTTGATTGTGTACTTTGGTCGGATCGATGATTTTTTATTATGTATTTCGTCCATTTTTACCTGATTCTCATGAACCGTAACTTGTTTGATAAATTTGATTGCATACTCGTGATCAGTGTGAAAAATCAGTTCAAATGGTATGAGTTTGCAATTTATTGTAACGAAGATTTTTAAAAAGGGATTAAAGCGTTACAAAAAAACTTAAGGGACTAATTTGATATTTTAAAATAACTTAAAGGACTAAAGCAATATTTTTTCTATAAGATATTATGTAATGTTTAAAGAACACACCTTTTTTTTTAAACTAATCATAAATCTAGAATAAAATATGATTTTCATCTAGTCTATGAAGCTATGAAGAAGAAGTACAAAGTGAACGAAGTTAACACAATAACTTCATACTTCTTGTATTTGTCTTCATAGCTACACAAATCATATGTATCATAGCCAAAATAAACGCTTTGTTAAGGTGGTGAAAACGAATCTGAAAAAATGAGAATATTCACCAACTAAAAAAATCAGAACCCATTTTTAACAAGAAATGTAAGCGAAATATGATAAAAGAGTATCATAACGATTGGTCAAGACGAATCTGAAGGTTTAAGAAAGTTTAAAGAGTGACATGGATGTTAGGGTTATCTTATGAGAGAGAAGAGTGAAATATGTTAGGGTTTTCATTTGAGAGAAACGATTGTTATGTACTGAAAGATAAATATTTTCGCTTATATAGTAAAAAATATCACATTTCATCACAGTTAGAAAGAAAAACCGTGATATAATATATCACTTTTCATCACGGTTAGAGAGAAAAACTATGGTTAAATTTCTCACAATTTATTTATTTATTTATGAACTCAATTGTTAGAGAGGTATTAATTATTGTTATAGTTATCTTTCATTACTATTGCGATTGTTGTTTTTATTTTTGTTGGCTTGTACTATTTTTTTTGTAAAACAATAATATATAGTGACATAAATGAAAGAATATATATAACAATAGTAAATATTTTCATTAAGAGGGCCAAGAGGGCGAAGTACATAAATTATTTCATTACATATTGTCAATGTCAGAACAATAACCCCTAGCAGCAAAGAAATCTTCATAATCTATAATTCTCTCCTCACTACCCTCGTCAAAATCATAGTAACAAATCTTCTTAGGCACCTTTTTCTTTTTCTTCTTCAGATTCTTCTTTTTCTTCTTCTTGGCCTTCCTAACTCTAAGTGTATCTTTGACAGCAGTCGATCCAGATGGCTAGACCTCCTCAGTTGATTGTTGATCATGGTGTTATACTATGATGACTTCAGTTGAGATATTTATGTTAGTACTTTCAAATGGAGAACTCATGTTGCTATATGTATTTAAGAAGAATAGTTTTAAAGAAGTGGAAATTTATTATATGAAACTGTGCTTTTATAGAAGAGGTTGAAGATTAAAGATTTGATGATTTAATGCTTGAAATGATTACTTCCAATAGTTGATATTCTTGAATGACATTGTGATCGTCTTGAAAACTGAAGAAAATTTTCAATCACCGTTATAGTTGGGAAAAGTGTTTCTCTCTTTAGGTAAGTGCAAAGGTTGTACACATAATATTACAACGGTTAATTATTAAATTTGTGATTAAATAATCTTCAATTTTTTATTTATTTATGAATTTAAGTGACACACATTTTTTGTAATAGGAAAAAATGGAAAAAATGTAGATGCCAGGATTCGAACCATGTCCCACTCACTCTATCACCACGATTTCAAAAAAAAAAGGCGTATCCAGTTTTATATATTACAACAGTTGATGGAATGACCGTGGTGATATATGTTACCGAATGTGTATTTTGTAGTAGTGCTGGTGTCATACTCCAAATTTTGACCCCTAGATTCCATTATCATTCTAGGCGCATCAAGCATATGTTATCTAACCCTAACCTCTTTCGAGTTAGTCTTTGTCAAGATGCAGATGAATTAGGGTTTCACACTGTTAAAATCAAGAATCTAGTGGATTGATTAGTCAAGGTTTTGGATTGATCTTCTACATATCAAGTCTTTAAATTATCAAGAGGTTCATATCTTACCAATAACAAGTGTTATTTAAGGTTGTTACTAAGAGAATTAGAGCAGTGTTGAGCAAAACCCTGATTAGGGTTTCTAGTTGAAAAAGTCAACTGTAGTTTGACTTTTGGTCTAAATAGGTTTCCAAAGCTTGAATCATGGTCCATGATGTTTATATGACTTATTGAAGTCCCATCAAGTATGAAAGGTTCAAAAGACCTAGAACACTAAGGATCGATCCTGAAGATTTCAACTGTACGGTTCGTCTGTCTGGAAAATCAACTCTTTGACTTTTAGGGTTTTGACCCCAAATTGAAGCAATCAGGTTTCCAATATCATGTTATGATTGACTAGTGAGTTTGGTGAAGATTTAATCAAGAATTGATGGATAACTTGTGAATCAAGAAATTAGGGTTTATGAAAAACCCTAATTACAAGCTTATTTGGAATGGTCATAACTCTCAAACCATACATCAAAATTGAGTGGTCCAAAGCTGGTTAGAAAGCTCTTGAGAAATCCTACAAAAGTGTCCTAGAGGGTTGAGGTCCAAAAATGCATAGAGTTTAAGTTGTGAGCTCATCAAGTTGTGAAGGATTTCCACACTTAGAGAAATTTCTTGTTTCTTGACTTGTAAGTCAAATTTTGCAGCCAATTTCATGAAGATTCTTGACCTAGTTCCCTTTGGAATATGAACTTTTGCAAAACATGAACATTGTAGATCATATTTAGGGCTTTTTGAAAAGTACAAGAGAATTTTCATAGCCTTTATGGTTAGGGAGAATCTAAGAGAGCAAGTTAGGGATTTTTCCTATCACAAAACCAAGTTCAGCACTTGCATTTTGATACATAAACCACTCAAACCTCTTCTAATAACTTCTTTAACTCATTCTATGATGTTTAGGGACTTAATTATTGAGATTGCAATGTATTTCCATGAGCAAAAACCAAAAGATGGATTAATTGATTTGTTTATTCAAGCAAGTGGATGCAAGTGGAGAGGAGAGAGAAACTTTTTGCACTTTTTTCTACACCTCATCTATTGCATCAACTACTCTTTTTCCTTCACTTCATATCAACTATTTTCAGGCTATTGGTGATGTTGAAACACATAGGAAGGTTGCTAATGCTCAGAAAAGAAATCCCAAGTTGGATTTGCTCATTTTGTCTCTAAAAAGGGAAAACTTGGCAAGTTGGCACAATCTTCCCATACCTGTCATTCTCCAAGCTTGCCTATAAATAGAACACACTCATAAAATAAAATAAAAACACCAAAATCAATTAGAAACTAAGTTGAATCTCTCTTATTTCTCTAATCACAACCTTATTGCAAGTGGTAGAAGTTGCTTCCTTGTGAAGAAAAATCTGCCTTTGCACAAACTCTGCCACAACTCAATACAACCACTAAAAACTTGAACCAACACCTCAAAAATATCACATATGATTTATTAAAGGTGTTCAAACCATTACAGCCATCCAAAACCTACTAGAACAGAAAGTCAACTCTCAAACCACCAAAACTTGATTTTTCTGTATTTTCAAAGCCAAGTCATTGTCTAGCCCTTTTCCAATCATTCTAACACTTCAAACACTCTCCATATAAGTTGCTTAAACTGTCCAAGGCATCACAAAAGTTATGTAACACCATTTCCTAGAGTTTCACTTTGAAGCTTTTAGTGTTTTCTTGCACAAGAAGATATTTTGTCAAGGCAGTGATCTTGGAGGAGTTTCCATCATTTGAACACCTTATTTGGAGCACATTGGAGCTGCTTGGATCATCATCCATCAATTGGGTTTCTTATTTGGTGCATTGACTTGAAAAGGCTATAAGAGTAAGTGTTCCAACTTGCTACTTTTAAGATCATGTTGAATATTGATGTGCACTGATTATGAACATGCTAGATATGTCTTATAGTTCATGTTTGAACCATTTCTTGATCACAAACTTGAGTATTCATGATTGTCCCTTTGGTTTGGCTTGTTAGCTTACTTTAAATGTCATTTCAATATGCAACTTGTTGATTCTGGTTAGGCATAGGTGATTGGTGTTTGTAAACATCATTTATAGGTCATATGTGACATGTTTGATCATTTAGTTGATACTGAATTGGTGCATTTCTGTCTGTCACATTGTTCTTGCACAAACTTGCTATTTTTTCCACTACACATGCCATTTGTTGAATGAGCTTGTCTATTGACGTATGATGTTTGTAAGAACTCTCTATATGTCTCATATATTGTGTTTGAATCATTAGTTGCTGCTTAGAACATGTACATTGGATTGTCACATTGCTCTTGCACAACACATGCCTTATTCAATGATGCTACTGCATTTTCCACATAGTGCATGATCTGAGAAAACCACCATAACCATTGGATTCCTTGTGAAAAAATACACAATTTCCTTTTTTATTTCATCCAATTTGGTTAATATTTGAGTGATTTATGACCTTCTTACAAATTATGTCTTGCCTTGGTTGTTGGCTTGCCTGTCTTTTTGCCCTAGTTGCCTAATTTTGAACCTAGTTTTCAAATGTGCATAACTTCCTTGATTTTTATCATTTTTATGCCACTATTTTTGTATTATGCTCCTTAATATGTCTAGTTTCAATGTATGAAGAAATAATTCAAAAATTGTTATTTTTGAAACACTTTGGTCCACTTGAATGACATGGTCCTTTTTAAGGTTTTTTTTTGGGTTTTCATAAACTTTCTTGACATAGTACTTGATTTTTATTGTAAGATTGATCTTTTATGAATCATTTTTGAATGTCTAACATGTTTATATGTTTTAAAACACTTGGATATTTGCTTTACCATGATTACACTTGCCTTTGTGAATACAAGAATGTGAAAAGTATGCCTTGAAGCTTCTTTGTGAACCATGATATATTTCTTGATGTTGTAACCTCATGAACATGATCCTTCACCCTTATCTTACTTGTTTTTGTGTCTTGTTAGAACCATAACATGTTTAGGGTTTTTTCTTGCCTTTGTGAATGCATGAATGTGAAAAGTATCCCTTGAAACTTCTTTGTGAACCATGATATGTTTCTTGATTTTGTAACCTCATGAACACGATCCTTCACTTCCATCTTACTTGTTTATGTGCCTTGTTATAACCATAACATGTTTAGGGTTGTTTCTTGTCTTGAAATTTTACCATGAATCTTGTTGATCTTTCCCTTTGTGAAGTTTGAATCCATGCTTGAACTGTTGTTACTTGTCTTGCCTATCTATGATTGATCGTTATCAATATGTCTCGAATATGATTAAATGTGTTACATTTACCTTTAATTGATTCATATACAATGTTTGATTCAAGTTGTAACTTGTTTGCATGAGTTTTGTTTGAATACCACTGGTGAAAATTTTGTTGTTACACATGTTTCATGCTTGCCCTTGTTGGTTGTTACCTTCATGATCTTTGAAAATTGTAATGTTAAATCATAAAACCTTGGTTGTTACCATGCTTTTTGTATTCAATTTGTTAATTGATCCTACTTGTTTATCTTTATCTTTATCAAGTTTGTTTCCCCAGTGATGGAACTTGTCAGTTTTCATCAAATTGCCTTGTTATCATCTTTGCTTAATGTTATTACATGCTTTCATTATCTTTCTTGGTTGTTACCATGACTTTATATCTTCATCATGTTTGAATGAATGCATATGTGTGTTTAGGCTTTTTTAAGTTTATCCAAGTGATGTAGCTTGTTAGCTCTCATCCATTTGCCTTGTCACCCCATATTCCAAAGGAAAGTCTCTCTATTGACTTCACTGTCATAGATAACTCATTACTCCTCCCCTTGACTTGGTTAAGTCATTATGTCCTTTAACTTAGTAAATTTAGAACCTATATCCATTAAACTTTGCTTTAAGTCTAAAGACCTACCCCTTGTTAGGAGTATCCTTCAATTAGAACTTTAAGATAGAGTTTGTTAACTCTATGTAAGGATCATTTCAAGATTACTTACTCCCCTCTTGGCTTTTGTCAAAGTCAAATCCCCTTGAGTGTTAAACTTAGATCTAGAGAGTTTTTTCAAACTTTATACAAACATTGTTATGTTTGTTCCCCCTTAGAGCCTTGACCATAGTCAAGTATTCCTCAAACTCAATAAGGTGAACTACGGAGGCTCTGATTCCATCCTAGTCAGGATACGTAGGCACAAGATGCGATATCTTGTCGATCCATCTAACCACTAATAACTAACACTTACCCCCTCCTTTTGGTCTGGTTAGAACCAATTGGTCTTGCAAACATAGAACTATCCTTAGGTCTTTACCCTAACTTTGATCCCATGACCCTAGCAAACAAAAACTTAGATAACTTAGCATACACGTACACAAAAGGTTCTTGTAGAGTACTACAGATGTTTAGGATGTAAAATAACTACCCTAAGCATAACCAACCCCCGTTCCCTGAAACTCTAGCATTGTTGTTACATTGCGCAAAAGGTTTTTCTTTCTTTAACCTTTCCTTTGGATAAACCAAAGCTCGGCGGTAAATTTCAATGAATTAAGATTCAAGCTAATCAATAGCTTGATATCCGATTCTCACTGCAACAATTGGCAACTACATTTTTTCCATTTTTCCTATTATAAAAAGCGTGTGTCACTTAATTTCATAAATAAATAAATAATTGAAAATTATTTAAGCACGATTTTAATATTTAACCATTGTAATATGACTTGTACAACCTTTGCACTTCCCAAAAGATAGAAAACACTCTTCCCAAAATAGAGAAACAAATATAATGATGATTGAAATTTTTCTTCATTTCTCAAGATAGTCACAAGTGATTCAAGAATATCAATCATTAGAAGTAATCATTGCAAGGATTAAGTCATCAGATGTTTCATCTTCAACCTCTTCTATAAATGCTCAGTTTCATTTAATGAATTTCCACTTCTTCAAACTATTCTTCTTAACTTCATATAGCAACATGAGTTCTCCATATAAGAATGTTAACAGAAATATCTCAACTGAAGTCACCATAGTACAACACCATGATCAGCAGTCAACGGATGAGGTTCAGCCATCTGGATCGACTATTGTCAGGGATACACTTAGGGTTAGGAAGGCCAAGAAGAAGATAATGATGAAGAAAAAGGTGTCGAGAAAGATTTGATACTATGATTTTGACGAGGGTAATAAGAAGAGACTCATTGATTATGAAGATTTCTTTGCTGCTAGGGATTATTGTTCCGACATTGACAAAATTATGTGTTGCACCCTAATTTTTGACCTAAGATCCCTTTTCTTTATGCATAGCATCTTTAAGGTTTTCTTTCTCTTATATGTTTATTGTGACTAACCGGTTTATGAAGGTGCAGTATTTTCCAGTATAGTTTATAACAATCAAGCGTTCCAAGGCGTAACCATTCTGATTCAAGGATCTTGGCTTCTCCACTGACCATTTCCCTCAATACCTCTCAAAACCTCAGTTATATCGCTATTTTCAGAGGGTTCCTCAAGGAATAGAAATTTGTTTTTAGAAGCAGTAAGTCTGGATGAAACATCTTGAACCGAGCTTTCATAAGAAGTTTTCAAGTTGAAGCTCAAAAGAAATGCGTGACTAAGCAATGTGGTACAAGTTTCATTTGTCGTTTCAAGAGAAGAATACAAGTTACAATCCATTGGGTTACATGAAATCAAGGTTACAAAGTTCAAATTACCGCTTCGAACCCAAATTCAAGTTATCCAGCTATTCAAATCCAAGCGTGATTTTTAACATCTAAAACCTGAATTCACACAAGTTTATGAGTAGGATTCATGAGCTCAAGTCACTGTATTTCGAGGATTGCACATGTTAAGCTCAATTTAAGCTTATGATATGTTCAACCCATTCTTTTTGATTCGTTCAAAGTTTAAAGTTAAGCTCAATGTTAAGCTCAAAGTTTACAAGGTTCTTACAAAATCTATAAATCCAAGGTTTTCATGAAAATCTTAAACCATCCACACAAGGTGAACCACGTGTTAAATGCCAAGACTATGAAGTCAGTCAAAATTTACAAGATACCATTTTGAATTAGGTGCATAGGTTTGCTCACAACAAGTTCTTGAATCAACAAAACATAAAAATGAACCAACAAGGTTTACACGTGTTTAGAACAACAACTTCAAACAATTGTGATACAATGACCAAAATAAATATCCCTCATCACTAAGCCTACTTCCAAGTACATGCTTAAGTCTTATCCACGGCTAGCCTTGAGCGTTTTGCCACTGCGAAAACCTGTCAAAGCAATAAAATAATAATCAGAACAGCCTAACTGAAATATTTGACAGTGCTCAACATATCAATCATTTTTTCAAAACATTATGTTCTATATCTGTTTGCATCATTGGATGAATCATCTGTTGTTAAAGCACACCAGGAATGGATGATCAATTATGGAATCACATACAATTCTGAGATGGAGAAATGCTTACGGATATTCAAAGAGGATTTAGAAATACAGAAGTTCAATAGTGAAGGAAACAAGAGTTACACAATGGGGTTAAATCCATATTCTGATCTAACAGTTGAAGAGTTTTGCTCTTCATATAATGGAAACTTTATATCAGCTGTGGCAGCAGTAGAAGGTTCTTGTAAAATGAGAAGGACACACTGCTGACATTGTCAATACAACATACCAATTGCCGACATAATCTGATTTCGCCCATAGCTGTCATCGCCGAAACAACGTTACGAGAGGAGGTATCATCGCAGTAGCATACCGTTCGTCAGCCGAAAGTGGACTCCACCCGATCATCATAACGACATATGAAGGCATCCTTTATTTTCCTCGAATCTGCATACATTAAAAGGATGAATGAACAGTCATTTAGCTTTCAAAATCCCACCCGGTGTATCAGCCATGAATTCACCAGTTCCATGTTAGTTCTCAACTCACCAGGATCTTAGCGATGTTGGTCCGCGACATTTACTCCGGCTACCATTGAATATGCGACATCCACTTGCCCGTGCACTCCTAATATGTTCAAAACAAGTGCATCAGTTGTTAATCTTCTCAATTTCCCAAACAATGAAATAAGCAAAAGAGGAATCCATGATGGAATATTGCAAGCCTAATCCTGCATCAAGGGGACTCACAGCTATTAGTAGAAGGTTAAATAACTTATTAATTTCCAAACAATTCATCACTAGTATGACAAAAGAAATTGAGATTCATATTAGCTATCTTGTAACTTCCCTTTTACTGCCAAAGAAAGATGCCGAAAAGATAGGCCCACCTCCAGACAGGCACGATTACCTCCCCCTAAAGAGATTCCCTGTAATGAAAGCCACAAAATTGTATCACCACCAAAATCCTTATCATTAAGATCATTAATTCTAAAAATAAATGAGATCAAGCAAGATCATTTGAAAAAGGCAGCTTTTATCAGGGTGTTGGCAGCAGTTAGGAAAGAAGAAAGCAGGACATTAAGACCTGGGGACACGATCGGCTGTAAACGACAAGTTTCCATATGGGTGAATGATCATGCCTCCACCAAAGCGGAAATAATCCGCCACACAAGATCGACAGTATTCAATTGGGATTAGGTCATTAAGCCTATAAAAGGAAGAAGATTGGGGATTCAGAGAGACACACAAAAATTCACAACAAAACACGCAATACTCAGAAAATCCCAAATTACATAACCAAAAATTCTTATTCACAAAAAAAACCCAATCAAAAAATCCTTAACCAAAAACCTAAAGGAGAGTCGTGAGGGACTTATCTCAGAAGGAACACCACCATAGGCGGAGTCGTTGTCACCACATCACAATTACCAGCCGCGAATCGTTTTCATTCACCTCTAATCACCACGCCAGCGAGAGGACCATCGGAGCTTGAAAGGGTATATCTTTTGCTAACGTTAATCTTTGTGGATTGTTTGATTGTGCAGAGAATCGCGATGGAGAGAAGGACAAGATGGGAATCGCGATGAGAAGAGGAAATCGGAAACGAAAAGTAGGAGAAAGAACAGAACGATGAGAGAAGGAAAGGCTCGCGGCGGAATAGAGGGGGGGAGTGGGGTCTAAGGTTTTCTGTTTTCGTTATTTTTTCTTGTCTTAATTGTAATACAATCATGTATCTACCACACACAACACTTACCACGCACTGCACGATCGCGACCGTCCGATCAATCCCTGATCTGATCATGTATCCCACACCTTCGCAGCCCCACCATAGACGATACACCCCAATACACCCTAACCTCTCGCCCAACCTAATCACCCCCTAATTATACCGTTAAAATGCTAATCTTTTTTAATTAAACCTAATCATCTTTTCCAAAGTCGCCTTTTCAGGTTTTCAACTTTGCGGGTTTACATTTTTTCTTATTATCCCTAACTTTTGCCCGAACCCATCTTTTTATGGTTCGCTGGCATGCCCCATTTTTGCCTGGATTTTCTTTTTCTTTTCAGCGGGTCTACTTTAAGCAAAGTATCTTTTAATTGTGTATGCATTCACAGGGGATGTGAAATCTTCACCGTCCATGGTTGACAGTAGCAAGGCTCCTCTAGAGAAGACTTTCCTTACGACGTATGGACCTTCATAATTGGGAGTTCATTTGCCCCTGTGATCTGTCTGTAGAGGGAGAATCTGCTTCAACACCAAATCACCTGCCTGAAAGCTTCGTGGGCGCATCTTCTTATCAAAAGCTTTCTTCATCCTGCTCTAATACAAACAACCATATGCAATGGAGGCCAGCCTCTTCTCATCCATCAAACTGAGTTGATTCAATCTGTTCTTCACCCATTTTGCCTCATCCAATTTGACGTTAACCAGAACTCTCAAAGAAGGAATCTAAACTTCCAATGGTAGGACAACTTCCATACCGTATACCAACGAGAAAGGGGTGTCCCCAGTTGAAGTATGTATCGAAGTACGATATCCGTGTAATGCAAAGGGCAACATCTCGTGCCAATCTTTATAGGTCAAAATCATCTTCTGCACTATCTTCTTTATGTTCTTATTGGTCGCTTCCACAATGCCATTCATCTTCAGACGATAGGGAGAAGAATTGTGATGCTCAATCTTGAAACTCTGGCACAGTTCCTTCATCATCTTGTTATTCAAATTCGAACCATTATCAGTATTGATCCTTTCAGGCACTCCATAACGACAGATGATGTCCTTCTTGATAAACCGGGCTACGACTTGTTTGGTGATGTTGGCGTATGAGGCTGCTTCAACCCACTTAGTGAAATAGTCGATTGCCACTAAGATGAAGCGATGTCCATCAGATGCGGTCGGCTCAATTTTTCTAATCATATCAATGCCCCACATGGAAAAGGGCCAAGGGGACGCCATAACATTCAAAGGATTCGGCGGCACATGAATCTTATCAGCATAAATCTGGCATTTATGACATTTCTTTGCATATTTGAAGCAATCAGACTCCATAGTCAACCAGTAATATCCTACCCTCAACAGTTTTCGAGACATGGCATGCCCGCCTGCATGTGTACCAAAGGCGCCTTCGTGGACCTCTTCCATAAGAAAACTTGCTTCTTTTCCGTTCACGCATCATAGCAGTACTAAGTCAAAATTCCTCCGATAGAGTACACCATCTTGGTTCAGATAGAAATTCCCAGACAACCTCCTCAAGGTCTTCTTATCCCGGCTCGATGCCCTAGGCAGATACTCTTGATTCTTGAGAAATTAATGGATGTCATAATACCATGGCTTCCCATCTGAAGCTTCTTCTATTGCAAATACGAATGTTGGCCTATCAAGGCGCGAGATGACAATCCTCGGAGCGTCGTCCCAATAGTTCACCTTGTACATCGAGGATAAGGTAGCCAAGGCATCCACCATTTGATTCTCCACTCTTGGCACATGATGAAACTCTACCCTGTTGAAGAAAGGTAGCAACCTCCTGGTATAGTTCATGTAGGGAATCAGGTTAGGTTGATGAGTTACCCATTCTCCCTTGATCTGATTTACCACCAAGGCTGAATCACCATAGATATCAAGGTTTTTGATTCTCAAATCAATCGCTTCTTCAATGCCCATGATACATGCTTCATATTCAGCTTCGTTATTGGTGCAGGGGAATGTTAACCTGGCAGTGAATGGTATGTGTGAATCATGGGGAGCCGTAATGATTGCCCCAATTCCGCTGCCATAGGAGTTAACAGCACCATCAAAGATCATCTTCCATTGGGAGTTAATCTCGGGACCTTCATCCGGTAGCGGCTCATCGCAGTCTTTCATCTTCAAGAACATAATATCCTCATCTGGAAATTCAAACTTCATTGGCTGATAGTCATCGATTGGTTGCTCTGCGAGATATTCTGACAGAACACTCCCCTTAATGGCCTTCTGGAAGACGTATTGAATGTCGTACTCTGTCAAAACCATCTGCCATCTAGCAATCCTTCCCGAAAGTTCTTGCTTTTTGAATACGTACTTAATCGGATCCATCTTTGAAATTAGCATGGTTGTGTGATTCAGCATATATTGCCTTAGGCGTTTAGTGGCTCAAGCAAGTGCACAACACGTCTTCTCTAACATTGAGTACCTAAACTCACAATCTGTGAACTTTTTACTCAAGTAGTAGATGGCATGTTCTTTTCTTCCTGTCTCTTCGTGTTGACCGAGGACATAATCCATGGAGTTCTCAAGAACCGTTAAGTACATTATTAATGTTCTTCCCGCCACTGGAGGCATCAGTATTGGAGGCTCCTGCAAATACTCTTTTATTTTTTCAAACGCCCTTTGGCAGTTTTCATTCCAGACCACCGCTTGATCTTTCTTAAGAAATTTGAACATTAGTTCACATGTGGCTGTCAGGTGAGATATGAACCTTGCAATATAGTTCAATCTACCCAAGAAACCACAAACCTCTTTCTCCGTCTTCGGCGTTCGCATTTCCTGAATTGCTTTTATTTTCACAGGATCAACTTCAGTTCCTCTTTCACTGACTATAAACCCCAACAACTTTCTTGACCGTACACCAAAAGTGCACTTGTTTGAATTCAACCTTAGCTTGAACTTCCTTAACCTCTCAAACAGCTTCAACAGATTCACCAAATGTCCTTCCTCTATTTGCGACTTTGCAATCACGTCATCAACATAGACTTCAATCTCATGATGAATCATATCATGAAACAAAGTGACCATCGCCCACTGATAGGTTGCCCCTACATTCTTCAACCCAAAAGGCATCACCTTATAGAAAAACGTTCCCCATGGTGTGATAAACGTTGTTTTCTCCATGTCCTTCGGGGCCATCTTGATCTGGTTGTATTCGGAGAAATAACCCATGAAGGAAAACACTAAATACTGAGCAGTATTATCAACAAGCACATCAATGTGGGGGAGCGGGAAGTCATCCTTCGGGATCGCTTTGTTTAGATCACGGTAATCTACACACATCCTCACCTTACCATCCTTCTTAGGAACATGTACGATGTTAGCGATCCACGGATGGTAATTTGTCATGACAAGAAATCTGGTGTTCAATTGCTTCTGGACCTCTTCTTTGATCTTTACCGCCATATCCGGCCTGGTTCTTCTTAGTTTCTGCTTGATAGGTGGACATTCTTCTCAAAGAGGTAGGCGATGAACCACAATATCTGTATTGAGTCCGGGCATATCTTCATATGACCAAGCAAAGACATCCTTATATTCTCGGAGCAGTTCTACCAGTCTTTGTTTGACATCATCCTCTAAGGCAGCCCCTATTCTGACCTCTTTCTTAGCCTCTTCTGTACCTAGGTTGACGACTTCAACTTCCTTTTGATGAGGAAGAATGACCTTCTCCTCTTGTTTTAATAACCTGGCGAGCTCTTCAGGCAGGTCTTCGTCTTCTTCAACCTCTTCTTCCGCTTGAAAGATCGGATTATCAAAGTCATACCGAGTCATAGACAAGTCTGAGTCGGTGGCATCTGCAATGTGAAACCTGCAATAATGATGATTTAATGCTTAAGATGATATACAAATAAACACAAACCACATTGCCATTTTATTGTTAAAATAAAAAACAAGAAAAACAAGGATCACAAAATTTGAATGCAAAGACGCCTTTTGATTAATGATAAAATGATTGTTCAAACATAAAAGATAGGGCCCTACAAATAAATACCACTATGCTCCGGGCAGAATATAGGGTTGTACATAATCAAAAACAAGGCGATTACTCTTCATAAGTCACTTGGATAGCTTCTTCGATGGTCCAATTGTTCAGACTCTGGCCAGGAACACATGGCTGGATCCATGCATCCATATCGCAGTCACTATCTTCCTCCTCCTCAAACACGGCATTGATTCGATCAAATATTACCCCACCGCTTATGAATTGGACTGGTCCCCTGTAGCGTGGAGCGATCTGTGAAGCAGATAAAGACGATAACGGGTTGTATCCCAGTTCAAACTTGTTTTGTTTATTGGGGACACTCACAACTTTCCCCCACCCCTGGGATGATTCAGACTCCACCACGGCTTATGCTTCCTTGAAAGATGACATAGCAACCTCTGACACTCTGCCCTCAACTAGCGCATTCCCCTTGATCTAGACGGTTTTAAAAGCTTGGCATAGCGTTTCATGAATCTCTCGGCCTACCTCCACATACTTAAACGAGGAAAGATGCCTCACCATGATATCCTTCTCACCGCAAATGGTGACAATGTTACCATCCACCATGTACTTCAGTTTCTGGTGTAGAGTTGACGTCACGGCTCCCGCCGAATGGATCTAAGGTCGTCCTAACAGACAGCTGTATGCTGGCTGGATATCCATTATGTAGAAAATGGCATTGAAAACTTCTGGACCAACCTGGATTGGAAGAGTCACTTCTCCAAAAACGGACCTTTTTGTCCCATCAAAAGCTCGTACGACCAAATCACTTGGGGTGCACATTACTCCCCGGGTGTCCAGCTTCATCAAAGCTTTCTTAGGTAACACATTAAGTGAAGACCCAGTGTCCACTAGCACATGCGATAGTACAGCTCCTCTGCATTCAATGGAGATATACCGGGCGTGATTATGGTCTCTTCCTTTTGGGGTCAAATCAAGACTAGTAAATCCTAGCCCGTTCCCAAAGTTGACGTGTGCCACCACTCCTTCAAGTTGATTCACGGAGATTTCCTGCGGTACATATGCATTATTCAGAATCCTCAGCAAGGCATTACGATGTGCCTCAGAGCACAATAACAATGATAGGATGGAAATCTTCGACGGAGTTTGTTGCAAATGGTCTACAATCTTATAGTCACTTTTCCTGATTAGACGCATAAATTCTTCCACATCTTTCAATAAAGTTTCTTTCTCATCAGGCTGAGAACTTTCTTCGACCACAGCCTTCTCTTAACCCTTATATGATCTTTCAACATTCGCTTCTGGAGGTGCAAACACCCTCCCACTTCTGGTTACTCCACCGGTTCCTACCAAATTATCAACAGAATTAAACAGCGAACTCTTCAGCTTCTGCTTTTGACCATTGCAAAAGACCTCAGCCCCATAATTCCATGGGATCGCCTTGGTGCTTTCGTAGGGTACAAGCCCCACCTTAGTAATTATGATAGTGGGTGGCCTCGGAGGCGCAGAAATATTGATTGTTTTGTAAGGAATGGAGATGGTGGCCACCTCATCCTTCTATTCACCAATTACCCTTTCGTCGTTCTTCCCATCGATCCTATCAAACTGTAGTATACCTTTATCCATCATACGCTGCACATGATTTTTCAGACTTTTACATCCCTCAGGATAAGCTACACAATCTTCACAATCTCTTCCACAACCAGGGAACACTCCACCCTCCAACAACTTACACTTCACAAAATTCAAATG
The DNA here is from genome assembly GCA_963859935.3 of Lathyrus sativus. Lineage (NCBI taxonomy): Eukaryota > Viridiplantae > Streptophyta > Magnoliopsida > Fabales > Fabaceae > Lathyrus > Lathyrus sativus. The sequence continues at coordinate 479,715,913 of OZ012739.1, read as the reverse complement.
AGTTTTCAGCTCTTCCATATTAGACACCAGATTCAAACCTTCTTCCTCAATAATAACATTCCCCCAACCGCTCCATGATTAGGCATAGGATTCTGGACAACATTGGGCACATCACGGGTAAAGTTGATAGCTTTACTGTCGATAAGGGCTTGTACATTATGCTTGAAGGCTTTGCAATTATCAATATGATGGCCGGGAGCACAAGAGTGAAAGTCACATATAGCATTGGCATCATATCCTGGAGGCGGTGCGCCCGTTAAAGGTGTTAACGTCCTTTTCTGTACCAATTGCAGCTGCATCAAATGTTGTAGTAATTGTGAGTCAGGCATCAGCGGCGCGTCAAATTGCCTATTCACCGTCCTTCTGCGATCTTGGAACTGTCACGGCACATAATTCTATTGTTGTTGCTGAGATTGTACTGTTGGGATAGCAATACTTGCCACTTGAGGTTGTTGTTGATAGTATTGTTGATGTTGATGCTGATTTTGGTTCCTATTCCGGTTCTTAAAACTTGATATCGCATTTGTTTTACTTTCTCTTTTCTTGGTACCAAAGTTCTTCCTACCTCCCCCAAATGAGGGCCCTTCTCCTGCCCGTATCTTCCCCAACTTTATGCCATTTTCAACTCTTTCGCCTGTAATGATCAAATCCAAGAAGCTTCCAGACATATTGCCTATCAATTTCTCATAGTAAACTCCGGGAAATGTAGCCACAAACATGTCGATAAGTTCTCTCTCCACCATGGGAGGTTGAACCCTTGCGGCAAATTCACGCCATCTCTGGGCGTACTCCTTGAATCCTTCGTTGTTCCGTTGCGAAAGGTTTTGCAACTGTACACAGTTTGGTGCCAAATCACTGTTATATTGATAGTGTTTGACAAAAGCCTCTGCCAAATCTCTCCAACTTCTGATATTAACCGGCTCTAAATCCATATACCATTCTAAGGATGGACCTGACAGGCTATCTTGGAAAAAATGCATAAATAACTTCTCATCATCGGAGTATGCTGACATTTTTCTTTAATAAGAGCGAAGATGCACCCTGGGACAGGTCGTCCCCTTAAACTTATCGAAATTTGGAACCTTGAACTTCGGAGGGATCCTCAGCCCTAGAATCAATCCCAAATTTGACATGTCTAGAACCATAGAATTCTGGTTCTCAAGGCTCTTCATCTTTTCCTCTATCGCCCTGAACCTTCTGTCCGCGTCAGATTGTAGACCTGAACCAAGGTCTCTCATGGAGAAGACATCATCCTGCTCGTCTTGTTCCCACTAGGGACCATCATTACCTTGCACTGCACACGTTGCTCCTGGAATGTGAACCCCATTCTAATTTCCTCCGCCCGAAAGGACAACCACTGTCGGGATAGCATTTGCGCGCGGAGTACCCGCATCAGTTGGAGGAGGAACAACAACAGTTCCACCATGAAGAACCCTACTTTCGTCAACCCTTGTGATCAGAGGTTGGACCAGCGTTCTCAATTGTTCTTGTCCATTGGAGACCCCTTGCGTCAGGTCTATAAACTGTGCCATACGATCACGGGACTCCTATAGCTCGTTTTGAATCTGATCCATAGCTTTTCGTTGATTCCTCCTCGTAGAATATCGAAGGATTGTTTGGTCTTCAATCTTGAAACAAACTAGTGGAGTACCACAGGAAGAAGTAAGGTTAACAGAACCTGGAACACATGCGATGCAATATAAAAAATGATGCAGAATGCAGACATGTAAATATGTTTCAGGGAGATTCTCCCCTTGATTCTAGTTCCACGGGCATGATAGGAGGATGAAAAACCAACAGAGGTAGCCAGAAAAATCATTTCATAAATATAATGAGGAGAAAAGTATCAATACACATCACAAAGGATCTACAACAGAGGTAACACGACCTCATCCAACAATCCTGGTGATGGTCAGAACATAATAACAAATAAAAGAGAAAATGCATCAGGTATAACATCGAGTCTGGAACTCTTCTAATAACTCCTTTGTGTCTGGATGATCAGGTCTGGCAATCAATCCTTGGATGAGCAAATTCCTCTTGCTGATGGTAGCTTGCAAATCCTGAGCATAGTCTTCCCAAGCATCCTCCCCAAAGGCATCCTCAAGTCTAGGTTTCTTCAAGTCTATTCTCAACTTGTACTCTTCCAATGTTGCAAGAGCTTCACGAAGCTTGCAGTCGCTTTCATATTGGCGCATGGATTCACCTGGAGTTTTCTCAATTCTGAATCGAAGCTAAGTTCTTAAATTGTCAATCTGCTAACGAAGTTTATCTTCTCTCTCTTTGTTGTTAGTTAGGATATCATTGCATTGAGTGTTGAACTTTGATATCTCTAGGCGTGCTTTCTCTAGCTCCTTCTTCTTACCCTTGAGGACATTACTGACACTCTTCAAGTCTCGACCCACTCATTCTCGGGCACTAATCTCTCCTGTCAATTCCCTACCCATCTTGTTCACTACTTCTGTCTGCTTCTTAGATAAGAAAGTGGCTTCACTTTTCTCGCTCCTAAGCTGGGAGATCTCCTTCTCCAACTCTTCGTTTACCCTGTGCAGTTCTTCCTTTTCAGCCCACAGTTGATTGTATTTCTGCATATCAACTGTCGTAGGTTTTACAACTACTGAAGGATACAAAGGTTCTCTTACTGGAAAGGGTAGCAATAGTCTCTCGACTCTCTTCTAAATCCATTCCATGTAAGCTCCATAATCTCTGCAATCGCGCTTTCCCAAATAAAGGTTTCCTCTCTGATGAATGCTATTCCAAGCTTGTTGCAAACTAGTCAGGGTAATGGTATCAGCTAAGCCTGTGAAGTATAGAGATTCCCGTACTTCTTCCTCCTTCGGGGGGCTCTTAAAGCATAGCCAAACTGCCTAATGGCGAGAGCTGGGTTGTAATTAATGCCACCTTTCCTCCCAATCAAAGGAACATTGGGGAAATCCCTACAACTGTAAACAATCTCTACACCCAAAAGGTATCGATTGAACCAAATGATATTCTCGGAAGTTAAACCCATAAGCCTGTCAGACCAATCAACAGTGCCTGCTGTATCAATAAAAGGTCCGGACTTAGGCAGATGCGAGATAAACCACTTGTATAGCAACGAGGTACAACAGGAGACATTTTTCCCTCGCCGGTTCTCATTCTTGTAATGGGTGGAATGATATACATCACCTAGAAGAGTTGGCACGGGGTTCTTAGAAGCAAAGATGTGGAAAGCATCCAAGTCAACAAAATCAGGTAGGTTGGGGAACAATACTATCCCATAGATGCAGAGCGCCAGGATTACATTAAAGACAGACCAACATCCTTTCTTTGCAAAATGCTGGGCCCAACCCACTAAGAATGGTAATGGAAACCCAGGCACTCCATTTCTCCATACCATTTTTCCATCTAGTTCAGAGACATCCACATGCAGAGAATTGGATAGTTTGGTCAAATTGGGCTCTCCTTCAGAATGCACAAAAGGCATCTTTCCAATATTGGAATTCCTAACAACTGATCACATTCTTCCAAGTTGGGCAACAGGACATACCCAGGGAAAGTGAAACAGCGCAACTGGGGATCATAAAATTGTAGCAACGTGTGAATACTCTCCAGCTCATACTTAGAAACTCTGCAGACAAGGCTTAAGATCCTCCCATATTCCTTTTTGAAATCCTCCATAACTCCATGCTCCACCCCAGAAATAAGACCAACCAAAGATTTCACATCTGGTATTGGGAACTTGTATATAACAGCGTTCTTGAAACCAAGCTCAATGGCGACAATGGATTAGACTACTAGAATCAAGAGGAGGATATAAACTTGAAACACATATACATGTCAATGTTAAAATGCAAATGAAATGCAAATGCAACAGAGGATCAAGATTGTCGTGATGCTGACTGAGATGAAACAACGCTTTGCTTTGACGAGGAAATAACACAGCACCGATATAAGGAACCCATTATATAAGGGATCAAAAGTTCACACTGACGAGAAAACCGGGTAGGTTGAAGGTCAAGGTTTCCTGCATAACCCTCCCCACTCACAGGTATGAACCTATCTCTGACAAGGTCTGGCATCCTATGCGGTCATCAGCGTCACAGACTTTCAAGAAACGATGATACGTACACCATTTCTGGTTTGGCATCATAGTCTAATGAAGCGGCCTCACTTAGCTGACATCCAAATGATCGGTCTCTAGAGTCGACAACATAAGATGTCTTCGAAGAAAACCCCCTCCTGACCAATGCACAAGATAAGATGTCTTCGAAGAAAACCTCGTCTGAATGCAAATTTCATGAGGGCTAGTGCATGCCTAACGTGCAGGTCCTTACTACTCTCCACTCTAATGCTATGGTTACTCTCAAGCCTAGGTTTTGGCTTATCACACACTGGAACATCCCCACCCAACAACACAACAATAATGATATATACAATGCTGAAAGTAAAATGCAAATGCAATAAAGTACAAATACAACACATATACACATATATACACACCCAAAGATAAAACACAAAAGCGCTAGGATTGACTCGCTTAGCCGGCTGAGACTGCACTTGTCCCCAGCAGAGTCTTCAGCTGTCGCATCGCTGCGAAGAGGGGCCGGCAAGGACAGAAGAGTCGCCACCGCTTGTTATTTATCCCAAAGAGAGGGAAAGGAAACGATCAAAGAAAACCTAAGAAAAAGGGAAAAGACAGGTCATCGCAACCAAGTCTCGGGTTTGGGAGTCGGTTACACAAGGGGAAGGTATGAACACCCCTCACGTCCGTTGTACTCAACGGGATCCATACTTGTTGTCTAAATCTATGGGTGAAAACAAAACTATCTAAAGATTGCTGCTAAACGGGAGAACGGAAAGAATTGACTCGATAGGATATCGCCGCCATATGCCTATCTATCCCCTCGTGCAATGGGAAAGTCAGAGTCAACATAGTTCGGGAAACTGCGGGGAAGGTTGCTCGCCAAGACATCGTCGTCTTGTGCCTACGTATCCTCGTCTAATACAAGAAATTAGAGCAAACGTAGTTCGGTCTGACACGACCACTGGTTGGTTCAAGTGTTTTAACTGAGTAGGGTTAAATAGTGGTTCCAGCAGTTAGGGACGATGCCTGTTTGCGGTAGAGCCAAGACTTAACACACTCTTTCTGAAAATGATTTTCAATTAATCCCAAAGGATAAAAAAGGTTTGATGTTTTTGTTTTGTGTTTTTTAAGCAAGAAGTGAATTGAGTTAAGTTTGTAACTCATGTTGCACTAAATACTATGACTTGAGAGCGAATACGTCGCATATTGCCCAAAGGGAATACACTAAACACTCTAGACAGATTGAGAGGCGCCCCCCCCCCCCCCAACTATCATTCCTCAAGTAATTAAGGCTCGTAGCGTAAAACATTTATGATCCTTTATTAGACGTTTTGAAGTGTTTAGGAGATGAGAAGAGAAAGACACAGACTAAAGGGAAAACTGAACCCTAATGTTATCATGCACAATGCTCCTAAAGTTGGGATCAAGAGGGGAAAAACCTATCCTAATGTTATCATACAAAGGATTGAACACCTAATGTCTCTCCTACTCCCATCTTAAACAGAGGGACTAGGAATCCTAAGGGGATCATGGCAAAAACTAAGTAAACACAAGATAATTCAATCACAGATGAAGTGGAAAAAGGAAAGGACTTGACTTAAACAAATCAAAAGCAATGCAAACATGAGATGTGAGATGCAAAGAAGAATACAAGACTCAAAAGATGCAACAAAGATGAAGCAAAAGGTTCAAACAAAAGAACTTAAACAAGTCAAAAAGAGTGAGATAAAATAGGAGAAGTTACAACTCCTACAACCATTCAAACATCAATCACTATAACCAAATTTAAACACAAAGAAAGACCAAAAGGCCATGATCAAAAAGGGAGGTGGGAGAAATAGGCTTGGGCAACAAGCAACATGCAAAACATCTCAACCAAACCACCCAAGTTGACCATGTAAAAGAAAGGAGCAAGACAAAGCAAGAGGAAAAACGTCATTCAAGGCGAACTCAAAGTATGAATGTGAATACCAAATCACCTTGAATGATGATCAAACTTCAAAGGGAAGGAGTGAAACACAATGTAAATGCTTCAAATCAAAGTTGAAAACAAAACACAAACATCATCTAAGTCATGGCAAATGGTGGAAACAAAGCTCCATCACCAATTCAACACTTAGAAACAAGTGGAAATGCCTAACTTTTAAGTAACTTCTGAAACAAGATGCACAAATGTATGACCTAAAAAATGGAAAACCAACACCTTGATCAAGTCATAAACAAGTAACAACGCTCACAAGATGCACATGGGATCATTAGAAATCATTTCCCAAAGAAACTAGGTCAAGCTATCTTGTATGAACACCTTCAAAAGTAACTTGACATGTAAGGTTCACCAAAAATGGAAGGAATGCTCAATAAATGTCAAATAAAATGAAACTCACCTCAAGGCATCACCAAACAATTCAATTGTTAAGGGTTCTCCATCTTATCGAGGGTTTATCGAGGGACATGGAAAACCAAACTCAAAGTCAACTAGAAAATAATCAAACATGGACCAAAACCACCTTCAAAGATGCCTCAACCCCTCACTTAGGTGAGGGAGAAACCATGGTCATAGGGGGTAAAAATTAGGGCTTACATGGTCAAGATCAAATAAGGTATGAACCAAAATACACATCACATTGTAAATTCAAAATAAAATAAGAAAATAAATGGAAAATAAATATAAAAATATTAGAAAATTAAATAACATGTCAAACTGACAGGAAAATATTTTTGGGAATCTTTATAAGTTCAAGAACTAATTTTAAAATAATTAAATGGAAACTAGAGATAAAATGAAATAAAAACAAAGAAAAGCATGAAGGGTGCATTCAGTAAAAAGCAAGTGAACTGAATCATGTTAAAATGCGCGCTTGGGCCAAATAAGTGGGCGTGTGAATAGCAAGTGAAACAAAGCCCAATCCATACTGAAATGCCATGCTGGGATTCATTAATTGACGTGGCGCTCAGCCACGCATGCTGGAAAATGAAAATCCAACAACACACAACATTTGAATTTAAAACAATGGCTGTTTTCATGGAGAATTGAAGGAAAATAGTTGGAACATCACAAACTGAAACTTCACAAAACTCAACCAAAATGATGTGAAAACATTGCCAACTTGAGTATGGCTTCAGATGTACTCAGCATGCTCCTATTATGTGCCTAAAATGATAAGAAAAAGTTCAAGAAAATACTTAGTCGAGTATGTCCACTGCTTCTTCTATGCTTGCTGAAACACCACCAAAAGATGCAGAATGACTCCTTGAAACTTGTAGAAGCTTGAGCTAAGCTTGAAAGGCCTTGGATCTCCTTTAATCTTTCAAACCAGTTTGAACAGGTATGAATCAAAGTGCTCACAGTTGGCTTTTCTTGCAAACAGATGGTAGAGAAGGTTATGGTGAAGATGATTTGAGAAAAATCTTGATGAAATGCTCAAGGAGTTGTGTGTTTCGAAGGAAACTTTCAGAGAGAGCGAAAATGGCTAGGTCTAATTTTCACTCAAAATGGAGGCTCTGCCTGCTAGGGCTTTTTCCTTTGGCTTATATATGAAGTAAAAGTGAGATTAAGGGTTTTAACTGTGGTGAAAAATCAAGCGTGACAGATGTGGTGATCAAAGGAAAATTTGAGCTCAATGGTGGAGAATGAGCCATGCACGAATTACCTTGCACTTTAGGTTGTTTGCTTGAGTGTAAGGAGAAATCAGAGGGAAAGTGTGAGGGTCAGAGTAGTGGCTGCTTGTCCCTTTCCTTCTTTGGGTAAGAATTTTCAAAATCATACCATCATGGTACATGTCTTGTTGGCCTCATTTTGGCAATGTTTTGGAGTGAAAATTTGTTATTTCATGCGCATGATATGGACAATGCTGCAAAGCTCAATTGAGAAACATGCCCAAAATACTTATGGATCATGCCTTGAAATGTTTTCCAAACCACCATCTTTGAACCATTGTAGCTTGATGCACAAGGCTCCTCTTGATTGGAACTTGGGCTCAAATGAAAGATTGCATGGCAAGGAACAACTTTGATGTTGAAGAAATCTTAGTTTACAACTTGGAATATCATGAAAATTGAGATTGAAAGTCGTGACATAAAATATGCCTTGAAATAACTTAGAAAAATTCTAAGTTATGAGTTTTGATCCATTTGAAACCCCAACTTTGAACTTCCATATCTTGAGCTTCAAGCATCACATGAGAGACTTATAGTAATGGATGGAAAGCTTGGAACAAGGCCTACAACTCTCATGTGGGACAAAATTCCATTTGGCAACAAGAAATTGATGAAAATTGGCTTGGAAGCTTGGTCCAAAAATCTGTCCAAACTTGTTAACTTTGATGTCTTTGAAAACCCTAACTTTCAAACATCATAACTTGAGCTTCAAGTATCACATGATGATGAAGTGGTACTCAAAAGAAAGCTCGGGATGTGAGGAACAAGTTTTATGTTGGACAAACATTCATTTGAAACCATGATCATTAAGAAAAATGGCTTGGAAAGTGGCTGGTTTACACATGGAACTTTCCATAAATGGAAAGTCTCTAAAACCCTAATTTTCCAAAAGTGGCAAGTTTCACACTTCTTGATTTTTCATGATCCCTTTGACATTTCTAGGTCAAATTTCACCCATTAGTCATATTGAACTTAAGGAACATGATTTTGACCTTAAAAAAGTCATGAGTTGAGTTTTTTCCTGCACAGTTGAGTTTTCCCCAAATCTCCTGATTTGCAATTGACCGATCAATTGGAGCTCTTTTGGTTGAAATTGATGATCAATACTCTTCCTCTAAGCACTTTGAGACATATGAAAAATCATGGAACCAAGTCTTTCTCCAAGAAACAAGTCTAGGCTGATTATATGTGAAACCCTAATTTCAAGCCCTTTATCTAGGGCTTTTGCAAATGAATTGAATGACCATTCCAACTCCACAATAGCCTCTAGGGTACTCAACAACTCTTTACCCCATGCTCACACCAATGATCTATTGAAAAATCCTTTGGTGGTTCTCAAACAAGGAACTATAGCACACCTCTCCTCTCAAGGAGCTTTGACAACCTCATGATAACACCACACACTTAATGACTTGTACCAATGCCTTTGCTTAAACTTGAAGCCAATAAGACTCTCCTCTTGGATGGAACACAAACAATCTTGATCCCCTGTTAAAGACCATGCTATGCAAATTCAAGATGCTAACAATAAAAATGAAACATAAGCCAAAGCAAGGAAAGAGGTTGGTCAAATTTTGGGGTACAACACCCAATAAGTACCGATTTGGTTCTTTGAAAGGTTTGCGTACCTTTCCTCTCCCCAACGGATCCAAAATTTCACCAACAGGCATCTGTTTGGTTCTGGGGAAGGATTTATCTTTCAATTCCTCAGGAGAGATGTATTCCCCAAGCAGAGATTTGTTTGCTTTTCCCCAGTAGAAGTAGAATTTCTCACAACACCCCAGCAGATCGAGGTTATCATTCCCCAGCGGTGATGGCGCTTTGTTTTATTTTTATCACCTTGACTTTATTCTTCTATAGGAAGAGTTGGTTAGTTAAAGATCAACCATGATTCCTTCATTCTCCATCCAGGGTTAGCCATGGTTAGAAAGTTCCTTTCTCTCCAGCAGTAATATTGGTAATAGTTTGGAAGTCTGAGATTTCTAAGCTCTTTCCCCAATAACATCGTTGAGTTCCCCAATTAAGGATGTCGAGCTCGTTTTTCTACGATCTTTATTCGTCGGCAACACCGCATCTCAACCTTTGCCGCTACATAACATGATATCAAGCATCATGTTGAATAACATAGAATATTCATCATAGCATACTTCCATTTAATTGATTTATATCCCCAGCGAATCTCAGCCAAATCTTGCTCTTGAGAAAATCTTTACCTTTGTCCCCCCATCAGTCACCGTCGCCAAATCTTTTGAGCTACTCTTTTATTTAATCTCCTTCCACCTCGAATAATCGAAAAGTTGGCGCAATTCGAACATTCAGGTCCAAGAAGATTAAATAGGGGCAGTTGTCGTAACCCGAAATTTGACCTCCCTTTTGCTTTTTGCATAAACACGATCATTTGCATCATTTGCATATGCATTCACACTTTTTTTCTGTGATTTTTTATTGCAGGAATATTCAAGTTTTCTAAGCCTGATTAATCACATCCTCTCAAAGATATCGCATCACCAAAACAAGCACAAAAGGAAGGTTTCTATGCATATTCATCAAAGCAAAAGGTCGAAAGTCGAAACCGTGGCTGCAACACCATTTTGCAAGCAAAATATGCAAATTTTGCCTGTGGTAATCGATTACCACTTTAGGGTAACTGGTTACCCTGTGCAAAAATTCATTTTTTGCTGCATTTTGTGTGACAACACTTTCACTCTACCATTTTAAGGTCTACATTGTTCTAGCATTATGTGGTACATTCTAGACATCTCTAGACACTTCAAGATGTTTGCTCCAATACATCAATTGGGATTAAGACCACCATGTTACTTCATTCCCAAGCATGTGAGCCCTTAGATTCAAGTTTACATTGGGATGGTTATCGAGACAACTATCTAACTAGCTGAGTTAACCTCCAACTCAGTGAGTTGAGGCTAACTAACTCCAAGGCTAGTTCCAATGTTACATCCAGAGCTCACTCTGAAGCAAAACTCTATATAAGAAAATCATCACCATTTCAAATGAGGATTCAATCATTTTCTCAATTTCTACATTCTTCACTCTCAATTCTCTCACATTCTCCCTGAATTTTCTACAATATTTTCACATTCATCTTCATCCTCTACCAAAAACCCTCACAAAAGCTCAATTTCCACCATTAGAGTGTAACAATCTTCACATCAAAATTGTTATTCTTTTGATCTAAACCTCATTCCACCATATTCTTACTTGGATTTATGGGTTTACAGTAGATTCTTCTCCAATTCAAGTAATCATCTTAAGGTTCTTCGGTGTAAATCGGTATTCTGAGCATTTATTGCATTTTCATCGATTTTGCTACGATTTGATCTCAAGCTTGGAATTCTCTGATTTTCTTTGCTTATTTCTCATCACATAGCAATAGCAACAATCACCAAGGCAATCCTCCGCCTTGTAGGTTAGTAATTCGCACTTGATTTACTATTTTGATCACTTTCACGCGTTTACGGTGTAGTTCGATCATTTTTCGGTGTGGATTGATCATGTGATTGTTTGATCTTTGATCTTCATGTTTAATGCTTTCAATTGAAGTTTAATTGATGCCTAAGTGATTGTGAACTTCATTTTTCGTGCTCAAATATTAATCATAGCATGTGGATGATTGGGTAAGTGTTTTGGTTGCTGAAAGTGCTTTTTCAAAAGTTGTTTCTGCCATTGTTACAGTGGTAACCGGTTACATATATGTGGTAATCGGTTACCCTTCACAACTTTCATGTGAGTTTTCCATATTTAAGCAGGTAACCAATTACCTGCATGTGGTAATCGGTTACTACAGTGACAAAATGTCGTTTTGGCCTATTTTCAAGCTTGTTTGTTATTCTTTCCTCATGTAACTTTCATGGATTGATATGCTTAATATTTGTGGATGTTTTTTGAGTTGTTTACCTTTTTTTAGGCATACATTCAAAGTTTCAATGTGCGTTTTTTCGATTCTCGATTATTTGTATTTTTAACATTGTATGATCATGATCATTCTTGCATATTCTTTAATCACATGCTACATAATTTGTGATGCATACTAAATCACATGTGGTACTTTTTTACACTTCTATTCATGTTTTCATTAAGTTTGTTCCTCATTGGAATTAACTTAAGCTTGTACAATCAATAATTCATCCTTTGCTTCAACAATTTTTCATCCCTTTGAAAAATTGTTAGCATCTTCCCCTGTTGATAGTTTAATCGAAGCTTCATTTTGATTAGTCGATCCTTCCTTTGCCTTCTCCTTTAGATCGTCTAGAGCTTTGTCCTCTCTTTTCCCCATTGGATTTGAAGATTCGCAATGCATTGGAGCACTGTACAAACTTGGCGCCGTTGTGCTTCCCATTTTGTTTCTCACACCGCACTTTGGTGTTAGACAAGGAATGAGAGTGGTGAATTCCTGCACTCATTCTGACTATTTTGGGTAGGGGAGAATGACCCTGTACCGAGAATAGTCACCTCTATCTCCTTACTATGGTATCCCTACTTTCTCCAATCGAGTCGATCCTTGATCACTTGCACCCTTATCTCCTTTTTGGAAGTAACTCTCACCTTTCAATTTATAACTTTTTCTCTTTAGGCCAATCCATTCTTGGTTCCCCAGATATTTATAATCACTTCTTTCCTTGGCTATTCAATTTTTCTTTGGTTAAAGTCAACTCTCTTCTTCCCTAGCAAAGTCAGTCTTTCTTCTTCATTTACACAGTCATCCTGTTAAAACCTAATCCCCATCAAAGGTTGCAACCTTTTCTTGGTTCTCTCTCCTTTATTTTTGGTTAATCACTTCCTATCAGTTAAACACCAGTCATCTTTGCCTCAGTTAATCATAGTCTGCCTGTTAATACTGAGCTTTCTTTGGGTTAATCGCCTTCTTCCGGCTAATTACCCGATCTTTGGTTCAAATACTTCCAGCTTTGGGTTAGTAACATTTTTTCGGTTCGAATACCCATTTTCTTTGGTTAAGTACTGTTTGTTCAGTCAGTGTACCATTCTTTGGGTCCCAACTGTCGCTTGGTTCCATACCCGTTCTTTGGGTCACAACCGTTGCTTGGTTCCATACCCGTCTTTAGTTGATCATTGTTTATCGGTTAAAACCAGTTCCTTTCTCCTTCCGATTAACCACTATTTATCAATTCATATACCGATTTCCCCTCAGGGTTAAACACCTCCCTTTGGTTCAATACTCTCTTTCTCCTGGTTCGTCACAGTCCGTCTGTTGACACCAACCTTTTTGCTCTCCCCACAAAGTTTTACTCTTATCTTTCTTTGGTTAATCACTGCTTACCAATTAATGAACCGAGTCCTCCATGGATCTTACCTTTATTTTGATTCTTGTCCTTTACTCCTTTTTTTCTCGGCCACGTCGCCATTCTTTCATTTTCTCCCCAGTGGAGTCATCTCTTTTCTTCTACATTCCCTGACAGAGCTCTTACCTTGCTTCTCATTTCCTCAGTAGAGTTTTCCTTTGCCTTTTTCTTGGTTTTGACACCATTCATTTGCATTCCCCAGTTAGGTCTTGCTTTCTCTTTTAGCTCTAGGCTTTGACGCCGTCCTTGTTTTTCTTTCTCAACGTTAGTTCTCTAAACTATGTAGGCTCTGATTTTCTCATTGCACTATGAGGGTACGTAGGCACAAGATTGCGAAATCTTGATGAGCCACCTTTCTCCATCTTCTTCTATTATTCTATCTCTCTGGTCCGTCCAGATCCTCTTCTTTTCCTTGGTTCCTTGAACTACGGAGCTCTGACTTCCTCATTGCACTATGAGGGTACGTAGGCACGAGGTCCCCAATCCTCTACGAGCACTTTCTTTCTTTTTCTTTTTCTATTTTCTTTCCTTTTTAGCTAGAATCCTTTAGATAGATAACCCATCCAAGCCTAGAAGTAAGCGAAATGGTTCCTGTTGGGTACGACGGATGCTTAAGGTGCTAGCACCTTCCTTTCGCATAACCGACCCCTTTTCCCGTTTCTCTTTCCTTGGGTTTTATCGATATTTTCTCTATCCTTTGGGACTAAATAAAGTTCGGTGGCGACTTTGTTGTCTCTTTGAGTGTGCGATTCACTCAGGTGTAATCCCACTAGCTTTACCATCCTTCAAGTGACTCTTGGGAAACAACATTTGGAATTTGTTTCTTATTATACCCTTCAATGGATCTATTCCTTAAGCTATAAAAGGAAAACTTTGAAGCAATTGAAGGTGGCTAGCTAATCAAGAGAAAGGTGAGCTAGAAGAGGCAGAGAGAATAAGAGTGAGCCAAAGAGAAGAAAAGCCAAGCAAGGTGAAGCTAAGCTAAACCAAGCAGAAGCTAAGCTGAATGCTCAAAAAACGTATGTGCAAAGACTGCACAAATCTCTTAGAGATAATTTTAAGACAGTTTTGTAGATTAGCAAGGAACTTTTATTCATATCTTGTTATAAGCAATTTTATGTTATTGTACTTAAACTTGTGCAATCTTCTTATCTAGAAGAATCTTCTTATACACATATTTGTAATCAACAGTGGTTGAATGTTCCTTGAGAGACTATAGTATAGTCAGAATTCTCAAGAAGATAATGGAGGTTATCCATTGTAGTTTTCTACAAGGACGGTTAGTCTAAGTTATGTTTTGCAACAAGGTCGGTTAGACTTGTTATAACTTGTGTAACCTTTCAAGATTATTGAATTAAGTCCTTTTGAAGGAGAAATCACCTTGGCGGGTGAACTAGAGTAACTTTGATAATAGTGAACCAGGATAAAAATAATGGTGTTCTATTTATTTTTATTCTTATTAACTATGATGTTTGAATTTGGAAAAGAAAATTAAATTTGGTGAAACCCAACTTAACCCCCCCCCCCCCCTTTCTTATGTTTCTCTCCCCTTCAATTGGTACCAGAGCTCTAGTTCAGGTATTGATAGTTATCAAACAGTTAACCGTGTCAGATAAAGATCCATATGATCTTTGAGAAACACTTTGGTGTTTGATTTCCACCTCATATCGTTTCAGTCTCAAATGCTAGAAACATCTGCATTATCGTTTCATTCATCATTGATGGTGAATAGGTTGAGTACTGGAAATATAAACTAGAAAGGTTATCTCTAGGTTGTGTTACTAATCCTTGGAGTTAGTAATTGATGATTACATATCCTTCTCTAATGATGTTGGCGAAAAGATTGAAAGTAAATCTGAATGATCAGTTGAAAAAGGATGACAATAATCATTAAAAAACAAGATTCCTTATTTACTCAAAGTCAATTCTTACTGAGTATGAGATGTTTTTAAATAAAGACTGCTAAGTTTTACTTTCTCAGAATGACTCATTAAGAACTCGTTTAACTCAAGGAAAAAAGACTCATCAAGAACTCGTTTATCGAGTTTTCAAACCATGGCTGCGGGACTTAGAGTTCTAAACATATGTTCTTTCTTCGTTAAATCTCTTGAAAAAGACTATTAGAACCTTGCCATCCAAATGGAAGTTTATGGTAATCACCTGAGCATGTAGAAGATCTGCAACAACGCTCTCCAGAAGAACTGGCGAGTTCATTTTGATAAGTCATGAAGATTAAGCTAAAACCGTATAACTCATATGAGAGGAAATTTGTTATCCTTAAATCTATCAGAAGATCAAAAGAAGACCTGAAGTTCATCATCTAAAGAGATTGAGGATTTCGAAGAAGATGAAGTTAGACTGTCACTTCATTCCAGAAGGACTAATCATCTTTAGAATAAGAATCATTTGCAACAGACTCAAAGGAACTAGTTATTCTGCTAGTTGTTTCGAGTTTACCTTAAGCCAAGTAAAAAGCTTTGATAAGCAAGAAGAAAAGGATAAAGGTAACAAGGGATGATTCTGAGTTCTTAGAAGATGACATATATGAAGAACAAGCTAACGTAGCATTGTTGGCTAGCATTAGAATATATGATAAAGAAGAACCCTCCAAAAGATAAAGTAGTTTCTGATACTGCAGGAACTATCTTTGTTTCAGGAGTTCTTAGTTGTGTAGTTAAAGCACGGGCCTTGTTACCAGGATTCTAACTGGTTGCACAGATTGAAGGTACATATTCCAAAGCATGTCACTTAAGGTTACAAGCAATGGTTTTCGAAGGTGATCAAAAGGAAAAGAATCATTGGCTTCAAAACAGTTAGCCTTTGAAGTTTTTGTACACTGATATATCTGAACCAGTGAAATACCACGGTATGAAGTATTAGATCAATTACTGTTAGTATCTACAAGATAGACATAGGTGAAGGATCTTGACACAAGGATGAATCTCTCTGTATTCTCTACCTTCTATACTCAAAGTGCATATATGGAAGTATACGATTATTCAAGATCAGAAATAATCTTGGTCATCAGTCTGAAAATAAACACCTTGAGAAGCTATTTGACGAGAATGAGATCTTCATGTCCTAGTTATTTGCAACTAGATACATATGTAAAAGGAATAACAGGATCTTGAAAAGAAATGGCTAGAATCATGATATATGAGATTATCATGACAACGCATTTCTAAGGAGTTGTAGCATGCTATTTAGAACATAATTCTTTTCAGATCTATTATAACGCATCATGATTAGAATGCTCAAAAGGTTACAAAGTACTTAGAGTTGAAGTACTTCTGCCAATGAATCAAATAAACGCCAGACTTGATAATAAGCCTTGCAGTCAAAAGCCAAAGCTTGTTGAAAGACTGAGAGATCTGGAGATTACCTTTTTTTAGATGCTGAAGGTAATAGAGCTGCTAAAGAAGTACAAGATGAAGAAATTAGAAGATGCTCAATCAGAAACAACCAGAAGTTGTCACAGTACTTACCTCACTGAGAAATCTTAGACAAAAATCTCTACTTTCTGAAGTACTAATTCTGGGTGATAAGACTAAGCCAGTAAGAACAAGATCAACATTCAAACCCTCTGAAGAATCATTTTATGGTCTAATGTTCATGAAGATATATGCATCTATTGAAAAAGAATGTCGGGTCAAAGATTGAGCTCCGGTGACGCAAGAAGAATTCAACCAGTTCTCTAATTTTATCACGTTTGGCATTCTATGCTCAGATTTGGGAACTAGTTGTTTGAATCAAGTGGATTTTTCTATAAATAATCCATCGTGAAGATAGAAGCATCTGACATTGAGCAGAAGATTTAGGAGATAACTCAGTTCCCTCTGATTATCTAGATACAACAAACATCAGGAGAGATGTTTCATCCATCAGAATGAGAAGACTAAATAAGCTATGAACATGATCTTGTCTTCGTGCAAGATTCAAGGACTCCCATGCATCTCATTTGATATTTGAAGAAAGGAAGAAGTTATTATGATGTTAGTTTCTGAGGATAATTTTATCTAACGGTCCAGCTAGAGACAATCATTAATAACATCCTCAACTGCAGAAGTTAATTGCGTGTTAATTTTGAAGAAGCACCTACATCTTCAAGATATAGAGTCAACTAGAAGACTACCAAATAATTTAGAGTAACACTTTGCTAACTCTTACTACTTTTTACTTAATTGTCTAAGAATCTATTTTTATATTCTAGGATTAAATTTTGAGATTTTTTTCAGAAAGGAACTATTTCTTAAAACATTTTTTATACAATCCTTTCTTATGGTTGTTATCTATTTCAAAGTTCCTTACTGAAAAATAAACTTGTTCTCATTCCAAAACATGTGAACTCGGTTCTATGTCCAGAAGGAAAAGGAATATCTCATAATATATGTCTTATAGAATAGATGAATAAGTTTTTAATGCTTGATTCGTAGCGTCTTGCTTCTGAGATCTGAAGCTTCTGAAAAGTGGAAGTTCTCATGTATCTGAAGTATCCAAGGTCAGAATGCTCTAGTGAGATTGCTTTTTGTCTCTTGGAAACTGAAGATTTTACTTCATTAACAAGTTTCCAGAAAAGTGAAGAGGTTGCATTATTATAAAACAACTTTCTTTTAATGAACGTCGCTTCGTACTTAACATGACACTTTAGGAAACGAGATTTTTCTTGAGATTAAGTTATTAATCTTTTCAACTTACTCTGTGTCAGACTTTTGCTCTTCTCTAGTTATTTTAATCATTGCAAAGTCTTCCATTTATACTCACTCACTTCACGTCACACACTTTTGTTACAATTGTTATCAATTTGTAGAATTTATTTCTTTAACACATTGTCAAGATAGTGTAAGGGTTGTGATTTAAAATAAAGCTATTGTCTGTTCAAATCAATCCTCGCACTTGATACGATGTGATAGGTGTAACCCGGTGAACTGACTTTAAACAATGTTGCGGATAGCAAGAGTCGCCACCGACTTTTATTTTATCCATAAGGAAAGGTTATAAAAGAACAGGAAAGACCTTAGAGAATATTTTGGGTCCGGGGGGTAGGTTATGAAAAGGGAAGGTATTAGCATCCTTTTCATCCATGGTTATCCATGGGCTCTTAGGTACTTAAGCTCACTTTTGAATTGTTTTGAAATTGTAGTGTGTGAATAGAAAATTTTCAGAATAGTTAATAAATAATCCATGTAAGGATGTGTTAAGAACTTGTTTGAAAACTTGTTGAAAATTTGTTTAAGTGCGAAACAATTTTGAAGTGAGCAAGCACCTAGGAGTAACCTACCCTAATGTTTAAAGGTTTTTCTTATTCTTCATTCTTTCCTTTAGTAAGACTATCCCTACTATAATGGAGTAGGTAGTCCTTACTTTGGATGTTAAGGGGTATGTGAGGGACAATTTGACTTTGAAGGCCATTGTGGGATGTAATAAGCACATATAAGGGACCATCATCATTTTTCGAAAGGGACTTGATTCTTAAAGGCAACCATAAGGGACTTTGATGATTTTTTTATTTGAGGGACTTGCTTTATACACCCCACTTAACCATTATTCGTAGGCAACTTGAGGGATATCCTTAGGAAGTGAGACGGCGATTAAAATCGACTTACGTGTGTGACGTGTTTATTTTAATTATCTTTATTTAAAAGTGATCTAAATTTATTTTAATATTACATACATGTTGTTACACTCCCTAATTACTAACCATAATAATAATTAAATAATTAAACAACTTTACATCCAAGAAACAATTACAAAATAATAAGCAAAATAATTAAATAGCAAAGATAAATAAAATATAAATAAGCAATAATAAATAATAAAGGGGGTTAATTCTAAGTTTACTCGGCAAGACATCGCATCTTGTGCCTACGTATCCTTACGGGAGTGGAATCAGAGTAATCGTAGTTCCCCTCAAAAGGGAGGTTAGAGACTTCTTGACTGTGGTCAAGGTCTCAAGGGGAATAAACGCATCTTAAGGACACGCTTACGCGGAGTGTAGAAACTCCAAATCTCTACGTTGAATTGTTAAGTTGTAATTAGGATTAAATTAGGGATTCCATGGCGGGAAACCCTAAAATGAGCGCGGCGGCTCTTTGACCTAATGCTAGGGGTAAAATTGTAATTTTGCCTGCGGCGAGGCATTTGTGAAAATTAGGGTTTGTAGTTTGTAGTTTTGAGGATTTGAAATTGAATGTGTGAAGTTTTACGGACTATTGGCGCGGCGGCCAAACAGTTAGACCTAACCTTCGGATGTGTGCAATGTGACAGAAATAATAGTAAACGCGTGAGATAATTGAATCATGCAAACAGAGAGATAATGTCATAATTTAAACCATGCAAGCAGAAATTTAAAGGCAGAATTTAAAGAGCGATTGTTAAGTTCGCGAGGTTACATGAGAGGAGCAGATACAATATGATAATGAAATTTGAATTGAACAATAATAAAATAAAATAAATAACGGTTCTAGTTATTATTTTAAAAAAAAGATTTTAGTTATTATTTTAAATTTATCTAAAAAAAAAAGTTTTTCTTAAAAATAATAGGTTTTCATATTAATTTGGAAAAGATGTTAATGTTATTTATTTTAAAAAACAGATTTTTATATTATAACAAATTTTAATAAATTAATGATAACAATAATAATAATAATGGTAATAATAATGATAATAATGATAATAATAATAAATAATGATAATAATAATAATAATAATAATAATAATAATAATAATAAAGCAATAATGAATTTTAAATGTGCCAAATAACCCAACAATGTTGCTAACGCAGAAATGCGCTCATCGCAACCAGATCTAAATCGGACGAAACAAAATTTATCGCAAAGAAAAAGAAATTAAGCAAAAAATAGTATTATTGCTCACACAAAAATGCGATCATCGCAACCAGATCGAACTAACACAAATGTCACGCGTCATGCACACAAATGTGCAAACATCGTATCGACATAATTCGATCAAAAATCTTATATATATAAACTCTAACAATTTAAAAAATTATATATATATAAACGTAACAGTAATAGATAAAGAAAAAGAAATAACGGTAATAGATGAAGAAAAAGAAATAACGGTAAAAGATGAAGAAAAAGAAACAACAGTAATAGATGAAGGAAAAGAAATAACGGTAAACGATGAAGAAAAAGAAACAATAGTAATGGATGAAGAAGAAAACTAAATAACGGCAAACGGCACTCACTCCTCTTAGGTTTTTTTCATTCTCCTCTTTTTTCCAACAAGGCAACACATGTATATACAGGGAACAAATTAGGGTTAACACCAAATTGTCAATAATGTCCCTAAAGCCCATTTTAAAGCCCAAACTAAATAATTAGTTAAGAAAAAATAAAATTTAAATAATTTAAAATAATTAAAATAAACTTAAAATAAAAACTAATAATCCTATTGATTCCTAAAATAAAAAATATTATAAAAAGAACAAAATTTTTTTCAATATTTTTTATTTTATGATTTTTTGGATATTTTTATGAATAATTTAGAAAAAAGTGAAAAAAATAATATTTTAAAAAATGATTTAATTAAAATACGAAAATAATAATTAAATAATAATAAAAAACTATTTTTGTTATTTTTTTAATGAAAGATAGAAAAATTTAGAGTAAAAATAATAAAAAACAAAAAAAATGACAAAGGTGAGATTCGAACTCTCAACCTCTCACACTCATAACTCCTTACACATGTCCTCCTGCCAATTGTGCCATTTTTACTTTTTAGAAAAAAAAATGCATGCCATATGATATTTACCTGCAAAAAGTCAAACGACTACACAAATTTGTTAGTAATTGATTAAATGCAATGAAATGCGACGACAAATCTTAGGGCAAAATTTGGGGTATTACAGTTATTATGATAATATTTCTCACCCAACCTCTCTTTGATGTTGGCAAAAAAAAATCATGAAGTTTGACTTTGGTTTGACCACAGTTGACCTCAGTTTGACCTTTTAACTGCATTGACTGCTTTTGACTTATCTGATCATCTGACTGAGCAAACTTTCGAGAAAAGTCTTGAAACTTGACATGGGGGTTCTTATACACATATAAGATGTTATGAAGCTCACTTGAAGTCTTGGAAGTCCATTTAGCCTGATTAAAGTCAAAACCCTAGTTTTGGATGCACTGCTTAGGAGGTGCATTGTCTGAGGGAATTGTCAACTCTTCTGACCAATTGTGAATTTTGCGAACCTTGTGAACCTTCTTGGAACACAAAGTCTTGCATTGTGAGGGCAAATTTTGGGGTGCAACAGCTGCCCCTGTTCAATTTTCTGAAACCTGAGGGGTTAGATTGGTATATTTGCCAGTCGTAACCTGGAAGGTTGAAGGGGATTGAACACAAAAGCCCAAAAATTTGCACTCACCAGTGCATGGAGTGATATTGATGGTTGGTTGAACATGATTGAGTGGGCTTAAAGATGCCACTAGGGGAAAGTTCTTCAGTAGTATAATGAGAACTGTCAGGAGTCTGGAGTAATACTGATGTAACAGCATGTCTTCATGAGGATAGAGCAATCAATAATGATAACCCTAAAGCAGTCTTGAAGTGATAAATCTGACCTCAGGAGGATAGAGCAATCAATAGCTCTAAAGCAGTCTTGAAGTAATAATGGCTTCAGGAGGATAGAGCAATCAATAGCTCTAAAGCAGTCTTGAAGTAATAGAATGGCTTCAGTAGGATAGAGCAATCAACAGCTCTAAAGCAGTCTTGAAATAATAATGTGATATGTCTTCAGGAGGATAGAGCAATCAATAGCTCTAAAGCAGTCTTGAAGTAATGATTTCAGGAGGATAGAGCAATGGATAGCTCTAGAGCAGTCTTGAAATAATTAGATGGCTTCAGGAGGATAGAGCGATGAATAGCTCTAAAGCAGTCTTGAAATAATAATGTGATATGTCTTCAGGAGGATAGAGTAATCAATAGCTCTAAAGCAGTCTTGAAGTAATGATTTCAGGAGGATAGAGCAATGGATAGCTCTAAAGCAGTCTTGAAATAATTAGATGGCTTCAGGAGGATAGAGCAATGAATAGCTCTAAAGCAGTCTTGAAGTAGTAATATGACCTCATGAGGATAGAGCAATGAATAGCTCTAAAGCAGTCTTGAAGTAATAGGATGATTTCAGGAGGATAGAGCAATCAGTAGCTCTAAAGTAGTCTTGAAGTCATGAGAGGCTATCAGGAGGATAAAATAACCCTGAGGTTACAATAAAGCAGTCCCAAAGTAATACGAAGCTCATCAGGAGGATAAAGTAATCCCAAAGATCATAAGCTTGTTTGTTGGATAATTAACCTGAAAACAAGGTAGCATTCTGTATAACAACATTAGTTTATGCTTTATGTATGCATGTATGACATGATGCACTTAGGTAATGTACTATAGACATATATGTTATGGTATGATGTAAATGATGTATGTATGCTATGACACTGCTGGAAGTGTCTGGATATCCTTGTATAACAACTGCTGGCCAAGGAAAATAAATCCCGATTCGTTGTTGAAGAATATAACCCTCCGTCTGCTGGGGATAACAAGGTATAGATAACCTCCCGTTGTTGGGGATAACAAGGTATAGATAACCTCCCGTTGTTGGGGATAGTAGGGTGTAGATAACCTTCGTTTTCGTTTGATAGTAGGATAAGTATAACATCCCGTCTTCGTTCATCGTGCCCTTATTGGAAAGTAATTTCCCGTATATCCGTATGAGGATAAAAGAGATGGATATAAATTCCAGGGGAGATTAGACTTTGTGAAAATGGATTAGTCCTACTGATGGTTTGTAACTGTCTTGTAAAGATGAACCGGCGAAGCTTCGTTGAAATCCTTCCCTCGTTCGTCCTTAGTAAATACTATTACTGCATTTTCATGCATTTCTGGTAAACATCAATCATATTAAAATCATACATGCGTTTCTGGTAAACATCAATCATATTCAAAGGCATACATACATTCAAACACAACCAATGGACGTTTCGCTTATGTAAATAGGGTAAAAGTGAATCTGGATTCAAAAGATGGAATTTATTTATATCAAAAGTGACCCATACACGGGTAAGTTTGTACAGGGAGACATAAACCCTAGTAAGAGAATTTTGTCATGAAGTTTTACAAAAAGAATCAGCTATGTGGGAAATAATCCTATTGAGTTTCAATTCTACTATTGCCACTCAAGTATCTCATCTTCTTGCTGTTGAGACGGAAACGATTGGATTGAGCTTTATCTGTTTGAGCTTGAGTAAGTAGTACAACTGGTTGCAGTTTCATGAGTGATCCAAACGAGACATAGTCATACGCTTTAATCCCTAACTTTTGCCTGGATTGCCCTTTCAGGTTTTCAATCCACCGGGATACCCTTTTTTGCCCAAGCCGCCTTTTCAGGTTTTCGACTTGCCGGGTGTACATCTTTTTATATATATATCCCTAATTTTTGCCCAAACCCTTTTGGTTTGCCGGGATGCCCTTATTTTTGCCTAGGCCTGTCAACCTAGCGGGTCTCTTTTTATGCGTAGTATTTTTTAACTATGTCTGCGTTTACAGGTTGTGGGAAGTCTTCACCATCCATTGTAGTCAGTATCATGGCACCTCCTGAGAACACTGTCTTGACTACAAATGGTCCCTCATATGTTGGAGTCCACTTGCCCCTAGGATCACCCTGTGGTAATATGATACGCTTGATTACCAAGTCACCAGCCTGATATACCTTTGGCTTAACCTTCTTGTTAAAAGCTTTGATCATCCGTTTCTGGTACATCTGGCCATGACAAACTGCTGCTAACCTTTTCTCATCAATCAAATTTATCTGGTCAAGTCGAGTCTGAATCCACTCATCTTCATCCAAGCCTGCATCCTTCATAATTCTCAAGGAGGGGATCTGAACTTCAATAGGCAGAACTGCTTTCATACCATAGACTAAGGAGAATGGGGTTGCCCCTGTTGAAGTACGTATTGTAGTACGATAACCATGCAGAGCAAATGGTAACATCTCGTGCCAATCCTTGTAAGTAACAGTCATCTTCTGTACAATCTTCTTAATGTTCTTATTAGCAGCTTCAACTGCCCCATTCATCTTTGGACGATACGGAGAAGAGTTGTGATGCTTAATCTTGAACTGCGTACAGAGATCAGTAATCATAGTGTTGTTCAGATTAGAGCCATTGTCGGTGATAATCCTTTCAGGGATATCATACCTACATATGAGATTATTCTTAATGAACCGAGCCACAACATTCTTAGTCACAGATGCAAATGAAGCTGCCTCTACCCACTTCGTGAAGTAATCAATAGCAACCAGGATGAAACGATGCCCATTAGAAGCAGTAGGCTTGATCTCACCAATCATATCAATGCCCCACATGGCAAAGGGCCAAGGAGCAGTCAACACATTCAATGGAGATGGAGGTACATGTACTTTATCAGCATAGATTTGACATTTGTGACATGTTCTGGAGTGTTGATAGCAATCAGCTTCCATGGTAGACCAATAGTAACCTGCTCTCAAAATCTTCTTTGCCATGGTATGACCACTAGAATGAGTGCCAAAGGTCCCATCATGCATCTCTTCCATAATTTCTGTAGCTTCCTTCTTATCCACACAACGAAGCATAGTTGAATCATGATTACGCTTATACAGAATGCCATTACTCAGAAAGAACTTAGCAGAAAACCTTCTCAGGAACTTCCTATCTTTGACAGATGCCCCTTCAGGGAACTCCTGAGCTTCAAGATAGTTTTTCACTTCATAGAACCAAGGCTTCTCCTCTGCCCCTTCAGTGTCAATCTCATTGCAGTATGCAGGCTTCTCAAATCTATCAATGGTAATCTTGGGAGCTTCATCATCCCAGCTGATCTCAAACATAGATGCCATGGTGGCCAATGCGTCTGCCAACTGATTCTCTCTTCGTGGAATATGTCCAAAAGTAATCTCTTTGACATGTGGGATCAAAGACAACACATGTTCTCTGTAAGGAATGAGATTATCATGCTTTGTATCCCAATCTCCTTTAATCTGACTTACTACCAGAGCTGAATCTCCATACACCTCAAGGAACTGAATCTTCATATCAATAGCAACTTGCATACCCATGATACATGCCTCATACTCAGCCATGTTATTGGTACAATAGCAACAAAGTCTGGCAGTAATCGGGGTATGACAACCTTCAGGGGAGCTAATCACAACACCAACACCATTACCATGTGCATTGGAGGCACCATCAAAAACCATAGTCCATCGGGATCCTTGTTCAGGTTCGTCATATTGTCCAGGTTCTTTGGTAACAGACATAATGTCTTCATCAGGGAACTCAAAATTCATTGACTGGTAATCACCTACTGCTTGATGAGCCAAATGATCAGCAACAACACTCCCCTTAATGGCCTTCTGAGTAGTATACTGTATATCATATTCCGTCAAGATCATTTGCCATCTTGCAATTCTTCCGGAGAGAGCGGGTTTCTCAAATATGTACTTGATTGGATCCATCTTCGAAATCAACAAGGTAGTATGGGTCAACATATACTGTCTTAGTCGGCGAGCAGCCCATGCCAAAGCGCAGCAAGTTTTCTCGAGCAGTGAGTATCTTGTTTCACAGTCGGTAAACTTTTTGCTAAGGTAGTATATTGCCTGCTCTTTTCGACCAGACTCGTCATGTTGCCCCAATACACACCCCATTGAGTTGTCTAATACTGTTAAATACATAATCAAGGGTCTTCCATCAACTGGTGGCATTAAAATTGGAGGTTCTAGCAAATATCTCTTGATTTCATCAAAGGCAGTCTGGCACTCATCATTCCATTCCATCACCTGATCTTTCTTCAACAACTTGAAGATTGGCTCACAGATGGTAGTTAATTGGGAAATAAATCTTGCAATGTAGTTCAATCGTCCCAAGAAACCTCTAACCTCCTTCTCAGTACGGGGAGCTGGCATCTCTCGTATAGCTTTCACTTTTGCAGGATCCACTTCAATACCTTTTCCACTGACAATGAAACCCAAGAGCTTTCCAGATCTAACTCCAAAAGTACACTTGTTTGGATTTAATCTCAACCTGTATTTCTTCAACCTCTCAAACAACTTGTGCAGATGATCAAGATGTTGTTCTTCATTCTGAGACCTGGCTATCATATCATCCACATATACCTCTATATCATGATGAATCATATCATGAAACAAAGCCACCATAGCACGCTGATATGTTGCCCCTGCATTCTTCAAACCAAATGGCATTACCTTATAGCAAAAGGTGCCCCACTGTGTCACAAATGTAGTCTTCTCCATATCTTCAGGTGCCATCTTGATTTGATTGTAACCAGAGAAACCATCCATAAAAGAGAATACCTTATGCTGAGCAGTGTTGTCTACCAGAATATCAATATGAGGAAGTGGAAAGTCATCTTTAGGGCTAGCCTTGTTCAGATCTCTGTAGTCTACACACATACGTACCTTACCATCTTTCTTAGGAACTGGTACCACATTTGCAACCCACTGAGGATAAGAAGTTACGGCCAAGAACCCTGCATTGAATTGTTTCATTACCTCTGCTTTGATCTTTTCTGACATTTCAGGACGCATACGACGAACCTTCTGCTTCTTTGGACGACAATCTTCTTTCACTGGCAAACGGTGAACCACAATGTCTGTATCCAACCCTGGCATATCTTCATAAGACCAAGCAAAGATCTCCACATAGTCACGTAGCATCTGAATCAACCTGCTCTTGACACTGTCCTCTAAATCAGCCCCTATCTTGACCTCTTTTCTGTTTTCTTCAGTTCCCAGATTCACAACTTCGACTGGCTCTTCATGTGGCTGTATAGCTTTCTCTTCTTGTTGTAACAACCTAGCAAGCTCTACAGGTATTTCACAATCGTCCTCGTTTCCGTCTTCAGTTTGATAGATCGGATTCTCGAAATTGTAATTGGCAATAGTAGAACTGTTATCAACTGGATCCAGAGTGGATGAGGATCTGCATTTTAGTGACGTGGGTGTGTGTAAGAACACATAGCTGATAAAGCAAAAATAAAAGAAAAAGAAAGACAAGGAACACAATATTTACGAAAACGAAACGTCCACTGATTTTATTGGATGAAGTATGCAAATGAAATGACATCCCGTAACAAGCATACCATTGTGCCCCGGGTAAGACACATGGCTTGAAAGTTTTATTGTTCCAAAAAAAACATAACACAGTAATAGTATTTACTCCTGACTAAAGGAGATAGGGATAACATCTTCAGCTTTCCAATTATTGAGTCCAGCACCCACAGTAGGAAAAATCCATGCCTCCAAGTTGTAGTCTTCATCTTGATCTCCCACAGCATTGATAACCCCTTGATTGGTGATACGAACAGCACGAGCACGACGAACAGCCTTCTGGGACTCTGCAGTGAAACCCAAACCAAACTTGTCAGACTTGTATGGAATATCAGGAAGCTGACCCCAAATAGTACAACCACCTTCTTCCACCACAGCTTTTGCATCATTGAGGGAGGCCATTGCCATTGTTGGAGGGTTTCTGATGACCACAGGAACCTTCTTCACAGCAGGAGGAGTCACACAATCCTTAACAGCCCAGGGAACCACTTCAAATGACTGACATGGAGTTTCAATGTATTCACCTTCTACTTCCAGATACTTGAAAGTGTTTACATGGCTGACAAAGTATTCTTCCTCTCCAAGGACAGTAACAACTTTTCCATTCACCGGATATCTCAACTTTTGATGTAATGTGGAGGTCACAGCACCTGCCCCATGGATCCAGGGACGACCAAGCAGACATGAGTACGAAGGACGAATATCCATCACATAGAATGTAGCAGTAAACACCTGAGAGCCAACCTTGATTGGAAGATCAATTTCCCCATGCACTACTCTTCTAGAACCATCAAAAGCCTTTACCACAATATTACTGGGCTTCAATACCGTATCTTCAGGACTCAGCTTGTTCAGGACTTCCTTAGGCAACACATTCAGAGAGGAACCATTGTCTATCAGCACATGAGACAGGGTAGTGCCCCTGCATTCAATTGAAATATGCAAGGCCCTGTTATGATCCCTCTTAGCAGGGGTCAAGTCAGCATCAGAAAATCCTAACCCGTTGTCATAGGTCAGGTGAGCAACACAATTCTCAAACTGGTCCACAGAAATTGCACTGGGTACATGAGCCATCTTTAGAAACTTGATCAATGACTTGGCATGAGCCTCAGAACATAATAACAGGGAGAGCATAGAAATCTTTGAGGGAGTATGCCCCAGCTGATCAACAATATCATAATCACTCTTGCGAATGATTTTCAATACTTCTTCCATCTGCTTAGAGAGGTCATCAGCAGCTGGCACATCAGTAGATACAGGCTCAATAACAGGACCCTTGCCCCGAGCATCAGTGGTGGAAGTAACAGCAGGAGTAACTGCACTCTTAGAAGCAACTGGAGGAGAGAAGACTCTTCCACTACGAGTGATCTTGCTAGATCCAGCAATATTATCAATGTCAACAGGCATATCAGGTAAAGGCTCCTGCTTGACACCATGGATGTAAACATCAGACCCATAGTGCCAAGGCACAGCTTTGTCAGATGTATAAGGAATAGGACCAGGAGTGGTAATGATCAGAGGAGCTACTCTGGCTTCAGCAACAACTTTCACAGGACCTTCAGCAGTAATCTTGATTGGGCCCTGATGAGTGATTTTAATGGGACCCTTTGAAGTGATTCTTAGTGGTACTTTGTCAACCATGTCAACTTCTTCAATCTTCTTACCCCGAGTCAGATGATCCACCATACTTTCTACAGATGCTGGTCTTCTTTCAAACACTATAGTATATTTATCCATGAGACGTTGAATCCCATCTCTCAAAACGAAGCAACTATCCGGCTTATAGGTACAATATAGACAATCTTCATGACAACCTGGAAAGATCCCAGCTTGTACTAACCTCTTTTTGATAACAGACAATGGTGTGCTCAACTCCATAACTGAATAGACATGCAGATCTTCATCAACATCTTCATCAATGGCGTTGACAGTCTTCTCGTGATTTGGCATTGGAGCTGTAATCACATTTGGAGTACCTGGTGGATCAAACTCAATTTCTCCAGCATCAATCATATCCTGAATTTTGTTCTTCAAGACCCAGCAGTTATTAGTATCATGTCCTGGACAGTTTGAATGATATGCACATCGTGCATTGGGATTGTACTTGGGAGAGGTAACATTGGGATTCTGAGGAGCCCCCCTCAGGGTAATAAGTTCAGCCTTCAACAAGTGTTGCAATGCCTGAGCCATTGACATGTTGATCTTCGTGAACTGTCTTCTAGCCCTCTGTTGGTTGCCTTGAGGCTGCTCTGTTGTTGCAGGAGTTGGATTTGAAATATGAACTGCACTAACAGACTGATGCCTTCTGTTACGATCAGGCTGACCATACACAGCATTAGATTCTTTCTTCCCAGTGGGAGGCTTCTTTGCAGCACCTGATGAAGAAGTGCCCACTTGGATCTTACCACTCTTGATACCATTCTCTACTCGCTCTCCTGTCATGATCAACTCAGTGAAGCCAGATGATGAGCTTCCAATGAGATGACTATAAAACGGACCATTCAGCGTACACATGAACATATCAACCAACTCCCTATCAGTCAAAGGGGGTTGAACTCTTCCAGCTAAGTCTCTCCATTTCTGAGCATACTCCTTAAAGCTTTCTTTGGCACCCATAGACATGCTTTGAAGCTGCATGCGAGTGGGGGCTAAGTCAGCATTGTATTGATACTGCTTGTAGAAAGCTTCAGCAAGGTCATTCCAATCTCTGATGTTGACACTCTCCAACTGATAATACCACTCTAGCTGAGCTCCAGATAAACTCTCTTGAAAGAAATGGATCCACAACTTTTTATCAGCAGTGTGGGGTTGCATTCTTCTGACATAAGACCTCAGATGCAATTTGGGACAAGAGACCCCATCATAGACAACAAATGTAGGAACTTTGAACCCAATGGGTATGACCACCCCAGATATCAAGCTCAAATCCTCAAAATCCAGCCCAGATGATTTCTGTAATTCCATAGCATCCATTCTATCCACCAGCATCTTGAATTTGTCTTCGTTAGGCTCATGGTAGTAGTTAGCCTCAGAATCAGAGTCCCCCATAGTGTTGTGGAGACTGCCTCTCTCCTGCTCAGATTCTTCAGATTCATAGTCTTCAACATGTTCCTTGGTCTTGACAGGACCTTTGAACCTTCTTCCCATGTTGAGCAACCCAGCAGACTTTCTAGCCTTCTTAGTCTTCTTGGCCAGCAGTGTCTTCAATTCATCCTGCCCCTTGGATAGGTTCAGGATCAGCTCTTGGAACTGTGCATTCTGTGCCTGGAGATCCTTAACTGATTGTTCAAGAGCCATTGCTGAAATAAACAGCGAGAAGATGAGAAACCTGTGCACAATTATAAACCTGTGATGCAATGATATGGGAATGCATATGCAATGTTTTCAAGGACCGCAGGATTTAAATTTGCTTAAACAAACAAGAAAGTAACTTTTTATTAGTAATAACTTGTTTTGCCTTTTAGGCTTACAAAAAATGAAAACGAAATAAGTACAAAAGATGGGGTTTTAAGTCTCCCATGGACGTTTCCTCTTTGTGTTGAGGTATGAGTTGAGGTTTCGTTCCTCATGAAGTAGCTTTGTTAGCTCTAGGATCCTTGCTTGGCTTGCTTTGTAATGAGCCTCGAAAGTATCCCTTTACTCTTTCAGTTGGATCCATGATCTCTGCAAGTCTTCCATATCAGTAGGCATGTCTGGGTGAAGGATGGTATAAGCTGTGTCTCCTTCAGCAACAGGTTCCATGGTAACTGGTAGGACGGCAGGATATGGCATCATGAGTGTCTGAGCACGAGATCGTACCCATCTGAGATAAGCCTCCATAGGAATAGTGTACTTAGGCTCCACTGTCTTGCTGTCAATCCTGTTTACCTTTCCCCAAGCTCGGATGAATCTCTGACGGTAACCCTGAAGATCGTTGTCGTAATTAAACACAATGCCCTGAATCAACATGTCATGTGGACCATCGCTCCGGGCGTAACCAAACTGTCGTAAAGCTGGAGATGGGTTGTAGGTGATGCCTCCTCTTATGCCTAGAAGTGGCACATTAGGAAACTCCCCACAACGGTCAATGATGGTGACATTCTCCATAGATCTGGAGCACCAATGGATGTCTGAGTGAGAAAGTGACATGATCCTCTTGGACCATCTGAACCCTTGCTCATTCTTCATTACTGAGCGAGGAAGGTGAGAAATAAACCACCTAGAAAGTAAAGGTATGCAGCACATCAAAGTTCCTCTTGCCCTTGTAGTACGGGTGTGAAGAGAATGTAGGATGTCTCCAAGTAAGGTAGGCACTGGATTGTGACTCAGGAATATGTTGATGGCATGAACGTCTATGAACTGATCAGGATTGGGGAACAACACTAAGCCATAAATCAATAAGGCTAAGATCTCCTCAACAGCATCGTAGCTCATAGCCTTCAAGAACATTTGAGCTTTATCCACTAATACCTTGGCAAGAATACCTTTAACTCCACTTCTCGTCTCTAGAACAATGTCAGACTTCTTCAGATGTAGAGCTGCAGCAATAACTTCTGGTTTAAGCTCCTTCTCTAAGCCTGTGAATGGCTTCTGATCAAGAACAGGTATACCCAGAAGTTTAGAGAACTCCTCCATGGTTGGAACCAGCTGATAATCAGGAAATGTAAAGCAATAGTGCTTAGGGTCAAAGAACTGAAACAGCACACTCATCATGTCTTCACTGAACCCTGAAGTAACTAGATCCAATAAGTGACCATGTCTCTTGTTGAACTGGGAATGATCAGGCACTAGGGAAACCAACTCCTTGAGCTTAGCAGGTATCCCTACAAAGTTGATCCTGATGGTGTTTCTACGAGCAGAAGCCATGACCTGCAACAAAGAACAAAGATAAATCCTTTGGTCCTTGAAATGGTTAGGGAAAATGATATGCTTATGATGCATGATGATGTCATGATGTCATGCTCAATCACAAACATGTGGCACACACAAACAAGTCACACCATAGCCCTAGGTTTAAAGGCTTGCATGAGGTTCAAAGGCAAGTACCCTCCCCTGAAGTTAGATGGTTCATCCTGTCCTACAAAAGTAACCAGGTTCTAAGGGATCTCAATATCATTAATCCTTCACAAGGGTGGTTGTTCAGAAGGCAACTTGCTTGCCAACCAAAACCCTCCAAGTTTAAGATCTCAATGAGCGTAGTATCGAGTGTCAACCAACTTCAGTCTGCACCAAAGCCGGTTACCTCACTACTTTCTAAAGGCCAAGATGAGTTAACTAGGGTTCTAAAAGTCAGTTAGTGCATTGACAACATATGGCAGCCTCAATATTATCCTCAACTTGACTTAAGGAATATAAGCACCAGCCAAGAAGTCGCACTAACTATGGCCACCAGATCAACCGTATCGATATACGTCGTACAGTTTCCTTGGTCTATTGCCATTTACCTAAGGTACACTAGATCCGGGTTAGGACCTTTCACACATAAGAGCACCCCAACAATATAATAAAGCAAACAAGGCAAACAATTTAAAGTGATCTTAATTCCTAAGGGTACCCCTCTTAAATAGATCCCCAGCAGAGTCGCCAGTTCTGTAACCCGGTGAACTGACTTTAAACAATGTTGCGGATAGCAAGAGTCGCCACCGACTTTTATTTTATCCATAAGGAAAGGTTATAAAAGAACAGGAAAGACCTTAGAGAATATTTTGGGTCCGGGGGGTAGGTTATGAAAAGGGAAGGTATTAGCATCCTTTTCATCCATGGTTATCCATGGGCTCTTAGGTACTTAAGCTCACTTTTGAATTGTTTTGAAATTGTAGTGTGTGAATAGAAAATTTTCAGAATAGTTAATAAATAATCCATGTAAGGATGTGTTAAGAACTTGTTTGAAAACTTGTTGAAAATTTGTTTAAGTGCGAAACAATTTTGAAGTGAGCAAGCACCTAGGAGTAACCTACCCTAATGTTTAAAGGTCTTTCTTATTCTTCATTCTTTCCTTTAGTAAGACTATCCCTACTATAATGGAGTAGGTAGTCCTTACTTTGGATGTTAAGGGGTATGTGAGGGACAATTTGACTTTGAAGGCCATTGTGGGATGTAATAAGCACATATAAGGGACCATCATCATTTTTCGAAAGGGACTTGATTCGTAAAGGCAACCATAAGGGACTTTGATGATTTTTTTATTTGAGGGACTTGCTTTATACACCCCACTTAACCATTATTCGTAGGCAACTTGAGGGATATCCTTAGGAAGTGAGACGGTGATTAAAATCGACTTACGTGTGTGACGTGTTTATTTTAATTATCTTTATTTAAAAGTGATCTAAATTTATTTTAATATTACATACATGTTGTTACACTCCCTAATTACTAACCATAATAATAATTAAATAATTAAACAACTTTACATCCAAGAAACAATTACAAAATAATAAGCAAAATAATTAAATAGCAAAGATAAATAAAATATAAATAAGCAATAATAAATAATAAAGGGGGTTAATTCTAAGTTTACTCGGCAAGACATCGCATCTTGTGCCTACGTATCCTTACGGGAGTGGAATCAGAGTAATCGTAGTTCCCCTCAAAAGGGAGGTTAGAGACTTCTTGACTGTGGTCAAGGTCTCAAGGGGAATAAACGCATCTTAAGGACACGCTTACGCGGAGTGTAGAAACTCCAAATCTCTACGTTGAATTGTTAAGTTGTAATTAGGGTTAAATTAGGGATTCCATGGCGGGAAACCCTAAAATGAGCGCGGCGGCTCTTTGACCTAATGCTAGGGGTAAAATTGTAATTTTGCCTGCGGCGAGGCATTTGTGAAAATTAGGGTTTGTAGTTTGTAGTTTTGAGGATTTGAAATTGAATGTGTGAAGTTTTACGGACTATTGGCGCGGCGGCCAAACAGTTAGACCTAACCTTCGGATGTGTGCAATGTGACAGAAATAATAGTAAACGCGTGAGATAATTGAATCATGCAAACAGAGAGATAATGTCATAATTTAAACCATGCAAGCAGAAATTTAAAGGCAGAATTTAAAGAGCGATTGTTAAGTTCGCGAGGTTACATGAGAGGAGCAGATACAATATGATAATGAAATTTGAATTGAACAATAATAAAATAAAATAAATAACGGTTCTAGTTATTATTTTAAAAAAAAGATTTTAGTTATTATTTTAAATTTATCTAAAAAAAAAAGTTTTTCTTAAAAATAATAGGTTTTCATATTAATTTGGAAAAGATGTTAATGTTATTTATTTTAAAAAACAGATTTTTATATTATAACAAATTTTAATAAATTAATGATAACAATAATAATAATAATGGTAATAATAATGATAATAATGATAATAATAATAAATAATGATAATAATAATAATAATAATAATAATAATAATAATAATAATAATAATAATAATAATAATAATAATAATAATAATAATAAAGCAATAATGAATTTTAAATGTGCCAAATAACCCAACAATGTTGCTAACGCAGAAATGCGCTCATCGCAACCAGATCTAAATCGGACGAAACAAAATTTATCGCAAAGAAAAAGAAATTAAGAAAAAAATAGTATTATTGCTCACACAAAAATGCGATCATCGCAACCAGATCGAACTAACACAAATGTCACGCGTCATGCACACAAATGTGCAAACATCGTATCGACATAATTCGATCAAAAATCTTATATATATAAACTCTAACAATTTAAAAAATTATATATATATAAACGTAACAGTAATGGATAAAGAAAAAGAAATAACGGTAATAGATGAAGAAAAAGAAATAACGGTAAAAGATGAAGAAAAAGAAACAACAGTAATAGATGAAGGAAAAGAAATAACGGTAAACGATGAAGAAAAAGAAACAATAGTAATGGATGAAGAAGAAAACTAAATAACGGCAAACGACACTCACTCCTCTTAGGTTTTTTTCATTCTCCTCTTTTTTCCAACAAGGCCACACATGTATATATAGGGAACAAATTAGGGTTAACACCAAATTGTCAATAATGTCCCTAAAGCCCATTTTAAAGCCCAAACTAAATAATTAGTTAAGAAAAAATAAAATTTAAATAATTTAAAATAATTAAAATAAACTTAAAATAAAAACTAATAATCCTATTGATTCCTAAAATAAAAAATATTATAAAAAGAACAAAATTTTTTTCAATATTTTTTATTTTATGATTTTTTGGATATTTTTATGAATAATTTAGAAAAAAGTGAAAAAAATAATATTTTAAAAAATGATTTAATTAAAATACGAAAATAATAATTAAATAATAATAAAAAACTATTTTTGTTATTTTTTTAATGAAAGATAGAAAAATTTAGAGTAAAAATAATAAAAAACAAAAAAAATGACAAAGGTGAGATTCGAACTCTCAACCTCTCACACTCATAACTCCTTACACATGTCCTCCTGCCAATTGTGCCATTTTTACTTTTTAGAAAAAAAAATGCATGCCATATGATATTTACCTGCAAAAAGTCAAACGACTACACAAATTTGTTAGTAATTGATTAAATGCAATGAAATGCGACGACAAATCTTAGGGCAAAATTTGGGGTATTACAGTTATTATGATAATATTTCTCACCCAACCTCTCTTTGATGTTGGCAAAAAAAAATCATGAAGTTTGACTTTGGTTTGACCACAGTTGACCTCAGTTTGACCTTTTAACTGCATTGACTGCTTTTGACTTATCTGATCATCTGACTGAGCAAACTTTCGAGAAAAGTCTTGAAACTTGACATGGGGGTTCTTATACACATATAAGATGTTATGAAGCTCACTTGAAGTCTTGGAAGTCCATTTAGCCTGATTAAAGTCAAAACCCTAGTTTTGGATGCACTGCTTAGGAGGTGCATTGTCTGAGGGAATTGTCAACTCTTCTGACCAATTGTGAATTTTGCGAACCTTGTGAACCTTCTTGGAACACAAAGTCTTGCATTGTGAGGGCAAATTTTGGGGTGCAACAATAGGAAACATATTTTTCTTGAAATCAAGTAATAAATATTCACGCTTTATCTCTTGTCAGAAATGATTCCTTTTACTGCTACCTATTTCCTAGACTTTTGTCAGTTACCTAATACCTTATACATTTTTGCTATCCTTTTCGTCTATGCATTTATTGAAATGAAAAAAGTCATTAGTACAACCTTTCCAATTTTGGTTATATTTGTCTCTTGTGTTTTAGTTTCCAATGAGTTTTTCATCTTTAGAAATGTTGGTTGTACATATTCTTGGTCAAGCATTAATTGCTTTGCGTGTCTCGGATCTGTATATTTTTTATTGCTTTGTCTAAAGTTGAAAGTAATTAGTTTAATCCTCTGCTATGTGCATTAAATTAACCATTGTTTTTACTCAAACTCATATATGTTCAATCAAGTTTGCCTATACATAGGCTTTATATATTTGTTGCTAGCTGTGTATTCTCCCGTCTTTACAAATTATCTTCATAGTTCTTTAAAATCTTTCTATTCTTCTAAAGTTTTGTTCTTCTCCTTCAACATGTCCTCAAAAACCTTTAAAGGAGAGATTCATGGTCTAGAAGTTCTAAAGGAGTACACAGTTGATTTCAATGAATTTAAGACAAGAAATCTTTTACAAATTACCTCAGATATTCATTTTCTGAAATGGAATGAATATTTTGCTATGCTTTCTGGACCCATCTATCCAGATCTTGTGAAAGATTTCTGGGCAAATGCTCGTGTCTATCAGTATGAGTTAGATGATTGTCTGATTCTGTCTGTTGTCTATGGTTTTCCTATGATAATCAACTCTAAAATAATCTCTCAAGCTATTAAATGTGAGGAAGATAGAGATACTTTTGAAAATTACAGACATAGCAATAGATTTGCAAAAGATGCATTTATGGTTACGAAGGTCCTGCTGAAAGTTCATATACTCTTTCTCCTATGGAAAAAGTCGGGTATCAGATTATGGGAACCAATCTAAGGCCTAGAGAAAAAGGGGAAAGGATGGCACTCTATCGATAATAAGCTTTTCATTATGTTCTTAGTCTCCAGAATCAAGATCAATTTGCTCCTATCTATGTTCAATTATCCAAAAGAAAAAATTATATCATCTCGTGAGGAATTTTCATTTATTATTCCTTTTGGTATAGTTCTTTCTCAGATTCTTATTCATCAAGGTGTTGTTACTCATGTACAACAAGCTGGGCTGATTGACAATCTTGTTCCAGACTGGTGTTCAACTATGAATTATTTTGAAACCATTGTTAATCACTGAAGGTTCCTTCTTGATTAAGTTTTGGTTCCAGATATGCTTGGTGTTTTTCTTAAGGGAAACAAGCCTCACCTCTTAGACTTCACAATTAGGACTTAGGAGGAGCTTACAAACCTCATCTCTAAGACTATTTGACACAGGGGGAGCTTACAAACCTCAGACTCTGTGTGTTTTTGGTCGTGTTCTTATTTTTCCTTGTTGTTCTGTTGTACTATACTGTGTTCCGCTTGTACTCTCTTCTTGATAATGAATAATGTTTTCTTTATCCTGAATTGGTTATTTATCCTTCATCGATATTTCTGTTAATGATCTCGCCATACTTTTTATTGACTATCTTTTTATTCCTTTCTAACAAAGGGGAAGAAAGTGATATATGATTTTAATATACTTAATCTCAGAATCGTATAACCAAAATAAGTTCTAATGCTTTTACTACTAACCATGCTTGAAGTTTATTTCAGGAACATGTGAAAGTTCACTGATTTTCTAGACAGGTTACTATGGAAGAAGTTTTTCTTTTGACAAAAAGAAAAACATGACTAGAATGCATGAAGTCTGCTCTGATAAGCTTGCTTTAACTCAATACATTCTTTAGAAGTTGAGAAATATCTTATGAGATGACAACATGTGCTCTGATACCTCGAGTTTCTCAAAAGTTAAGAAATTTCTGAAAGATTGACAAATCTACTTTATAACGCACATCATTCAGAGGTTGAGGACCTTCTTAAGATTCATTCTATACATGGTCATCCTGGAATTTTTCAAGTTTTGAACCTTTTGATGACATGTTGATTTCTGCACCTTTTGGTGATATGTCCAAGATATTGGAAGAAATAAGTTTTGATACATGATGTGATACATCAAGCAAGTTACTAATCAAGTTTTAATATGTCATCGTGTTCTGATAGCAAGCCAGGTTCTGAGATGAAGACCAAGCAGTTCTAGTCAGACTCTGATGAGACGTCATTAAGAAGTATTCCTTCTCTGTTCTTATGCTCTGTACTTCAAAATTATTTTGTGAGTCTTGGGATCA
The DNA here is from genome assembly GCA_963859935.3 of Lathyrus sativus. Classification (NCBI taxonomy): domain Eukaryota; kingdom Viridiplantae; phylum Streptophyta; class Magnoliopsida; order Fabales; family Fabaceae; genus Lathyrus; species Lathyrus sativus. The sequence continues at coordinate 479,677,484 of OZ012739.1, read as the reverse complement.
TGTGGAGACTCTGAACAAGCATAAATAAACATTGAGAGTAACAGATTCAGGGGGAGTTTATTTGCTTAACTCTGATTCTGTGTTTTATGGTTATTACCCTGTATAAATTGTTCTATCAAAATACATTTTTTGTCATCATTAAAAAGGGGGAGATTGTAAGAACAAGATTTGTTTTGCATATGATCTTGAAGTTTTGATGATAATTGTACATAATATTTTAGAGAACAATTATGTACTCTAATGATTTCTTTCTAGTGTGTAGCTTTTGCTAAACAGATTCTGAAGGAAAGGCGTGTAACATCATCATACTTTGAACTCATCACTATAGGAGAATACGTCTGTTGGTTATATGTTATGATTCAGGAATGCCTTTAGTACAACAGTTCTAAAGAACGTCTTATAAAATTTTATAATCATGACTTAGTGTGTAAAGCTTGAAAGGATCTCTAAAGATGTACTTCAATTGATCCAAGTTCTGAAGTCTCTGAAGATAAGGTTCTGCTGAACGAGTTCTGAAGATATCATTTATATTGCTCCAAGTTCTGAAGTTTTTGAAGACAAGGTTCTGCTAAACGAGTTCTAAAGATTTTGAAGATATCATCTCTATTGCTCCAAGTTCTGAAGTTTCTGAAGACAATGTTCTGCTGAAAGAGTTCTAAAGATTCTGAAGACATCACTTCTAAAAACTGAGTGCTGAAGACTCCAAAGATAATGTTCTGCTCAACGAGTTCTGGAGACTCTAAAGAATTTTGTTATGAAGTTACAAGTATTGATCCTTCTACCACATGCTTCATCAAATATACATCTGAAGCCTCTAAAGAACTAGAAGACAGAAGATCATAAATGGTTTGCATGATTTGATGAATATAAAAGTACAAAAGTACTTTGTAACATCTACCTAGAAAAGGTGCACAAGGACAACTCTTTTGTAGTATGATGTTGACCATTCCTTCAAGTGATAGTTAGGAAACTACATTTGGAATTTGTTTCCTGTTATATCCTCCAACAGATCTATTCCTTAAACTATAAAAGGAAGACTTTGAAGCAATTGAAAGGTGGCTAGCTAATCAATAGAAAGGCGAGCTAGAAGAGCCAAAGAGAAGAATAGTGAGCCAAATGTGAGAAAATCAAGAGAAAAAGGCCAAGAAGAGCCAAAGAGAAGAAAAGCCAAGAAGGGAGAAACTAAGCTAAACCAAGCAGAAGATAAGTTGAATGCTCAACAAAACCTATGCGCAAACATTGCACAAATCTCTTAGAGATTATTTTAAGATAGTTTTGTAGATTATCAAGGAACTTTTATTCATATCTTGCTATAAACTCTTTTGTGTTATTGTATTTAAACTTGTGTAATCTGTTTATCTAGAAGCATCTTCTCATACACATATTTGTAATCAACAGTGGTTGAAAGTTCCTTGAGCGACTAGGGTATAGTCAGAATTCTCAAGAAGACAATGGAGGTTATCCATTATGGTTTACAACAAGGACGCTTAGTCTAAATTGTTTTTTGCAACAAGGTCGGTTAGACTTGTTGTAACTTTTGTAATCTTTCAAGATTATTGAACTAAGTCCTTTTTGAAGGCGAAATCACTTGGGTGGGTGGACTGGAGTAACTTTGTTAACAGTCAACCAGGATAAAAATAATGGTGTTATATTTATCTTTATTCTTGTTAACTATGATGTTTAAAGTTGGAAAATAAAATCAAATTTGGTGAAACCCAATTCAAACCCCCCTTTCTTGTGTTTCTTGCCCCTTCACCAAATGGGTGTTTAAGAACGAACTTAATGAGAATAGTATAATTGTTTGATACAAAGAAAGGTTGGTGGAAAAAGGTTATAATAAAGAAGAAGGAATAGACTTTGAAGAAACATTCACTCTGCTTGCAAGGTTAAAAGCTATTTGTTTACTACTTGCTTATGCTTGTTCATTAAATTTTTCATTATTCCAAATGGACGTCAAGTGCACCTTCTTAAATGGATATATAAATGAGGAAATCTATGTGAAAAAACCTCCTAGATTTTAAGACTTCAAGAATCCCTCACATAACTTCAAGTTGAAAAAGGCTCTTTATGTATGGATTAAAACAAGCACCAAGAGCATGGTATGATAGACTTAGCAACTTCCTATGTGAAAGAGGATTTAAAAAATATAAATTTGATAATACTTTTTTTATTAAGAAAATTAAAGATCATACTTTATTGGTTCAAGTCTACGTTGATGACATCATATTTGGTTCAACAAAGAAAGAAATATGTGAAAAAATTTCATTGATAATGTAAGGACAGTTCGAAATGTCTACGATGGGTAAGATGAAATATTTTCTTGGACTTCAAATTAAGCAACTAAAGATTGGCATCTTCATCAACCAATCCAAGTATTGCAAAGAGTTGTAGAAAAGATTTGACATGGGATATTGCAAAGCAATGGGTACTCCAATGGGATCCGAAACATATGTAGATGAAGATGAATTCGGTGTTTCAATTGATATCACAAAATATCAAGGTATGTTTGGTTCATTATTATAGTTGACAACAAGCTATCCTAACATAATGTTTAGTGTTTGTCTTTGTGCGCGGCTTCAAGCCAATCCAAAGGAATCACATATTGCCTTCGTGAAGAGAATCGTGAAGTATCTCAAAGGCACAACAAACGCTGGCCTATGGTATTCTAAAGGTAGTGTATGTAACTTAATTGGTTATTCTGACTCAGATTATGCAGGTTGTAAAACAGACTAGAAAAGCACAAGCGGCAGGTGTCATATCCTAGGAAACACTCTATTATTATGGTCCTGCAAAAAACAAGTCTGCATGGATCTTAGTACGGATGAAGCATAATACATTGCTGCAGGAAGTTTTTACGCTAAAATTCTTTGGTTGGAACAACAAATTTGTGACTACGATATGAACCTTGGAGGCATTCTGTTAAAGTGTGATAATACAAGTGCCATAAACATAACCAAGAATCCATTCATGCACTCAAGAACAAAACATATTGACATTCGACATCATTTCCTATGTGATCATGTGCTTAAAGGCGATGTTGAAGTTACACTCATGGATACGCATAACCAAGGAATCATTATACAAGATTCAAAAGGAACTAGGCATTTCAGATGAGCATGATGTGTAATTCTTTAAAGATATTCTTCATTCATCTTTAAGAACGTCAAAGTACATGATATCTCATAAATTTTATTCTAGTTTACAATTCCATTTGTGAATTACTCTTGCTAAGTATGATGATTCTTCATTTTTTACACTAGCACTTGGTTTGTATGTTGTTTATATATAATATTAATATGTTAGAACTATTGTGTCTACATGTATAAGGGTTAGTATTATGATAAATTGTGTGTGTATTGCATAAACCAGTAATTCTTTTTGACATTTTTCAAAGTTTTTATGCATGTAACCGGTTACCTATTTTGGTGTAACTGTTGCACCCCAAAATTTGTCCAACCTTTTCTTTCATTTTGGCTTATGTATCATAGCATTTTGCATCTGCATTTGTGCATAACATTGGTTCTAATCAAGGGATCAAGAGGTTGTATATGCCATTCAAGAGAGTAATTTCATGTTCAAGTTCAAGCAAGGGTACATTTTTAGGTCATCAAGAGTTCATCCTCATCAGAGTTGGGTCTCAAAGCTCCTTGAAGAGGAGAAAGTTTGTGTGTGGGTATCATTTCCTATCTTGAGGATGAGTAGAAGCACATGAGATTTTCTCCTTGATTAGGGTGTGGTTCAAGAGCTCATTGTTTACCCTAGGGGTCCTCTAGGGTGTGGAGGCAAATCGCCACACATCACATAAGTCTGCAAGACATTGGTTAATGCAGGTTTCGATGATGACAAATTCCCTGGATAGATTGGAAATTATGAACTCCAGATCTACTAAAACAGATGCAACGTATCACCCACCATATCATTTTTATACTTGTCTTAAAACTGCTGAAATGAATATACTATGTGTAGATAAAATGCAATCATGACCAAAGGCATGAAAGACCTCAAACTGATGAATTTTTGCAGGTTTGCAAGGCATGAGTCGACCATAGGGTCGGCGCATGCATCAGAACAATTCTGCACTAGTCAACGCACAAGGAAATGAGTCGACCATAGGGTCGGCGCATGAAGGAATAACTTTCCAACGGGTCAGCGCGTAAAGACATGAGTCGACCATAGGGTCGGTGCATAAGGCAAATAGATTTCAACGGGTCAGCGCACGCCGACTGTATGGTCGACGCATACTGATGAATTTCCAAGATTTCTAAATAACACAGGCCATGTGTCGACACACAGACCTGCTGCGGTCGACCGTTCGCGCGGAAAGTCTATTTTTAAATGCTTCCCTCTGATATTTGAAATACTGTTATGTCTAGAATTGGGTTGGCACTATATATACTTGTTTAACCATTTGTGTCATTTTAACATTTGATATTCTTTTGATTCATGTGTTCAAAAACAAGAAAGAGTGAAATAGGTGTCCAAGATTCATCATCTTCAACATCTCACAACATTTCAATTACACACAATCATTTTTGAAATGATTTTGTGAGAGATTCAAGGTGATAAGGTTCGAAGCTTAAATTGGAGAATCAAGTTCGAGTTGAAGCTTGTGACAGGTTCTTTCTTGAATAAAACCGTTGGGGTTTTGCCCTCCAAGATTGGTTTGAATTTTGGGGGGTTTTTGGACGAGATTCTTCATCAAGAGTCAACTGAGCGAAGGTGATTATGAAGAGGTGTTCTTCACAAGTCTAGTAGCAGATTCGGTGATTTTGAAGGGAAGATCTCGGGGTCGATTTAGTGCTGTTAAGATCAGCCGGAGCCGAAGGTTTGAACAACAAAGTGTTATTCAATAAGGTGGCTGGAGTCGGAGGTCCATCAACACAAATCAGAGAACTTGATTCATCTTGAATCAAGGGGCAAGGAGTGAAGGCAACTTTCAACACATTGAGATTTCTGTTGTATATGTCTGCTCAATCCTTGTATAAACTGTTACATTCAACAGGTGATATCTATAAAATCTATCTCAATTCTAGTTTTAGAATTGAGGGCAGACGTACCCCGAAGCGAGGACGACGGGAGAACTTCCTCACCAAATACTTGTCTTCTCTATTTTCAGCATTTACGTTATAGCTCAAAATAAGTGATTTTTGTATAAGCTCTATTGTCAAAATTGTGATATCAATTGAGTAAGAGGTTAAAACTCTGTTTTTGACTCCAAAGTACAACAAGACCTTGTACTAGGCTGGTTGGAATCACTTACTCAACATAAATATCACTTGGAGTGTTTTGCACACCAAGTGTTTGACATATTGCTTGAACCAAAATTATCTTACTTGTGTATCTAGTTTTGGTTTGCTCTTTGAATCATTGGAACTAGGAATCCTTACAACTGAAGTAAATAATTGATAAGTGTGATTAGTGTTGTGATTCTATTTTTCCAAATTGCCATTAATCTAAAGGCTTACGCATATCCGGTTTTCCAATGAACGTTCGTTTTAGACTATATTTTCCTCGGCCGCTTCCACACTTAAAACATTTTTAAAACCAATTTTAAATTGGTAGCGCCGACTCAAATTTTAATTGGGGATCTATTCAACCCCCCTTCTAGATCCATGCCATAGTCTAACAAGTGGTGTCTAGAGCTCCGATTATTCGGTGCTTCAAATACAACGTAGATAGCAAATGGCTAACGAACCAAAAGAGGCGTACAATAGGGCTCCCGTTTTCAATAGTGAAAATTATAGTTATTGGAAAGACTGTATGCGTGTGCATATAAACTCCATATACAGAAAATGATGGAACGTTATCCTCAATGGTCCAATAGAAATTACTATGACCAATGCGGATAACGTAGTTGTGCCAAAGCCTGAAGCACAATGGACCGATGATGATGAGAAAAAATACAATTATGATTGGAAAGCTAAAAACATCTTAATCTCCTCATTAGGTGTAGATGAATACTATCGTGTATCCCATTGTCCTACTGCTAAGGCCATGTGGGATTCACTACAAATAGCCCATGAGGGGATAAACGATGTTAAGTTGGCTAGAATCAATACATTAACAAAAGAGTTTGATCTCTTTTTCATGGAGCAAGGGGAAACCATTGCTGACATGCAAAAGAGATTTACTCATCTCATCAATCGTTTACATTCATTAGGTAGGCCTGTTTGCAATGATATTGCTACTAATAAGATCTTAAGATGTCTTAACAGGGAATGGCAGCCTAAAGTGACCGCCATCAAAGAAGCACATGATCTTACCTTATTAGACTTGACAACATTGTTTGGCAAACTACAAGAGCATGAATAGGTACTCTTGAGCCTAGACCAACGTGAAAAGATGGAAAAGAAAGACAAAACGAATGTGAGTGAAAAGAAATCAATAGCTCTCAAGACTTCCTCCTCGAAGTCTCAAGCAAAAGAGCAAAGTGATTATTCCACAAGTGACGAAGAAGAAGAGGATAAGAGCGAAGATATGGGGTTGTTTGTCAAACGGTATAACCGTTACGTGAGAAAGAACGGCATCCAACATTCCGAGAAGAACTTGGCAAACTTCCGGAAACAATCGAGGTACTCCAAGGATGATGACTCAAAAGGTAAAAGACTAGAGGGACGTGCTACAAGTGTGGAAAGCCCGGTCACTACAAACCGGACTGTCCGATGAACAAAAAGGGAAAGGACAAGGAATCATCAAAGTCACACAAGAAATCATCAAAGCCTAGGAGAGCGTACATAGCGTGGGAAAGTGATAGCGACTCTTCCTCCTCTGATGAAAGCTCTAGTGATGAAGAAGAGTCCGTGAATCTATGCCTCTCCGCTAATCAGAAAAATAAGAAAAAACAGGTACGTCACTCTAAATATGATAATTCCTCAAATATGTCGCATTCAGAATTACAAACCGCATTTAATTCCTTACATAATGAAGCAGTTGAAGCCTTCAAGAAACTCGCCTCTAATAAGAAATTTTTTACGTATTTAGAGCACAAAGTTAAAGAGTCCGAAAAGAAATTAGAGGACCTTAAGGCTTCCATTGTGAAAGGCAATGAATCGGATTGTAAGGACAATAGAAACCCTTTCAACTTCGGGTGTGATACTTGTCATATTTGGCAAGGTGAGGTTAGAAACCTCAAGGCCAAATTAAACAAGGCACTTGAGCCTAAAGTTACATTTACTATTGATAAAAAGGATTTTAGAAAAATATGATTAACCCATACCAAAAATATGCATATGTAATTAGGGATCAAGCAAGTGAAAGTAACTCTAAAGTCAATTTTGCATGCTTATATTGTTGCAAGAAAGGCCACTCCATTGGTAAATGTCGGTTTAAGAGATTTCTTGTTCCTAAAGGCATCTACCAATGGTTGTCCAAACGCAACTATTTTGTCGCTAACCTATTAGGACCCAATATGCCATTGGGTACCTCCTTGTACTAATTATGTTTTGATAGGTGAAATGTGTCGAGTCCACCGAGAGAAGATGGGTTCTCGATAGTGGGTGCTCAAGACACATGTCTGGAGACATATCCTTATTCATAGACTTTGTGGCTAAGAAGAAAGGGTATGTAACTTATGGTGATAACAACCGCGGAGCAATACTGGGTAAAGGTAGTGTAGGTAATCCCGCCTCTACTATGATTTCCGACGTGTTGCTCGTCGAAAACCTTAAACATAACCTGCTTAGCAATAGCCAATTATGCGACAAAGGATACAATGTATCCTTTTCAAAAGATTGTTGCAAAATTTTGCATGAAAATGATAAGAAGAATATGTTTAATGGTTTTAGAGTAAACAATGTATATATGCTTGACTTAAATGAAGTATCATTAACAAGCGACAAATGCCTCATAACTATGAGTGAAGACTCATGGCTATGGCATAGGCGTTTAGCGCATGTTAATTTTGACTTACTCAATAAGGTAGTCTCAAAAGACCTAGTCTTAGGACTTCCCAAAATAAAGTTCACCAAGGATCACCTTTGTGATGCTTGTCAAAAAGGGAAGCAAACGAGGATCTCATTTAAATCCAAAAAGATAATTTCAACAACGAGACCTCTTGAACTTCTACACATGGACTTGTTTGGGCCGTCTAGGATCAAAAGTCTAGGAGGAAACTATTACGGGTTCGTAATAGTGGACGACTTTTCTAGGTTTTGTTGGACCATCTTCTTAGTAAGTAAAAGTGATACATTCGCCGCTTTTGAAAAGTTTGCTAAGCTTTCCCAAAATAAGTTAAATACAAACATAGTGTCAATTAGGAGCGACCATGGAGGTGAGTTTGAAAATCACTTATTTGAAGAATATTGTGGTAACCATGGTATAGATCATAACTTCTCCGCTCCACACACTCCTCAACAAAACGGGGTTGTGTAACGCAAAAACCGTATTTTAGAAGAATTGGGAAGAACAATGATTAACGAAAGTGGTTTACCTAAATATTTTTGGGCCGACGCCATTAGTACGGCGTGTTATGTTTTGAATAGGGTGCTTATTCGCCCCATTCTAAACAAAACACCGTACGAACTGTTAAAAGGGCGAAAGCCGAATGTTTCTCACTTGCACGTGTTTGGATGCAAATGTTTTGTATTTAACAATGGAAAGGAAAACTTGGGCAAATTTGATTCCAAAGCCGATGAAGGTATCTTTCTCGGATACTCTCAATCAAGTAAAGCATATAGAATATATAATAAACGATTACTTGTTGTAGAAGAGTCTGTGCATATTACTTTTGATGAGTCCTACCCGAGAAATGTCGGAAAGGATAGTGTTGTTCATGGTGCAGGTACATCCACTGAAGACATACTCAAAAGTGGCGAGACGGGGATTGATCAACCTGACCAAGCCAAAACTGAGGAGGATAAGGGTGCACACCGTGATGTAACAGAGGAAGTTCATCCGCCTTCAAACGATGATCTTCCTCAAGAGTGGAAGTCATCTAAAGACCATCCGATTGAAAACATTCTTGGAGACATCACAAAGGGTGTAACAACTCGATCGAAGCTAAGTAATTTCTGTTATCATTTCGCTTTCGTGTCACAGATGGAACCTAAAAACCCTAAGGAAGCCCTACTCGATGAACATTGGTATTTGTCAATGCAGGAGGAACTAAATCAATTCACTAGAAATGAGGTTTGGGACCTTGTCCCTCCTCCACGAGGTCATCGAGTAATCGGCACCCGATGGGTGTTTAGAAATAAACTGGATGAGAACGGAGTAATAACTTGCAACAAAGTGCGTTTAGTCGCGCAAGGGTATAACCAAGAGGAAGGCATCGACTATGAGGAAACTTATGCGCCGGTTGCCCGACTCGAGGCTATACGCCTTCTACTTGCTTTCGCTTGTGCGAAAAATTTTAAGTTATTTCAAATGGACGTCAAAAGTGCGTTCCTTAACGGGTTCATAAATGAAGAAGTCTATGTTGCTCAACCACCTGATTTTGAGTCTCATGAGTATCCCGATCATGTCTATAAACTGAAAAGAGCTTTGTACGGTCTCAAACAAGCTCCTAGAGCTTGGTATGAGAGACTAAGCAAATTCTTACTTGATCAAGGCTACTCAAGAGGAAAGGTTGATACTACTCTCTTCATTAAACGTCAAGGAAAACACTTAATTCTTGTACAAATTTATGTTGACGACATCATACTTGGATCCACTGACATGAATCTCGTAAGAGAGTTTGCTAAGCTTATGCAGGGTGAATTCAAGATGAGTATGATGGGTGAACTCACATATTTTCTCGGTTTACAAATCAAGCAACTGAAGGAAGGGACATTCGTGAGCCAAACAAAATATTGTTTGGATCTTCTCAAGAGATTTGACATGGCAAATTCAAAGGCCATAGACACTCTTATGCCAACATGTGCAAATATGAGTAAAGATGAAAGTGGTAAAGATGTTGAGGTAAAAAGGTATAGAGGTATGATTGGCTCGCTTCTCTATCTTACTGCTTCGCGTCCCGACATTATGTTTAACGTGTGTATGTGCGCCAGATACTAATCATGTCCTAAGGAATCCCACCTAAAATCTGTCAAACGCATACTTCGATACCTATCTGGTACTTCGAAGTATGGATTGTGGTATTCTAAGGGTAATGATTGTTCATTGGTAGGCTTCTCCAATTTCAATTTTTCCGGTTGCAAATCGGATAGGAAAAGCACCAGTGGTACGTGTCACTTATTTTCAAATTCCTTGGTCAGTTGGCACAGCAAGAAACAAGTGTCTGTTGCTCTGTCAACCGCCGAAGCGGAATACGTAGCCGCCGGTAGTTGTTGTGCGCAAGTCCTATGGCTTAAACAACAACTATTGGACTTCAATTTGAAGCTAGAACGTGTTCCAATATTTTGTGACAACACCAGTGCTATAAATCTTACCAAAAATTCGGTGTTACATTCGCGTACCAAACACATAGAAATTCGACACCATTTTCTTAGGGACCATGTAGAGAAGGGTGACGTTGTCTTTGAACACGTTGATACTAAAAACCAACTAGCGAACATTTTCACAAAGCCGCTAGCCAATGAGTCCTTCTTTCATATCCGTCGAGAACTTGGTATTCTCGACATTTCTGATCGGGTTTAATAATTACTACGTTCAAAATTAATCTATTTACAACTATACTTTTGTACCACTAACAATTTTTTTTGAGTTTGTTACACGTACAAATCCATGATTAACAAGTGTGGTCGGTATAGAGGTGATATTGCTCCTTTCTCTCTCTTTTCATCTCTCTTTCTAAACATTCATGACTTGAAAATAACTATATCGTTCGACAATCATGGTACTTATATATGTATATGACTTTTGCTGGCTGATACTATGTGTGTTGAATGCAAATCATATTGTGAAAAGGTGAATAGGCATGATAAATAGGCAAGTGTGGCATTCTGCATAATATGAAATTGAAAAATTGGGTTTTTGAAGGTTATGGGTCGACCTAAACAAGACAATGGTCGACGCATGCTGTAAACTTTCAAATTTTTCAAAAAATATACAGTACGCGTCGACGCATGCAGGGGCTATGGTCGACGGCTCGCGTAAAAACCCAGAATTTTTATCTTTTGAAAACCGTTCCAAGTTTCCATTCCTCTACATTTAATGTGCAGTCAACTTTTGTTATGATTTGATATGGCATCTGTCTTGTAAATTGCATCTAGACATCTAGTGTGTCCTCTTGTCTCCTCCCTCTTCCCAAAAACCCTAAAACCTCTCTCTATTAAAGACCTTAGTCTTCATCTTCTCCAAAATTATCCTCAACCACTCTCTTCAAAGTTCATCTCTACAACTTCTCCAAAAACCATAATCAATGGCTTCTTTTCTCCGCAAAAATACAGGTAAGAGATCAAGAGCCTCATCATCATCTGCTTCACTCCCCGTTACCGCTGTTTCACTAGTTCATCCACCTGCTGTTGAAAACTTCAACAAGAGCCTCAGCAAAAGAGCCATAGTTCCACATCATGCTTTCTACCAGGCAACAGGTGAGCGCTTGCATCTCACCCGAATTCTGTCCTTGTTGGAAGTTCAAGGGTTCTTCAATTTTCTGGAGTGCAATACAAAGTATAGTGAAGATTTGGTCAGAGTGTTCTACACAAATCTGCAGGGTAACTTTCAAGATCAACATTTCCACACTTCTGTCGGCAATAGACTGGTAAATATAAATTCTGAAGTATGGAACAAGTATTTTGATATGACTGTTGATGCTGATGCACCACCTCTTCATGAGGTAACGGACACTCGTACAGTGCCAGGGTATGAATTTAAGAGCGCTCTGAATAACATGCTCAAAAGACCCTATCCAGATGCAATTGTCAACAGTGATGCTTTTCCGAGAACGGTCACAGCCGGGAAACTCAGTACAGGGGAGCGCATCCTTCAGTGGATCGTCGCTCGCATACTACGACCGAAAAAGGGTGGATTGTCCCGTGCCGAACAAGCTGAGGTACATCTCATCTATATATTGAAACACAAGATCAAAATAAACTGGCCATACTATATTGCTAGCAAGATTTTTGCTCTGAGAGACTCAAGTAGAGGCACTGCTTTAGCCTATGGGTCGTTTATTTCGGAAATTCTTGCCGCTGCAAATGTTGTATACCCAACATTTCCCTGTGTCTCAGTCCCCTCTAAAAAAGAATTTAGCACCAAAACCCTTGCAATGATGGGATATTTTTGGTGTGCTGAACGACGATCATACAGATTTGTCTATCGCGCCAATATTCCTCCGGTGCCTCGTGACAGTTCCGATGAAAGCTCTGAAGAAGAAAGTGAAGAGCAAGGTGAAGAAGACGATGAAGAAGAAGATACAGCTGCAGAGGTACAAGAACCTATCTGTGAGTCTCAAGACTATCATCAATCTCCAGTTCAAGATACGCCTCCAAATACCGATTGGGTCCAGTATTCAGCTCCATCAGAAGCACAAGAAGGCGATTCTACAAATCAAGGATGGGGTGAATGGAAATATACAGGCTGGACTACCCTGGGTAGATTCTATGACCCATATCACGGCTACCCTCAAGACTATCAATCTTCCCAGCACACATCACCTCCTCCGCCTTCGGACAACTCTGAAGTCATCGATATGCTGCAGTCAATGCAGTTAGATCAACAAAACTTCATGAGGAGTCAAGACACTCAAATGGAGCAGATTAGAGCTGAGCTTCATACCCAAAATGAAAGGTTTAATTCATTTTCGACTCGGATGGACGCCCGTATTGAAGCTTTGGTTGAATCACATGAACGGCAAGATTGGGAAATCACCAACTCTCTTAATCACCTCAACATGTCCGTAGAAGCCTTTCTGGACTTCTCGGATCCTTACCACAATCCCGATGCATATCGGGGGAGGGGCCGAGGTCGAGGTCGGGGATATTAGTTTAATAGTTGCATATTTCATAATTGCTTATGTGTTTCGTCTATGTACTTTTCATTTTTCCGTATTATGTGTGCCTGAATTTTCACCTACTTTACATGTTCTCGTAATTATCTATTAATTCAAGTTGCTTTTGTTCATTATCATGCTTATGTGTGAAGTTTGGTAATTGACTATCACCTATTATATGTTCTCTGTTAATTGATGAGTCCTCCTTCTCTTTTTGATGGTGTCAAAGGGGGAGAAGAACATGTAGCAAGCTAGCCAACACCAAAGCCAAGTCAGGATATTAACAACAGTTGATGGTTGTTTGTTCTACAGCCTTATATTACAAAAGAAAGGGGGAGCTTGTGTATACATGTGTGTATACATTGCATATTTGGTGTTTTAGTTGTATATAGGTTGTCATCATAAAAAAGGGGGAGATTGTGGAGGCAAATCGCCACACATCACATAAGTATGCAAGACATTGGTTAATGCAGGTTTCGATGATGACAAATTCCCTGGATAGATTGGAAATTATGAACTCCAGATCTACTAAAAAAGATGCAACGTATCACCCACCATATCCTTTTTATACTTGTCTTAAAACTACTGAAATGAATATACTATGTGTAGATAAAATGCAATCATGACCAAAGGCATGAAAGACCTCAAACTGATGAATTTTTGCAGGTTTGCAGGGCATGAGTCAACCATAGGGTCGGCACATGCATCAGAACATTAAGCACTAGTCAGCGCACAAGGAAATGAGTCGACCATAGGGTCGGCACATGAAGGAATAACTTTCCAACGGGTCAGCGTGTAAAGACATGAGTCGACCATAGGGTCGGCGCATAAGGAAAATAGATTTCAACGGGTCAGCGCACGCCGACTTTATGGTCGATGTATACTGATGAATTTCCCAGATTTCCAAATAACACAGGCCATGCGTCGACGCACAGACCTGCTGCGGTCGACCATTCGCGCGGAAAATCTGTTTTTAAATGCTTCCCTCTTATATTTGAAATACTGTTATGTCTAGAATTGGGTTGGCACTATATATACTTGTTTAACCATTTGTGTCATTTTAACATTTGATATTCTTTTGATTCATGTGTTCAAAAACAAGAAAGAGTAAAATAGGTGTCCAAGATTCATCATCTTCATCTTCAACATCTCACAACATTTCAATTACACACAATCATTTTCGAAATGCTTTTGTGAGAGATTCAAGGTGATAAGGTTCGAAGCTTAGATTGGAGAATCAAGTTCAAGTTGAAGCTTGTGACAGGTTCTTTCTTGAATAAAACCGTTGGGGTTTTTCCCTCCAAGATTGGTTTGAATTTTGGGGGTTTTTGGACGAGATTCTTCATCAAGAGTCAACCGAGCGAAGGTGATTGTGAAGAGGTGTTCTTCACAAGTCTAGTAGCAGATTCGGTGATTTTGAAGGGAAGATCTTGGGGTCGATTTGGTGCTGTTGAGATCATCCGGAGCCGAAGGTTTGAACAACAAAGTGTTATTCAATAAGGTGGCTGGAGTCGGAGGTCCATCAACACAAATCGGAGAACTTGATTCATCTTGAATCAAGGGGCAAGGAGTGAAGGCAACTTTCAACACATTGAGATTTCTGTTGTATATGTGCTGCTCAATCCTTGTATAAACTATTACATTCAACATGTGATATCTATAAAATCTATCTCAATTCTAGGTTTAGAATTGAGGGCAGACGTACCCCGAAGCGAGGACGACGGGAGAACTGCCTCACCAAATACTTGTCTTCTCTATTTTCAACATTTACGTTATAGCTCAAAATAAGTGATTTTTGTATAAGCTCTATTGTCAAAATTGTGATATCAATTGAGTAAGAGGTTAAAACTCTGTTTTTGACTCCAAAGTACAACAAGACATTGTACTAGGTTGGTTGGAATCACTTACTCAACAAAAATATCACTTGGAGTGTTTTGCACACCAAGTGTTTGACATATTTCTTGAACCAAAATTATCTTACTTGTGTATCTAGTTTTGGTTTGCTCTTTGAATCATTGGAACTAGGAATCCTTACAAATGAAGTAAATAATTGATAAGTGTGATTAGTGTTGTGATTCTATTTTTCCAAATTGTCATTAATCCAAAGGCTTACGCATATCCGGTTTTCCAATAACCGTTCGTTTTAGACTATATTTTCCTCGGCCGCTTCCGCACTTAAAACATTTTTAAAACCAATTTTAAATTGGTAGCGCTGACTCAAATTTTAATTGGGGATCTATTCAACCCCCCCTTCTAGTTCTGTGCCATAGTCTAACATAGGGGAGTCCTATGATCACATAAATCATCTGCAAGAACCTCATTCAGTGGATAAGGTGTTAGGGTTTCATCTGGTCAACAAGAAGTCAACTATGGGTTTGAGAGGGTTTAAGACTTGGTTCTTGATTTTGTAAGCCATGAGAGGTTATACTAGATCATCTCAAATGTCATAATGAAGCTAGATCAAAGAAGAGTCAAGATTTCAAGAGGTTACTAAATTAGGGTTTCAGATGATTCTAAGTGTAAAATCCCCTCTTTCGGTACCTAACTTCAAGGATAAATTTCACTATGATACAAGTCTTGTCTCATTTTCTATCAAACATGATACTTGTTCCTCATACTTCAAGCTTTATTTTTAGTATAAGAACTCATCCATTGGATTCATACATCTCAAGTTATGATTGCTACAAGTTGGTGTCACAAAATGAAGGGAATTTAGAGGCACTCAAGGATAGCTCACTTCCAAGGCATTTTTCACAGGGATCCAAGCTCTTACTCATTTTCCATCAAACATGAGAGTTTTTCCTCATTGTCTTAGCTTTCCAAAAAGTGCTATACCTCATCATTATAATGTGTGGAGCTCTAGTTATGATCTTCACAAGTCAAGGGTAATTTTGGAAATCTAGTTTTAGGTCATTCACTTCAAGGACCAATTTCATCCACTTCAAGAACTCTAATCCAAATTCTTGCCACATGAAAGTTGTGTCAAATGATCTTAACTTCATCATGAGCTCAAAATTCATGGTATTTGATGAATTATGATACCATTTAGGCCATGATGAGCATGAAAACTTGATTTTTGGAGATAGTATGAGTTTCTTTCATTTCAAGTCACCAAATGAAATTGTTTTTGAACTTTTGATACCTTACCATCATCATATCATGTGCATGATACTTCTTACCCAATTGAGCCAACATGACTTTAATTTTAAAGCCATTTTTCAAACTTTGCACCATAAAAAGTAATTGTCCAAAACCTTATACCAATTCATTTTCAATCACCCAAACCACCACATTTCCTTTCCTCACCCCCATCTGGTCAGAAAGGATGAGTGGAATGCATGACATAGCCCTCCAAACTCGTGTGTGCTCCATTTTTGGTATTTTTGGCAAATTGTGAAATCAAGTGAAATACTCAACATGGGCCTGCATGAGTCTCTCTAAGCCCTCATATATAAGTGCAAAATAAACCCTAATGAGGAGAAGAGGGTAGTAGCTACAAAAATAGAAATTTTCATCAAGAATTTCAGAGATTTTATCTCTCTTCGAAACATACTTTTCACTGAGTTTCTACTCCATTTCTGGTGCACTTCATCATCACTGAATCATAAGGGTTTGATTAGAAGCTTGAGAGTGAAACTTACATTGCATTAGAAGGGCCAACAGAGCAGCTCCGTTAGGTAATTTTCCTTGAACTGAATCTTCCATTTTAGACTTGCATTTAGGTTCATGTTGGCTGCATCTAAAGCCCTACCACGTGTAGGCCATGTTTGGATCATTATTGTGTCTGTTTGAGTTGATTTCAGTTTGTATATTGAATTTTTGTGGCATGTTTTCTTTATGTTAGAGAGACCTTTTTCAAAAACCAATGCCATATTTGGATTCTACATGAAAAATGCTTTGAAATGATGCCAAGAGTTTGGATTTTTATCATGACTTTCAGTCAACGTCGGTGAGGCTCACCGGGGAAGACGATCGGAGCTAGGGCTCCGGCGTCTGAGGTGTGTGTTGAGGTATTCTTGATGTGGCATGTGCTGACTTGCACGCGTGGAAGTTGAATCTGATGTGGCTGCCACGAGTTTTAATGAAAAGGTTCGTTTCATTAAAAGTGGACTTCAGTTGGCTTTGGGCCTTGTGATTCTTGCTATCCACGCCCCCTAGATTTGAGCCCATTTGCGCTTTTCAATTGAAATTAGTTCAAACCATATTTGCTTTCACACCTCCATTGGTTTGGTTTTTCTTTTTATTTTCTTTTTACTACACTTTCATTTTAATTCATTTTAAAATAGTTTTAAGCATTACAAAAATCCCAAAAAAATATGTTTCTGACTCTTTAATATGTTGAGATATTTTTTAGTATTTTTATTTTATTTTTCATTTATTTTTGATATTTCTAATTGATTTAATATTTGAAGTGGTTTTATGGTTTGTACATTGAATTTAAGCTTGATCTTTGACCTTGATTGAACACCCCCTTTGACCAATTTTCCTCTTACACTTAGGTGTTTTATTGAGGCTGGTTTGAGGTCTTGATGATCACTTCTCAATTGTTTTCCATTGGTTTTTATTTGTCCCTCGATGGATGCTCGATAAGTTGAACACATTGCCTTGATTGATATGATTGGTGGTGCTTTGATGCAACTCTTGCCATGATCTTTTGCATACTAATTTTGGATTGGTTCAAATTGAGTTTGCCATTTTATTTGGATTTTATTTGAGCTTGCTTCTATTTTTAGTGGATGCCTCAAATTCAAAGTGTTTTAACCATGTGTATGCATACAATCCTTGACCTAGCTTTGGATATGATCTTGTATGATCCCTTGAGGACCTCATGAGTCTTGTTAATTCTTGTTAACATGTTTGAGGTGTTTCCTTGTATGTTTATAGGTCCATTGGATGCATACCTTGTGCCACAAGTCTTATTTGATCATGTCTTTGCACTTATGTTTGAAGTGTGAGATGTTGTATGGACTTTGGTATTTCAATTTGATTTGATCATTCTTGAGTTATCTTGGTGACTTGATTTTGAATTTGAGGTACATCACTTGAGTTCACTTATGTCCTTGATGGTTATGTGCATATTCTTGATGCTTTGGTGATATTTGTTTCACTTTGGGGATGTTATGAACAATTGAACTTCTTTTGAGTTGTTTGGGTGCTTTTATTTATTTGATCATGCGTGAGTGTTTGGTTGGGATGTTCATGATGTGGTTGCTGCCCCACTCTACTTATCCCCTCACTTCTTTGATTGTGTTTCTTTGTTTATCACCTCTCTTCTTGTGATGTTGATGGCATTTGATTGTAGGAGCTTGCTTCTCTCATTTCCTCTTATCTTTCTTGACTTGTTTAAGTATTCTCTTTTGTGACTTGTGTTTGTCTTTGATGAATGCTTCATGATTGCGTATTTTGTTTACTTTTGCATATCTCTCTCCATCTTGCATTGACTTGTTTAAGTCATTCTTATATTTTTCATTTGTGATTGACTAGTGATGTGTTTACTTGTGCTTGTTCACATGATCCCTTAGGATTCCTAGTCCCTATGTTTAAGATGGGAGTAGGAGAGACATTAGGCTTTCAATCCTTTGCATGATGACATTAGGTAGTTCCCTTATATCCCAACTTTAGGACCACTTTGCATGACAACATTAGGGTTTCTTAGTCCCCTTTAGAGTCTTGTGTCTTCTCTTCTCATCTTAAACTCTTTTAAGACACTTAATAAAGAATGATGAGTGTTGTATGCTACGAGCTTCAAGTACATGAGGAATGATGAGTGGGGAGGTCTATCTTCACATTATCTAGAGTGTTTAGTGTATGCCCTTAAGGGGATATGCGACGCATTCGCCCTTATGTCATAATATTTAGTGCAACATGAGTTTCAAACTAACTCAATTCACTTCTTCTAAAAAAACACAAACAAAAATCAAACCTTTTCATCCTTCGGGATTACTTCAAATTTAATTTTCAGAAAGAGTATGTTACGTTTCTGTTCTACCGCAAACAGGCATCGTCCCTAACTGCTAGAATGGAGATGTAACCTTGCTCAAAAACACTTGAACCAACCAGTGGTCTAGTTTTCCCGAACTACGTTTGCTCTGATTTCTCACACCAGATGAGAATACGTAGGCACAAGACGGTGATGTCTTGACGAGCAACCTTCCCCCCATCACCCGTAGTTTCCTGAACTACGTTGACTCTAACTTTCCCATTGCACAAGGGAATATGTAGGCATAGGGCGGCGATGTCCTATCGAGTCTGTTCTTTCTCTTCACCCTTGTTTAGCAGTAGCTTTTAGATAGTTTTTACCCATAGATTAGACAATAAGCGTGGATCCCGTTGAGTACAACGGACGTGAGGGGTGCTCATACCTTCCCCTTGCATAACCAACTCCCAAATCCAATATTTGGTTGCGATGATCTTGTCTTTCCCGTTCTCTTAGATTTTCTTCGATCGTTTCCTTTCCCTCTCTTTGGGATAAATAACGTTCGGTGGCGACTCTTCTGTTTGTTTCCGCCGATTCCTTTTTCGCAGTTGCGACAGTAACCAGTTAGCAATTCGAAGACCCAAATTTTATTTTACTTTTTAAAATTCACTTTTCAAAATGAGATTTTAATGGCTTTTATGATTTTGTTAAAAATCCATTTCACTCTTCCACCCACTTTTCTCTTGGTAACATTCTATCTTTTATTACCCACTCATAACTTAACAACTACCAACAAAATCCATTAAGTCCCCACTCATCAAAACCATCTATGAATAATTTTCAATTCTTAAAACTAACCCATATCACTAAAAAAAAGCTCAAATTTGAAAATCAATCAAACAAGTCAGCAAACCCCAACTTTTCTCCTCCCTCTCAAGCTCCATCGATGGCACCAATAAGAAAAGATAAATGAAAAGTAAAATCTGATGAAGGTTTAATTGCTCTAGATCCGTTAAACCTTGTAATATTGGTTGATACACCAAGAGAGAAGAGATTGTTATCGGTTTCAGGAATCTCCCTCTTACTCCTCCTAAGTATGGTAATATGTCCTATTTTCCATCTTTAAGCTTTGATTTTCCAGCTTTATTTCATTATCAAAAGTTAGATACTTTGATTTCTGACTCAGGACCAAATTACCCATATTTAGTTAGAGCTTTTTATGCAAATTTTTCAATAGAAAGATGTTGTGTTTTTACTTCCAAAGTTAAGGGAAAAAAGATTGTTTTAACCTTGTAATAATTTGGAAAATGCTTAGATGTTCCATTTGAATGTGAAAGAATTTGTCATGGTTTTACTTGTGTTTGGTCTGGCTATAGCAAAGTTAATTATTATTTCAACATTAACTGAGCATTAGATTAAAAACAAAAAAGCTTTTAACACTTCCTCAAACCGGTTGATTTTGTCCGATAAAAACCTCTCTGTTAGTGATAGGATGCTCCACTACTTCATAGCTTATATCTTCATGCCCAAACACTTAAACCACTCCCAAATTAGTGATATCGAGATTCAAATTGTGTATGTGGAAAAGAATTATTTGAAGGTCAATTGGGCATAGTTCATCATGCACCATATGCAACATTAAAGAGGCCTAAGTGGTGACTTCCTTATGCTAGGTTGATCACAAGGATTATGGAATATTACGATATTGATTTAAGGGGTGAATCTAAGAAGAAGATGAATGCAAAAGAGTGTGAAATTTATGTTGGGGAAGCTGGGAGAAATATGGGAATCTTCAAAGACAAAGACATAATTTTCATGCATAGAGATAATCCTTCCACTTCATTGGCTCCACCTGAATCTGAAGGCGGTTACACAAATGAAGTCATCTACAATAAAATGTGTTCCTTAGAAACTCTTACGCCATCCGGCTTCCATGAACTCCGACTTGAGATAGCCTCCCTTAAAAACCAAAACCATGAGGAAGATGAGGAGAGTGAAGATGAAGATATGGATGAAGATGAAAGTGACTAAAGACCGTTACTTATGCTATATGTCTTTTATTTTTGTCTTTTATTTTTGTCTTTCATTATGTCTTAGAACTACTTTGATGTTATGACATTTTCGTTTCCGTTTTAGTTCTTATTTTCATTTCGGTTCCTAATGTATTGTACTATTATGATGTTGGTTTTGTTATGCTTATTTATGTAATACTTATTATGGTATTATCATTAAATTATATCATGTTTTAGTTATGTTTGTGTTATGTCAAAGCATTATGTTATGTTTTCTTGTCCAAGCATTCTATTTTTGCTTCATATATGTTCATAAATTTCAAAGACTTTTCCTACCCTTTTTGCTAATGACAAAGTGGGGGGAGAAGATGTTTGTGTATGTGTATTCCTTTCTCTAACATTTGCAGCAAGCAACAAATTCTCAAAAACTCTCATTCAAAGATCAAAGGGGAGTTAACAATGATAGGGGGAGCAAACATTATTGAAGTATCATCATCAAAAAGGGGGAGAATATGAACTCAAGCTTCTTCAACTATTAATTTTGATGAAAACAACTTAGAAGACAACACTCATAGCCAAATAATGAAAAAATTCCTCATGGTCAAAGCTAAAGCATCAAGTGTTCTATATCATTCAACTTTATGAAGACTAGCTTTGAGACTTAATGGTTGATCACATACTTTTGAGGTACAAGTTGCAATTTCATTATGTTAATACGTAAGTGCTCAAGAAAATCATGTTGATCATTTCACATAATGCATACATTCATTTCAAAATCTTTTGGAACTTAGTTGAAACTTATTTTTGATATATTTTTCTAAATCAAGTCAGGTGTAACCGGTTACACCATTTTTGGTAACCGGTTAAATGAACAAATTTTTGTGTAATAAGTTTTGCAATGTCCAGTGTAACTGGTTACACATTATGAAAATTTCAATTTTTTTGTTATACCTTTTCAAGTGTAACCAATTACGCATTTGTGTTAACCGGTTACCACTGAAGTAGTGGCATTTATTTCACTCAGAATCTAATTTTAACGAACTTATTTTTTTCATCCATCAAGCTTGGCATCTTTTCATGATTATATGCACTTTTAGAGAGGTATTGTATAAATACCATACTTATCATATTTTGAAAACTTACCTTTTTCATTGCAATTAAAACTCATTACTGCATTAATCTGCATTGCATCATTGAAACTTTCAACATTAATTCTAAGCACTTGTGTAATGCCCCGATTTGTTTAATTAATTTTTTGTAAATAAAATGTGTGAAATTTATGTGTTATTTGATGTTTGATGTGTTAGGGAAACTCTTTGGTGTAGGGTGGTAGCCTTAGAAATTAGAGGTTAAGGTGTTTGGGGTGTGTGAGCAAAAGCGTAGAGACATGGGGGTGGTGGAAGAGTGGCATTTGATATTATTATACAAATATGAACTATTTAAATAAATAATAGTAGTAGTGATGATTAAAATAATTATTTTTAATTATTATGGTTATAATATTATTTATTTATTTTGTTGGAATAAGAATTAAGGGGAATTAATAAAATAAGAAGGAAAAAAAAGGATAGAGAGTAGAACTGTCAGAACGTGAAGAGGGAGAAAAAGGAAGAGAAAGAGAAGAGAGAGATAGGTCTTGAGGAAGGAGAAGAGATAACCCATCGTTGAAGTGCTCTTGCTGGAAAATTAAGGTAAGGGTGAGATTTCCTTTTGTATAAGGGCTTTGCATGATAACATGTGGGTGAGAGTTTTGGTTTCTCTTGATTGCATTTCTTTTCTATGTTATGAATTAAGTAATTATGTGATAATGTTGTTATGATGTATGTTTGGATGATTTGTGTGTTGAGTGAATGTTTGGATGTTGGGTGTTGGTAGGAATTAGAGTTGAAACTGAGGTATATGATTTTTATGAAAATTTGGGATTTTGGGGGTGTTGCAAAACTGATTTTCGTACCACAAAATAGCAGAAAAGTGCTTACGTTATTGTGGTAACCGGTTATCAATTTTGGTGTAACGGGTTACACCTGAGATAACTTTTATAAAAACTGATTTTTTTTCAAAGGTGTAACCGGTTACAGGTTTTGGTGTAACGAATTACACTATTTGCAAAAGGCACATTCTTGGCAGGTTTTAGGGATGTAACCAATTACTAGTTTTGGTGTAACCAGTTACACTGGGGATGTTTAGCCAATATTTTCATCAAATGGTAACCGATTACCTGTTTTGGTGTAACCAGTTACACCTGCTGTGTCAACTTTAAAAATTCATAACTTGAGTTTCGAGTGACCTTTTGGAGTGTCGTTCAAAGTGTTGGAACGCTGAGATAGTGAAATTTATTTTAAAAATAGTTTTAGTACCTAGGAATGGTTTTAAATCATGCAAAATAGTGTTGGATGGTAGGTGTCTGTATGTTGCAGTGCGGTATTGTGTGTGAATGGTGTGTTGTTACCTACTATGTTACTATAATGCTATTGTTGAATATTTGTAGTATATGTTTGGTGTTTGGTGACCAATTTTAGTGTAGTACTTTGATTAAGGTGAATATCATTGTACATGTTATTGCAGTTGCATGTCATTTGTGAATCATGCATCATGGTATATGGACAATAGTCAACTTTCGGTGAGCCTCAATCCTATGTTGGGGATTAGGTGCGTGTAGCTGGTTCCATATGGGAATTAGTGAAGTATTACCTATGTTGATGGTAACAACTTTTGGTGGGCTCTAATCCTATGATGGGGATCAGAAGCGAGTGAACCTGAGAGTTCACATTTGGTACCATATGCATTGAGCCATGGAGTTTAGTCTCATTGCATTGTATACTTGTTGTATTTATGATATTTGAATTATGTGGATCATGAGTTGTGGAATGGGTGATTATGTATGTGATAATGGTGTGCTTACATATTATTATTGCAATTTCATTATACGATTGTGATTTCTCACCCCTTTTATTTAAATATTTCCTTTACATGGGCATCGCGCAGATAATTCTCTTAAATTTTTTAGGTGTGTTGAATTAGATCATCGCATTAGTAAGTGCATGAGTGACTTGAAGAAGTATTTCCAGTGTGGAAAGACATGACGTCTAGTTGTTGATTGCAAGGATAATATGGTGACTTGCTACAATTATGGTGAACCAGGATATATCGGTACACTTTTCCAGAAGCTAAAGCAAGCTTAATACGGAGGGAAGGTGTTTGCTCTATCGAGGACTAAGACTTCCAGTGACAACAGGTTGATTAGAGGTATATGTTACATTAATAGTATTCTTTTGATTTCTATTATTGATACCGGTGTTACTCACTCGTTTATTGCTGCTAATTGTATGATAAGGTTGGGCCTTGTAGTGCCTCCATGAATAGATAGATGGTTATCGATACTTCTGCTAAGGGATATGTGACTACTTCTTTAGTTTGTTTGAACTGTCCTCTGTAGAATTTTGATAGAGATTGTGGTGTGGATCTTATTTTCTTGTCGCTGATGGATCTTAATGTTATCTTGGGAATGAACTGATTCGAGTTCAATCATGTTCATATAAATTGTTAAAACAAATTAGTACAATTCTTTGCTCCTGATGATGAAGAGGAAGCTAGTTTATTATCTTCTAGGTAGTTGAATGAGCTTTTTCTAGAGGAATCTCAAGTGTTTGTGTTGTTCGCATCTTTATCTATTAAGATTCAAGCTACAGTTGATGAATTATCAGTAGTGTATGATTTTCCAAATGTGTTTTTGGATGATATTTCGGATATGCTGCCAGAGAGAGGTAGAGGTCTCTGTTGATCTTGTCCATGGTGATAGACCTGTTATATGGAACCATATAGGATATCGACGTCAGAATTAGTAAAGTTGAAAAGGCAATTAGAGGATTTATTGGAAATGAAATTTGTGAGGCCAAGTGTGTCACCTTGGGGAGCACCAGTGTTATTAGTAAGAAAGAAATATGGTAGTATGAGGTTGTGTGTGAATTACCAACAATAGAATAAAGTAACAATCAAGAACAAGTATCCACTTCCAAGAATAGATGATTTGATGGACCAGCTAGTAGGTGCGTGTATTTTCAGCAAAATTGATTTAAGGTCAGGTTATCATCAGATCCGAGTGAAGGAGGAGGATATTCATAAGACGGCTTTTTGGACTTGGTATGGGAATTATGAATACTTGGTGATATCCTTTAGCATTTCTAATGTACTTGGAATGTTTATAGAATATATGAATTGTATATTTCACACTTATCTAGATCAGCTCATAGTGGTTTTCATTGATGATATTTTGATATATTCCAAGTCGAATGAAAAGCATGTTAAGCATTTGCGAATTATGTTGCAAGTGTTGAAAGAGAAGAAGTTATATGCAAAGTTGTCAAAGTGTGAGTTCTGGTCACAAGAGGTTAGTTTCCTTGGGCATATTATTTCAGGTGATGGTATTGTTATAGATCCATCCAAAGTAGATGCAGTACTACAATGGGATGATCTTAAGTCAGTTACTGATATTAGAAGCTTTTTGGGCATGGCGGGTTACTACCGCAGGTTTATGGAAGGTTTTTCTCAGTTAGCACTTCCATTGACACAACTGACTTGTAAAGGTAAAGAGTTTGTGTGGGACATTCTGTTAGAACACAGATTGGTTATTAATATATCTCAATGTTTTGATGATAACAATAATGAAATTTTGTATGGAGAAAATATATACTCTAATTTTGTTCAAGTGTTTTTGTTTCAGATAACATAATAAATATTCCTCTGAACGGAAATTCCTCTGAACGTTAAGCTACAACGCACAGAAGACTCTGAGCGTTTGGTAAAAAGCGAAGCTACAGAAGACTCTGAGCGTTTGGTAAAAAGCGAAGCTACAAAAGACTCTGAGCGTAGATTATTAAGCGAAGATTCAGAAAACTTTGAGCGTACTAAACTCAACGCTGCAACTACAGAGGCTCTGAGAATCAAAACACATAAGGCTCTGAAACGTTAGTAACAAAGTGATACATTTGGATAATACAAAAGACCGAAGATCTTCTCTGATCTAAAGTGCTCCTCTGGATGAACAGTTTGTTAAAACAATCACGCTAGCACTAAGTTGCAGAACTCTGGAAGTGAGTTACTCTGATAAGAAGAAAATGGAACATCATCAGAACTCTGGAAGTGAGTTACTCTGATAAGAAGAAAATGGAACATCATCAGAACTCTGGAAGAGAGTTACCCTGATAAGAAGAAAATGGAACATCATCAGAGGATCTGATGCAGGAAATATTTCCATATTCGTTCATTTAAAAAGATATTGATCAAGAAAGATCCGTTGCAAAACTCACTGTCTACATCCAAGGACACTATTCCTCTTTTGTGTTTGGCACAGGATTTCAGAACAAAAAGGATATCTCTGAACATTCCTCTTTTGTGTATGTGCACGCTATTTGAAAAATGGGTGAGAAGTATTTAAACAAGTCTTCAACAGCAATTCAATAAAAACACACAACATTATCCTACAACGTATATACAAATTTTACTGAAAATTCATTGATCTTCATTTTGTGTAAAATCACTGTTGTGAAAAAGCTTTTCTAAAAAGCACTTAAACACACTTTATTGTATTACTTTGTAAAAGATCCTTGAGAGACCAAGTTGTGGTCAGTATTCTTGAGAAGACTAATACACGTTTGTCTTAGTGAAAAGATTGTAATCAGTTTTTGATTATTGGATTAAGTCCTCTTTTCGAAGAGGCGAAATCACCTTGGCCGGGTGAACTGGAGTAGGTTGAGTTCAAACGAACCAGTATAAAAATACCTGTTATTTTTATTGCCTTATTTGTTTTTGAAAACCCTTATTCAACCCCCCCCCCCCCCCCTCTCAGTGTTTTCCTACCTTCAGTTGGCATCAGAGCACGGTTCTGAGTGCTATCACTTAACAGTGATAGAGAAAAGATCCGGTTGGAAAACTCTTTGATTTACTATGGCTGAATCTTCAAACAACGCTAACGCTGGGTTGAACAACAAATATGAAGAGAAAGACAGAATCAGCACAAAGCCTCCTATGTTTGATGGAGAAAAATTCGATTACTGGAAGGACAGAATAGAAAGCTTCTTTCTTGGCTATGATGTTGATCTCTGGGATATAGTCATTGATGGATACACTCACCCCACTAATGGTGAAGGTAAAAAGATTGATAGAAATTCAATGACTGATCAACAGAAGAAAGACTTCAGGAATCACCACAAGGCAAGGACAATTCTACTGAACGCTATATCTCATACTGAATATGAGAAAATCACCAATAAAGATACAACGCATGACATGTTTGAGTCCTTGAAAATAACGCATGAGGGAAACACGCAGGTGAAAGAAACAAAGGCTCTAGCGCTGATTCAAAAATATGAAACCTTCAAGATGGAGGAAGATGAATTTGTGAAAACCATGTTTTCTAGATTTCAGATTCTGACTGCTGCATTGAAGGTTCTTGACAACGGCTACTTCACTTCTGATCATGTAAAGAAGATAGTCAGAAGTTTACCAAAGAGGTGGAGACCTATGGTCACAGCGTTAAAGCTCTCAAAAGATCTGAACAAAATCACTTTGGAGGAACTCATCAGTCCTTTAAGAAGCCATGAGATAGAGCTTGAAGAAGATGAGCATCAGAAGAAAGGTAAGTCCATAGCTTTAAAATCTAACAAAAATTCTGAAATTAAAGTTTTTCAGGTACTAGAAGAAAGCTCTTGAGACTCTTCATCAGATGAAGACGAACTATCTTTACTATCCAGAAGAATAAATCAACTCCGGAAGCACAAGCAAAAGAAGTTCAGAAAATTTAAAAGACCAGAACACCGTGGAGAACCCTCTGGTCACAGAAGATCTAGCAAAAAGGAAGTAGTGTGCTATGAATGCAAAGAGCCAGGACACTACAAGAATGATTATCCCAAACTTCAAAAGGATAAACCCAAGAAGAAGTTTGAGAAGAAAAAGAAAGTCCTGATGGCTACTTGGGATGACTCAGATTCTTCTGAAGCCTCGTCAGAGTCTGAAGACAAATTTGCAAACGTTGCACTAATGGCTGACATAAAGGAGCATGAAGAATCATCTGAATTTGGATCAGAATCAGATTCAGAAGAGGTATTTGCTGATCTCACCAGAGCTGAGTTAATTGAAAGCTTATCTGAAATATGTGAAAACTATAGTAAGATCATACTCAAATACAAGAAGCTGCAAAGCAATCTTGCATCTGAGACTGGCCAGCTGAAATCAGAAATTGCTAAGCTGAAAGAAAATAATTTTCAAATTAAAATTGAATTGGAAAAAGCTCAACAAAAATCTGAAACAGATATTACGTCTAGCTCTAAAAATATTTTAGAGAGTATGACCATAGTTTTCAAAGGTTCCTGTCCAGAAGCATAGACAGAAGCAAAATGGCTTCTATGATTTATGGTGTGAGCAGGAACAACAGAAAAGGGATTGGATATGAATCATCTTCTGGGAAGGAATCAAATCCAAAACCTGTTGATGAGTTAATTATCAATTATACTCCTCTGTATTCTCATTTTAAATTAGGTCACTCACATGACATAAAGTACACACGTTCAAATCAGAACACCACAATTGTTAATAAACCTAAGCTGCGTCAGAACACAACTGCTTTTAATGGACAGAAGTTCAGGCAGAACTTCAGAACAACTAACCCCAGAGGACCCAAAAAGATATGGGTACCTAAGGATAAAATAATTTATGTTGCAGATATCCTTAGCAGTAAGGTTGAGACACCGGTCCTGGTACCTGGACTCTAGATGCTCACGACACATGACGGGAAGAAGGTCTATGTTCCAAAGTCTGGAACTTAGATTTGGTGGAGACCTGAAGTTTGGATGAAACCAAAAGGGCAAGATCATTGGCTCTAGAACAGTTGGTAATGGTAACCTCCCTTCTATCTCAAATGTTCTGCTTGTAGAAGGATTAACTCACAACTTGTTGTCCATAAGTCAATTAAGTGACAATGGTTATGCTATTATCGTTAATCAAAAATGTTACAAAGAAGTTAGTCAGAAAGATGGATCAATCCTCTTTAATGGTAAAAGAAAGAACATTTTTAAAATAAAACTTTCAGAATTGAAAAATCAAAATGTTTAATGTCTTATGTCTATTAATAATGATCAATGGGTCTGGCATAGAAAACTGGGACATGTTAGCATGAGACGTATATCTCAGATTAACAAGCTCAATCTGGTCAGAGGACTTCCTAAGTTGAAGTTCAACTCAGATGCTCTTTGTGAAGCATGTCAGAAAGGCAAATTTTCAAAATCCACTTTCAAACCAAAGAATGTTATTTCTACTTCTAGACCATTAGAGCTTCTGCACATTGATCTGTTTGGACCGGTGAAAACTGCATCCATCAGAGGCAAGAATTATGGGCTTGTCATCGTTGATGACTACAGTAGATGGACATGCGTAAAATTCCTAAAGCACAAGGATGAGTCTCACTCTGTATTTTTTGATTTCTGCAATCAAGTCCAAAATGAAAAGAAATTTAATATTGTCAAAGTCAGAAGTGATCATGGTGGTGAATTTGAAAATAAATCTTTTGAAAAATATTTTAAAGAAAATGGCATTGCACATGATTTCTCTTGTCCTAGAAGTCCTCAACAGAATGGAGTTGTAGAACGAAAGAATAGAACATTGCAAGAAATGGCCAGAACCATGATTAATGAGACAAATATGGATAAACATTTTTGGGCAGAAGCAATAAATACAGCGTGCTATATTCAGAACAGAGTCTTTGTAAGACCTCTTTTGGAGAAGACTGCTTACGAATTGTGGAGGAATAGAAAGCCCAACATTTCATATTTCCATCCTTTTGGATGTATTTGTTTTATTCTGAACACTAAAGATAATCTAAACAAATTTGACTCTAAAGCACAAAAGTGTTTTATGCTTGGATATTCTTAACGCTCAAAAGGCTACAGAGTATACAATACTGAAACACATATTGTGGAAGAATCAATTCATGTCAGATTTGATGATAAGCTTGGTAATCAAAAGCCAAAGCAGTCTGAAATTTCTGCAGATCGAGATTTTCTTCTCACAGACTCTGAAGAATCAGAGGCAAACAAAGTTCCATCTAAAGAACCAGAAGCAACTCCAGATGCCACTCCATTAGCTGCTCATCTGGACAACTTAACTATTTCTGAAGAACCAACTCTGAAAGGATCCTCTAGAATTAAATCTTCTCATCCAGAGGAGATGATTATTAGAAAGAAGGATGATCCTATAAGAATAAGATCCTTCCTAAAACCCTCTGGGACATCATTGTTTAGTTTGGTGTCAATTATTGAACCTACCTCTGTGGATGAAGCTCTGCAAGACAATGATTGGATACTTGCTATGCAAGAGGAGATGAATCAATTCACAAGAAATGATGTCTGGGATCTGGTTCCAAGACCAAGAGGATTCAACGTTATTGGAACAAAATGGGTCTACAGAAATAAGTTAAATGAGCAAGGACAGGTCATCAGAAATAAAGCTAGACTTGTTTCTTAAGGCTACAGTCAGCAAGAAGGTATTGACTACACATAGACATATGCTCCTGTGGCAAGGTTAGAATCTATACGCTTGCTAATTTCTTTTGCTGCACAGAATAACATCACTCTGTATCAGATGGATGTTAAAAGTGCTTTCTTAAATGGTTTAATAGAAGAAGAAGTATATGTTCATCAACCTCCTGGATTTGAAAATGAAAGATTTCCATAGCACATTTTTAAATTAAAGAAATCATTATATGGCCTAAAACAAGCTCCCAGAGCTTGATATGAAAGGCTGAGTAATTTTCTTCTGGAAAATAATTTTATCAGAGGAAAGGTTGATACCACTCTTTTTCATAAATCAATTAAGAAAGATATCTTAATCTGTCAGATTTATGTTGATGATATTATTTTTGGAACCAAAAATATTTCACTTGGAAAGGAGTTTGGTAAGTCTATGCAGGCAGAGTTTGAAATGAGCATGATGGGAGAGCTAAGATTCTTTTTGGGCATTCAAGTTAATCAGACTCCAGAAGGCACCTACATACATCAGACGAAGTATGTGAAGGAGCTTCTGAAGAAGTTTAATCTGACAGATAGTAAGCCAGCTAAGACTCCCATGCATCCAACTTGCACTCTGGGAAAAGAAGAGGTAAGTAAAAAGGTAGATCAGAAGCTGTACAGAGGTATGATTGGCTCTCTTCTGTATTTGACTGCCTCGAGGCCTGACATTCTCTTCAGTGTATGTTTATGTGCTAGGTTCCATTCAGATCCTAGAGAATCTCACTTAACTGTTGTTAAGAGAATTCTGAGGTATCTGAAAGGTACAACTAACGTGGGTATGTGTTACAGAAGATCTAATGAATATAAATTAGTAGGCTTCTGTGACGCTGATTTTGCTGGAGATAAAGTTGAACGCAAAAGCACCTCTGGAAGTTGTCAGTTTCTGGGAGGCAATTTGATCTCGTGGATACATCAAGAAGCAACCCATTATAGCACTCTCAACTACATAGGAAGAATATATTGCTACTGCTGGTTGCAGTACCCAGATGCTCTAGATGAAGAGTCAGCTAGAGGACTACCAAATACATGAGAGTAATATTCCTATCTTCTGTGACAATACTTCTGCAATTTGTCTTTCTAAAAATCCAATTTTACATTCAAAGGCAAAACATATAGAGATTAAACACCACTTCATCAGAGACTATATTCAGAAAGGGATATTAAGTTTAAATTTTGTTGATACAGACCATCAATGGGCTGATATTTTTACAAAACCCCTATCTGAAGATAGATTTAAATTTATTCTGAAAAGTATTAGTATGGACTTTTGTCCAGAATAAAATCTTTATTCAGAATTAAATTTATTCAGATGAAAAGTGTTTAAAGTCTATACTCTGAAGTATTGCATCTGAAATTTTTTTAAGTTACTTTATTTTTTGTGAAAATCTGAGTTGACAAGCTTTAGAGGATCTGAGCGTTAGTTAATGATTCATTTCCTAAAAGAGCTTCAGAGGCACACCACATCAAACACGTGTCACTTCTAATCTGAATTTTGAAAACGTTTGAGTGTACACAAAGCTGAGGCGTCGTTTCAGGTACTGTTTGAATCATTGAAATTCTCTTTTTTTCCCCACTTTGTCAAATCACATTTAATGCGTTAAATCATTATTATTATTTTTTTATTTATGTTTCCCTTTGTTCCCTAACACTTATTCCACACCGTAACACATTTCACACTTTCATTATCTCACACACCTTATGCATTTTGCTCTTCTTCATTGCTTAATTTTCAAATCAAAATTTAAAAGAATCTCCAGTCATCTCAAAAGTTCTTCTTCAATGGCTACCTCATCTTCATCACATCAACACTTGGTTTCTACAATGGTTGGGTCGTCTTCATCACAAATGGGTAATGAAGCGTACAAAGAACCAGAACGCACACTTCTCACACCAGTCAACAAACTAGAGGTACTCTGTGAGTTTATGGTTGATTTTGACTGTATGGCGAAAAATGGGTTTGATCTTCGTTCAACGGTTAACTTTCAAGGATGCGTAAAATACTTTGATCAGTTGTTTGGTCCAATTTTTCCCCAACTGGTAAAGGAATTCTGGATTCATGCCTAAGTTTACCCTAAATTTATTTCTTCGTCCGTTTTGGGTAAAACTATAGTCATCACTGAGGAAATGATTCTCCAAATTATTGGCTATGAAGAAGAGGGTATTGTGAATACCTCAGTGGGACGCGTGAATATGAATGAAGTGTACAACGAGGTGTTTGTCTCTGGGCTTCCATCCAAGAAAATAAAGGATCTGGAGACCCGTTACAAGATTTGGGCCAAGATATTTTTGGGCTGTATCCATCATCACAAGGCTTCAAATTCTCCAAATTACATTAATACAGATCAACTGTATATTCTGTATTGTCTAGGGAATAATATCAAGGTGGATCTTCCACCCCTATTGTTTGTTCATCTTCGGAGTCATGTCAAGATGTCCAGAGAAATCACTCGCACCAAATACCAGAAAATCAGAGATTGGATTCCCATGGGAAGGTTAATTTCTGATATCCTCACTGAAAATGGTTTGGTATGTTATTTTTGAAAGATGCTGGTCAGACAGATGAATTAGTTCCTATTCTTTGGAAGCCTCTGGATGGCAAGAGTCTTCAGAGAATGAAGTTGGTAGAAAAACTTCAATTTGATCCAGTTCAGATTGATTCTGATATTGTGCGCAAAAGGAGGGTACTAGTGGAAGATTTTCCACTCTTCACTGCAAAGGAGCCAAAGGAATCTCTCCTCGCTTATATTGCTTCCTGTATGGCATATGGCACTCCTATGCCAGCTGATTTGCTGCTACGTGCTTCTCAACCTGCTCCAGAACTAATAATGAGGAAGAAACGCCAGAAGAGCAAGGTCTCTGAAGAAGATCCCTCAGAGAAACATTCTAAGCGTTCTAAGAGGAAGGCTTCTGAAGAAGGCTCTTCCAAGAAGTCCTCAAAGTGTTCCAAGCAATCAGGTAATCCCTCTGCTGTTTTATCTCCTGTTTTGGAAATTGTAATAGAAGAACCAACATCTCAACCCCCCTCTCACATCTGAACCTTCTCTCACACTCTCACATCTGAACCTTTTCTTACATCTAAACCTATTATCACATCTTAACCTTTTCTCACATCTGAACCTATTATCACATCTAAACCTTTTTTCACATCTGAACCTATTATCACTTCTGAACCCCCTCTCTCTTCTGAACCAATATCTCAACCCCCTCTCTCTTCTGAACATATTATCACATCTGACTTCTCTGACCAATCAGATGCTACATCCCCTCCACGTAACTCCCCAAACCACCCTCTTGAGTTTTCTTCTCCTACTCCCACTCCCTCTTATTCTCCAGATGAACCTTTATCCTCTTTTAAACCTTCACTCTTTGATGCCCTTAAGACATCCTTCTTCGAGGCCTACCTTAAGCCCAAACCCACACCAAATGTTGGTAATCTGTTATCTAGTTTTAAAACAGAGATGCAGATGTGGTTTTCTGCTGTAAAGGAGAAGTGCCTCACTAGCACGAATCCTCGTGACTCTGAAGAAATCTGGACTGCCTTCAGAAAGAAATTCACTTTCGTGACTATGAATCTTCAGGATGCTTGCTCTGCAGATGCGTAAGAGAGACTTTATGAAGCTCTGAAACTTGCTCAACTCAATCTCAGCAGAACTCCTATTCTTTGTCTGGAAAACACGCCTGCAGAGGTCGTGTGTTCCTCATCTAAGAAATCTGCTGCACCTCAGATTGGTGAAGGTCATCATGCTGAAGAAGTTACCTCAGAGGCTCCTGTTGCTGAAGAGATTCTTGACTCTGGTAAGCCCTCTGCTCTGGAATTAGGGAATGCACCTTTTTCATTGGTTGTTCAAAATTCAACAAATTTGAGGAAAGAAAATGAAGATGTGCAAAACAAATTGGCTCAACAAGAGGCTACTAACAGCGAGATAAAATCTTGGATGATCAAGAAAGAGAAAACTACGTAGAGATTCAGGAGTGGATGGTCAAACAGGAAGAATCCACTATTGAAATCAAGACATGGATGGCCAAACAAGAAGCTTCAACTTTTGAGATGACGGGGCTTCTTAAGCTTTTAACTTCTCATTTATCTTAATTGTTTGTTAGTTTGTACTCATATGTGAATTTGCCTATTTTATTTCTTTTCTAAGTCTCTAAATGCATTTGTGACTATTTTCTTACATCTGATTCTATCTTATATTTTTCTATTTTTCTTGCTCTGAATTTTATTTTTTTTGTCTTAAATAATTTTCCAAAATCACTTTTTGATATGACAAAAAGGGGGAGAAAATGGAAATTTTGAATTGTTCACATAAACAGATACTGAATGGAAACTCACACATGTTAAAAACTAACTAATCATGAATTTAGTGTTTTTCAGTGTTTCAGAGTTAAAGTTACTCATCTGACAATATTTATAGAATTAACTCTGAGCAAGGTCTGATGTAACACCCCACTTTACCCCGTACGCGTAATATAATAATATAGAAAAATAATTCTTAAAATTCATCAGAGTTTTCCAACACAGTGGGATATCACACTAAGTCACTTCATTTCATTAAAATAATCAATATTATTTAGTTTTCAAGTAAGCAGCGGAATACAAATCAATTCTCCAATATAATTCTCCTCGACACGAGGTCATACAACATAAGTCCATTAAATGAAGATACGTAACAATAAACAAATAAAGTAGTCAAATAACAACGTAATCCCGTTATCCCATGTTACGTATCAGAGCGACTCCTAAGACTCGATCAAATAGCAACACACTCCAAGCACTACTCAGGTACCTGGTCACCTGTACTCCCAAGAGAGCACAGACACAACAACAAAAAGGGGTGAGAACTACATTCAATAAATAAACGGTGAAATACACATGCTAAGGAGTAGTTACACCCACACATAAAATACGCACAAATAACGCACATACACGTGTCACCTCAATCACTTGGCATTCATAGCCCACATTCAATTAGAATAATGCAATGTGACTCACTGACTCGACACAATGCATGTGGTACCAACACAATCTCATAAGGTTCACACTAGAACCCGATTCCCGTCGGAATTTGGATAAGTCGTATATACGTTCCTCTGAACTACAACTTATCTCCATAACAACTTCCACAATGGAGTCCGGATGAAACTAGGCACCCATCATGGATTCCCACCTAGCCATCTCCATAAGACACATGATATGAAATGCATGTCAACACAATTATGCAATGTAATACATCATGCATAATTCACGATCAATCTTGATCCACATGAGCCATCCGCTCATCGTAATCCTCTCGGGAATTACCATAATCGCACAAGATTGTTCATATTCGACCATCTTGGCCCACATCCATCAAAACACCAAGACATCATTGAACCAGAACATGATTCGTTACTAAAACATATACACAATTGACTTCTCAAACATAATTAGATATAAAAATATTGGGAAAACAATTTCATTATCTATCCTATGTTATAACTCTGTTCATTAGTTTTCCAATGCTTCGAACGGGGAACAAAACAGACTTACGGATCCAAAGTTACGTCCAAAATAATTTCGACCGAAAACATGAACAGTCGTGACGGACAGAAAGACGCTGTTACGCTCCGGAATTGGTTTTCACTCAATTATTCTTGCGAATCACTTACTCAAAACACCCAGAACATCACTAAAACATTCCTAAGGTTATACGGCAATAACTGCACAACTTCTATGGTTTATTATGCTCATCTAGCAACATTTGCAACACATAAAACACTATTTCCTGCAATTGCTCTGAGTACTTCAGAGTTACTCACATTTGAATATTCCTATTCCTATAAGGTCAAACATATCACAGTCCAAGGTTTTGGCCACGAAGGCAAAGATCATTATTTCTCAACTCTACACTCAAAGGGTCAAGAATACTAACCACTAACCTCTAGGGTCTATAGTCAATTTTCTTACAATTGCTCCGAAGGCATCGTAATTTCAAATATCAATTATTCTATCCCATATGGGTAGACATATAACGATCTAAGGTTTTGGCCACAAGGTTCAATTTTCCATAAGTTTTTCCTATATTAATATTCAATGATACATATCATTTGGCCATTTGGTCATAACCTCAGATTCTTACGGTTACCTCCCTATTTCCCACGATTAACCCAAATCCCGAAACCTTAGGGAAACCTTAGAGCATCGTACTAATAACGATATAACACATTCATTTCTACATATTTACCCAAATCCCTAAACCTTACATCACCACAACATACCGAAAGGTATACATAGAAAACTATGAAAAGCAATACTCTCCATA
The DNA here is from genome assembly GCA_963859935.3 of Lathyrus sativus. Lineage (NCBI taxonomy): Eukaryota > Viridiplantae > Streptophyta > Magnoliopsida > Fabales > Fabaceae > Lathyrus > Lathyrus sativus. Next base: position 479,640,825 of record OZ012739.1, on the reverse strand, counting down.
CAATAATCATTCAAGAACAGCAACAATTTTATGGAATTTATCATGCTACGAAAATTAGATCAAGAATCCTCAAGAACACATAATTTCTATGAGAGAAAGGATCTCTCACTACCCTCTCATGTTAATTCACCCATATTGAAATCCATTCTCCCCCCTTACCTCGATTAATTGCTCAATCATTGAAGAATCTTGAAGGATTGATAGCCCTAGCCTCCTTCTCTTCCTTCTTGTTCTTCTTCTCACTTTTTCTCCCAAAACCTCTCTCTGCCAGTTTATCATGTTCTAATTCTCTTTCCCCAAAAAAACTTCTCTATTTCCTTTAACCCCTTATTTCTTATTTTATTATTTAAATCCTATAATAATAATAATAATAATAATAATAATAATAATAATAATAATAATAATAATATTCTCCCACTAATAATAATATTCATACTAATAGTAATAATATGAATAATAATAATATTCCACCAAATAATATTATTAATACGAATAATAATAATAATAATAATAATAATAATAATAATAATAATAATAATCTCATTAACATTATTATTAATAATAGTTGGAATAATATTAATCACTATAATGCTCTCGATATCATAATTAACTTACTCCTTTATCTAGGTCCACAGTACCCCAACTAAGGTCACCTCTCTCCCTTACTCCTAACCTCATACCCTTAATTAAGGACACCACACAACTACACATCACATAAAATACCAAAGCGACTGAATAATTTAAATGGGGTGTTACATCTGAGATAGTCCACAAGCTTGCTCTGACTCTAGAAAGAATACAAGTGCTGAAAGGGAAGTTTTAATTTTTCTAGCAGTATTCATTTCAGGGGGAGAATCATATTCTCAGGGGGAGATATATATTTTAATTTTGAATAAAATTTCGTATAGTTTTTGTCATCATCAAAAAGGGGGAGATTGTTAGAACACAGATTGGTTATTAATATATCTCAATGTTTTGATGATAACAATAATGAAATTTTGTATGGAGAAAATATATACTCTAATTTTGTTCAAGTGTTTTTGTTTCAGATAACATAATAAATATTCCTCTGAACAGAAATTCCTCTGAACGTTAAGCTACAACACGTAGAAGACTCAGAGCGTTTGGTAAAAAGCGAAGCTACAGAAGACTCTGAGCATTTGATAAAAAGCGAAGCTACAGAAGGCTCTGAGCGTAGAGTATAAAACGAAGTTTCAGAAAACTCTGAGCGTACTAAACTCAACGCTGCAACTGCAGAGGCTCTGAGAATCAAAACACGTAAGGCTCTGAAACATTAGTAACAAAGTGATACATTTGGATAACACGTAAGAGCGAAGATCTGCTCTGATCTAAAGTGCTCCTCTGGATGAACAGTTTGTTAAAAAAATCACGCTAGCACTAAGCTGCAGAACTCTGGAAGTGAGTTACTCTGATAAGAAGAAAATAGAATATCATCAGAACTCTGGAAGTGAGTTACTCTGATAAGAAGAAAATGGAACATCATCAGAACTCTGGAAGAGAGTTACTCTGATAAGAAGAAAATGGAACATCATCAAAGGATCTGATGCAGGAAATATTTCCATATTCGTTCATTTAAGAAGATTCTGATCAAGAAAGATCCGTTGTAAAACTCACTGTCTACATCCAACGACACTATTCCTCTTTTGTGTATGGTACAGGATTTCAGAACAAAAAGGATATCTCTGAACATTCCTCTTTTGTGTATGTGCACGCTATTTGAGAAATGGGTGAGAAGTATTTAAACAAGTCTTCAACAGTAATTTAATAAAAACACACAACATTATCCTACAATGTATATACAACATTTGCTGAAAATTCATTGATCTTCATTTTGTGTAAAATCACTGTTGTGAAAAAACTTTTCTAAGAAGCACTTAAACACACTTTATTGTATTACTTTGTAAAAGATCCTTGAGAGACCAAGTTGTGGTTAGTATTCTTGAGAAGACTAACACAAGTTTGTCTTAGCTAAAAGATTGTAATCAGTTTTTGATTATTGGATTAAGTCCTCTTTTCAAAGAGGCGAAATCACCTTGGTCGGGTGGACTGGAGTAGTTTGAGTTCAAACGAACTAGTATAAAAATACCTGTTATTTTTATTGCCTTATTTGTTTTTGAAAACCCTTATTCAACCCCTCCCCCCCTTCTCAGTGTTTTCCTACCTTCACATTCATTGTGAGAAAATTTTCATAGTACTGAAGAAGAGATCGACTACGGCTCCAGTTCTGATTTTTCCAAATCCTAATGAATAATTTGTGGTGTATTATGATGCGTCTATGATGGGTTTAGGCGGTATGCTGATGCAAGATGATAAGGTAATGGCTTACCCTTCACGGCAACTGAGGGTTCATGAAAGAAACTATCCTACTCATGATTTAGAGTTAGCTGCAGATTTGGAGGCATTATCTTTATGGTTCCAGATTCTAGGTATTCAGTGATCACAAAAGTTTAAAATATTTGTTTGATCCGAAGGAATTAAATATGAGGCAAAGAAGATGGTTAGAATTCTTGAAGGATTATGACTTTTGCTTAAATTGTCACCCCGGTAAAGCTAATGTCGTGGCTTATGATTTAAGTCAGAAATCTTTGCATATGTCTGCTTTGATGGTTAAAGAGTTGGAACTTATTGAGCAGTTCAGAGACTTGAGTTTGGTCTGAGAGCTAACACTGCAGAGCATAATGTTGGATATGTTAAAGATAAACAATGATTTTATTAATAATATTAAAGAGAGTCAAAAGTTGGATGTGAAGTTAGTGGATTTGATGGTTGGGAGTAATCAGACTGAAGAGAGTGAATTTAAAGTGGTTAAGTATGGTGTGTTAAAATTTTGAGGTAGGATCTATATTCCTGATAATCCTGAGTTGAAGAAGATGATTTTAGAAGAAAGCCATAGAAGTAGCTTAAGTATCCAGCCATGAGCTACTAAGATGTATCAAGATCTGAAGAAGATATTATGGTGGCCTGGACTGAAACGTGATGTGGTGCAGTTTGTGTATTCATGTTTGACTTGTCAGAAGTCAAAGGTTGCGCACCAAAAACCTGTAGAATTGATGCAACTGTTAGACATTCCAGAGTGGAAATGGGATAGCATTTCGATAAACTTTGTGATGAGATTACCAGATACTCCTAGAAGGCATGATGCAATTTGGATAGTAGTTGATATACTGACGAAATTGGCGCATTTTATACTAATTAACATCAGTTTTTCTTTGCAGAAGTTGGCAGAGATTTACATTTGTGTGATTGTGAAGCTACATGGAGTTTCGTTGAGTAATGTTTTTGATAGAGACTCGAGATTTACATCCAGGTTTTGGGAGAGTTTGCAGGAGGCTTTGGGTTCTAAACTGAGGTTGATTTCTACCTATCTTCAACAGACAGATGGTCAGATAGAGAGAACTATTTAGTTCTTAGAGGATTTGTTGAGAGCTTGTGTCCTTGAGCAAGAAGGTGTTTGGGATAGTCATCTGCCATTGATAGAGTTCATTTATAATAATTTCTTCCATTATAGCCTTGGAATGGAACTCTTTGAGACACTGTATGCTTGAAGGTGTAAGACACCTTTGGGTTGGCTTGAATCTGGTGAGAATGTGATGTTTGGGTCGGAGATTGTCCAGCAGACTAATGAAAATGTGAAGTTAATTCGAGAAAAGATGAAAGCTTCATAGAGTAGGTAGAAGAGTTACCATGACAAGATAAGAAAAGATCTTGAGTTTTAAGAAGGAAACCATGTATTCTTGAGAGTCACTCCGGTGACCGATGTCGGATGTGCTTTGAAATCGAGAAAACTTACCCCTCAGTTTATTGGTCTGTATTATATCTTTGAGAGGATTAGAGTGGTTGCTTATAGGGTGGTGTTGCCACCTAATCTTTCTAATTTTCATGATGTATTCTATATCTCACAACTTCAAAAGTATGTCCCAAATCCGTCTCATGTGATTCTGATGAATGATTGCAAGTGAGGGATAATCATATGGTTGAAGCTTTATCTGTGGCAATCAAAGACCGTGAGTTAAAAAGGTTTAGGCATAAAGAAATTTCTCTCATGAAGGAAGTTTGGGGAGGCACTGCAGGGGGGAACATGACGTGGGAGTTGGAGAGTAGGATGCGAGAGTCATACCTGGAGTTGTTCGCACCAGGTGACTTTTAGGGAAACGAAAATATTCTAAGTGGGGGAGAGTTGTAATGCCCCGATTTCGTTAATTAATTTTTCATAAATAAGTCATGCAAAATGTGTTTTATGATTTGATGTATTAGGTAAACCCTTTGGTGTATGGTGGTTGCCTTAGAAATTAGAATTTAAGGTGTTGGGTGTGTGAGCAAAAGCGTAGAGATATAGGGGTGGTGGGAGAGTGTCATTTGTTATTATTTAAATTATAGCTATTTAAATAAATAATAGCAGTAGTAATAATTAAAATAATTATTTTTAATTATTATGGTTATTATAGTATTTATTTATTTTGTTCGAATAAAAATTAAGAGGAATTAATAAAATAAGAAGGAAAAAAAGGGATAGAGAGTAGAACTTTCAGAACGTGAAAAGGGAGAAAAAAAGAAGGGAAAGAGAAGAGAGATCTAGAGCTTGAGGAAGCAGAAGAGAGAACCCATCGTAGAAGTGCTCTTGCTGGAAAATTAAGGTAAGAGTGAGATTTCCTTTTGTATAAGAGCTTTGCATGATAACTTGTGGGTGGGGGTTTCAGTTTCTCTTGATTGAATTTTCTTTCTACAATATGAATTATGCAATTGTGTGATAATATTGTTATGATGTATATTTGGATGATTTTTGTGTTGAGTGAAAATTTAGATGTTGGGTGTTGGTAGGAAATAGAGTTGAAACTAAGGTATACAATTTTTATGAAAATTTGGGGTTTTGGGGATGTTGCAAAACTGATTTTTCGCACCACAAAATAGCATAAAAGTGATTTTGTCGCAATGGTAACTAGGCACCACTTTTGGAGTAATCGGTTACACCTAAGACAACTTTTATAAAAACTGATTTTTTTCAAAGGTGTAACCGGTTACAGGTTTTGGTGTAACCAGTTACACTGTCTGTAAAAGACACATTCTGGGCAGTTTTTAGGGGTGTAACCGGTTACTGGTTTTAGTGTAACCGATTACACTGGGGATGTTTAACTACTGTTTTTATCAAGTGATAATCGGTTACTTGTTTTGGTGTAACTAGTTATATCTGCTGTGTCAACTTTAAAAATTCATAACTTGAGTTTCGGGTGTCCGTTTGGGGTTCCGTTCAAAGCGTTAGAAAGATGACGCAGTGAAATTTATCTTAAAAATAGTTTCACTACCTATAAATGATTTTAAATTATGCGTAATGGTGTTGGATGGCATGCAGTGTGTCTGTTGCAGTGTGGTATTGTGTGCGAATGGTGTGTTATTACCTAATATGTTACTATAATGCTATTGTTGAATGCTTGTAGTATAAGTTTGGTGTTTGGTGACCAATTTTGGTGTAGTACTTCGATAAAGGTGAATATAATTATGCATGTTGTTGCTGTTGCATGTCATTTGTGAATCATGCATCATGGTATTTGGACGGTGGTCTGCTTTCAGTGAGCCTCAATCCTATGATGGGGAATAGGTGCAAGTAGTTGGTTCCATATGGGAATCGGTGAAGCGTTACCTATGGTGATGGTAACAATTTTTGGTAGGCTCTGATCCTATAGCGAGGATGAGGAGCGAGTGAACCTGAGAGTTCATATTTGGTACCACATGCATTGAGTCGTGGAGTTAAGTCTCATTGCATTGGATACTTGTTGTATTTATGATATGTGGATTGTATGCGTTATGAGTTGTGGAATGGGTGATTAGTATGTATGATGGTGTACTTACATATTATTATTGCAATTTCATTATATGATTGCGATTTCTCACCCATTCTGTTTGAATGTTGCCTTTACATGGGCATCGTGCAGATAATCTGTAATAAAGGCGTGGATGTGAATGGAAGAGAGTGCTCTCCTTTATTATTTTTTTGAGTCGGCATCTTATCTTATATGTAACACTAGGGGATGGGACACTTGTTTATTTATTTTATGTTTGGTGGATATTTCTATGTGAATCTCTTATGATCAATAATTTCTTATAATAACATTATGTCATAGTTATGTTTTGAAGAATTAAACTAATCATTTGTTGGATGTATTTCACTGCTAATATAATGTTGAAATTCAGACTTATTTTACAATTCTTATTATTTTTAAATTTCATACGTATTACATATCTTATTGCATGAGCTGGTTGTAGTTGGTGGTAGCATCCTGATTGTTTGATTGCTTTAAATTACTTTGATTTTATGTATAATTTACATGGGGAAAATTAGGGTGTTACATAGTGGTATCAGAGCAGGTCTGTCTGTCTGGCCAAGTTATCGAGTCGGTGTGGTGTGAGAGTTAAATGTTGTTGTGGTAGTCTTCTAACCATTGTTGTTGTTATTGTGGTGAAACATAAAACAGATAGAAGAAACGATGTTGCAATTACTTCTGCTTTGGAGGTTGTGGCTCAGGTTGTGCAGAATCAGCCTAATGCTGGTAGGAACAACGAGTTTCATCATCTAGGCAAGTTTCAAAGGAACAATCCACCTAATTTTAAACGTAGGTATGTTTTTTATGGAGTGCAGGCTTGTCTCAAAGAAATTAAGAGAATCTTCTGTGTGATAAATTGTTCAGAAGCATGCAAGATACGATTTAATACACATATGCTAACTGAGAAGGTTGATGATTGGTGGGTCAACACTCGTCAGGTGTTGGAAACTGCTGGTGAAGTTGTCACTTGGGTTGTGTTCCGTAGAGAGTTTCTTAGGAAGTATTTTCCTATAGATGTTCACGGGAAGAAGGATATTAAATTCCTAGAGCTGAAACATGGGAGTTTATTTGTTACTGAGTATGTTGCCAAGTTCGTGGAACTTGTGGAGTTATATCCTCATTATATTGAGGCAACTGCTGAGTTCTCAAAGTGTGTTAAGTTTGAGAATGGTTTTCACCCTAAGATCAAATAGGTTATTAGGTATCAACAGATATGAAGGTTTTCAAAGTTAGTGAATAACTGTAGGATCTACGAGGATGATAATAAGGCTAGGTCCGCTCACTATAAGATTCTAAGCGAGAAGAGGGGGAGTCAACATCTAAACCGTGGGAAGCCTTATAGTGTTCTAGCTGAGAAAGGTAAAAAAAAAGTTTACTAACGGTAATAGGCCAAGTGGGGTAGGTACCCCTACTCCGCTTAATTGTTTTAGGTGTAGTGAATTAGGTCATTACACCAATAAATACAATGATGATGTGAAGAAGTGTTTCTAGTATGGGAAGGCATGACAATTGGTTGTTGATTGCAAGGATAATACGGTGACTTGACACAACTATGGTGAACCAGGACATATCAATACGCATTGCTAGAAGCCGAAGCAAGCTTAATCCGGAGGGAGTGTGTTTGCTCTGTCGAGGACTCAAACTTCCAGTAATGACAGGTTGGTTAGAGGTATATGTTACATTAATAGTATTCCTTTAATTGATATTATTGATATTTGTGCTACTCACTCATTAGTTGCTACTTATTGTGTGAAAAGGTTGGGCCTTGTAGTGTCCTCCATGAATAGATAGATGGTTATCGATACTCCTGCTAAGGGATTCGTGACTACTTATTTAGTTTATTAGAAGTATCCTCTATAGATTTTTTATAGATTATGGTGTGAATCTTACTTGCTTGACGCTGATGGATATTGATGTTATCTTGGGAATGAACTGGTTAGAGTTCAATCATGTTCATATAAATTGTTATAACAAATCAGTATAGTTCCTTGCTCCTGATGATGAAGAGGAAGCTAGTTTCTTATCTGCTAGGAAGTTGAATGAGCTTTTACTAGAGGAATCTCAAGAGTTTGCGTTGTTCGCGTCTTTATCTGTTAAGAGTCAAGCTGCAATTGATGAATTTTTGATAGTGCGTGATTTTCCAAATGTGTTCCTTGATGATATTTCGGATATGCCACCAGAGAGAGGTAGAGTTCTCTATTGATCTTGTCTCTGGTACTAGACCTGTTTCTATGGCACCATACAGGATGTCAGCATCATAATTAGCAGAGTTGAAAAGGCAATTAGAGTATTTGTTGGAAATGAAACTTGTGAGGCCAAGTGTGTCACCTTGGGGAGCTCTGGTGTTGTTAGTAAGGAAGAAATATGGTAGTATGAGGTTGTATGTGGGTTACCGAGAATTAAATAAAGTAATGATCAAGAACAAGTTTCCACTTCCAAGAACACATGATTTGATGGACCAACTGGTAGGTGTGTATGTTTTCAGCAAAATTGACTTAAGGTCAGGTTATCATCAGATCTGGGTGGAGGAGGAGGATATTCAGAAGATGGTTTTTAGGACTTGGTATGGGCATTATGAATTCTTGGTGATGTCGTTTGGAATTTCAAATGCACCTGGAGTTTTTATGGAATATATGAATCATATATTTCATACTTATCTAGATCAGCTCGTAGTAGTTTTCATTGATGATATTTTAATCAATTCCAAGTCGAACGAAGAGCATGCTGAGCATTTGTGAATTGTGTTGCAAGTGTTGAAAGAGAAGAATTTATATGCAAAGTTGTCAAAGTGTAAGTTCTGGTTGCAAGACGTTAGTTTCCTTGGGCATATTATTTTAGGTGGTGGTATTGTTGTGGATTCGTCCAAAGTAGATGCAGTACTACATGGGAGGCTCCTAAGTCGGTTACTGAAATTAGAAGCTTTTTGGACATGGTTGGTTACTACTGCGGGTTTATTTAAGGTTTTTCTAAGTTAGCACTTCCATTGACCCAACTGACTTGTAAAGGTAAAGAGTTTGTGTGGGACATTCATTGTGAGAAAAGTTTCACAGAACTGAAGAAGCGATTGACTACGACTCATGTTCTGATTTTGATAGATCCTAATGAATCATTTGTGGTGTATTGTGATGCGTCTATGATAGATTTAGGAGGTGTGCTTATGTAAGATGGCAAGGATGTGGCTTATGCTTGACAACAACTGAGGGTTTATGAGAGAAATTATCCTACTAATGATTTAGAGTTGGTTGTAGTTGTGTTTTTTTTGAAGATTTGGAGGCATTACCTTTATGGTTCCATATTCGAGTTATTTAGTGATCACAAGAGTTTAAAATATTTGTTTGATCCGAAGGAATTAAATATGAGGCAACGAAGATGGTTAGAATTCCTTAAGGATCATGACTTTGGCTTGAATTATCACCTCGATAAGGCTAATGTTGTGGCTGATGCTTTAAGTTGGAAGTCTTTGCATATGTCTGCCTTGATGGTTAAAGAGTTGGAACTTATTGAGCAGTTCAGAGACTTAAGTTTGGACTGAGAGCTAACACCGCAGAGCGTGATGTTGGATATGTTGAAGATAAATAATGATTTTCTTAATAATATCAAAGAGAGTCAGAAGTTTGATGTGAAGTTGGTGGATGTGATGGTTGGGAGTAATCAAACTTAAGATAGTGATTTTAAAGTGGTTGAGCATGGTGTGTTGAAATTTCAAGGTAAGATCTGTATTCCTGAGTTGAAGAATATGATTTTAGAAGAAAGTCATAGAAGTAGCTTGAGTATCCACCCAGGAGCTACTAAGATGTATCATGATCAGAAGAAAATATTTTGGTGGCCTATACTGAAACATGATGCGGCGCAGTTTGTGTATTCGTGTTTGACTTGTCAGAAGTCAAAAGTTGAGCACCAGAAACCTGAAGGATTGATGCAACTGTTAGACATTCCATAGTGGAAATGGGATAGCATTTCGAGGGACTTTGTGACATGATTACTAGATACTCCTAGAGGGCGTGATATGATTTGGGTGGTAGTTGATAGACTGGCGAAATCGACACATTCTATACCGATTAACATCAGTTTTCCTTTGCAGAAGTTTGTAGAGATTTACATCTGTGTGATTGAGAAGCTGCATCAAGTTTCATTGAGTATTATTTCTGATAGAGACCCAAGGTTTACATCCAGGTTTTGGGGGTTCTAAGCTGAGGTTAAGTTCTGCCTATAATCCACAGATAAATGGTCAGATAGAGAGAACTATTCAGTCCTTAGTGGATTTGTTGAGAGCTTGTGTCCTTGAGCAAGGAGGTGCTTGGGATAGTCATATGTCACTAATAGAATTTACTTATAATAATTTCTTCCATTTTAGCATTGGAATGGCACCCTTTGAGGCACTGAATGGTCAGAGGTGTAGGACACCTTTGTGTTGGCATGAATCTGGGGAAAGTGTGGTGATTGGGCCAGAGATTGTCCAACAAACTACTAAAAAGGTGAAGTTAATTCGAGAAAAAGATGAAATCTTCGCAGAGTAGCCAAAAGAGTTACCATGATAAGATAAGGAAGAATCTTGAGTTTTAAGAAGGAAACCATGTATTCTTGTGAGTCACTCCGGTGACCAGTGTCAGACGTGCTTTGAAGTCTCGAAAGCTTACTCCTCGGTTTATCAATTTGTATCAATCTCTGAGAGGATTGGAGTGGTTGCTTATAGGGTGGCGTTGCCACCTAATCTTTCAAATCTGCATAATGTATTCCATGTCTCACAACTTCGAAAGTATGTTCTAGATCTGTCTCATATGATTCTGATGGATGATGTGTAAGTGAGGGATAATCTTATGGTTGAAGTTTTACTTGTGAGGATTGAAGACCGTGAGTTAAAAAGGTTGAGGGACAAAGAGATTGCTCTTATAAAGGTAGTTTGGAAAGGCACTGTTGAGGAGAACATGAAGTGAGAGGTGTAAAGTAGGATGCAAGAGTCATACCCGGAGTTGTTCGCACCAGGTAAATTTTTGAGAACGAAAATATTCTAAGTGGGGGAGAGTTGTAATGCCCCGATTTATTTAATAAATTTTTGTAAATAAATTGTGTGAAATGTATGTGTTATTTAATGTTTTGATGTATTAGGCAAATCTTTTGGTGTAGGGTGTTAGCCTTAAAAATTAGAATTTAAGGTGTTTGAGGTGTGTGAGCAAAAGCGTAGAGACATGAGTTGGTGGGAGAGTGTCATTTGTTATTATTATTTAAATTAGAGCTATTTAAATAAATAATAGCAGTAGTAATAATTATAATAATTATTTATAATTATTATGGTTATAATAGTATTTATTTTTTTTGGAATAAGAATTAAGCGGAATTAATAAAATAAGAAGGAAAAAAGATAGAGAGTAGAACTGTCAGAACATGAAAAGGGAGAAAAAGAAAGGGAAAGAGAAGAGAGAGTTAGGGCTTGAGAAAGGAGAAGAGAGAATCCATTGTTGAAGTGCTCTTGATGAAAAATTAAGGTAAGGGGGAGATTTCCTTTTGTATAAGAGCTTTGCATGATAACTTGTGGGTGGGGTTTTAGTTTCTCTTGATTGAATTTGCTTTCTATGCTATGAATTATGCAATTGTGTGATAATGTTGTTATGATGTATGTTTGGATGATTTGTGTGTTGAGTGAATGTTTGGATGTTGAGTGTTGGTAGGAATTAAAGTTGAAACTGAGGTATATGATTTTTGTAAAAATTTGGGGTTTTGGGGATGTTACAAAACTGATTTTCGTACCATAAAATAATAGAAAAATGCTTTTATCACAGTGATAATCGGTTACCACTTTTGGTGTAACCGGTTACACCTGAGGGAGCTTTCATAAAAATTGGTTTTTTCAAAGGTGTAATCGATTATGGGTTTTGGTGTAACCAGTTACACTGTCTGTAAAAGGCGCATTCTGGGCAGTTTTAAGGGGTGTAACCGGTTATACTGGGGATGTTTATCCACTATTTTTATCAAGTGGTAATCGGTTAACTGTTTTGGTGTAACCAGTTATACATGTTCTGTCAACTTTAAAAATTCATAACTTGAGTTTCGGGTGTCCGTTTGTGGTGTCGTTCAAAGCGTTAGAAAGCTAACGCAGTAAACTTTATCTTAAAAATAGTTTCAGTACCTATAAATAATTTTAAATGGTGTGTAATAATGTTGGATAGTATGCAGTGTGTATGTTGCAATGTGGTATTGTGTGTGAATGGTGTGTTGTTACCCACTATGTTACTATAATGGTATTGTTAAATGCTTGTTGCATGTCATTTGTGAGTCATGCATCATGGTGTTTGGATGGTGGTCCGCTTTCGGTGAGCCTCAATCCTATGATGGGGATTAGGTACGAGTAGCTGATTTCAGGTGGGAATAGGTGAAGTGTTACCTATGGTGATGGTAACAATTTTTAGTAGGCTCTGATCCTATGGTGGGGATGAGAAGCGAGTGAACTTGAGAGTTCAGATTTGGTACCACGTGTATTAAGTCATGGAGTTGAGTCTCATTGCATTGCATATTTGTTGTATTTATGATATTTGGATTGTACGGGTTATGAGTTGTGGAATGGGTGATTAGTATGTGATGATGGTGTACTTACATATTATTATTGCAATTTCATTATATGATTGTGATTTCTCACCCCTTCTGTTTGAATGTTGTCTTTACATGGGCATCGTGTAGATAATCCGTAATAGAGGCATGAATGTGAGTGGAAAAGAGTGCTCTTTTTTATGCTTTTATTGAGTCGGCATCTTCTCTGATATGTAACACTGGGAGATGGAACGCTTGTTTATTTATTTTATGTTTGGTGGAGATTTCTATGTGAATCTCTTATGATTAACAGTTTCTTATAATGACATTACGTCATAGTTATGTTTTGAAGAATTAAACTAATAAGTTGTTTGATGTTCTCCGCTGCTAATATAATGTTGAAATTCAGACTTATTTTACAATTCTTGTTATTTTAAATTTCATATGTGTTACATATCTTATTGCATGAGTTGGTTGTAATTGGAGTTAGCATCCTAATTCATTGATTGCTTTAAATTACTCTGATTTTTATTTATAATTTACGTTGGGAAAACTAGGGTGTTACAACTTGTATAACATATTGTGAATTGCTTACTTGAAAGAGAAGATCAATTCTAGCAATTGATACATATCATCCAACTTCAGCTTCTTGTATAAAATTCAGATTAGTGTGTGATCGGGAAAATAGCAAGTGTACTATTTTTACCAATTGTAGTAATAAGGGAAAAGTCCCAAGTATCGATCTCGAGGACTGCGTAGTAATTAACGGAATTTTTAGGATTCAACTGAACAAAAGGTCTAGTGGTTTGTTTGGTAGCAGAGTAATATAACAAGTAAATAAGGACTTATGAATCAATCTAAGAACAGTGTTAGGGGAGTGGAGACGATGCGAGTAAAGACCCTGTATGATTATTCTGCTATACTAGTTATTAACCTTAATTTATCAGTTGACCAATTTAGTTTTCTTAATTCCTTAATGAAAATCCTTTGATGATTTTCCTGTACACTAATTCCTCAGTGTCCATGAAAAGCATCAAGCAATAGTTCCGACCATAAAATACGTGATACGGGATATCCTCATTCCTAAGCAATATCGACCGTGATACTATTTTGCAAAAGTGTTAGGTTGACTTTCCAGACTAAAGCCTAAGCACAATTCGAATTCTACTTTCCAATATGAATACGATTAAGATTAATGCAAAATAAAATATATAAAGGTAATAACATAGTTCTCATAGAATCATTAAACAAAAGTCATTACATCGCAACTTAGGACCACCCCCTAACAACTTGGGGTTTAGCTGCTCATGTTCTGTGTAAACATAAAAGCAATTAGAAGTGAAAAGGAGAAGATCATTACAGTGCAAGTTGAAATCCTTGGATCATCAATTGCTTCCGCTTTTGATCGATCCTTTGTTTTCCAACCAAACTCTCCCCTCAGTTGTCAATCCTAATCTCAGTTCAAAAGTGTCCCCTACTTTCTAAAAAAGTGACTCTTATATCTAAATTCAAATTACATCGCGAAATGTCTCAAATGCCCTTCGAAATAGGTCTGACAGCAAAAAAATCAGAAAACACAAAAATTTCACTCTCAGTGGCCCTGACACGGGCCGTGTTGTGCAACACGGGTGGCCGTGTCAGGCTGCTGACTTCTTCAGGGCGTGTCTCATCTACAAAGGCTGCAACACGGGCCGTGTTGCATGACACGGGCACCCGTGTTGTAAGTCTGAGTCTCCTTTTCTTCTGCTTTGGTCTACCCGTGTCTGCCAACTGTGTCCTCCATGACACAGGCCGTGTTGTACAACACGGGTACCCGTGTTGTAGCTCTGACTTCCCTTTTCCGACTTTTCTTTGCCTCCGAAAGCGGTGCGACTGTCGTGCTATCCATTCCTGCCAAAAACACACTAAAAGAAACCAAATCAAACGCACCAGCGGCAAAAGTAATATAAACTTAAAAATAAGACTCGAAGACACACAACTACGAGTATTTCAGATAATAACAACTAAAGCTTTGAAAACAGATAAAAAACATTGCGAAATTAACAACAAATAGCGTTTGAAAACACAAGTGAAATCCACCGATCAAACTACTCCCCCGAACTTGAACTTTTGCTTGTCCTCAAGCAAAAAGCTCGCCAAACCGAACTTAATATCTTTTTCGTAACGGAACCGTCCATAGAATTGTGAGTTACGGTGATAATACTCATACTTGAACTTCTCATTCCAAGTCCCCTAGGATTAATCTCAGCTTTTCCCTCAAAACAGGTAACATGTAAACACTAGACTGCGGTAAACCACAGACCTCAGTCTCCCTATGGGTAACCTCTCCGACTATGCTTTGTACTTAAGTCTTCTTTTTCGATTTTTCTCCCTTTCATTCGGACAATCACTATACGGCTTTTATGATTTTCCTCGTGTGCACAAGATTTATCAATGACATTTTTCTTTTTCTGGCACTGTTATTCTTTTTGAATGGCTTTCAGGTTCGACCGCCGTTGGGCTGAATAACCGGGTGAGGGTTACCCAACTTAGAAGGATTAGTCGCCTAATTGCCCCTTTTTGTTTGTTTTTTTTCTGTGCCTTAGCTCAATATTTTTCATTACCCTTGCACACACGATTATTTTTGATGAAACCTGATTGTCAAAATAAACTACTCAGGGGTACTTCTCAGATCAAAGCACTATGGTACAAATCTACACGTTGAACTCGTTCCTATTTGGGAAACCCAGGGTGTTATCCTTTTACCTATCTCTCAAGATTATTCCGATTTCATCCTCACGGTTCTTTTCTGAGTATTCTATATACTTTCTCATCACCTCAATCAACATCTTCCCTAAACAGTTCCCCAACAAACAATGTTATTAATTTTATTAGCTCAATGTCAGGGGGTCTTCCTGTGGACTTGCTATCATGTTCTCAAACTAACACTGGAAATTAAATAAACAAATAACTAAAACAGAATTGAAAACACACAAATAACATAAAAACACAAATAAAATACCCCCACACTAGAATTCAACAGTGTCCTCACTGTTGGAACACTAGTAGCAGAGGACTCACAGAGTTCATGGTTGCGGAGGTTGGTCGCGCAGCAGCATCTGCCGCATCCATTCATGCATCTCACCGATCAACCTGCCTTGTCGGATTTGTTCGTTCCCTTGTCTTGTCTGCTCCTCGCCTTGCCTCGTCTGCTCACTTCGGAGACGACACATCTCATTCTCCATCCAATCCCATTCTTTTTTAGATAAGCTCCAAGATCCTGAGCCGGATTCCTGATGGGGTGAGACTCGAGTAGGCGGTATAGGCGCTTCTTCTACCTGATCTCCTTCATCCTCAAAGAATTCTGTACCTGTACCATCATAAAATTGGTCTTCTTCATCCTGCATGGGGCTCTCATATAGCCAGTTATTCACATTTTGAATACTAATAAAGTCAGGGGCAGGTAAAGCAAGGAGATGATTGTTTCGGCTTACCAAGGAGTAGTAATTATCAAAGACTCGAATCATACCTTGGGCAGTCAGTGTGGCAAGATCTATTTTTGTCTTACCTGCAACAGTGGGTTCCTCTCTCAAGAGAGCACCGTGGCCAAAATAATTTGCGATTTGAGTAATCATACCGCCTACACTTATTTCGCCGGAAGGTGCATTCGCAACCCTCTTCAGGTGATCAGCTGCGAAGGCAGCTACATTAATAAGTTCTTGATTTGCCATGCCGTACATGAAGTACAACTCCCTCTGAGTCGCCACTCCTGTGTTGTCACCCCTGCCGAATAGTGTATATGCTAATCCCTTTTGAGCGTACCTGAAATAAGGGTTATGGATACACGAGGCTTTTGCCGCCTTCGCGACATAATCAGTTCTGCCTGTAATAGCTTTCCAGAAGTCCCCTGCACTAAAATTTCCCGGAGGGGCTCCGGGTCCAAAATTGGGGAGCTTCAGAATATCTCCCAATTCGGCTATGGTCAGTATCAAATAACCTAAACCTCAGTATACCATAATATTCCTCCTCCACACCTGTCCACCTGTGCTTCAACTGAAATTCTAAAGTACTCAAGAATTCAACAGTTATGCGCTCATAAGTTGGCGCTTCCAATTGTATAAATTCTAGCATACCCAGGGTGTGAAACATCCTATGGACCTCTACTCTCAGCCCTAGATTATCAAGCGTAGTGTTACAGATATACCTTGTGGGCGCGAGCTTACGCTTGATGATGTTAGAGTACTTCTTCTGATGATCCGGGTCTTCAAAGAGTATGCCGTGAGGATTCGCCATCCGATGTGCTCTCTTTCTGGGGCGCGAAGTTTCCGCCACTGCTTTTCCTGTGTCTCTACGAGGAGGCATTCTTGAACCTGCAAAACACAAACAACACAGATGGTTCGAAAAATTTCGAAATCACTGTTAGTGAAAAACGCGACCGTAGAAATAAGCACAATGATGAGTAGAATGTTTTTTGTGAAGGACGGAAGTGTTTCCGATGAGTGGGTGTGGTAGATAATGAAGCTTTTGTGGAGAGAAGGTTATGGAGGTTAAGGGTTTTGTGAGGGAGAAGAAAGAGGAAGATGAAAAATGATTTGAAATGTGTGGTTGCTAATGATAAGTGGAGGTGAAAGTGGTGGGCCCCACGGGGTAAAAAATAAAAAAACAGATCGTGCCTTGCAACACGGGCGGTGTTGCACAACACGGGCACCCATGTTGCTCCTCCTGAAGTTTATTTTTTTTCAAAGCCACGAACCTGCAACACGGGCCGTGTTGCTCCACTGACTCCACCATTTTGATTTAAGCTTTCCCGGAAAGAGTTTCAGTCGGGAGTTGTACAACAATACTAATTGTCCTTCCCGAAATTCTTTCTTCTGAATACGTCGATCATGCCATTTCTTTGCTTGATCTTTGTACATTTTTGCATTCTCATATGCCCGGTTCCTGAATTCCTCTAGCTCATGGAGTTGGAGGGTTCTGGACTCTCCTGCTCTGGTGAGGTCTAGGTTAAGGACTTTTGATGCCCATAATGCCTTGTGTTCTAACTCTAGAGGTAGATGGCAAGCTTTACCATAGACCAGTTGGTAAGGGGACATACCAATGGGTGTTTTGTATGCAGTGCGATACGCCCAGAGAGCGTCGTCCAGCTTTACTGCCCAGTCCTTACGGGATGCACGCATTGTTTTCTCTAATATCTGTTTGAGTTGTCGATTTGACACCTCGGCTTGCCCGTTGGTTTAAGGATGGTACAGAGTAGATATTTTGTGCTTCACATTATACTTAAGGAGTAACTTTTCCATGAGATGATTTAGGAAGTGAGTTCCTTCATCACTTATAAGGGCCCTTGGTACTCCGAACCGCGAAAATATGTTCTCCTTCAGAAACCTGACCACTACTTTAGCATCATTTGTTGGTAGTGCCACTGCTTCTACCCATTTCGAAACATAGTCAACTGCTACCAGTATATAGTGTTTTCCAAATGATGGTGGGAATGGTCCCATAAAATCAATCCCCCAAACATCAAACAACTCTACTTCTAACATGGAATTCTGCGGCATCTGGTTTTTTTTCGAGATATTTCCAGTCCGTTGACATCTGTCGCATTCCTTAACTACGTTTTGGGCATCCTTGAACAAAGACGGTCAATACAACCCCGATTGGAGGACTTTGGCTGCGGTGCGGTCGCCACTGAAATGCCCTCCATAATCTGAATTATGACATGCTTCGAGCACCTTCCTTTGCTCGTTTTCCGGAACGCATCGTCTGATCAGTCCATCCACCCCTTTCTTGTAAAGAAACGGGTCATCCCATAAGTAGAACCTGCAGTCGTGAACAAACTTTTTCTGTTTGTTAGAATCAAAATCGTCGGGTATGAGACCCCCGAATAAATAGTTGGTGTAATCTGCAAACCAAGGAACACCATGAATAACTAGGATGTGTTCATCAGCAAACTCATCCTTTATCGGGCGTTTTTCCTCGTTTTCTTCAATCGGTGACATTCGCGAGAGGTGATCAGCTACAGTATTTTCACATCCTCTCTTATCCCGAATCTCCACATCGAATTCTTGGAGAAGAAGGATCCATCTCAACAGCCTGGGCTTCGACTCCTGTTTAGCAAAAAGATATTTTAACGCAGCATGGTCAGTATAAACAATCACTTTAGAACCCAACAGATATTGCCTAAATTTGTCAAAGGCATACACCACCGCTAGCAACTCCTTCTCGGTAGTTGCGTAATTCATCTGTGTCGGGTTCAAAACGTGACTCGCATAGTAAATAACATGCAAAAGCTTCTCTTTCCGCTGCCCCAATACAGCCCCGACTGCGATGTCACTGGCGTCACACATGATCTCAAACGGCAGCGACCAATCCGGGGCTATCACAATTGGTGTTGATACTAACTTATTTTTCAGGTTTTCGAAAGCGTCAGCACATTCCTTATCGAACACAAACGTCGTGTCCTTGACTAACAAGAACGTCAACGGTTTAGCTATCTTGGAGAAGTCTCTTATGAACCTGCGGTAGAACCCTGCATGACCCAAGAAGCTTCGGATACCTCTCTCGTTCACGGGGGGTGGTAACTTGGATATTACTTCCACTTTTGCTTGATCGACTTTGATCCCTTTGTGTGAGATTTTGTGACCAAGGACGATGCCCTCTCTTACCATGAAATGAAATTTTTCCCAATTTAGGATCAAGTTACTTTCCTGACATCTCTGCAAAACAAGTGACAGGTTAGTTAAACAATCATCAAATGATGACCCAAAAACCGAAAAATCATCCATGAAGACTTCCATATGTTTCTCGAGCATATCCGCAAAAATAGAAGTCATGCATCTTTGAAATGTGGCTGGGGCATTACATAACCCGAATGGCATCCTCCTATAAGCAAAAACTCCGTACGGGCATGTGAAAGCTGTCTTCTCTTGATCCTCTGGCGCAACCGCGATTTGGTTGTATCCGGAGTATCCATCTAGAAAGCAATAGTAATCGTGACCAGCCAATCTTTCTAACATCTGATCAATAAAGGGCAACGGAAAGTGATCTTTTCTGGTGGCTAAATTAAGTCTCCTATAATCAATGCATACCCTCCAACCAGTGACTGTACGCGTAGGAATCAACTCATTCTTGTCATTAGTCACCACAGTTGTACCTCCTTTCTTGGGCACCACGTGAACAGGGCTCACCCATGAACTGTCCGATATAGGATAGATAAGTCCAGCATCCAATAATTTCACCACTTCCTTTCTTACGACTTCCTTCATAACGGGGTTCAGTCTTCGCTGGGGTTGCACAACCGGTTTGTGGTCCTTCTCCATAAGGATCTTGTGCATGCAAACTGTAGGACTTATACCCTTTAAGTCTTCGATTTTCCAACCAATAGCACTCTTAAATTTTTTAAGAACCCCAATCAGTTATTTCTCTTGGACACTTTTCAAACTAGAGCTGATAATGGCGGGACACTTTTCCTCGGTATCTAGAAAAACATATTTGATATTTTTCGGCAGTTGTTTCAATTCCGAACCTTTAGGCTTTTCGTCATTACCTTCCAGCGCTATAGGTTGTCGTAAGTCCTCCCATCGGTATGGTCGGGATCCCCTTTGCAATGTTCGAGTGTCCAACATTTCAACTACCTCCCTATCATTCTCATCTACTTCTTTATCTTCCTTAAAGATTGACATGCTCAGCACTCTCTCCAGGGGCAGTTGGGTCACACTCTCCAAATGTTCGCTCTCGAAGACTCGTTCTAGCACTTGTATGCTGCTACTGGTGCCACAATCCTGTTTATGCTTCATGGTATTACTAACATCAATTTTTAACTCCTCTTCATATACCTTCAAGGTCAGGGTGCCGCCTTCCATATCTATCATGACTCTCCCGGTTTCCAAGAATGGCCGGCCCAAAATTAACGGCATTTCTTCATCTTCCGGCATCTCTAGGATCACAAAATCAACCGGAAACACAAATTTATCTACCTTAACTAGTACATCTTGAACCACTCCATATGGCCGCTTAACTGAATGATCAGCAAACTGGAGGGTCATCCGAGTGTCTTGAATTGCACCGATATCCAACTTTTTGTAGATGGACAAGGGCATGAGGCTAATACTTGCTCCCAAATCAATTAAAGCTCTGTTGAATGACCTATCGCCAATAGTGCATGGGATAGTAACAGCTCCACTGTCTTTCTTCTTGACTGGAATCTTCAGACCCTGCAAAATAGCACTACAAGTTTCCGTTAGAATAACAGGTTCAGACTCACTAGTCCGCTTCTTAGCAATGATGTCCTTCATGAATTTTGCATAGGTGGGCATTTGTTCTAGTGCCTCCAACAACGGAATGTTCAGCTCCAACTTTTTAAACAGCTCCAGGAACTTCTCGAAATTCTTCTCTTGCTGTCCTTTCTTTTTATTTCTTGAGGGGTATGGCAGCTTGATCACCGGTTTCGGTTCTACCACTTTTTCTTTAGTTACCGGTACCGGTGTCACCACTTCTTCCTCGACTATTTCATTTTCTTTGATTTCCAGCTCCACTTCAATCAGCTGATCATTTAGTTTTGTTTCCTCTTCTCCTACTTCCTTGGATTTTCCACTTCTTGTTACTACCGCCTTAATTTGGTGGCGATCCTTCGGATTTGGTACTGTGGCACTTGGAAGTGTACCCGGCGCTTGTGAACTCGCTAGCTGTTGGACAATTTGACTCATTTGTACTTCAAGATTCTTTATGGATGCTCCAGCATTCCTGAAGTTACTCCTTGTCTCTTCTTGAAATTGAGAACTTTGGGCGGCCATTTTCTCAATGGCCACTTCCCAATCAGCTTTTCGAGGCGCTTGTGGTTGATATTGAGGTTGGTACGGTGTCTGCTGGTACTGCTGTTGCTGAGGTTGATACGGTTGTTGGCCTTGAACAGGTTTTTGTACATTTCCTTGTTGATCTTTCCATGAGAAGTTTGGGTGATTTTTCCAACCAGGATTATATGTGTTGGCGTAGGGATTGTTCTGCCTCAACATATTAATCTGTTCCACTTGCTCTTGAGTTGCTACACAATGCATTGTAAAGTGTGGTCCACCGCATATTTCACAAGGTGCTGCTTGAACTGGCTCAACCTGTGCCACTACCTGAGTTTCAACATTCATTTTCTTTAACCTTCTCTCTACCTCAGCGGTGATCTGATCCTCCATTTTAACAACCTGGTCTGCCAGCTTCAGATCAATCTTACCTTCCGGTTGGTTAACCGTGAGATCATACAAATCAAGGTGCTCGTTAGCGGAGATTGCTTCTATGATCCTTCTGATACCTGTGGCCGTTGAGAAGTTGGTTGAGCCACCGGCAGCAGTATCTATGAGCTGTTTCGTTTTGAATCGTAATCCATTCACAAAGTTTTGCATCTGCTCAGTGGCGTCCATGTTATGAGTAGGACATGCTGTAAGACACTTCTTAAACCGCTTATATGCATCCCCTAAAGATTCTCCTTCTTTTTGCTTGAAGTTGACAATGTCATATCTTTTTTGGATGAACACTGAGGCAGGGAAATACTCATTCAGGAACGCAGTTTCCATCTCTTGCCATGTTGTGATACTCCCAGCGGGAAGCGAGTAAAACCATTCTTCCGCATCATCAGTGAGTGTGAACGGGAACATAACTAATCTCTTGGCCTCTTCGGAATGTCCTTCTATTTTCAGCGAGGTGGTGGTTGTAAGGAATCTCTGAAGATGTTTATTTGCATCTTCGTTGATTCTTCCGGCGAACGGCTTGCTCTCCAACTGACGGATGGTGGAAGGGTGTAGCTGAAAATGCGCAACATTCACCGGTTGATTCACAATGGTCATCCGGTTTGGTTAAGCATTGGCCCCTCCATAGTCTCCTAGCAGTCTTTCAGGCTGAGGTGGATTTCCAGCCATTTGAACAGTTTCAGGTGTTGTCTCTATCTCTTCGGAGTCGCTCTGCACAGATATAATTTCCTCTATTTCTTCCAGTCTTTTAACTTTAGCTAATCTCCGTCTTTCGTGTAATGCTCGTTCTGGTTCTGTATCAAAAGAATATTTAGCTGAGGCCTGACCTCGCATACACAATTAGACAAGCGTTAGATAATACAAGCGGATAAAAGTTATGCAGTAAATAATAAAATTTTAGTCGCAGAGCAACAAAATTTCTTTTGGATTCTAAAAACAATGTTAATTTGGTAGTCCCCGGCAACGGCGCCAAAAACTTGATCGGGAAAATAGCAAGTGTACTATTTTTACCAATTGTAGTAATAAGGGAAAAGTCCCAAGTATCGATCTCGAGGACTGCGTAGTAATTAACGGAATTTTTAGGATTCAATTGAACAAAAGGTCTAGTGGTTTGTTTGGTAGCAGAGTAATATAACAAGTAAATAAGGACTTATGAATCAATCTAAGAACAGTGTTAGGGGAGTGGAGACGATGCGAGTAAAGACCCTGTATGATTATTCTGCTATACTAGTTATTAACCTTAATTTATCAGTTGGCCAATTTAGTTTTCTTAATTCCTTAATGAAAACCCTTTGATGATTTTCCTGTACACTAATTCCTCAGTGTCCATGAAAAGTATCAAGCAATAGTTCCGACCATAAAATACGTGATACGGGATATCCTCATTCCTAAGCAATATCGACCGTGATACTATTTTGCAAAAGTGTTAGGTTGACTTTCCAGACTAAAGCCTAAGCACAATTCGAATTCTACTTTCCAATATGAATACGATTAAGATTAATGCAAAATAAAATATATATAAAGGTAATAACATAGTTCTCATAGAATCATTAAACAAAAGTCATTACATCGCAACTTAGGACCACCCCCTAACAACTTGGGGTTTAGCTGCTCATGTTCTGTGTAAATATAAAAGCAATTAGAAGTGAAAAGGAGAAGATCATTACAATGCAAGTTGAAATCCTTGGATCATAAATTGCTTCCGCTTTTGATCGATCCTTTGTTTTCCAGCCGAACTCTCCCCTCAGTTGTCAATCCTAATCTCAGTTCAAAAGTGTCCCCTACTTTCTAAAAAGTGACTCTTATATCTAAATTCAAATTACATCACAAAATGTCTCAAATGCCCTTCGAAATAGGTCTGACAGCAAAAAAATCAGAAAACACAAAAATTTCACTCTCAGTGGCCCTGACACGGGCCGTGTTGTGCAACACGGGTGGCCGTGTCAGGCTGCTGACTTCTTCAGGGCGTGTCTCATCTCCAAGGGCTGCAACACGGGCCGTGTTGCATGACACGGGCACCCGTGTTGTCAGTCTGAGTCTCCTTTTCTTCTGCTTTGGTCTACCCGTGTCTGCCAACCGTGTCCTCTATGACACGGGTCGTGTTGTACAACACGGGTACCCGTGTTGTAGCTCTGACTTCCCTTTTCCGACTTTTCTTTGCCTCCGAAAGCGGTGCGACTGTCGTGCTATCCATTCCTGCCAAAAACACACTAAAAGAAACCAAATCAAACGCACCAGCGGCAAAAGTAATATAAACTTAAAAATAAGACTCGAAGACACACAACTACGAGTATTTCATATAATAACAACTAAAGCTTTGAAAACAGATAAAAAACATTGCGAAATTAACAACAAATAGCGTTTGAAAACACAAGTGAATTGCTTGTATAACATATTGTGAATTGCTTACTTGAAAGAGAAGATCAATTCTAGCAATTGATACATATCATTCAACTTCAGCTTCTTGTATAAAATTCAGATTAGTGTGAATACATTACTATCCAGGATTGTTGGAAGCAAGAGAGTGAAAAAGAGAGGATTGTTCTCTTCCTTCACTTTGTAAAGATCATAAAGGGGGTTGTCCTTATTGATTGAGTTAGGAACTTGTGTATAGTGGATATGATAGGCTTGTACAAAGTTCTACACATAGTGAAATCTTTTACTACGTAAGGGGACTGGATGTACTCTGGGATTGCAAGGGGAACTACGATATATCATCGTGTTCTTTATATTTCCGCACTTTACCGATTTCTAAATCATCACGAGTATATATATATATATATATATATATATATATATATATATATATATATATATATATATATATATATATATATATATATATATATATATATATATATATATATATATATATATATATATATATATATATATATATATATATATATATATATATATATATATATATATATATATATATATATATATATATATATATATATATATATATATATATATATATAGACACACACACAATGCCAATCACAACTCATAATCAATCAACAATGACATCTCATACTTCTCAATAATGTTCTCTTTGAACAAAATCCTCTCTATGCAAGGTTCTCTCTGAACCACAATATGCCATTGTAAGTTTAACACAATAGTTTTTTCTGAACTACACAACTAAAAAAGTAATGCTATATAACTAAATCTCAATAATCATATCAAAATAACATAGTACAATTATATTATTACTTAGTAATTCAAAACTGCACAACAACTCAATTTTTTACATCAACTTATAAAATTACTCAAAAATATAATGACAGAATAATAATTATATTTCATACTCGCAACTCATCAAATTGGTAACAATTATTATATTTTACTCAACAAGAGTTCTCAAAGGAACTCTAAACAACTCTACAACAATCTCTGCAACTCCAAAACAACTCTAAATTACTCAAAAGTGCTTAAATGTCAACTCTTTCATATAAAGATAACTATGATGAACTTTATTGGTAGGCGGTCTGATTCAAGTAATAATAAAACAACCATAAACTCAAAATTTGACTCTCAAACTTATCAAAAGGGTAGCGAAAGGTCACTAAACTCAAAATTACTCCAAAGGTCACCGATCCTATTTTTGACTTTTCTCGATTTTTAACTTTTCAACCAATTTTATGATTATTTTAAGAAAAAAAGTGATATTTAGGATTTTTCGTGAAAATTATGCCAATTGAGATTCTGGTTATCGATCCCTCAGAAGAAAATATATGTTACACAGCACAAACAGAGAATGATCAGATTATCTACAAAAATCCCCAAAAGGGAACAACCACAGATCAATAACAATAATATCACCATGGATTCAAAACAACTCAACTCAATATAATATAATCAAATTGTTAATTAAAAAGGGTTAAGACAAACTATTTTGGCCACAAACATACTATCAAAGCAAAATACAGAATATGGAAGGAGAAGACATGAGGGTTAGGACCCCTCGCAATCTGACTGCCTAAACACCCAACATATAAAAAATTCACCCTACCTCAAAAGTGACTATCGTTGAGTTTTCGTGTCATTGAAATTCTACCTCACACTTATTCTTACGATTGGTCCCCTTAAGTTTTTCTGCCACTTCCCTCTTTTCCACTATTTCACGTTCTCCGGAAAACCCTTCTAACTTTTCTATTTAAATAACATAAAATTTCAATTACTTCCATCACCCTCAAACTCTATCTACACCCCACTAAACCTATATTCCTATTGATTTATTTTTAATTCAAATATTATCTAAGTTATTTAAAATAAGAATAATTTCAATTATTCCAATAATACAACTATTCACTTAAAAATAACAATTCTATTATTCTTACTAATTCTCACCACACCCTAGATCTTTACTCAAAATACTCATCTCTTTCTAATTTAATTAAAAACTCTATTTTCTCTTAATTATCATATATCTCTTTTTCTTCTTCTTAATATTAGCCAAATTACTAAAATACCCATAAATCACACAAAACAAATATACCACTCAATAACTTAAAATATATTAATATAAACTTCAATTAAAATGATTAGCTAAAGTCAGGGTGTTACAGTTTTCAGCTACACAATCTCTCTAATCTCCACTTTCACTATAATTTTCTTGAACCCTAACTGATTTGGGTGCTGGAGTGCTAACCATGCAGGCGCCCCTCTTGGTCCATCGCGTCAGAGATTAGTAACACCAATTTAAGATCAACTCCTCCGATTCATGAAGCATCACGATTGCAACCCTTTCATTGAGACCCTACTCCGTTGGATCGCTTGAGAAGATTTGTTCCACTGTTGCTTCCGCAATCTCCTCCACTTCTAGTTCCACCACGGAACAACCACCAACTCTTCATACACCACCAAGTTTTGACATTCAAATACCCTCTCACGTGCCACTTTACAATTGACCACCTTGAGGTACTTGTCATCATTAACTTGCAAGATAAATTAGTAATTTGGAAAAATTGGTGCATCGTGAGTTGGTGGTGCAGTTGATGTTGTTCATTGAGAAACACAACTTCTTTTAAGTATCATTTAACCTGAAACAAGAGAAGAATGCGCGTACTATAAAGAAATTTAAGATAAAAAATTTGATATTCAAAGAAGTTAGGAATAGAAGAGAGTTTGTAAGTTGTTGTATGGAAAAGTTGCCTCAAATGGCTTTTTATAAGCACTTTTTTAGACTCAATTGCGACAACTATACATGTATTACAGTGGAGATACATACCGGCTTTGTCCAACGATCAAAACCTCTCATGTCGCTCTGTAATGTCTCCATCATGAGCATGATGAGATCCATCATGATTGCAATATAGCTATACTGCCCCCACGATGAGGTCATCGCGATCGCACAAATTCCAAGGGTTATTTCCTCTTCTTTTCTCCAATTTTTTCATACTTATCCTTTTCCTTCAGTTTTTTCTATCTTTCTCATATTACTTCATCCGACAACTTCTTACAAAAAAATTCAATTGAATGAAATAAAATGGAACTTAAACTGCAAACTAAATATAAAAAAATTATCTGATAGGTTTCCTCTCATTAAGCGCTCCTTTAAAGTCATTAGCTTGACTTTTTCTTCTAAGGTTGTGTGAATATCAGAGGCACCTTCTCAACTGATATCTCACCTCTTGAATATATTTTCAACCTTTGGCCGTTCACCATAAAATATGAGAAATCTTAGTATCATGTATTTCTACAACATCATTCACAAACACTTTATTAATAATAAAATGAACATACCATATAGACTTTAACTTACTCAAAAACAACCTCAGTCGAGTGTTGTACAATAAAATAATCTATCATGGTTGAAATTTTCTTCTCATCAGGTTCTTTCATGATACATTTTGGTTCTCTCCTTGCAGATTACATCATTTGCATACGCTCAAAGTTTTATCTCTTCCAGCTCATCCAACTTCAACAACCTTTTTCTTCCCACTGCTTTTTCATCGAAATTTAAAAATAGTGTAGACATCATTAGCAATATATGCAATGAATTCAACCCACTTGGTTACATAATCTACACAAACCAGAATGTGAACATAAGAGTTTAATGGTGTAAAAGGACCTATAAAGTCAGTTCCCCAACAATCAAAAGGTTCTACCACTTTCATAGCATTAAAAGGCATCTCATTTTGTTTTGAAAATTTGTGTGCTTTATGGCATTTGAGACATTCCTGAACATACAACTTACAGTCTTTGAATAGAGTTAGCTACCAAAAGCCACTTTGAAACACTTTCTTATTTTCTTTCCCCACTATGGTGACCTCCAAAAGATGAGTTATGACTGTGCCACATTATTTTCCTAGCTTCCCTACCTGTAACACACCTGTGATTTAAACTATCAACACTAATTTTAAACAAATAAGGTTCATCCCATTAATAATGATTAGCTTTTTTGTAGAGTTGCTTCTTCTACTGTTAGATATAGTCTTCCGGAACATTCATGGTAGTTTTATAATTGGCCATGTCAGCAAACCATATTCGTCTGCTAATTTCCATTAAGTGCTCATCCGTAAACTCTTAATTTATATTCTTTTCTTTCCGAGTTACTTCATTGTTTTCTAGCCTAGATAAATGATCAACAAAAACATTTTTTACGCCTTTTTTGTCTTTTATTTTTAAGTCGAACTCTTTTAGAAACAATATCCATCGTAGAAACCTTAGCATAAAGGCTACTTTGTTAGAACGTTATTTCAATGTTGCATGATCTGTAAAAATAACAAATTTTAACCTAATTAGATATGTTCGAAATTTCTCCAAAGCAAATAATACGGATATTGATTCAATTTTGGTGTGGGTATAATTCACCTAATTTTCGTTTAAAACTTTACTAACGTAGTAAATCATGTGGAAAAGTTTCTCATGGCATTGACCAAGAACTGCTCCTATTGTGTAATTGCCTACATCGCACATAATTTCAGAGGGAAGTTCCCAATTAGGATCGACAAATATGGGTGTTGTTACTAAATTTTCTTTAATGACAAAACAAGATTTAAAACACTCATTATCAAAAGCAAAATCATTTTCCTTTACTAGGAGGTTTCTAAGAGGTTTTGAAATTTGAGAGAAGTCTTTTATAAATCTTCGATAGAAACCAACATGTCCTAAGAAACTTTTCACTCCTTTTACATTTATGGGAAGGGGTAATTTTTCAATAAACTCAATTTTTCCTTGTAACCTCTATGCCCTTTGATGAGATTTTATGTCCCAAATCGATACCTTCAGTTACCATAAAATGGAATTTTTCCCAGTTAAAAACAAGGTTTGTTTTAATACATCTCTCCAAAATAACATTAAGGTGAGCAATACATTTATCAAAATGATTTTCAAAAATATAAAAGGAATCCATAAATACCTCAAGGTAATATTAAATCATATTAAAAAATATAGAAAACATTCACCTTTGAAAAGTAACGGGAGCGTTGCATAATCATAATGGTGTCCTATAATAGGCGAACACTCCAAAAGGGCATGTGAAAGCAGTATTTTCTTGAACTACGGGATCTACTATAATCTGATTGTATCCCGAATATCCATCCAAGAAACAATAATACGCTTAACCTACTAATCTTTCTATCATTTGATCCATCTGGAAAGTGATCTTTTTGAGTTGCTTAGTTTAACCTCATATAATCAATACACATCTGTCATTCGGTAACTGTTCGAGTTGGAATCAACTCATTCTTTTTATTTTGAATGACAAGCATACCTCCTTTCTTAGGGACTAGATGCATTGGACTTTCCCAAGAACTGTCAGAAATAGGTTAGATCATACACACTTCAAATAGTTTCAGAACCTTTTTTTCTCACCACTTCTTTCATGGTAGGATTTAGTCTTCTTTGTGATTGAACTACCGAATTGAATTCTTCTTCTAGCTTTATCGTGTGCATACAATAAGTTGGGGTAATACCTTTCAAATCAATCACACTCCAACCAAGTGCCTTTTTTATCATCTCTTAGGACTCTCAACAACCTTTCTTCTTCTACAAATGACAAAGATTTGCTGATGATGGTTGGTTGTAACAATTTCTCACCCATACAGACATACTTCAAATGTTTTATAAACTCTTTCAACTCATATTATTTTTTAACTAATGGTTGAACTTGTTGCTCATTACCACCTAATTCTTCAATTTTTCTTGTGGCATGATCAACCTGTGCTGATTAAAGTTGAAGTAAGCATTTTGTTACTTCCATATCAGATTCATCTTCAACCAGTTCAACTAAATTAATAATAACTCGATCCATCATTGGTGAAGACGTTTTTTTTGCTGTTGTTACCTCTTGAACAACTTCCTATACTATATCAACTCTATAACATTGCAGATTCTCTTTGTGATGTCTCATAGCTTCAAACACGTTAAAGAAAAAATTTCTTTGTTGAATGTCAATATTAACTTACCCAATTATGCATAAATAGATCTCTACTTGTTACTAAGAACGATCTTCTAACAAGTAGTGGTGTTTTAGAGTCTTCGGGCATGTAAAGAATCATAAAATCCACTAAAAATAACAAATTATATAGTCTAACCAAAACATCTTCAATAACTCTAAATGGATAGTTGATATAACAATAAACTAATGTTAAAGTTATTTGAGTCTGCTTTGGATCACCATAGTTTACCTTTCTCATCATGGATAATGACATTAGATTAATGTTAGCTCCTATATCACACAAAGTAGGACCAATAGTTAGTGAACCAATATAATAAGGAATAGTAAACCTAAATGGATAAGATAATTTTGATGGAAGCTCTCATTAAATGATTGCACTACAATCTTCAACCAAAGTGATATTCCTGTCATACTTTAATTTACGCTTCCCAATAAGAGCTCTTTCATGAATTTAGCAAAAACTTGCATTTGTTCGAGAGGTTTATAGAATGGAATGATAACATATGTTTTTCTAAGCATTTCCATAAACTTTTTTAATCAACCCACTTTTGTCTCTTTCTTCGGTTTCTTTTTCAAGATAAGATAAGACGGTTTGATGTAATCAGGTATCTCAAGATTGGGTTCATTTAGTATTTACTTCTTCTCCTTTCTCAAAGGTGAGTTTATATATATGAGTTTGTCAAGGTTGTCACCTATAACTTCCTCCTCATTATTTTCCACAGTGTTCTCCATCTAATTTTTGCTCAACCTCTTTTTTAACTACAACCTCTTTTTCGCTCTTTTATCACTCTCGCTTGATTCTTTTCTTTCACCATGAACCTTTTGGTTTGACTATATCACTCTATTTATTAACTCAATGGCTTTGTAACTCTCATTTTTTGAGTTGTCGACGATATTTATAACAAATCCCCCACTTAAACTAGCTTGTGCTGCCATTCATCCGGACAATTGGCTGATTTTCATTTCTAAATTCTTTATTGAAGCTTCGGTATTTTTGGTCATATAGTATCTTGACTCTTTGCCATCTCTCTTTGAGTTTTAAACATTTCTTCTTGAGTCTTCCTAACCTATTTGAAATTGACTTAAATGGATTTCATGAAGTTGGGTATGGCTTCCTCAAGTGGTGATGGTTTCTTTGGTGGTGCTTGAGGAACCTGTTAAACTCCTTTATTGGCGTTCAAAATCCGATTATTGCTCCATTTAAAATTTGGGTGATCTTTACAACCAGGTTTGTAGGTGTTAGAATATGGATTATTTTTCTAAAAATTTTCATATTAAGCTTTAACACTGGCCCTTCTTGTACAAAGTTTCCATTTGCATATCCTTCCCCACAAAAATCACACCTTAGTATCAGAACCTAACTTACATTTGCTAGAACCAATGAGGATGCAACTAACTATTTCAAAATTACCTTAAGTTGAGCTAATATTGTTGTGTTTGAATCTACTGGAAGAATACCATTTGGTTTCACTGTTTGATCACTTTAGTGATAATCATTTTGGAACATGTTTTTAATCAACGCTTTTACCTCATCTTCATTACTTAAGGTGCCTCCAATGAAGCATCCAAAAGAATTCAATTTGGAGTTTTAAGACTGCTGATAAAGTGTGTCATTTGTTCCATAACACTTATATTATGATATGGACATCTTCGAAGTAACAACTTGAATATCTCTCACGCATCAGATAATGACTCAAATTCACCTTGATCGAAATTTCAAATTTCAGTTATCCTCTCTACAAACTGACCATTAGAGAAATACCCCTCCAAAAATTTGTCTTCCAATTCCTTCCAATTTTGGATTGTATTGTTCGATATGCATTGCATCCAATCCTTAGCTTGATCTATCAAAGTAAAACCAAACATCTGTAATTTTACCTGATCGTCGGTTACAACATTCGACTTACACATCCAATAGGTATCATAAAATATAGCCAGATGCTTCTATGGATCTCTGACTTCTTGTCTGTTGAACGAATTATCTCTTAAACTTGAAAGTACATAATTTTTTTTTTAAATTCACAGGGTTAGATGGTTGAAAACCTAAGGATATCTACACAGCATTAATCCTCCAACAGCAATACCCCATGTTTGTCGTGTTGATTGGCCATTTCTTCTTCCAGTTCTTCCTTATCTTGCAGTACTTCTCATTTTGCTTTCTGAATTTGTTCATGCTATTATTTTGATTTCTGAGTCTAGCGGTATTAGTGCCTAACTCAAACCTTGCATAGACAAACAAACAATACCTCGGTAGCACTGCATGAAACAAAACTGAATAAGAGTAAAAATATCAATAATAATTAAAACTAAAAATTAAAAACTTCGCACAAAATTTGCCTACTTTAAATTATCAATTATCCCCAGCAACGGTGCCAAAAACTTGATGACTTTCTTAAAAAATGTAGTGATATGGTCGAAGTAATAAAATAAAATCATCTCCATTGGGATTGAAAATTTAAACAAGGTTTTAATTATGCGATTTAAAGTAAATAGGGGGGGTCAGTTTGTTTTTGCAAAACTTAATTACGTGAATAAAAGTGGATTAAAGCTAAGATAATGAGAATGCAATTAAATCTTACTTGAATCCCTTAATTTTTTTCATTTGATGATTGTGTGCTACTTGAATAAAATTGAGTTTATAACTCTAAGGAAAATTAACAATACCACTGCACCCAATTTTTTGGTGTACAAATCACTAATTTAGATGACAACTCCCTAATTCTTTAGAAGAATTTGAAGTAAAACTAGGCAATCTCTGTGTGCTAATTCTCTAGTCAAAACTTATAATTACCTATTCCTAGTTAATTACTAAGTTAAATAACTGTTCTATGGTAGACTTATGACCAATAATCCCTACTCTCTAAACTCACTTTGTGCGCTGGTGAACACACAAAGAACATTAAGAATAAAAGCAATTGAATAACAGTTATAAATTCAAAATATTCAAATAACATCAAACAATCATATGATTCAACAGAGTACATTTAAGTTCATATTCTAAGAACTAATCAAAAGAAATCTAGCTACTCATAGTTAAACAATGAAATGCCATGAGTTAATATGAAGAGTACATGAAAATCAATAAAGAAATATGTATTCAATGGCTCCAAAGCTCTCCAAATTCGGGCTAGAAAATGTTTTTTCATCACTTTCTTGCATAAAATTCAGAACCCTTGCAAAAGTAGGAAAACAAATCTCTATTTAGAGCTGCCAAAACGTCTCTAACATGTGCACCATCGCAATTGTGTTAAGTAGCATCGCAATCATAATTCTTTCCCATCACGCCTACAATGAGGTTATCGCGATCATGAGAAATCCAAAGGAAAATAATTTTGTTTTTCTTCCTTTTTATTATTGTTTTTTCTAAGTCCCCAATATCTTAAGCTAGCTTTGGCAATTCTTCTCATTTATTCATCATTTTAGCTTGTCTATTGCTCATCATTTTATGCAATGACAGATTATATCAAGCAGCTTTGAGGAGTGCTCTATTCCTTTCTATGAATGTATGTTCACCCAGAGAATCATGTGGTTGCCTTTATCTGAGTTTGAAGTAGAGGTGTTGAGGTTTTTGAAGGTTGTCCCCTTGCATCTCTATCATAGTGCTTGGGCCTATGAAAGGGCGTTCTAATTTTGGACCAAGTATTAGTCTTAGAAACCCATGTGTCGGTTATTCTTCCATCTTTCCACCATAATACACCCCTCCAAGTATAATTTTCAAGATCAAGGGCTCTTCGTGCTACGTCAAAATGTTTCCCAGTTTGGCCTTATTTCGAAGAGTTGTGATACTTTTTGGGGCGCTTTGCACTGGTGAAGCCCTGTACTATGGAAGCCCACTTCATACTCTATTATGTTTCCACTATATCTTCTACTTCTTGCATGGATAGGTTTTGGAAATATTTGTTGGGTTCATTTCAATCGTGAACCTCATACTTATGTCGTTCGTCTGGATTTTCTCATTCCTGATAAGGTTATAATGGAGAAAGATCTTGACACATTTTATTGGATTATCGACTATGAGAAGGAGTTCGGACCTACTGAGGTAAATTCTTATCTATAGAAGAAACAATCAATTGAAACCCGCTTATTGTGTGCATGACTAGTAGTTTGGAGAGGAAGGAAATTATTGGTGAGAAGTTTTTTTAACTTGGATGTTTGATATTTACAGATAAATAAGATTTTTTTAGGAAGGTTTATGCCATTTCTAAAGAGCGGGAGGCTTAAGGTATCAATGTCATTCCTCTAACTCGAGTTGTTACTCCACCTAGTAGGGACCTTGTTTCACAAAAAAAAGTCTATGCCATATTGTCGAGGGTTATAATAGTACTTGTACATGCAATAATTCTTTTAATTAGAAGATTTCTTTATTCAAATTTTGAAGATCCTTAAGAGATACTTATCTTGTTAGAGGAACCACAAATAAGACATGTGCAACTTCCTTTATATTTCTTCTCTAACATGTGTCCCAACGACATTGATATGTATTCCCTGGATAATAAACTCTATGAAGTCCGCGTCTGAATGTTTAGTGATCGATTTTAGTTATAAAATGATGAGCTTTGGCACATTGCTGGCGTTATCTATTTTATATGTGTCGACATTATCCATCATTATTTAGTATGTTGCGTATGTGTTCCCCCCGTCTAAGGCGTTCAGCCAATGTATTTGTGGTTGGTTTACTTGATCATAGATGACATTTTCATCCTATCAGGTCCAAACATAGGCATCTGGTTATACCCAAAATAGGAATCCATGAATGATGAAAGCTTGTATTCAGACGATTTGTCTATCAATTTATCAATACTATACAGCAAACATGAGTCTTTTGGGCATGCTCGATTGAGGTCAGTATAGTCTACACACATCGTCCACTTCCCGGAGGCTTTCTTAATTAATACAATATTAGAGATTCATTCCGCGTGTTTCACTTCTGGAGTGAGGTTGGCATCTAACAGTCCTTCGACTGTGATGGTTGTAGGTTTGGCCTTCCCTAGAGATTGCCTTCTTCTTTATTGTGAGGTATACTGAGCGTCGCGGTCGATGTTCGAATGATGATAAACTACGGTGGGGCTAATGTTTAGCATTTTACAGGAAGAAATAGCAAAGAGATTCATATTAGAAATGATATATTTTATTCACCGTTTTCTTTACCTCGGAAGGATTCTCGATCCTATCTTCATGGATCTAGGGGATTATCGTCAAGTTGAACGACTTCGATATCACCATCTAAAATTGGTATGACATTGTCTTTATACATATCAGGGTCGAACATATTGACTCTCCTCGAACCTTCCCCTAACATTAGCGAAGTAGTGAGCATATTTTTAAGTATGACTTCACAGATACGCCTTGCCTGCTTTGAGTTTGTATGAACTACAACCAGCTTTATGATATTGTTGGGATATGTTACTTCAAGGTGGACTGGGGAAGATACAACATCTAGTTTTTCCAGAAAAGACCTGCCAAGGGGCCACTAAAAGCAATCTTACACGAAACTACCAAGAAATTGAGGGTTACCTTTCTTTCACTTTCTCATTCTCCGAGTGATAGTGGTAGATCTCTCATTCCACAAGGGCGAGTTATAGAACTGTTGAAGGCCAAGATATCTCTACCACTGCATGGACTTAGATCTAGTTGACAGAGCCTTAGCTACTTGAGTGTGTCGTTGTAGAGGATATTATACGAACTTTCATCATCTACGAGGAATCCTTCTACTGTGTGATCTGCTATGATAACTTTCATAACTATCACTAATTCCACATTCAGGACTCTATTTACCTTATCACAATCTCAAAATTATGGCATCAGTTTGTCCTTAATTTGTGATCTAACATCAGTCATTGCTTGGATGAGTTTGTCTAATGGTAGATCTCCGTCAAACATTACTTTAAGTGAATCTCATTAATGATAGAGAATTGAGGTAGTGCAAGATCAGAGAATTCGACATAGTTCTTCAGCGTGATGTGGGTGGTTACTATATGTAAATCATGGTGGTTCTAGAAGAGATATGTCTTTGCTTGGGAATGACCTCCTATTATTG
This sequence comes from Lathyrus sativus, assembly GCA_963859935.3. NCBI lineage: Eukaryota > Viridiplantae > Streptophyta > Magnoliopsida > Fabales > Fabaceae > Lathyrus > Lathyrus sativus. Next base: position 479,604,810 of record OZ012739.1, on the reverse strand, counting down.
ACAATATGACTTGACATTTCCCTCTCTAGTCTTCTTCTCTGTCATCACTGTTGTCCTTCCACCTCTTGGTCTCAGTTGCAACTTCAATCATAATTTTGGGGGATGTCTTTTCCAGACGAAGGGATTGCTTCTTTCTCAAGGAGTTGTTTCTCTTCTTGTATTCTTTCCTTCTGCCACAATTATCCTTTTGATTATCCCCTAGGCTATATAGATTTAGACTTCCCTTATTAATAAGTTATTCAATCGCATCTTTCAAGTGTACATATTCGTTTGTATTGTGTTCATGACTTTTACGAAAACGACAAAGTTGTGTCTTATCAATTCTTATTGATTCAATTATCGAGTACATGCTTCTTATCACGACTTCTTTAAACTTGGTGAAAACACACTTTTACAAAAAAAAAAATCTCTTAACGTGTTCAAGGGATTGTAGGATTAAAACCTTGCTTATGGGTCCTTAGTCTCATTCATCCATTTGATTAAAGTCTATCTTTGTCAATCGACTATTCGTCGAGTTTCCTAAACCTTAACCATTATTTGCTTCTTAAGATAAAAAAAATTTTAGAGTTAATGTAGGGTTGATCTAACTAAAACATCACTTAATATTATGACCCCTTCAAACCTCTAACTTTTTGTAAAACATACAGTCTGCCCTTAGTTCATTCTTGAATATCTGACACTTTAGCCCATCATTTATTACTCTACCTCTACGACTACCTTGGTGAACTGGTATATGTGCTATCACAAAGTTTCCTTTTTCTTTTGTTGGATTATGTTGAGAATGACAATAGATGCGGGTTGTTGTTTTTCGTGGGGTGAATTGGGCAATAAAAGAATCTCAAAATTCCTTATGGGGGTTGATGTACTTGTCGGGCACAGTCTTAAACCATGTCATAACGAATCCTTTAAGGGTTTAGACGAACAATTTTCATTTTACTGCATCCTACATGTGGTGATAATCGAGCATAGTAACATTGTGTTTGATGTTCTCGTGTAGATCCTCAGTCTCGTCGTAGCTCTTTGGGGATTTTTTTAGAGATTTTGGGATCCAACTGTCGAGGATGCGTCTGGAAAGCGGGTTCCTTCTTCTGTCAAGAATATGTGTTTCATCATCGGGTGTGTATTTCATCCAGAGTATCATGTGGGTGATTATTAGGGATGATGTGCTTCTAGTGGAGTACAACTACCGCCTCTGCCCTTAGGACCATGAAGAAGAGATCGACATCCTTAACGATGGAGGTGGTCTGGTGGTCTAAGAGTTGTCGGGCGCAAAGAGGTTGCATCAACGAGGATTCGTTGAAGTGTGGTTATGTGGTTGTTGTGCAACATCGCCTCGCGCATGGAGTAGTCTCTGTAAGGAGCGTACTTCAACTTTTACTCAATCTTAAGGAGTCTTTCGAACATGTAGTGTTAGTTCTGTTATTGCACTAAGTTGTAGATGTCGTTAAGTAGTTTATTTTCTTCTTGCATTCCTAGATCGACTTAGAGTTGTTGGAAGCCTTGAAGCATCTTTTGCTCGTGTATCTATGTTGCGGTGGAAGTTGTTTGAAGATTTGACTTTGAAGCAACCGTTGAGGAGGTTAATTGATAGGTAAAACTTAAAAAGTACTCTTTTGGTCCAGCGGAGCAGGAAAGACCTATAAGATTATCATTTAAACATTCAAGTCAGTGAAATTGTAGATAAGTAATTTGAAAGTGTGAGTAAGATAATACATGAAATGACTCTTCGTTGAACTTACATATGATAAATAGTTAAAACTTCTTTCGTCTAACCTTTCGTAAAATGTATGAAGTCGTCGATCAAATCCATTAATATATAATGATTAGGTAGTTTTAACGAGATCAGTCTATCTAATTTATCATCCTTATTTACAAATGGCTTTCATATGAGTCAAAATTTTTTGAAGTTCGTACAAAGAGTAGTTGAAAACAACTTAAAGCAATTGTCCTAGTCTATTAAAAAAATATGCAAAAGTGTATAGAACAAACATAAGATTCTTTATCTTATTGCAATTAAAATAGTATCTTTCTTAAACCCAAGCGTGGTGCAATATACAGCTACAGCTTCTAAGCAAAGAAGTCGATTCAAGAAATGAGCAGGTAACAAGTGGCAATCAAAGAGTAGAAGTGGAGTGAGCACGAGCACAAGCACGACTAGAAAAAGAAAAAAATATCCTAAGAAACTATTTATATAGATAAGGTATTTATTTTGGAATTAATGCTAGTTTTAAAATCATATACTCCTACAATGCCCACTCACTCAATCGGCAATATTGAAAATATCCTATGTCAAACAAAATATTGAAAATATCTAATCCAACCCCACCATCAGAAAAAGTGCAACTTTTTCGTGATATTTTATGAAACCTTTTCACTTTCATGATATTTTCATATACATGCCCACTTGCATATTGGCATTTAATTGTTTAAATATCTGTTCGATTCTATTTGATTATTATTCAGCTGTACTTTTGGATTAGAGGTACCCTACTTCTTTACTTTTTGTTGACAAAAGATACTTCCTACTTGTAAATGAAAATAAAAATCCAGCTACCATAATTTTAGGTTTATAAAAATATTAAATCACGCATAATAAAAATTTATAATATTTAATGAATATTTATTCATGAAAATAAATAAAGTATTTAATTTCTTTTTTAAATGAAGATAATCTCTGTTCTAACTTTCTTCATTACTTTGAGATGTTGGGTCGAAGTCTGTTTGCAAGTAATGCATGTTGTAGTCGAAGTATGTTCTAACATGCATTAGTCAATATTGCTAGGGTTGTTAGCATGTTGAATTGGATCTTATTTGTAAGCCCAATTGTTTAAGTTAACTTGTACCCTAAGTTAGCTTGTAATGGGTAATTGTTAAAAAGCTCATTAGGTTAGTGTGCTATTTTATTATAAATAGGATGTTAGTTTCTCAATGTTGGTATAAGGAAAAATAGGAAGATAAAATCCTAATTTCAAGAGAGAGAGGTTATTTTGTTATTCTTGTATACTTGTAATCTTGTTCTAAGAGAAATGAAATAATAGTAGTTTAATAATCAATCCTTGTTGTTTTCTTCTTTATTAACCCTAACCCTTGTGTGTTTCTTACTAAGAAACCGTTTATACTTTGTTTAAAGGCATCCGATTCACAACTAATTGGTGCGATGAGCGTGAAAAAGATGCCTTCAACAAAGTATGAGATTGAAAAGTTCACCGGAGTGAACGACTTCAGTCTATGGCGCTTGAAGATGAAAGCCCTGTTGGTTCAACATGGTTATTGGGAAGCGTTGAAGGGTGAGGCAGTCATGGACGCTGCGTTAACGGCAAAAGAAAAGACGGGCATGATCGAGAAAGCCCACAGCGCAATATTGTTGAGCCTTGGTGATAAGGTTCTTCCACAGGTATCAAAGGAGACTACAACATCGGGATTATGGGTGAAACTTAAAAGTTTGTACATGACCAAATCTCTGGTGAATCGACTCTACCTAAAGCAAGCTTTATATTCATTCAAGATGAGTGAAGACAAAGTGTTGGCTGAGCAATTGGATATGTTCAACAAGCTGATTCTTGATCTTGAAAATATTGATGTGAAGATGGATGATGAAGATCAAGCACTGTTGTTGTTGTGTGCTTTGCCCAGAACACATGCTCACTTCAAAGAAACTCTCTTGTATGGAAGGGAGTCCCTGACCTTTGAAGAAGTTCAATCAGCCTTGTATTCTAAGGACTTGAACGAACGAAAGGAGCATAAACCTTCGACGGTGGGCGAAGGTTTGGCCGTTAAGGGAAAATTCTTGCGAAAGGATGGTAAGTTCGACAAGAAGAAAGGTAAAAGTCAACAAAAGTCTTATAGTGGCAAAACATCTAGTATTCGATATTATCACTGTAAGAAGGAGGGTCACATAAGAAAGGTGTGCCCTGAACGCCTGAAAGATCATGGAGGTAATGGCAATGCAGCCATTGTTCAAGATGACTTCGACTCATCTGATGTTCTTGTGGTTTCAAGTGGCGACTCGAGGAAAGAGTGGATTATGGATTCAGGTTGCACTTGGCACATGTCTCCAAACAGAGAATTGTTTGAGGAGTTATGTGATCAAGATGGTGGATCTGTGCTGCTGGGAAACAACAAATCTTGCAAAATTACAGGTATTGGATCTGTAAGATTCAAGCTTCATGATGAGTCAATAAGGTTATTGGCTGAAGTCAAATACGTACCTGACTTGAAGAGAAATTTGATTTCTCTTGGTGAATTCGACAGAAAAGGATACGTTTTTCAAGGAGAGAAAAGTATCCTAAGAGTCATGAAGGGGTCGAAGGAAGTCTTGAGAGGCGTGAAGAAACAACGCTTGTATACCCTTGAGGCTGAGGTTGTAAGTGGTTCGACAAATATTGTATCCACGAAACTTATGTCGAAGACAGAATTATGGCACATGAGATTGGGCCATGTCAGCGAAAGAGGCCTGGTCGAATTGGGGAAGCAGAACCTGCTAGGAGGTGACAAAGTCAAAAAGTTTGAATTTTGTGAATTTTGTGTATTTGGTAAATCCTGTAAGGCGAAGTTTAACAAAGGCAAGCAAAGAACACATGGATCCCTGGATTACATTCATGCTGATTTTTGGGGGCCTGCAAGGAATCCTTCACACTCAGGTGCAAGGTATTTTCTATCCATCGTTGATGACTATTCCAGAAAGCTATGGGTATTCATTCAGAAGACGAAGGATGAAACTTTTGAGAATTTCAAAAGTTGGAAGATTCTGGTCGAAACTCAAACTGGAAGAAAGGGTAAGAGGTTGAGAATCGACAATGGCCTTGAATTCTGCAACGAAGCATTCAACAGTTACTGTGTTGAGTCTAGGATTGCAAGGCATAAGACTGTAGCAGGTACTCCTCAACAAAATGGCTTAGCTGAGAGATTCAATCGAAAAATCCTTGAAAGGGTTAGATGCATGTTGGTTAGTGCTGGATTGAAGAAGGTGTTTTGGGCGGAAACTGTTTCGACAGCAGCTTACCTGATAAATAGATGTCCCTCGACTGCCTTGGAAATGAAGACACCTGAAGAAGTTTGGTCGGGATATCCACCTAGTCTCGACAGACTGAGAGTATTTGGTTGTGTGGCTTATGCTCATATTAGGCAAGACAAGGTCGAACCTAGAGCTCTGAAGTGCATGTTCATGGGATACCCTGAAGGAGTCAAAGCTTATAGGCTATGGTGCCTAGAGCCAGTTCACAGGAGGTGTATCACCAGTCGAGATGTAGTTTTCAATGAAGCATAGATGGCTTTCAAGAAAACTGATGATGCTGACGAAGAGCTGGAACAAGGAGAGATTCCTGTTGAGGTGGAGCATGTTGATGCTGAATTGCTTACCCCAGATGAAGTCGAAAAAGACGCAGAAGATGTTGTCGAAGATGAGGAGACTGATAATGACTACCTGCTAGCAAGAGACAGGTCGAGGAGAGTCATCAAGACACCTCAGAGACTTGGGTATGCAGATCTTATAGCTTATGCCTTAATCTCTGCTAGTGAGGTTCTAGATGAAGAACCCAGAGACTATAAGGAAGTTATGAGGAGTCGAAAGAAGACTGAATGGCTGAAGGCCATAGATGATGATGAAATCTCTTCATGATAACAACACCTGGGAACTGATCAAGAAACCTGCTGGAGCCAGGTTATTCAGTTGTAAATGGATTTTAAGGTACATAAATTGATCTATGAATAGAGTCCTAATTTATGGTGGAGCCTTGGGTGAAGATATTAAAGCAGCAATCGAAGGATATGTCGACTCTGATTATGCAGGTTGTATGGATTCTAGAAAATCTATCTCTGGATATGTGTTCACTATGTTTGGGACAACAATCAGTTGGAAAGCAACACTTCAGAAGTTGGTTGCCTTATCAACCACTGAAGCGGAGTATATTGCCCTAACTGAAGCTGTGAAAGAAGCACTGTGGCTTGAAGGTTTTGCAAAGGAGTTAAAACTTCAAGGTCGAGTTATCACTGTTAAATGTGATAGTCAAAGTGCAATACACTTGTCGAAGAATTCATCCTATCATGAGCGAACCAAGCACATTGATGTGAGGCTGAATTTCATCAGAGGGGTAATCGAGCGTGGAGAAGTCCAAGTGCTGAAGGTTTAGACAGATCATAATGTTGCTGATATGATCACCAAGACGTTGTCCAGTTGCAAGTTTTTCCACTATATGCAGTTAATAAAGCTGCATGAAGAAATCTAGTTTCTTGATGTTATAGAGTTAGATCCAAGGTGGAGATTTGTGAGATGTTGGGTCGAACTCTAGTATGGTCGAAGTCTGTTCGCAAGTAATGCATGTTGTAGTCGAAGTTTGTTCTAACATGCATTAGTCAATATTGCTAGGATTGTTAGTATGTTGAATTGGGCCTTGCTTGTAAGCCCAATTGTTTAAGTTAGCTTGTACCCTAAGTTAGCTTATAATGGGTAATTGTTAAAAATCCCATTAGGTTAGTATGCTATTTTATTATAAATAGGATGCTAGTTTCTCAATCTTGGTATAAGGAAAAATAGGAAGATAAAATCCTAATTTCAAGAGAGAGAGAGATTATTTTGTTATTCTTGTATACTTGTAATCTTGTTCTAAAAGAAAGGAAAAAATAGCAGTTTAATAACCAATCCTTGTTGTTTTCTTCTTTATTAACCCTAACCCTTGTGTGTTTCTTGCTAAGAAACTGTTTATACTTTGTTTAAAGGCATCTGATTCACAACAATTACTTAGTTAATTGAGTATTAATAATTGCGTATTTTAGTTAATGTTTATATTTTAAATATATAAGTACATTTAAAGAGTATAGATTTGCATTGTAAGCATATTTTTTATATAAATATATAAGCATATTATTTACATATAATGATTAGGTAACTCTCTTAGTCACACATATGTAAAAGAGAAAAAGTGAAAGAAAACTCTATCCATTGTGATGAATACAAAACAATTATAAATAGTTGTTAATCTCTAACTAGTTAAATTTAACTAAGATTGGGACACAATGGAATGGAAAAGGGTGTTGAGGAGAAATATCAGATTTGTGAATAACAGCAGATGAGATTTTCATTCGGTGGGAGGAGGGAATTTAGCTGGAAAGGAAGGTGTTCATTCCTTCTATATCTCTGAATTACTTGATAGAGTGAAGGCAGCAGTGATTTTCAATCTTTTTGGGGAGTTTGGCAAAGTGGTAGAAGTTGTTATCCCACCGAAAAGGAACAAGTTCGGAAAATGTTTTGGTTTCGCTAGATTTAAGGAAGTAGAAGATATCAGAATACTTGCGGTAAAGTTGGAAAATATTTTCATCAAGCAAGTTAAGATTCATGCCAATATTCCAAGATTTTCCAAGGTGGAGAATGTTTCTAAGGGAGGATACAAGGAGATGGGAGTTAATTTCAAGAGACAAAACGAGGAGGCAGTAGGCAGAAGGAAATACGGAGCTTCATTTGCTAGAGTAGGAGAAAGATCCTTTATGGAGGTTGTCAATAATGATGGAGTTCTTCCTCAACATCAACCATGTAAGGTTTCAGTTTATTTAAATTATTGTCCTGATGAAAATGATCTTACAAGACTTAGAAAGTCATACGTGGAAGTGGTCCTTAGTGCAGGAATGTCTTATAACATTCAAACCAGTTTCGATATTGAGGGGTACTTCTCTATTAAAGTTACCTCTCTTGGTGCTAATCTATGCATGTCGAAAGAAAGTGAGACAGGAGAAATAAGAGATTTATTTAGGCAAGCAGAGTCTTGGTGGAGACAGTGGTTCTCGGAGATTAGAGAGTGGAAAAAAGGATATGTGGACAAAGAACAAGTAACTTGGTTGAGGTGTTTTGGTGTCCCGTGCCATGCTTAGAACTTCACTTTTTCGAACTTATTGCTAAAATTGTTGGTAAATATGTGCGTGCTGATGAGAATACTTTGAAATGAGAATGTTTGGATGTGGCTAGAATCATGGTTAGAACGAATTTTGTAGTGGTGACCAATGAAATCCTTAAGTGGAGATTAATGAGGAGGTATTTAGCATCAAGATGATTGAAGATACACACGGTCCTCTGTGTATGCTTGCAAATAATGAAGGAAAGAAGAAGGTGGTTGATCTTTCTTCTTTGGATTCGGAAAGTAATTAGTGCAATTTTGATGGAAACAAGGAGGAAGATGTTAGGGTCCAGGTATAATCCTTTGAATTCAGTGATGAAGAGGGTAAGATCGTTTCTTCCACGAATAGAGGTCGGAAAGAGAAAGGGTCGCTGGTGGTCAGATGTTCATCAGTTTCTTCGGGTAGGGAGGGAGCTCTAGCTAAGGTTGTGGTAGCTAACTCTAGGATTGACGGCTCAGTCTTCGATTCTACTTTAGTAGCAGCAAAGGCTGCTAAGTTAGATATGGTAGAGACTACTGATAGGAAAGATAGAGTCAATGCAACAGCTTTTAGCGTAGAACCTTAGGTAGCAGATGTTTCGATGTTTAAGGAAGATAAGGTTCGTTTGTTGGAAAGTGAGAAAAAGGTGAAACTTAAAAAGTTTAAAATGAGGAATGTTATGAATGTTATTGGGCCGGTCAGCAGATTTAAGTCCAAAAAGAAAAAGGTTAAGAGAGTCTTGGACCTAGTCAATCCAGACGGCCCAACCAACACGGAGGACCCAATTGAAGAATTTTCTCAGACATCGTACTTCATTCCTTTGAAAAGAAAACCTAATTCCTCTTCTTCTCATCTGAATTATAATATGAAGATGTCCAATTCAATTGACACAGCTTTTTCGGATGGGGTGGTTTTGTGTTGTGATCAAACATTTGATTCTAATGTCAAGTTATGCAATTATAAGTTCTAGGAAAATATGGAATCCAACGTTGGAGACAAGTTATGGAATGTTATTTCGAAGTTGGGGGTGGTGGCGAAAGATAACTCTAAGAACTATTCTAAGAAGATTGCGGAAATGGAACTTCAAGACAAAGCCAGAGCTAACAACAAGAAGTTGAATTTCAATGGTTCTCAATGATTTTAGGATCATTGAACATTACAGGGGGAGGAAACATTTCTAAAAGAAACATAATCGTGAGTCATTATTGAAGGAAACGCATAAGTGTTTTATCCAAAAGTCAAAATTAAGGGAGGTCGATTTAGCATTAGTTAAGAACTTGTGGAACAATTGTGAAATGGGCTGATCTTTTTGCAATTCTCAGGGCCAGTCTGGCGGAATTATAACTTTGTGGAAGGCAGAGACAATTAAACCTATTTGTTTGCCTAGAGGAGAATGATATATTGGGATCAAAATAATCTGGAAGGATGGAATTTTTTACTTAGTTAACATTTATTATGGATGTGATTTGAGCATGAAAAGGAAATTGTGGAGAGACTTGAATAATTTAAAGAGGAAGTTCACAGACAACCTATGGATTATGGGAGGCGATTTCAATGCGATTTCAGCTAGCTCGGAAAGGATGGGTCAGAATATCAATTCCAGGCGTTCGGGACGAAGAGAGTTCTTGGCTTTCATCTACGAAGCTAATTTGGCTGATTCCCCAGTAACAGGTAATTGTTGTACGTGGTTTAGCGGGGATGGAAAATCAATGAGTATAATAGATAGATTTTTTGTAGACGAATCAATTGTTAACAAATGAGGGATGGTTGGTCAATCGGTTGGCAAGAGAGACGTCTCTGATCACTGCCCGATTTGGGTGAAGATTAAGGCTATTAATTAGGGATTCAAATCATTTAAATCTAATGATTCTTGGTTCAATAATCTTTTATTTATAAAGTTCATTGAGAAGGAATGGAAAGACATAATTGTTTGTGGCATGAGCAATTTTATTATTAAAGAGAAGTTCAGAATTTTGAAGGGTAAAATTAAAGTTTGGAGCAAGGAAGTTTTTGGGTGGCATGAGCTTAAAGGTGAGGAGGATGTTAAGGAGATTAATGAGTTAGATCTTAAGTTGTATTTGTGTGAAGTAGAAGAAATTGAGGAATTGGTAGCGAAAAGTAGAGTGCTGAGATATGTGGAAAAATTTGTACATCAAGGACAATATGCTCATCCAGAAGGCTAGAGTTAGATGGAATAAAGAATGTGATTATAATTCTAGGTACTTTCACAGCTTGATCAAGGGGAGATATAGGAGAAAATTCATAGGGTCGGTGAATACGGTGAACGAATAATGGAATAAGTGAAAGAGGTGAAAGAGGCAGTGAGGATTTTCTTCAAAGGAAAAAATTTTGAACCTGAATTTTGCAGACCGAGTATGGAAGGTTGCAATTTTAATCTTTATCCGAGGCTGAAGTGGAATTTATGGAGGCTCGCTTTACTGATGGAGAAATTAAAGGCGTCGTTTGGAGTTGCAATGATTCTAAAAGCCCTGTCCCTGATGGATACAATTTTGTTTTTATCAAGAAGTGTTGGTCGATTTTAAAAGACAATATATCTCGGTTTTTGAAAGATTTCCATCAACACGTTTTCTCTCTCCCTAAAGCTGTAACATTTTCTTTTCTCACTCTACTCCCTAAGGTTGATAATTCCACTAACTTTAAAGATTATAGACCAATTTGTTTGATCGATAGTTTCTACAAGATTTTAGCAAAGTTTTTGGCAGCTATGTTGAAAAGGATAGTGGGCAGTCTCGTTTCTCACTATCAGACTGCTTTTGCCCCTGAAAAAACTTAGAATTGTAATAAATTCATTTATTTTTTTACATATATAATCATAATGTAAAATGTCTATTTTAACATAATTTATAAAAAATAAAATAATAACCCTTTGTACTATTAAGAAAGATCTACAATGTATAGATTCAAAACAATAACAATATATCTCTACCAAAACAATAAATAATAAATAAAAGTTTTTTCCCCTTTGTTGTCGACGTGTCAAAGGAAGGGTTGTGTTTTTGTTGGTAAACATACCTTTCAAAATAGCAAGCAACGTAAGGCAAATTTATGAAACTAAAACATCCAACCAAGACAAAATCTTCACTTAGTGCGCAAATCATTTTTGCACTTAGATAAATACGATGTAGATCCTGTAATACTCCCTCTTGAGACTCTAAGTATTCTTTATAATAATCAGCAAAGACTTTTTCAACTTTTGATGACAAAAATGTTATAGGCTAAGGGCAATTTAGGAAAAAAATAGATATTAGTGCCCTCTATTTTGAATAAACTAATGGTCCATAAACCGACCATGATATGTTATGCACAAGTTTAATTCTTATTTTATCATTTTTTATTTTTAGTTGTAAAACTTTGTATATTTTAAACATAAAAGAAATGTATAATACAATGACTTTAAATTAAGTCTTACTGTGCTTTCAATTTTATATATATGGGTCCATATGTAACCGACCATGACATGTGATGTGTAAGCATAATTCTTACATCATCATTATTTGTTGTTGGATTTGCTAAAATGTTATCCACCAAATCAAAGACAATAGTGTATGTGCATGTGATATCAAGTAAACCTAAAATTATTATCAAACTTTTTTATTTATATAATGTGTTTTTCAAGATAAATATTTTTGTATAGACACGATTTCAAAAGTACGAAATTAAAATTAAAGAAGATAAAAGGGATGAATTTGATAAATTTAAATTTGAATAATGTTTTTATATAGAGTCTAATTTTACAACGATAATAACATATTGATGGAGGATGACAATGGCATTTGGTAGAACTTTTTTGTGGTAGGCCTTGGTGAAAAGAGATTTGATTTTCATCATAACTCTGAAGGGGGTATGGTTTTCTTCATAGGCCTTTGTGAAAAAGGGTAAGTTATAGTAGTAGGAGCTAGTGGAAAGGGGCGAGTTCTCATCATAGTCCTTGGTGGAAGAAGGACTTTCAAACACTCTGAAGTTCAAGTCAGTGACAAATGTATGTGAGCTTTTTAGGTTAGAATAACGTGCATCTGAATTTGATGCATTCATTTGACTTTTATAGTGGGATCATAAGGTTTTCATAGGCCTATAACCTTATATTTGCTACAATTGTCTATGAGGACATATGTCTAAGGATCTTGCAAGTCCTTGTTATCTAACAGTTTAAAAGGCCTTAGTCAACCATGTCTTTTCTATTGGATTGGTCCTTTGGATTGGCTAAATTTAACAAAACAACAATTTGGAGAAATGTCCAAGTATTCAAGATTGGTTTAGCTTGCTAAAGCGGTATGGAATTGAAAAAGGACACGTGTTGGACATGATGCTCCGACATGTTAGTATGATATCTGGGCTTTGTGCAACAAGCGCCAGATTTATGCGTTTTAACATAATATTTTTAGAAGATTCAATTATGTTATTGATATTGGTTTAAAAATATGATTAAATGATTTGTTGGACAACTGTGAAGATCAAATCAGATTTAAAAGAGATTTAAAATTGAATTTGTAACAAACTAAATCATATCTTTTTGTTGGAGATATTCAAGGAGTAAATCAAATATCCAACAAATTGTGCAAAGATTCTAGACAAAAATAACTGCAGATCCACAAAGAAAAAGCCTGGAGTTATTTTGTTATATAAGGAGCTTAAACCTACATTGGAAGACAAGTATTCCCATTGAAAATTTTATAGTGCTAGGGTTTACAAGGATCATTGTTATTTTTATGTACACCTCTATATTTCAGTAACTTGGCATAAAAGGTTTGTCGAATTGAGTTGTAAAGTCAACATTGTTATGTATACCTCTATGTTTCACTAACTTGACATAGAAATTTTGTTTAGTTGAGTTATAATAGTCAACATTCTTTCATCTTGTTAAGATTAAATTTTATCACTAGGGTTTAGTGGTTGTTTTCCCCTGTCACTGGTTTTATGGCAGAAAATAAAGTGAGTAGGTTCTCATGTTTAAAGGGAGACTCTAAATAGAAAGTCATTGGGTAGTGTTAGGAAGAGGCACTGGACAACATAGGGTTTATTTTTGCTTGTAAGTCTAATTTTACTAAGCTAATAATAGTAAAATTCCTTTCTTCTGTTATGGACTCAACCCTCAGACATATGTGTAGTTTCACTGAACTGGATAAACAATTGATTATGTTCTTTATTTCTTTTCTGCTACATCATCTAATACTTGTCATTATAGTGGTTCTGGTTTATCTTGTCGAACCGATTGTTGAAGCATCGAGTTCGACATCTGTTCTTTAAGGAACATAATTTTAAACCATGATTAAGTGTGTATCTAGGATGTGTTCATCTCTTAGACTGCCCAACGCACTACGACATGGGTGACACATTTCTCTGTGTATTATGCATTGGTCAATACTTTCCCATCTCTTGGGTTTCCCATCTATCATGTCTTTAATCTCATGTTATCCATCTCTTGGAACTTCCATCATAATAAGATATGGGTGACCCAATCCCTACAGGATGGACCTTGACCCAGACAGAAACATATGGTAATAGATGGATCAAAACAACTATAATTTCTTTTGAAAAAAAACTAATCCGTTAGAGATAAAATTAATCAAATCTATCCATTTTTTTAATGGATGGATAATATTCATCCACCCATGGAACTAATATTAATATTATAACTAACTTACTTTCAAGATCTATATATATATATATATATATATATATATATATATATATATATATATATATATATATATATATATATATATATATATATATATATATATATATATATATATATATATATATATATATATATATATATATATATATATATATATATATTTCATGAACCATAATCATCCTAAGAACTCTTGGATCCGAGACTTCCAAGGATAAAATAAATATCTGATGTATGGGGAAGGTGTGGAGCTAGGCATCTTCATGGAGATAGTGTAACAACTTCCTGGGAATAATACATCGGCTTCCTGGGGAGAAGGTACGTCCGACTGGGGATAATTTAACAACATTCCTGCGGAGAGTTCATCAGACCTACTAGGGAGAAATCAACAGACATTCCTAGGGAAGGTATCTTGACCTCTTGGGGAGAATATGGCAGTCTCCTAGGAAGTATTTCCTGAGAAAAGTAAGGCAATTCCACTGAGGAACAGATGATCCTACTGAGAATGGGTCTTCAAGAACATATATCTCTGGGAGGATATCGGGGATATCTCTGCAGTCTTGAGAGTCACTGGGGATTTATCGGATGGATCTCAAAAGTGTTGTCAGCTTAACGTCTCGCTGGGGACTATCACTGGGAAGATTCTGGTATGATCTCTGCAGTCTTGGAGATTACTGGAGATTACCGGCTCGGTGCAAAATGTTGTCGGCTTAAAGTCTCGCTGGGGACTGCGTCGGCTTAAAGTCTCTCTAGGGACTATGTCAATGGTGTAGATGTACTTCTGCAACAATGAGATTTACTAGGGAGAATGAAAACCGTCGGGAGTGAAATTCATCGGGTGCATGAAGAATGTTGTAAAGCTAACTTTGATCTCAATGGGCTTTGTAGTAGTCTCCATTTTGAAAATGTTAGGCCCCAGAGTACATGCATTTTGAGAAAGTCATCTCAAGAGGATTTTACAGAGAAACATGGAGTCCAGATGCCCCACTATTTTCAAACTCTTGAAGAGATCTGTCAGATCTCGACGTAACTGGCACGGATCAACCGTGTTACGATTGAGTCTACAAGAATAGCTTGCATTGGTAAGCGATTTGGAAACCACCTGCCCCTGTTTAGCAGGATCTCCGAGTTCCATTGTGGATGTATGTATGTAAGTTTCTAAGATATCAAGCAAAATCAACACGCTTGAAATGTTATCCTGAAACTATCAATGCAATAATATTTGTCTTGAAGAATTTTGTTTTTATTTTGAAAAAGGATATCGCAATAACTCGCGACCGAAACCACATAGTCAGGATATGAATTTGATTTGTAATGCCAACATTGAACATAGCTCATAGGAGTCAGGAAACATTATCTCGTCGAGTATGCTTTCAAAAGAATCCATACTTCAATTAGGTCTTTTAATGGTTGTATCGTGGCTTGGTTCACGGTTTAAGAAACAAAGGATAAAGGCTCGAAGTTATTTGTACCCACCCCTCTTCGTGATGTTCTCCAATCCTATTCAGTTAACTGGATACAAGCACTCATATCTCAATCGAATTTGACATGGTCGAGAACTCATTAAGGCTTTGGACAATGGCAGTCACTCACCTATTTCTTTAGTGTTTGATTAACACGACTTTGTTCTTTATTGGGGGATTCTTTTATTATAATCCTTTGTCTTTTTACTTGTATATTTTTTTTATTCCCTAACTTTTTCCTGGACGACGTCTTTGGGATTTTGACTTTGTAGTCCAACGGGATGCCCCAGCCTTGCCTAAGTCTCCTTCACAGGTTTTGACTTAGTGGGCTATATGTATTTTTTTATTTTTTTTTGTTGACTAAGTCGTGTGACTCTTTTGAAAGGCTTGTGATTGCCCCATTCTTTTAGTATTAGAGGGATACTCCTTGCCTTTTAACTTCCTAAGATGTTAAGGATAGATTCTCGAAGGTTCGCTCCTCCTTTTTTAGAGTTTGCACGCTCAATCGATTTAACTGAAAACTACTCTGCCCCAGGTTAAGATGAGGGTTTTAATTTGGAAAAGAAGAAAAACTCCTACTTCAAGGCTCAAAGGGGGTAAAAAGGGATTATCTGCCTTATATCTCCATTGTTTGGGATGTGAAACAATGCCTGACATCATCAACAGGTTTTAATCGAAAGCATACGATAAGAGATTTGATGTTTTTGCTTCATCATCCTCCTCCCAATTCTCTATCAAAGCAAGAGATTGGGTAAAGTTGGCATTATAAGTTTATGAAAAAAATATTTTTGTGAGTGAAACAAATGGATTAATTCAAGACAAACATTATGCATTAATTATTCCAAAATAAACAAGTTCGTACATGCTAATTATGCTTAATCAAAGAAAATAAAACATATAAATAACAACATGAACTGTCTCAAAGCCCTTCAAAATGTGTTTATGAAGTCTTTGCATCTGAGACCGGCATGGTAGTGGTTTCCTCTAGCGGAGCCTCATTGGAATGAGTCGTCTTGCTTGCCCCTGGTAGATCTGCGCTACATCAAGAATAAGACTTTTCAACAGACGAGTCGTCAACAGAGCTAACAGCCTCATGGTTAGGCAGAGAGTTGCTTTTGACATTAGGCTGCGGATCGTTAAAAGACAAAATCTTCTTTTCCATCAGCTCTCTGACAATATCCTTCAGAGCATAACAATCTTCCAAATCATGTCCAGGCGCCCCCTCATGAAATAAACAATGAGCGGAAGCGTTGTAATTAGCAGACAAAGGATTACGAGGCGGACCCATTGCTTGGGTAGTAACCAGACCTCGTTGCACTAAGTAAGGAAACAACTCGATGAATGTCATTGGAATTGGCGGACACAGCTTGTATTGTCTCCTAGTCGGAGCATTTTGGCAAGGTGCCTGATTTCTCTGTTGTTGATTAGCGGGAGGATTGGTCGCTTGCTGATAGTTAGGCGGAGGTTGTTGGTAAACCGGAGGCGGATAAACAGGAGCCTGCTGCATAGGCTGGTAAGCAGGAGCTTGAGGAGCCTGTTGACTAAAAGATGGTGCAACAACAACTACATATGGAGGCGGCGCATACTGCACCGGGTAACCCTGTGGTTGAGCATACTGCGGGTACTGATACTTCCTATTCCTTCTCTTACCCGAAGATACAACATGAGTCTCTCCTTCTTTCTTTTTTTGAGGATTGAAAAAAGGCTTCTTAGCTTGGTCCTTCGAACTCGTACTACTAGAACCGCTAGACATTTTTCCACTTTTCATAGCCAAATCAATCTTTACCCCAATGGCAACAATGTCAGCAAAATTCGTAGTCACACTACCCACCATCCTCTTGTAGAATTCGGGATGAACGGTGTCAACAAACCAATCAGCTAGTTCCTTATCAGTCAACGGAGGTTCGACTTGAGAAGCAATTTCCCTCCATCTCTGAGCATATTCTTTAAAGGTCTCGGAATCCTTCTGAGTCATACTCAACAGTTGTCTCCTGTCGGGAGCCAAATCCATATTGTACTTATAGTGATTAATAAAAGCATCGGACAAATCCTGAAAAGACTTGATGCGAGATTGGTCCAATGTCAAATACCACTTCGACGAAGCACCTTTCAGACTGTCTTGAAAACAATGGATCATCAACTTGTCATTCTCCACGTGGGCAGCCATCCTGCGGTAGTACATGATCAAATGAATTTTCAGACAAGTAGTCCCTTCATAGCAGTCAAAGTTTGGAGTCTTGAACTTTGGCGGAATAACTAAACTGGAGACCAAACAGATGTCTCTAACAGCAGCACCAAAGATCTGGTCCCCTTCCATCTTTCTCAATCTTTTATCAATGGTAACAACTTCCTCACGAAGCCTATCACGTGGTTGGTATCCTCCATCATTATCATCTAGAATTTCATAAACAGGCTCATTAAGGTAAGGCTGCACATGAGTGTGGACATTAGCTGGTGTGAAAGTAGGAACCACTTTAGGAGGTTCAGAAACCAAAGGTACAGTTTGCTGAACATTTTGCATAACAGGAACAACTTGTTGAACTGATGCGGCAACAGAAATAGCTTACTGAGCTGATGTAACGACATGAGGAGGTACGAAACCGGGTGTTAAACCATAAGGAAATGTGTTCTCAACAGTAACAATCGGTGGAGGATCTGCAACAGTAGCGGCAATCTCAGAGACCACAGTAGGTTGAGTATCCATCTTTGCATTGATAATCTGGAGCAACTTTATAATTGTTCCTACATTCCCTCGAAGGTCTGCTAGCTCGTTGTCAACACGATCAAATTCTCAAGCTTGGTCTTCCTTCTTCTTTCGGGCTTGAGCTCTAGTGTGGTATTGATATAGAGAACTCAGGGTGATGAAACTGGAAGGCGAGAGAACCGAGTATGAGAAAACCGGGAGACACATAAAATGCAAAATATGATGCAAAATGCGAATGAAATGACTTCATGGAATTCAAAATATTTACGAATATTGCGAAATAGCAAAGAAATTTTATTTTAGTAATTGAGAACTGGATTACAAATAATATAAATTCTTTAAAGAAAACAGCTAAACAAGAGCTAATAATGACCCTAAGGAAGCAATGTCCACAACTTCAAGGAGTAGGCGGACATTTGGAGGAAAATAACTTTCTAAAAAGTAAAAAAAACAACTTAGTGTTCTCCATGATCCAATTAATAACATACTCAAAGATATCGTTAGATGGTGTTGATCTCTAGTCTTTATTATTATTGGAAGACTAACTGCCTTTTTTCCTCTTTTAGCATATTACTATTACACTTTTCTTTCCTAGCTTCCTCTTGGTTTGGGCTTTAGGTTGTTGTTAGTCAGGCCCATTACCTGTGTATATATATTGGTATTCCTTTGTATTACACTTTTGATTCAGATAATACATCACGGTCTTATTGGGCTTATTATCACACGTTGCATAGCCCGTAATATGGTATCACAAGACCCAAATTCTTTTTTCAAAATTCATCGCTTCTCTCCACTATTCTTCATCTTCTACATTGTGCCTTGTTTGTTTTTTCTTACCTTCTTCCCCTCATAGCATCAATGGCTACCGACGATTATGATACCGAAAACATCACTCAACAAGATCCAATCACCAAAACATCTTCTGAACCCACCGATCCCACTTTGAATCCAAGAAGTCCCTTCCATGTTCATCCCGGAGAAAACCCCGATGCGATCTTGGTTGCGCCGCTGCTGGATGATCACAACTACCACAACTGGAGAAAATCTATGTGACGCGCCCTCACTTCCAAGAACAAACTTGGTTTCACCAATGGATCTCTTTTCAAACCTCCCATCTTCGACGCCAATTTTGACCTATGGGATCGTGTGAACAATATGGTGATTTCTTATATCAATCGCACTCTTTCACCTCATATTGCACAGAGCACCATATGCTTTGATTATGCTTTCGACCTTTGGAATGACCTTCAACAACGTTTCACCAAAGGCAATCACATCATATTTTTCGATCTCCTTCGTGACCTTCATTCCATTAAACAAGGTGATAGATATCTCTCTCAATATTTCATAGAATTGAAGATCCTTTGGGATGAACTTGAGGATCTTCGCCCCACATCTTCTTGCACATATCCTACACCCTGCACTTGCTATTTAGCTAAAGCGTTTCGCCACTACAAACACATGAAGTATGTAGCTTGTTTTCTCAAAGGCTTAAACGAAAACTATCACAGTATTCGCACCCAAATATTGTTGCTTGGTCCTCTACCCAACATTAGCAGGGTTTACTCACTGATTTCTTAACAAGAGGTCCTTTCCTCTGCACCTACGAATGTTACCCCTGTCGTGCTTTATGCTAGCAGCAATTCAAACAATGGGCATGTCAAAGGACATGAAACTCCCAAGAATTCTATGCTCTACACTAACTGTCGCAAAACAAACCACACAGTTGACACCTGTTACTTCAAGCATGACTTCCCACCTGGATATCGCAACAAAAACACCAGAACCGCCTCAGACTCAAAGTCCTCACAAACCCTAAAGAAAGATGGTGTCCTCTCCAAAGAAGATTATCAACAATTGCTTTTTCTTCTTCAAAAATCAAGAATGGACAATCAGCCTTCCAAGCCTGATGCATCTTCTAACACTGATAATCACATCATTTCAAGTATAATACAAGCAGGTAATTCCATCAAATGTTCATCTATGTGGATACTTGATTCGGGGGGCTTCAGACCATGTATGCCTTCATATTACATGTTTCGCTGATATTCATGTCATTGACCCTGTTCGCATTGCTCAATGGGAATACCATCACTGGAAAATTTGCTGGCACAATCATCCTTGACCGTTATATTCACCTTCATTATGTCTTCTATATTCCTGAATTTCACTTTAGTCTTATTTCTATTTCTAAACTTTGTAGTAATTCACATTTCACCATTTCATTCTCACATAACTCCTGTTCTATACAGGTGTGTCTACCAAGAGGATGATTGGGCGTGTGGTTCCTCATAGAAACCTTTACATTCTTCACAAAGAACCTATCCACACTTCTTCACACAATGACACACGTGTCAATACTTGTAATTCTGCTAGTTTGAATAATAATCTTTCTTCCACCTCATTAGATTTATGGCACCATAGATTAGGTCATCCCTCTAATGAGGTTTTGCTTCACGTGTCTCAACATTTTCCCAACATCAAATTCAATAAAAAATTACTTTGTCATGTATGTCACTTAGCTAAGCAATGTAGGTTTTCCTTCCCTAATCGTACTTCTACTACCTCTAATTGCTTTGAATTACTTCATATGGACATATGGGGACCTATTTCTATGCATTCTATTGATGATTGTCAATATGTACCATGATAGAATTAGAGTGTGGCCTAACTCAACTCTACAGAATCGGTTGGTAAGGTGAGGGTGTCACTCTATATAAACCCTTTGTAGATTGTATCTTTAACCAATGTGAAACTTGGGTTTTTCCCAATACACCCCCTCACGCCCAACACTATTGAGCTTTGTGCGTGAATATAAACGGTGGGTGGCCCGAATGATCGATATATGAGACTTGGTTTTTCCAATGCACCCCCTTGCGCCTATCACTTTTTAGATTTAGTGCGCATATATAAATAGTGGGCGACCTAAATCGATAGGCACGTGATACCATGATAGAATTAGAGTGTGGTCTAACTCAACCCTACAAAATCGGTTGGTAAAGTAGGGGGTGTCACACTATATAAACTCTTTGTAGATTATATCTTTAACCAATGTGAGACTTAAATTTTTTTTAATAATTATTAACAAAATTAAATAAAAGCATTCTTTTAATTTCATAAAGAAATAAATACATTTAACAAAATTATATATTATATTATTTATTACTAACTCGTCTCATTTCAATTGTTTCTAGTAGACAGATTTGTAAACACAAAAAATTTGAAATAATTAAAATCTCATACATAATACATTAGAAACAAAAAAATATATAATTAAATAGTCAAAAATACTTATATTAGAAACAAAAATATGTATAAAAAAATTTGGTATATAATGGAGGTTATAGAATACCACTTAAGGGAGGTTACAGAATACGACTTAAGGGAGGTTATGAAAGTTGAGTTGTCTAATCTTTATACTTATTTGGTCCGTTGAGTTGTCTAATCTTTATTGACCATATTTTCTATTCAATATTTTTTATTCAGATTTTAAAAAGTGACAAAGATCATGTATACAATCAACATTAGGTAAGTAATTACTGTAATTACATCAATCAAAGTAGGCAGGGTTTGTGATAGAGATGTAATTTAGCTATTCAATTATCTAAATTAAGTAATAATTTTCCAATTAAGCAAGTAATTAATTACTGCAGAGGTACGAAACCAAGTTCTAAAAAAATCCATGAATGACTTGCCACCACCAAACTCTAAGAATCTCATCTTAAAGTGAAAAAGAACCAAAAAAGTCACAAAACATTTGTCCACCTTACCAAGCATGTGATGCACTTTTCAACCAAGTTCAACCTTACAATGACTATTTAAGTATTTATTTAATATTTTTTATATTTAAATTAAGATTAATATATAATAAAGTTTATACCATAAATAAAAGGTAAACATATAACATACTATTTTTTTTTATGAGAGAATTTTTCAATTCTCTTAAAAATTATATTTTTGACTTAAGAGCTATAATACCTGATTGAGACGAAATTTAAAATTAAATATTTTTAATATAATAAAAATATTTTTTTAAAATTAATATATTTTAAATTTTAAATTTTAAATTTTTAAGGTATGAAATCATTGAATTACTATAATTTATTTCATTTAACATTTTATTTTCAATTGATAACTAAATTAATTCATCAAGACACTCTCTCTTTCAAAAAATCATATTTGAAAAACCATTGTCAAAATTCTAAAAAAAAAAAACTTAAATACCAAGTCTTATGTTAAAGAACTTAAAATTTTATTATTTATATAGAATTTTTAAATTAATAAATCATATATGTAATGTAGTGTTATATTATATAATGTTATATTTGTTAAGGTTCAAAATTAGGACACTTTTGTCTAAAAGGTTGTACTGCTTAGAAGATAATTTACAGGCTCGTCTGATGGTACTTATGACATACAAGGATGTCATCTAAAAGGAGAATGATTCTTCCATTACTCCTAAAAAAATAAGTGGGAGTAGTTGTCACCATTCGAGTTATCTAAATTTAGGCACAAATGATTTCTATAAATATTTCTCCCCTACTAGAGAGAAAGACAGATCTTAAATCACACTTATAATTATATCATAAAGCATAACTCTTAACAAAGATCATCACTCATATAATCACACCTCTTATAAACTTATATCTAAATATATTATTCATTAATCGAGCCTTTCACCTTATGTGAATAATAAGATTTCTAATTTTTCATAAACACTGTCGTATATGATTTTTCACAGTTATAGACAAACTCTAACCACCTACAATTGTCATAAACATACTAAATTTTCTAAGTCCTCATGTTTTTTTTTACGAGGAACACATTTATATTTTATATTTTTTTATCAGTACAATATATATTATAAATAATAATAATTATTAGATATTCTAGATAATTGTTAATATTTAACTGACATACAAATCAATTTAGTAAAAAAAAAATCAATTAATTAAAGCCATATAAATTTAAAATAAAAATTTAAGATTCTAAACGGTAGTTTTGATTACCTAGAATTGACCATGTATAACATAACATTTAAACTCTATGTAAAAGATCAATGTTTTATAATGTTACTCAATAAAAATATTAAATATATTAATTATCGGAATACATTTTCTAAATTTTTAATTTCACATATATATATATATATATATATATATATATATATATATATATATATATATATATATATATATATATATATATATATATATATATATATATATATATATATATATATATATATAAAGAGGAAGAATAAGTGAGTAACTAAGCATGTCCATGTGCATTGTGCAATAACAGTGGAAAGAAAAGAAGACAAATTGAAAAAGCGCATGAAATAATAATAATAATAATAATAATAAATAAAAGAAATAGCAGCTGTTAAATTTATATTATTAATTAAAGAGGGAGGAAGCAAAAGGAAAGTCCTAACCTTTTCTTTTGAGTAGGAAAAGGACATGACCCCACATCCATTATATATTTTTTACTCTTTTTGTTTGCACTTTTTATCAACTTTTGATTATGTCACCCTTATTTTAACCATACACACACATCAAACACCATTTCCATTATTATTCCTCTCATCTTTTCTAAATAATATCTAACCTACAAATAATATCTTCCCTTCCTACTCTTCTTATCTATCTTCCTTCACCTTCTCTCTTATAACTCTACTCTAAAACAGAGAGAGAAACACACAACTACAAAAGTCTTCTTTAATATCTTGCAAAAACTTCACTTCTTTCTTCTTCTTTAACACTTCCACCTTTGCTTACAGATCTTGTCCTTCTGTTTTCCTTTCCTTAAGGTAATTAACTTTCCCTCTTAAGGTTTTCTTTTTGTTGTTAGTTCATGTTTTTTTACCATCAAAATTTGGGAATTTTAAGAGACTGGTAGTATTTTTGCTATTAGATAATTTATTCTTGTTTGTCCTGTTTATTTTTCCCTTTTTTTTCTTCATGTTTTGTAGGTATATGATTTTGTTTTAGTGATGTTTATGAAATTTTAGTTATTTAATATTGATCTGTTACTTGGAATTTGTTCTATTAATTTTTTTTCTTTCAATTTGTTTGTTGTTGTTTTGATGATGGTGAAAATGAAAATTTCATTTGGAGAGTACCATAATTTTATTATATGACATGTTTAATTAGTTGCTTGGAAGTTTTTCTTAATTTTTTTGATCTTGGCTGCAAATTTCAATAATCTTTGTGGTATGAAATTATTGCTAACTGTTTTGTGTTTTTGCAGCTTCTGAATTCACAGTATTGAAATTTTGCTATTTTAATCACAATTATTGGACTAAAGTTGGTTCAAAGATGGGATACATATGTGATTTTTGTGGAGACCAGAGGTCGATGGTGTACTGCCGATCCGATGCAGCGTGTTTATGTTTGTCGTGTGATCGAAATGTTCATTCAGCGAATACGCTTGCTCGAAGGCATTCAAGGACGCTTTTATGTGAGAGATGCAGTTCGCAGCCTGCTTTGGTCAGGTGTTCGGAAGAGAAAATTTCACTTTGTCAGAATTGTGACTGGTTAGGCCATGGTAACTCGGCGTCTTCCAATCATAAGAGGCAAACAATCAATTGTTACTCGGGCTGTCCTTCGTCGGCGGAACTGTCTTCGATATGGTCTTTTGTGTTGGATATTCCTTCTTTAAGTGAAACTACGTGTGAGCAAGAACTTGGTTTCATGAGTATTAATGAGAATAGAAGTGCTTGGGTCGATCCGAAAAACCAGAATGCATCTGACTCGGATAAAGCTACTGATCAGCCTGATATGGATAATTCTTTTGTCGGTACATCTTCGATGCCCGAATCAAGCAAAGAACCAAACATGATCGACCGTCCCGATGGACCTACCAATGAACGTGCGCCAAAGGTATATCTGAATGTTTACTTAAATTAGTTACACAAACCATGGTTTATAATTGAAATTCTCACAATTTCGTCAAATTGTTATATAGCTAACACTTATTGTTGATCTATAGTTATACTGTCCTGCTACGAAATGCCCTGAAATTAGTGAAGATGATGATGATTTGTACGGCGATTTCGATATGGATGAAATGGATATAAATATGGAGAACTATGATGAACTTTTTGGTATGGCCCTCACTCATTCTGAAGAACTTTTTGAAAATGGTGGATTTAACAGCTTATTCAGAGCAAAAGCCATGTCTGCTGGAGATTCCAGTTGTCAAGATGCTATAGCTGCCGAGGTACTATATTCTTGTCATCTTTGGTTTTTCTAACATTTGATTACATCGGCTTATTTAAACTTATCTACTGACTTAAGCACCTGTGAGACTGTTTTATAGTACTTATTTCTATATCTAACTTTTATGTTCAGGGTTCATCGATCGGACATGTCAATGCAGCGCAGCCAGCATGTAGCAATGCAGCATCTGCAGATTCGATATTGAGTACTAAAACTGAGCCGAATTTTTGTATTACGACAAAGCAATCCCAGTCAAGTCTTTCTTTTTCTGGTATTAATGAAGATGGTAGTGCCGGAGATTATCAAGATTGTGGAGCTTCTTCAATGTTTCTCATGGGAGAACCTCCTTGGTTAAACACTTGTCCAGAGAATGAGCTGCAGCTACAATCTGCTAACCGCTGCAGTGCTGTTATGCGATACAAGGAAAAGAAGAAGACACGCAAGTAAGTAATTTTGTAACAATGAGTGAGTTAGGTCCATAAAAACGTTATATGGTTACGGGATTAGTCTTGTTTCTTAAACTTCGAATAGTGTTTATATTTGATTTAACATTGATTTGTTATTATGTTCTAGGTTTGACAAAAGAGTGAGGTATGCATCTCGCAAGGAAAGGGCTGATGTACGAAGACGCGTGAAGGGCCGGTTTGTCAAAGCTGGCGAGGCCTATGATTATGATCCTTTGAGCCAAACCAGAAGCTACTGAATGTACAATTCTTAACCATCTCTTTAAAAAGGAAATACAAAATATTCCGCAAACGAAAGCTTTTACCTGAAAAAAGGATCAAACTTGATGCATTTTCTGATTTTATTACAGGGATCTAGCTTTCTTCAAATACGAAAAAGGGTCTAAGAAGAAGACTGTGTTCAACAGTATAAACTCAGAAGCCGATTCTCCGTCCTTCACTGCCAAGCGTAACGATAGTGTTAAGCTTGGCGATTTTTGCTTCTTAATTCTTGTCTAAGAATTCGGAAGTGCTGTAGGTTCTCCATGCACCATGTTTGCCATGTCCTGTGTTATAGTGGCGTCTCGAAGTGCCTGAGAAGGCACGATGATGAGTTTATTAATTTGACCGTTCCTGATAAACTGCAAAAGTTGTATATTGTATAGAACACAATCTACATGTATGCAGGTAGATGTATAAATTTGCAATGGATCTGACTCAGACAAAAAGTGTAAAGGATATTGAATGGAATGGTGTAGTAGTATGTATAGAATAGGATATCATGTATGCTGCTCTATATTGGAATTGTACCAATACAAGTTTTGTTTGTTACTCGATTTTATTTTGGTTTTCTTGATACTATTTTTTATCAGGTGAAATCAAGTAGTAGGTTATCTATCAGGGCCGTCTTAACTCTTTAGATTAGATTAGAGTCTATGTGTTGGTTAGTTATTGTTCATTCATTTATGACTGATCTTTTATGAGACTCTTTTTATCTACAATTTAATCTAGAAAAAACTAAAAAACTTTTCAGGTCATGTGTTATAGGTTTACAACTCTTAACACACTCTTCGCATCAACCACATGCTATAGATATTGGAAATTTAGTAGAGATGCCAAAAACAGAATTACAAAATGTATCATCTAAAATAGAATATATGGCAAAATAGTGCACTGTGAGCTTTTCTAGGTTTTGTTTCTTTAATTGTGACTTAACCCAAATAGTGCACTGTGAGCTTTTCTAGGTTTTGTTTTTTAATTGTGACTTAATCTGGGTTGCTATTTAAATGCTTTTTTACCACCGTGAAAAATTACAAATATTTTTAGTGTTCGGAGATTTTGGAAAAAAGTAACTGAAATTCTGGTATGCAGATCTCAGATGTCCTAAGAGATGCAAAGAACATTGATCTCTGTTAAAACAGAACAAGGATAGAACATGACCCTTTTAAATTCCTTTAAAATTTTCTAATGTCATGACATCTGTTGTAACATCTGCAGACTGACAGAACTATTTATCTAACCATTTAAATTGTGCAGAATTGTAAATGCTGAAAGATAAATAACGCAATGAATTGTTAACCCAGTTCGGTGCAACATCACCTACATCTGGGGGCTACCAAGGCAGGAAGAAAATCCACTATTAGTAGAATTAATTCAGAGCAAAACTCCAAGTTTACAACTCCTCACTTAATCTCTACCCAATGCAATTCCTGCCTAGAACACACTAGACAAGAGACACCTCTCACTCCCCACAATCACAACAGTGATAAACAGTTCAATACAAAAGGAAGACTTTAGAAGACACTCTTCAAAGTCACAATACTTGATTTTGCTTAACAGCTTCAATCAAGAACAATACACTCTTGCTTAAAAGCTTTGAGTGAACAATTAACATTGTACAAATAACAGCCTAAATATGTCTACTACGATGCATCCAAAGATACAAGGGGTGACTTACAAAGTCACACACACACAAGAGACTCTCAAACCCCTAAAACACAAAATCACACGTGAAGATTAAGTTACACCAACAGAATTCTTCACCACACAATCTCTCAGTCTCTGTCTGATTATGATTGATCCTCTGTTATTTATAGCAGCAGATTGCCTTTGGGCCTTCGTGCAGAAGTTAGGTTTACCCAAGATAAACCTCTCTTCATGAAACTGCGCACATCCAATTTGGTTAGGGGCATTCCATGTTATCCTTAGCAATGCCTGATATGTCGCCTGAGATAACTAGGCTTCCTAAAATGTTTCCTGAAGTATAGCCTGAGCTAATACCAGAAACTAAAACCTGTGCGCCCTGATGTCATACGCTTGATGTCATAACATCCAGCATGACATCCAACTTAACTTGCTCTTAGCTATCCCAGCTTACCCTGCAGAACACCCTTCATGTATGTCATAACATCAGTTATGGCATTCACACATACTCCAATGTTTTGCCACAAAATGCAGCCAATCAAAAGCATCTACAAACTCCTCCTTTAGCAATTTTTTTGGCTAAAACACTCTGTTACCATATCAGAGATCACAAGCAGCAGAAATCATACCATATATGCAGGAAAGCTACTAGCTAATAACACTCACAACTACATTACCATATCAGAGTCATCTTCACACCCTAAGTACTACCTACTAGTCCAGACAGCAGGTAACACAATAATTTGTGGATCATCTTGTGATACTCCCCCTCAACTAATGCACAACACATCAGTGCAAACACAACTTGCACAACCTGCAGTCACACACAGTACCACCAACAACTAGGATGCACCTAAGTTCCAACCAGGAACACACAAACATATTCATGACAGACAGATGTCACGACATCCTGTATAACATTGACTTGTGATTACACCTAATTTTACCAAAATGCCTGCCAATTAAGTTAAACTCCAAATCTTCTGCATAATCTTCTTCATAATAGTAGAAATAAATATTTCATAGTTTCCTAAAAAGTCTCAAAGATCCTTTTTATGAAATCCAATTAAATATGTACTTTGTTCCTAATCAATCTCTTTGACCTGCACATACTGATGAGGTACCTCTGTCAAAATAGCAGCTCCTGCTGTACCAGACAAGGATGTCATGACATTCAGCATGACATCTTGATTAAAACACATGACAGCAGTTATGTCATAACAGTAGATGTAGATGTTATGACATATTGCTTAACATCAATGCAGAATTATATTTTACCAAAATTTAGCCAATCATATAACCATGGACAATCATAGAAACATGGAACTAACAATCTCCCCCTTTGAAAACTTTTGGCTAAAACAACTAAACAATATCAGGGCAGCAACAGTAGTTTTCTCAAAAACATCCAGCTCCCCCTTAATAGTTGCATTAAGCAAGCACTACAAAATACTATTCTTTCCTTAGCAGTAGGAACAAATAACAACACTTTACTCCCTCTTGGTTTAGTCAAAAATTGACAAATATTGGAGTAAATGTACATCAACTCATCTCACAAACTGTACATGGTGTCCAAAAATACAGTCATCTCACAATCTTCCAAGAGATACACAAGCTGCTTGATCTCTAATTAATATAAAGACTGTACCACTTCAGTAACACACTCAAACACTGTAAACTCAATCCTGATTCGTACAGATCCAGATACCATAGCTCCTTGAGAATACATCCTTGGTTCTTAAGACACCAATCACATGACTTATCATTTCCACAGAAATCCACATGAAGATCTTAGAAGGGCACAACAACAGCAACTTAACAGATCATCACAAACATCAGAACATCACAGAGAGAAATAAAATTTCATGTAGTTTTACCACATAGACACCTTGTCAAGGTAGAAAGGTACAACAGACATCACAATGTCATTACAACCTCACCAGTGGTCCAAGAACACAAGATTGCCTGAGAATCAGCAAACTCTGTACAAGCTACAATAATGCAGCTATACATCAGACAGGTACACAACTCCCTCTGTCATGCATACTCAGTACTCCCCCTGAAAGAGAGAACCCAAACACATGAAGACTTACTTCAACATCTTCATATTCACACACTGGAAACACATGCAACTCTGCACCCCTTAATTCACAACCCATACTAGAACAAATAGCAGAAGTAGTTGCAGGATTTCTATCTAGAAGATTTCACAGATTCAGCTTTGAAATACTAGAAACATATCCAAAATGTGAGGGTTAAAGTCCTTTCATATGCACAAGATCAAGGTCGATGATGTTTTGATCTTCACCTTCACCAGTTATACAAATATAATACAAAACACTTGGATAGAGGCCCAAATACCTGACTTGATCCGTTGATACCCCATGAGCTAGAGCAGTAACATAATGTCACAACATCTGGTATGACATTCCATCCTCCTAGAGACATACAGTCACAAACTACTTGAAACCACAAACAATCTTGAGAAATAACTGTACTATTGTAGTAACAGATCCTAGATAGAAGTATAACTTCCCATATCAAGGATAACCAGTGCTCTATTTCTAGAAGCACGTGAATGGAAAACATAAGACTCATCTTCATGTCTTCAAGAGCGCACTCCTTGTTCAACACACCTGCTGAACTCATTCACTCACTACTTGAATCACAGGCAACTAGTACACCCATCAGACAGAAGCTCTCCCCCTATCTTCTATAAAAGTTTCTCCAAGATCACCACATTATATCTCAAGACCAACTCCATGCTCATACAGTGAGAAGGTACCAAGCAGTTCCACTTCTTTCTAGAGTTACCACTTCTCTACAAGACTTCTGGCCTGAGTCAGATAACAAGATAGACACCCCATAATCCAAGACATTCTTTCCTCATCATTCTCCCATATGATAAGTAAGAACACTTCTAGTTTAACTGGTGAATATTCACTTCCATATAACTCATCATAGTTCAGATTTTCATGCAATGAACCACTCCAGTCTTGTACAATACCTTCACATCATCCTCCAAGATAATCCTTTTACATCATCATTCTCCCATATGACAAGATAGAGTACTTCTTAGTCAGAATGTGAATCACGAGTTCCACAACAGATCTTCAGGTCCTTCTCCAAGGAAAAACAAACCAGATGATACAGACACAACATCCAATGGTTCTTTATATGCCCACAACTGGGCTTACTACTACCTAGTAATCCAACTGAAGATCTTCAGACAACACAACTCCACCAGCTTGATCAAATACAGCTCCAAAAGAGGGTAATCTTCCATACGCAACTTAAGGCTTCTACCACAAGCTCCAATATATGAACAGAACCAGAACCTTCTTTGATCTTCAACCAACTACCCTTCTGCACAAGAGTAATTAGTTCCAAGTTCTCTGCTTGGAATCACATTAGAGACCAACCAAATGCCACTGTTTGGTTAACTCAGCTTCTTTCAGAGCTCTAGAACATCTAAGCAAACTTGATCTTCATATCCTGCATGCACCAAGACTTGGACCTGTAACATCTACTTCTATTCACAACTCCTGTAAACTGAAGTTTCTGCTTGGTGTGACAACATCTGATCAGATATCCTGCTGGAGAGTTCAGGCTTTCATTTTGCCACTTAGAATAACCTTCTCCATATAACAGAAAAAGAGTTCCATGTTCTCATAGACTTGATTAATGATATCAGGTTTGAGTAGACAACCTCTATTCTGCAATAGCTACCTTTGAAATGCATTTGCTCCAGAAAACTCCTCTTTAGAGAAACCAAACATGTCAAAGATTGATTCTTCAGAGAAGATTAGTCACAAGAGATTTTACAGAAGGAATTTTGCTTTCCTTAAGTAGAGACTTCTTCAGAAAGTTGGAGATAACTGCCACTTACCCTTGACCTCCAAGATGAGCAAGGTCACATGCTCCTATGTACTTAGATCAGAAATAAACTGACCCAAGCAGTGCTATCACTAGCACCAAATTCTAGACAAGTTTCTTGCCAGGAAACTTTCTAGATAAATATCAGATGCTTCTAGTAGAGACTAGAACACATCTGCTGCACTCCAATAAACTGATCCAAGAAAAATGTCTTCATCTTCACTTCCATCAGCACTACTTTCTAGCCTGAGTTTCTTGCCAAGAACCTTACTAGAATAAAGACAGATCCTACCACACATGTGTATGGTACCAAGATCATCAGATATATCTCCTTTGATCTAGTGATTCACTCCTTGAGTCAACAGAATTCTGCATAATCTCTGATGATGAAATGTCTCAACATCTGGTTGAACATCAGATCCTCAAGGGCCTGATACTTGTGCTACAACTGATGAGACAACTTGATCATCAAATAAGGATAATCCATTAAATATTTAAGAATATCTCAAATAGCAATGAATCTTAGATCTTTATAATAAATCCTTCTCTGAACTTCATGGATAAACAATTAAATACGTGTGTAGTCCACAAATAGCAACTGATCTTAGATCCACACACCTTGTTGAGAACACCATCTGATAGATATTTACACTTCACTAATACCAAAAGTATTCTTTAGTCTAAGTATCTTTAATGTTGAAACAACAAGGCTGCCACCCTTGACTCAACCTTCCTATGACTTCCTCTTGCTAATAGAGCTCTTGCAAAACATGAATAGTGAAAATAAATCACCTCCCATTATATCATTTATCAGCACCAGAGATCTTCATAAATCCTTTTTCAGCATGAGAACCAGATTATCTCCCTGAAAGAGCTCTTCTCTTCAAATTGACTTCAAGGTACATGAAAAAAAACAATCTTCCAAGTATGAAGTCAACAATAATATATATCAACAAACAACTCTCTTCATTCCATTGCTCCCAACGTTGTAATGACTAGAGCTTCCAGAGACGTTGATATCAGAGTTCTTCCATCAGAAAAATATGCAGCGAAACCACCAAAAGAACCTCTTCAACATGCCCTGAACAAGATGTCAGAACATCTTATAAGACACCATACAGAGGAAGAAGTCGCTCCTCTTTAACTCCATAAGCAGCAGCTCAGACATTTAGCAAGATCGGCAAATCAGCTACCACATCTCCTTGTTCAAAACACCAGAAAGTATGTCCCATGATCTCATCCAGAACAGATAGGATGCATGCTCTGATACCAATTGAAATTCTGGTATGCAGATCTCAGATGTCCTAAGAGATGCAAAGAACATTGATCTCTGCTAAAACAGAACAAGGACAGAACATGACCCTTTTAAATTCCTTTAAAATTTTTCAATGTCATGACATTTGTTGTAACATCTGCAGACTGACAGAACTATTTATCTAACCATTTAAATTGTGCAGAATTGTAAATGCTGAAAGATAAATAACACAATGAATTGTTAACCCAGTTCGGTGCAACATCACCTACATCTGGGGGCTACCAAGCCAGGAAGGAAATCCATTATTAGTAGAATTAATTCAGAGCTAAACTCCCAGTTTACAACTCCTCACTTAATCTCTACCCAATGCAATTTCCGCCTAGAACATACTAGACAAGAGACACCTCTCACTCCCCATAATCACGGCAGTGATAAACAGTTCAATACAAAAGGAAGACTTTAGAAGACACTCTTCAAAGTCACAATACTTAATTTTGCTTAACAGCTTCAATCAAAAACAATACACTCTTACTTAAAAGCTTTGAGTGAACAATTAACACTGTACAAATAACAGCCTAAATATGTCTACCACGATGCATCCAAAGATACAAAGGGTGACTTACAAAGTCACACACACAAGAGACTCTCAAACCCCTAAAACACAAAACCACACGTGAAGATTAACTTACACCAACAGAATTCTTCACCACACAATCTCTCAGTCTCTGTCTGATTAGGATTGATCCTCTGTTATTTATAGCAGCAGATTATCTTTGGGCCTTTGTGCAGAAGTTAGGTTTACCCAAGATAAACCTCTCTTCATGAAATTGTGCACGTCCAATTTAGTCAGGGGCATTCCATGTTATCCTCAACAATGCCTGATATGTCGCCTGAGATAACTAGGCTTCCTAAAATGTTTCCTGAAGTATAGCCTGAGCTAATACCAGAAACTAAAACCTGTGCGCCCTGATGTCATACGCTTGATGTCGTAAGATCCAGCATGACATCCAACTTAACTTGCTCTTAGCTATCCTTGAAGGTGAGAAAATACTTAGAAGGGGGGGGGGGGTTGAATAAGTATATAGAATAAATTATGGCAATAAAAACACAAAGATTTTTATCCTGGTTCGTTGAACTCAACTACTCCAGTCCACCCTATCAAGAGTGATTTGCCTTTCTCCACAAGGACTTAATCCACTATTAATCAAACTGATTACAATAGCAACCACTAAGAGCAACTGTTATTAGTCTTCTCAAGAACTACTGACCACAACTGGGTCTTCTCAAGGAACTTTTACAATCAAATGTAAAACTAAAACAAGTGTTTGAATGCTTCTAAGAAAGCTATATCACAATTGTGATTTACACTTAAGTTTAAGAACTTTATGAAATAAATTCAGCAATGAGAATAATTTGTATGAGAGCTTTTCAATGAATTTCTTTCAAATAATTCGTCAACTTGAGAAAGATGTTGAAGTCTTGCTTTTATAGGCACAGAAGTCCAAGACGTTTTCTCTTTGAAGACCGTGTCTACAAAGTAGCTGTAACCTTTTTGTCTTCACATCACTTGACCTTTCCTAGAAGAAGAACGTTCATAGAAATCATTTTTGCCTGTGTTCTTGTGTCTAGCATAAATGAGGAAAGAGTCGTTTGGCATAACCAACGAGTATATCTTCAAATAATCTTTTTCAACAAGTTTCTAAATCTCAGCAATTCACATAAGAGCCTTGAGTGATCAGAGTCTTGATGTCTTCAAAATTTGCTGTATCAGAGTGTTGCAGCAAGTGTGCTTCAGCATGTAATTAATCAGAGCAGAGTTTGGAGATCAGATCCTCAGTACTTGCAGCGTACATCACTATCAGAGTCTTCTGAAAATTTATGCTTGAAACTCTTCATACAAAGTCTTCATTCTATGCTTCAGATGCTTCTGTAGCTTCTGCTTCAGATCCTTCTGTAGGCAGCACTCATAGTCTTCTGTAGGCAGCGTTCAGATTCTTCTAATAGATGCTTCTGACGCTTCAGAGCCTTGCATAAATTAACGTTCAGATCCATTTTTGCTTTCAGAAGAATATTAAATTTAATATCTGCAGCAAAAATACTTGAACAAATTTTAGAGTATATAATTTCTTAATACAAAATTTCGTAAGTGTTATCATCAAAACATAGAGATATAACTAAGAACCAATCTGTGTTCTAACAATCTCCCCCTTTTTGATGATGACAAAAACATAAGAAATTTTGTTCAATAAAGATATAATTATAACCCCCCTGAGATTATGAATCTCCCCCTGAATTAAATACTTAGAAAGACTAGAAACTTCCCTTTTTGCATGAGTATTCTTTTCAGAATCAGAGCCTGATTGTTCCAAAAAATTAGAGCTTAACTTGGATGAACGTTTCAGAATCAGAGTCTGATTGGTTAAAACTTGATCTGGGAATCTCAGAGTTACTTTAAAGAATTTTGTCAGATTTTTCATAAGTTCTGAAATACTAAGAGTTCACGTTAGTTAAAACTTGATATGTCTGAATTCCATTCAGGTAAAGTTTATTTGAACAGTCAGAATTTCATTTTCTCCCCCTTTTTGTCATAATCAAAAAGAAAAAAACTTTTAAAGACAAATAAAAGGAAACAGAGAGAAAAGATACATTCATATAGAGAAATCATCAGAGTCATTCATTCATTCAAATAAGTACTTAGACAGAGCAGACAAAACATCATATAAGAAATTCAAGTACAAGTGCACAAACATCAGATACAGAAAACATAAAGCTAGGTTTGTTTGGAAAGAATCATCTTCAGAAGTTGAGTGATCTCAGATGAGGATTCTTCTTGCTTTGACATCCATTTCTCCATGTTCTCATTCTTCTGATCTTGCTTAGCCATTCAGGACTTGATCTCAGATTGACCAGCTTCTAACACAACAATCTTATCTTCTAATTCTGGGTTCTCTTTCTTGATCTCAGAAGAAGTAGATGGAGCAGATTCTGATGCAGGAATAGGAGCAGAGTCAATTTCCATTGGAGATGCAGATTCTGCAATAGTTTTTGCAGCAGATACTCCAGAAGATGAAGGTACATCCTCAAGAATCAAAGGTGCATATCTTTTCATGTTCCATACCATGGTTCTGGCAGTCTCAGCAAATCTGATCTTCACATCATCAGAACAGACATTCTTCAGATTTGAAGCAACAATATTGAATCTGAAGATGAAGTTATTCCAGATAGCATCAGATTCATTTGTATCCATGGTTGACAAGCATCTTTTCTTCACAGAGCATAAAGTCATCTTTATCTCTTTCATAAAATTAGCAAATAAATTATCAACGTTTAGCCTAGTTTTTGGTTTAAGAATGGTTTCCAAAGTGAATGGCTTGGATTGAACTGGTGGAGGTGGTATGGTAAATTTTGGAATGATGATCAGAGGGCTAGGATAGGCTGATTTCTTTTGAGCAGGCATAATGTGAAAGAACGGTTTGATTCTGCGAATGGATGGAATGACAAATTTTGGATTATCAAAATAAGGAATAAATGCTGATGGGTTTGGTTTAGGTGTTGGCATTGGTTTAGGAATGATAGCATCAGATGAAATAGGTGGATCTGGTTGTTTAGATTCATATTCTCTGAGAGAGGGAGGTGAGCTAACATCTGGATGAACATCAAATTCAGATGAATCAGATGAGGTGGTTGAGTGACAGGATGTGGAAGATATATCAAACATGATTTTCAGGGGTTGGACGTCCAGAACCTCAGAATCAGATACGTTTGATTAAGTAGGTTTGGGTTGATCTAGTTAAGGATTAGAATGTATGGATTTTGGTGGTTCAGATACAACTGGTTCAAATGGTATTTGTTCAGGTACAGAAGTTTGATGAATTTTAGGTTGTTGAGCTGTTGGAGTTGGTTCTGCTGGTTTTGTTGTTTGTGGTTCTGATTGAGGAATGTCAGATGATTTTAATGTTGTTGTGGGAACAGGATCAGATGAAATTTGTGAATTAGGAATTGTAGGTGGTTCAGAGGTTTGAGATGGAATAGAAGTGGTTTGAGGTTGAGAAGGAGGGGGTTTTGGAACAGAGCTAATTGTTGATAAATCTACTGCAATTTCAGAAATAGAAGGTAAAGATGTTTTAGTACCTCTTATCTTGATGTGTTTGGTAGGAACAGAAGGAACTTCTCCAGAAGCTTTTCTCTTTATCTGCTTCTGTGGTTTTTTAGCAACTTTCTGTTTCTTCTGAGCACCAGCTTCTTTCACCTCTAACTGTCTTCTTTTCTTCATATTTTCCTCATAAACATCTGGGATAGGTTCCATTGCACGTATCAGTATATCAGCAGGTACAGGTGTTCCATCTGCCTTGCACAAGTCAATGTACCTAAGAATAATGTCTCTGGGTTCCTCAGCACCAAAGATAGGAAAGTCTTTAACAGAAATCCTCCTCTGACTGACTTCAGCAATATTCATCTTTTTAGGAGCAGTTATGAGTTCATCCACAACTCTTAGCCTTTTGAGACTCTTTCCATTCAAAGATTTTCCAATTATTGATTCAAGTTCTTCTTTCACTCCAGCTTCATGTAGAGCAGCTACTAGACCATTCTCCATCAGAATGTCTGAAATTAATCTTCCAAAAGGTATCCATGTTCTGATCTTCTGACCCTTAGTCTTGACAGATTCTCTGGATGCATTAATATGATTCCACAGATATATGAAGAGAATGTGTGGCAGATCCACTTTAGTACTCTGACTTAAGCAGTACATGAAGTAAATTTGTTCATTGTTCACATAATCTGGAGAGTTTGTGGATTTTCTATGATTGATGCAGCCCAGAAAAATCTTTGCCCAGATCTTATAATCAGGTTTCAAATCCTTGAACTTGTTGGAAGCTTGTCCAGATGAGATAACTTCAGCATACACAATGAGTTTTCTGATAAGATCTTCAGTGATTATAATTGAAGGTGAGAAAATTACTTAGAAGGGGGGGTTGAATAAGTAAGACTAAAAATCAAAGATTTGAACACAAATATTTTTATCCTAGTTCGTTGAATACAACTACTCCAGTCCACCCTCTCAAGAGTGATTTGTCTTTCTCTGTCAAGGACTTAATCCACTATTTAAATCAAACAGATTACAAATAGCAACACCTAAGAACAACTGTTCTTAGTCTTCTCAAGAGCAACTGATCCCAACTGGATCCTCTTAAGGAAAAACTTTTACAAACAATGTAAAACTTTTACAAGAGTAAGAATGCTTCTAATAAGCTGTTATCACAACTGTGATATTTCTCTTAATTTAAGAACGAAGTTAAAGCAAAATAAAATAATAAGAGCTTTGAGAAATTTTCTTTGATGAGTGATTTTGCTAGAGGTTCGATTCCTGAAGAAGATGGAGTGGACTTCTTTATATAGGCACTAAGATCCAAGAAGTCTTGTTACATTGAAGGCTGTGTAGAAAAGCCTGAAGCCTTTTGTCTTTACATTGGAGGCTGTGCTGAAACAAGCCTGATGCCTTTTGTCTTCACTTGCAGAAAACTTTTCTCAGAATGGAATGCACAGATAAAACCTTTTTGTCTGTGTCCTTGTGTCTAGCACAAAATAGGAAAGAGCTGTTGAGATAAACCAACGTACATATTTAAATCTTCTTCAAAGTAAGTTCAGCTTTCAACATTAGAATCTGAATCTTCAGAGTCTCCAGACTAGAGATCATCTGGATCTTCAGAGTCTTGGATATTCTTCAGATTGAGTTGAATCAGAGTAGGTGCAGCTTGTGTGCTTGAGCGTGTAAATCTCTCAGAGCAGAGTCTTCTATGCTTTAGAGGCTCCTGCTTCAGAATCTTCAAGAGACAGTAATCAGATTCTTCTGAGAGCAGCGTTCAGATCTTCACTTAAGATGCTCTTGAACTTATGAAGCCTTTCATAATAACATTGTTCAGATCCAAATATGCTTTCTTAAGATAATTTTCTTTAGTGCCTGTAGCAAACAATCTAGAACACGTTTAGAGTATATAATTCTTGAATACAAAATTTATAAGTGTTATCATCAAAACATAGAGATATAACTAAGACACAATCTGTGCTCTTACAATCTCCCCCTTTTTGATGATGACAAAACATGAGAAAATTTTGTTCAATAAAGAGTAAGAATTAGAAACTCCCCCTGAGATTAACAATCTCCCCCTGAAATAAATACTTCAATAGAATAGAATACTTCCCTTTCTGATTAAGTATATTTCAGATTCAGAGCCTGATGAAAGAGTTCAGAGTCAAATCTTGATGCCAAATACATATGACTTCCTTCAGTCAGAGCGTCTGGTTATCATCTTGCATGAATTCTCTTTCAGAATAAATGTATCAGAGTAAGATATCAGAGTTATCAGAGTTGATTGAATACTCAGATTTGCTTTAGAGGATCAGGTTCTGGTTGACATAGTCTCAGGGTAACTTCAAAGAATTATGTCAGATATATCAATGTAATCTGAAAGACTTAAATTCAAAGTAAGTTAATAAAATGTATGAATTTCAGTTTTAGTAATTGCTTATAGGTTGAACACTCAGTTTCTCTTTTTCTCCCCCTTTTTGTCATAATCAAAAAGAATTTTAAAGACAGAAAGATATAGAAGAAAAGAATCATATAGGAGCAAAACAAGATATCATGCAATCAAAACAAACTAAAGTTCTCAGTCAAACAGGCAGATGCCAAAACACATAACACAACAAAAAATAAACAGACAGCAAAATCAGTTCATGTGCAAAACAACAAATAAAACTAGGTCTGGCGAGATGCAATAAGGGTCAGAAGCTTTGTCATCTTGGCAGCTGACTCTTCTTGCTTAGACATCCAGGTCTTGATTTCATCAGTTGTTTTCTCTTGCTTGATCATCCAGTCCTTTATATCCTTCACATCATTCACAAGTTCTGCAACCACAGATGAAGACGGAGCAGATGCAGTAGCAGCAGGGTTCCCTTCAGATTGGTTTTCAACAGAAGCTTGTTCAACCATTTCAGATTCAGGAACTACTGGAGGAGCAGCTTCCAAAAGTAATACAGGAGGAGGAGGAGGCATGTTCATCAGAGTTACCTTGATTAATTCTGCAAATTTAGTCTTAGCAAGCTTAGAGCATTTAGCTCTAACTTTTAAGGCAGCTTTGTTGAACATCCAGATGAAGCGCTTCCAAGCAGTATTCGAAACAGTGGGATCCAAACTAGACATGCATACAGCCTTAACACGATCATATTCAGAATCTAACTCCTTTTTGAAAATATCAAACATAGCATTAACACATGATCCTAGATCTGACTGTTCAGACTGTCCAGAGGAAAAAGGATTAGGGGTGTTAACAGGAGTAGGTTCAGATGGTTGTGGTTGAGGTGTGGGTGGTTGAGATGTGTGGATGTCAGATTGAGGGAGTTCAGATGGTTGAGGAAAAGCCTGATTTTCAGATGGATTGGTTTCAGGTGGTTGAGGAATGGTTTGGTTTTTAGATGTTTGAGTGTCAGATGGTTGAGTTTCAGATGGTTGTTGATGAGATGGAGAGTTTGGTGGGGTATGAAACAAGGCAATGTTAAGATGTTTCTTCATAACACTTTCAGAGCGAGCTTGTTTGAGTGATTCTGAATCACAGTCAGATGAATCAGATGAATCAGAAGATTCATCTGAGTGAACAGATGTTGAAGAAATTATAATTGTTTGGTTGAGGGGTTGAATATCAAGAATATTGTCAGAAAGATTTGGATCTTCTGAGGGAATTGTTTGTTCAGAGTGTTCAGTTTGAACAGTCTTTGGTTGGTTTTGTTCTGAAATAATTGTTTCTGGTTGGAGAGTCTCTAATTGGGGATTCTCTGGTTGTGACAAAGTTGGTTGTGGAGTTACTGTTGGAGAGTTTTCTGGTTGAGTTGGTTCTGGTGGTGGAATTTCTGATTGAATTGTTTGAGGTTGTGGTTCAGATGGAATTGGTACAGGAGATGATTGTAAATTTACTGGTTCAGAGGAGAGTGGTTCAGATGAGATATTGACAGACTGTTTGGATTTGGAAGTTCTTTGTATAAGGCTTGGAGAGAGTTGTGGTGAAGACAGGGGTGAATGAACAGTAGGTGTAGGATCAGATGCTAATACCTGTTGAATGGTGTCTCTGATCTCTTCCAGAGTGGCTTCTCTAGGACTGATTTTGGCTTTCTTTCCTTCTTTCTTCTTCTTTCTTGAAGCTTCAGATGCTTTTCTCTTCTTCTGAACGGATCCTTCTTCAGCTTTCCTCTTACTGCGCCTTTCCTTCATCTGATTTGGCAATTCTTCTCCTGGCTTCTGAACAAGATTAGCAGGTAGAGGAATTCCTTCCTTTAGACATTCAGTAATGTACAGCCAGACAAATTCCTTAGGTTCATCTGCACTGAATAGTGGAAAGTTTTCCACAGGAATTCTTCTGCCTTGAACCTCTTCAGAGTTGATCTTCCTTAGTTGTCCTTTCAATTCTGAAATGATTTTCATCCTTTTCAGATTGAGTCCATTTATTTCAGAGCCAATAATGTAAGTCAGATCTTCTGTAATCTTCGCATCTGTTAGATGCTGTACCAGCTTGTTCTCAATAAGGATGTCTGAAATCAACCTTCCCAGGGGTATCCACGTCCTAACTTTACCAGCTTTAGCTCTTACTTCCTCTCTGGTTTCTTTGACATGAGTTAGTAAATGACTGAAGATAAGATACGGTAGATCCACTTTGACATTCTTGCTAATGCAGTACATGAAATACAGATGTTCCGAACTCACATAGTCTGGTGAGTTGGATGGTTTTCTGTGAAAAAATGTACTCATAAAGATTTTTGCCCAGATCCTATAAATGGGTTTCAAATCTTTAACCTTACTTGATGGCATTCCAGCTATAGTAACTTCTTCATAAACCCTAGCCATATCAATGCGAGAAGAAGCAAGATTTGAAACTCCATCAGA
Source organism: Lathyrus sativus (assembly GCA_963859935.3). Taxonomy (NCBI): domain Eukaryota; kingdom Viridiplantae; phylum Streptophyta; class Magnoliopsida; order Fabales; family Fabaceae; genus Lathyrus; species Lathyrus sativus. The sequence continues at coordinate 479,563,475 of OZ012739.1, read as the reverse complement.
TTCAGTATAACTGAACAGTTGTCTGATCAGTTTTTCAGTAATAACTATCTCCATTCCAAGAACCGAGGAATGAATAAACTTGGGACCAGCGCTTGCATGAATCCAAAATTCCTTTACCAGTGATGGAAATACATGACCCATTAATCTTTCAAAGTATTTTTCCCAACCTTGAGCTTTAATGGCAGAAATGAGGTCGAACCCATTTTCCTTTAACGAATCAAGATCAATGAAGCTTTCATAGAGCACCTCCAGATCAGCCACTGGAGTGAATAAGGTTCGTTCAGGTTCTTTGTACATTATAGTCTTGTTGGGTTTTGCAGCAGTGTTTGAAGTAGACGCCATTGAAGAAGAAGAGGATCTTGGTTTAGGTTTAGGGTTTTGGTAGAGATTGAAAAGAAAGCAGAAATGCATGAATGAAGTGAATGTGGAAAGTGTGAAAATAGTGTGATAGGTGATATATATAGATAACCAATAATCAAGCATAGGGCACACAAAAGACACTTATGCACGTTTGGACAGCATTTAATGAAAAATAATCATTTCATATTAAATTTATGACAGCTGGGGGGAAAACCAAGAAAAGTGAGATTTTCAAAGCAATACCTCAAACGTCAATTCAGCTGAGCACTCCATCTTTTCAGATATTGAGTGACACGTGTTTGCTTTGCTGGCGCATCTGATGTCTCTCAAGAAATGAAACGTTTCCAACTTTCAGATCTTCTGAGCTTGTAAGTTCAGAGTTTCACACAAAAAGAAATAATTGAATAAAAATGAACAAATAGACAGATAAAATACTTCAGATCATTAAACATTTAGCATCTGAGAGGTTGCCTCTGATAAATATTACTCTGGACAAAAATCCATACAAATATTTTTCAGAATGAACTTAAATCTATCTTCAGCAAGGGGTTTTGTGAAAATATCAGCCCATTGATGATCTGTATCAACAAAAGCTAAATTAATTACACCCTTCTGAACATAGTCTCTGATGAAGTGATGTTTAATTTCTATATGTTTTGCCTTAGAATGCAAGATTGGATTTTTTGACAAACATATAGCAGAAGTATTATCACAGAAGATAGAAAGATTACTCTCATAAATTTGATAATCTTCTAATTGACTCTTCATCCAGAGCATCTGAGTACAACATCCAGCAGCAGCAATGTATTCTACCTCTGTAGTTGATAGTGCAATGGTAGGTTGCTTCTTGCTGTACCATGAGATCAGATGACTTCCAGAAACTGACAGCTTCCAGAAGTGCTCTTACGTTCAACTCTGTCTCCAGCATAGTCAGCATCACAGAATCCAACTAATGAAAATTCATCAGATCTTCTGTAACACAAACCCATGTTAGCAGTACCTTTCAGATACCTTAGAATCCTCTTAACAGCTGTTAAGTGTGATTCTCTAGGATCTGATTGGAATCTCGCACATAAGCAGACACTAAACAGAATATCTGGTCTAGAAGCAGTCAGGTATAGAAGAGATCCTATCATACCTCTGTAGAGTTTTTGATCTACCTTCTTACTTACCTCTTCCTTACCTAGAGTGCTTGTAGGATGCATTGGAGTCTTTGCCATTTTGCTATCAACCATGTTGAACTTCTTCAGAAGCTCTTTAACATATTTGGTTTGATGTATGTAGGTACACTCTGGAGTCTGATTGACTTGGATTCCCAAGAAAAATCTCAATTCTCCCATCATGCTCATTTCAAATTCTTCCTGCATACATTTAGCAAACTCCTTTCCAAGCGTAATATTTGTTGATCCAAAAATAATGTCATCTACATAAATTTGACAAATTAACAGATCTTTCTTAACAGTTTTACAGAATAAAGTTGTATCCACTTTTCCTCTGATAAAATTTTTCTTCAGAAGGAAGTTGCTCAACCTCTCATACTAAGCTCTGGGAGCTTGTTTTAATCCATAAAGGGATTTCTTTAATTTGAAAACATGATCTGGAAAGTTTTCACTTTCAAAACCAGGAGGTTGGTGGACATATACTTTTTCTTCTATAATACCATTAAGAAAAGCACTTTTAACATCCATCTGATACAGAGTGATGTTATTCTATGCAGCAAATGAAATAAGAAGACGAATAGATTCTAACCTGGCCACTGGAGCATATGTCTCAGTGTAATCAATACCTTCTTGTTGACTGTATCCTTGAGCAACCAACCTTGCCTTATTCCTTTCTACTTCTCCTTTTTCATTCAGCTTATTCCTGAAGACCCATTTTGTTCCAATAACATTGAATCCTTTAGGTCTAGGAACCAGATCCCAAACTTCATTTCTGGTGAATTGATTCAGCTCTTCTTGCATAGCTATAATCCATTCATTATCTTCCAGAGCCTCATCTACAGATGTTGGTTCTATCATTGACACTAAGCCGAATAAGGAAGATTCAGAAGTTCTGAGAAATGATCTTGTCCTTATAGGATCATCTTTCTTTCCAATTATCACATCTTCTGGATGAGAAGCTTTGATTCTTGAAGAAGATCCTCTGACAGTTGGTCTTTTAGAAATATGCAAGTTGTTTAGTTGGGAGGTCAAAGGTGTAGCATCTGGGGTTGCGTCAGATTCTTTGTTCTTTGCCTTTTCTGCCTCTGAGCCTTCAGAGTCTGTGAGAATCACTTCTCTATCTGCAGAACTTTCAAACTGCTTTGGCTTTTCAGAGCCAAGCTTATCATCAAATCTGACATGAATAGATTCTTCCACAATCTGTGTTTCAGTATTGAATACTCAGTAGCCTTTAGAGCGTTCAGAATAACCAAGCATGAAACACTTCTGTGCTTTGGAATCAAACTTGTTCAGATTATCTTTAGTATTAAGCATATAACAAATACATCCAAAAGGATGAAAATAAGCAATGTTAGGCTTTCTGTTTCTCCACAATTCATAGGGAGTCTTTTTCAGAAGAGGTCTTACAGACACTCTGTTCTGAATATAATAAGCTGTGTTAATTGCTTCTGCCCAGAAATATTTTGCCAGATTTGTCTCGTTGATCATGGTTCTGGCCATTTCTTGCAATGTTCTATTTTTCCTCTCTACAACTCCATTTTGTTGTGGAGTTCTAGGGCAGGAGAAATCATGTGCAATGCCTTTTTCAGAAAAATATTTTTCAAAATGTTTATTTTCAAATTCTCCACCATGATCACTTCTGACTTTAATAATTTTACAATCTTTTTCAGTCTGGACTTGATTGCAGAAGTCAAAGAACACAGAGTGAGACTCATCCTTGTGTTTTAGAAACTTTACCCATGTCCATCTGCTGTAGTCATCTACAATGACTAACCCATACTTCTTGCCTCTGATGGATGCAGTTTTCACTGGTCCAAACAGATCAATGTGAAGTAATTCCAATGGTCTGGAGGTAGAAACAACATTTTTTGATTTAAAATGAGATTTTGAAAATTTACCTCTTTGACATGCTTCACACAGAGCATCTGAGTTGAATTTCAACTTAGGAAGTCCTCTGACCAGATTGAGTTTATTAATCTAAGATATACGTCTCATATTAATATGCCCCAATCTTCTATGCCAGACCCATTGCTCATCATTCACAGATAAGAGGCATTTTACATTTTGAACTTTAAGTTCTGAAAGATTAATTTTATAAATGTTGTGTTTCCTCTTTCCATTGAATAGGATAGAACCATCCTTTTGACATACAGCTTTGCAACATTTTTGATTAAAGATTATATCATAACCATTGTCACTTAATTGACTTATGGACAATAGATTATGTTTCAATCCTTCAACTAACAGAACATTAGAAATAGAGGGTAGGTTGCCATTACCTATTGTTCCAGAGCCAATGATCTTGCCCTTCTGGTTCCCTCCAAATTTCACGTCCCCTCCAGATCTAAGTTCCAGACTTTGGAACATAGACCTTTCTCCCGTCATGTGTCGTGAGCATCCAGAGTCCAGGTACCATGATTGGTGTCCTGACTTTGCTGCTAAGGACATCTGCAACAGGGATTATTTTGTCTTTAGGTACCCAGATCTTCTTGGGTCCTTTAGGGTTAGTTGCCTTGTAGGTTTGTCTAAACTTTTGTTTTTCAACATAGTTTTTGTTTAGACTTGCCTTAGATCTAAACACATGAGTATTCTTTTCAGAGCTCGTGTGTTTAATATCATTTAAATGACCAAATTTAAAATTAGAGTATAAAGGAGTTATCTTAATGATCAGATCATCTACAGGTATTGGTCTTACATCTTTTTCAAGAGAAGAAGATTGAAATCCAATTCCCTTTCTTTTATTCCTACTAACTCCATAGATCATAGAAGCCATCTTGCTTCTGTCTATGCTTTTAGTGAGGAACCTCTGAAAACTAGAGTCATATTTTTCCAAAATATTTTCAGATGACTTAGCTTCAGAGTCAGATTCTTGTTGGGCAATTTCCAAATCATTTTTGATTTTTATATTTATTTCTCTCTGCTCAACAAGTTCTGTTTTCAGATTATCAATCTCAGATTCAAGATTGCTTTTCAGCTTCTTGTTTTTGAGTTTGATATTATTATAGCTTTTCAAAACTTCAGATAACACCTTTATAAGTTCTTCTTTGGTAAGTTTAGACATTACCTCTTCAGCGTCAGAGTCAGAGTCTGACTCAGATTCAGATGATAATTCTTCATTCTGATCTTCTATTCCAGCCATTAGTGCCATGTTGGCACACTCTTCTTCTGCTTCATATTCAGATTCAGATTCATCTGAATCATCCCAAGTTGCCATAAGAACCTTCTTCTTTTTATCAAACTTTCTCTTGGGTTTCTCCTTGAGAAGTTTGGGGCAGTCATTTTTGTAATGCCCAGGTTCCTTGCATTCATAGCATGTGACTTCTTTCTTTCCAGATCTTCTGTGTCCAGAAGATTCCTTCCTGTGGTCAGCTTTTCTGAAGTTGTTAAACTTCTTTCCCTTGTGCTTCCAGAGCTTGTTGATTCTTCTGGAAAGCATGGACAGTTCATCTTCTTCTTCAGAAGAAGATTCTTCAGAGCTTTCTTCTTTTACCTGCAAAGCTTTAACAGGTTTGTTAGATTTTAAAGCTATGGATTTACCTTTATCTTTCTTCTGGGGTTCATCTTCCTCCAGCTCTATTTCATGGCTTCTCAAAGAACTGATAAGTTCTTCTAAAGAGATCTTGTTCAGATATTTTGCCATCTTCAATGCAGTCACCATTGGTCTCCATCTGGTGGGAAGACTTCTGATGATCTTCTTGACATGATCTGACGTTGAGTAGCCCTTATCCAGAACTTTCAGACCAGCTGTAAGAATCTGAAATCTAGAAAACATAGTTTCTACATTTTCAGACTCTTCCATTTTAAATGCCTCATACTTCTGTATGAGCGCCAGCGCCTTGGTCTCTTTAACCTGAGAGTTTCCCTCATGAGTCATTTTGAGTGACTCAAACATGTCATGAGCAGTATCTCTGTTTGTAATCTTCTCATACTCAGTATGAGAGATTGCATTAAGCAATATAGTTCTGGCTTTGTGGTGATTCTTGAAATCTCTTTTCTGTACTTCAGTCATTGATTTTCTATCAATCTTTTTGCCATCCTCATCAGTAGGATGTTTATATCCATCAATGACCATATCCCAAAGATCAGCATCATACCCAAGGAAAAAACTTTCTATTCTATCTTTCCAATAGTCAAATTTTTCCCCATCAAACATGGGTGGCTTGGTACTGATCCTATCTCCTTCATATTTGTAAGTTGATGTAGATGTATTATCCATAATGACAACCAAACAAATATCAAAGTATCTTTCTCACTGGATCTTTAACTGTCACGGTTAAGTGGAGCACACGCAGAACCGGAGCTCTGATGTCAACTGAAGGTGAGAAAATTACTTAGAAGGGGGGGTTGAATAAGTAAGACTAAAAATCAAAGATTTGAACACAGATATTTTTATCCTGGTTCGTTGAATACAACTACTCCAGTCCACCCTCTCAAGAGTGATTTGCCTTTCTCTGTCAAGGACTTAATCCACTATTTAAATCAAACAGATTACAAATAGCAACACCTAAGAACAACTGTTCTTAGTCTTCTCAAGAGCAACTGATCCCAACTGGATCCTCTTAAGGAAAAACTTTTACAAACAATGTAAAACTTTTACAAGAGTAAGAATGCTTCTAATAAGCTGTTATCACAACTGTGATATTTCTCTTAATTTAAGAACGAAGTTAAAGCAAAATAAAATAATAAGAGCTTTGAGAAATTTGCTTTGATGAGTGATTTTGCTAGAAGTTCGATTCCTGAAGAAGATGGAGTGGACTTCTTTATATAGGCACTAAGATCCAAGAAGTCTTGTTACGTTGAAGGTTGTGCAGAAAAGCCTGAAGCTTTTTGTCTTTACATTGGAGGCTGTGCTGAAACAAGCCTGATGCCTTTTGTCTTCACTTGCAGAAAACTTTCCTCAGAATGGAATGCACAGATAAAACCTTTTTGTCTGTGTCCTTGTGTCTAGCACAAAATAGGAAAGAGCTGTTGAGATAAACCAACGTACATATTTAAATCTTCTTCAAAGTAAGTTCAGCTTTCAACATTAGAATCTGAATCTTCAGAGTCTCCAGACTAGAGATCATCTGGATCTTCAGAGTCTTGGATATTCTTCATATTGAGCTGAATCAGAGTAGGTGCAGCTTATGTGCTTGAGCGTGTAAATCTCTCAGAGCAGAGTCTTCTATGCTTTAGAGGCTCCTGCTTCAGAATCTTCAAGAGACAGTAATCAGATTCTTCTAAGAGCAGCGTTCAGATCTTCACTTAAGATGCTCTTGAACTTATGAAGCCTTTCATAATAACATTGTTCAGATCCAAATATGCTTTCTTAAGATAATTTTCTTTAGTGCCTGTAGCAAACAATCTAGAACACGTTTAGAGTATATAATTCTTGAATACAAAATTTATAAGTGTTATCATCAAAACATAGAGATATAACTAAGACACAATCTGTGCTCTTACAATAATCTCTTTTCCCAGAACAGAAGAGATGATGAATTTTGGGTATATAGATGTGTGAATCCAAAATTCCTTCACTAAGTGTGGATAAACTGGTCCAAATAATCTATCAAAATACTTTACCCAGCCTTGAGCATCAATGATAGGACGTAAATTAAAACCATTTTCAGCCAAGAAATCAAATTCCACCATTGATTCACATAACACTTCAAGCTTATCAACTGGGGTTAACAAGATTCTCTCAGGTTCCTTAAAAGGAGTAGCACCCACATTTGACAAAGAAACAACAACCATTGATGATTGGAACTGAGCTGAGGTTGAAGATGAAGTGACCATTGTTGAAGATGATGAATGTTTAGGGTTTAGATGAAGACTAAAGAGCAAACAGAAATGCATATACATGTTTGTGAGAGTGAAAAGTGTGAAATGGTGAGATTTTGTGGTATATATATAGAGAAATTAAGGCACACAAACAGACACACATTCAGCACGTTCTCAATTAGCAATTAATGGCATTTAATGAAAAGAATAATAATCATTTCAAAGCATTAATTGATTCTGACAATTTGGGGGAAAATCAAGAAATTAACTATTCAAACAATACCTCAAATGTCTCTTCAGTATTGTGCACGCCATCTTTTCAGATTCTGAGTGACATGTGTTTGCTTGCATGTGCTTCTGAATTCTCTTTGAGAAATGAAACGTTAGCCAACGTTCAGATCCTCTGAGACTTGTTAGTTCAGATACATACAGAAATAATAATTCAAGAAATCAAATAGCTGACAGATGAAATACTTCAGAATTTTAAACATTTCGCATCTGAGAAGTTTGATTCTGATAAATATTATTCTGGACAAAATTCCATACCAATATTTTTCAGAATAAACTTGAACCTATCTTCAGCAAGGCGTTTTGTGAAAATATCAGCCCATTGATGATCTGTATCAACAAAGTCTAATTTTATAATACCCTTCTGAACATAGTCTCTGATGAAGTGATGTTTAATTTCTATATGTTTTGCCTTAGAGTGTAAAATGGGGTTTTTAGACAAACATATAGCAGAATTATTATCACAAAATATAGAAACATTACTCTCAAAGATCTGATAGTCTTCTAGCTGACTTTTCATCCAGAGCATCTGCGTGCTACATCCAGCAGCAGCAATATATTCTGCCTCTGTAGTTGATAGTGCAATTGTAGGTTGTTTCTTGCTATACCAGGAGATTAAATTTCTTCCTAGAAATTGACAACTTCCAGAAGTACTTTTTCTTTCCACTCTGTCTCCAGCGTAATCAGCGTCACAAAATCCAACTAGTTTAAATTCATTAGAACTTCTGTAACACAAACCCACATTAGAAGTACCTTTCAGATACCTTAGAATCCTCTTAACAGCTGTTAAGTGTGATTCTCTAGGATCTGATTGGAATATTGCACACAAGCATACACTGAATAAAATGTCAGGTCTAGAAGCAGTTAAGTAGAGAAGAGATCCTATCATACCTCTGTAGAGTTTCTGATCTACTTTCTTACTTACCTCTTCCTTACCAAGAGTGCTTGTTGGATGCATAGGAGTCTTTGCCATCTTACTATCAGTCATGTTAAACTTCTTCAGAAGCTCTTTTACATATTTGGTCTGATGAATGTAAGTGCAATTTTGAGTCTGGTTGACTTGAATTCCCAAAAAGAATCTCAATTCTCCCATCATGCTCATCTCAAATTCCGCCTGCATACATTGAGCAAACTTCTTTCCCAGCATAACATTTGTAGATCCAAAAATAATATCATCCACATATATTTGACAAATTAACAGATCTTTCTTAAATGTTTTACAAAAGAGTGTTGTGTCCACTTTGCCTCTGATAAAAATTTTCTCCAGAAGAAAATTGCTTAATCTCTCATACCAAGCTCTGAGAGCTTGTTTTAAACCATAAAGAGATTTCTTTAGTTTAAAAACATGTTCTGGAAAATTTTCACTTTCAAAACTAGGAGGTTGGTGAACATAGACTTCTACTTCTATAATTCCATTTAAGAAGGCACTCTTAACATCCATCTGATATAGAGTGATGCTATTTTGTGCAGCAAAAGAAATGAGTAAACGAATAGACTCTAACCTGGCTACAGGAGCATAATTCTCTGTATAATCAATTCCTTCTTGCTGGTTATAACCTTGAGCAACAAGCCTCGCTTTATTTCTTTCAACTTCTCCTTTTTCATTCAACTTATTTCTGAAGACCCATTTAGTTCCAATTATGTTGAATCCTTTTGGTCTTGGAACCAAATCCCAAACATCATTTCTTGTGAACTGATTGAGCTCTACTTGCATGGCAATTATCCAGTCATTGTTTTGCAGAGCTTCATCCACAGAAGTTGGTTCAATAACTGACACCAACCCAAATAATGACGCTTCAGATGATCTGAGGTAGGATCTTGTTCTTATAGGGTCATCCTTATTTCCAATGATCACATCCTCTGGGTGAGAGGCCTTGATTCTGGAAGATGATCCTTTAATAGTTGATTCTTCAGAAATATTCAAGTTGTTCATTTGAGAAGCTAAAGGAATTGCATCTGGTATTGCTTCTGGTTCCTTCACTTGAACTTTTTCCGCCTCTGAGCCTTCAGAGTCTGTGAGAATTACTTCTCTATCTGCAGAACTTTCAAACTGCTTTGGCTTTTGAATGCCAAGCTTATCATCAAATTTAACATGTATAGCTTCTTCCACAATCTGTGTTTCAGTATTGTATACTCTGTAACCTTTAGAGCGTTCAAAATAGCCAAGCATGAAACACTTCTGTGCTTTAGAATCAAACTTGCTTAGATTCTCTTTAGTGTTCAACATATAACATATACATCCAAAAGGATGAAAATAAGAAATGTTGGGCTTTCTGTTCCTCCACAATTCATAGGGATTCTTTTCCAAAAGAGGTCTTACAGACACTCTGTTCTGAATAACAAGCTGTGTTTATTGCTTATGCCCAAAAGTGCTTTGTCAGATTAGTCTCGTTGATCATGGTTCTGGCCATTTCGTGCAGAGTTCTATTTTTCCTCTCTACAACTCCATTCTATTGTGGAGTTCTAGGGCAGGAGAAATCATGAGCAATGTTATTTTCATTAAAATATTTTTCAAAATATTTGTTTTCAAATTCGCCACCATGATCACTTCTGACTTTAACAATTTTAAAATCTTTTTCATTCTGGACTTGTTTGCAGAAATCAAAGAACACAGAATGTGACTCATCCTTGTGTTTTAGGAATTTCACCCATGTCCATCTGCTATAGTCATCAACAATGACTAATCCATATTTCTTGCCTCTGATGGATGCAGTTTTCACTGGTCTAAACAGATCAATGTGAAGTAATTCTAATGGTCTTGAAGTTGAAACAACATTCTTAGTTTTAAAAGAAGATTTTGAAAATTTTCCTTTTTGACATGCTTCACAAAGAGCATCTGAGTTGAACTTCAACTTAGGAAGTCCTCTGACCAGATTGAGTTTATTAATTTGAGATATACGTCTCATATTAATATGCCTCAATCTTCTGTGCCAGACCCATTGCTCATCATTAACAGACATAAGGCATTTTACATTTTGAACCTTAAGTTCTGAAAGATTTATTTTGTAAATGTTGTTCTTCCTCTTTCCATTAAATAGGATTGAGCCATCCTTCTGACCAACAGTTTTGCAGCATTGTTGATTAAAGATTATGTCATAACCATTGTCACTTAATTGACTTATGGACAATAGATTATGCTTTAATCCTTCTACAAGTAAAACATTAGATATAGAGGGTAGGTTGCCATTACCTATTGTTCCAGAGCCAATAATCTTGCCCTTCTGATTCCCTCCAAACTTGACGTCTCCTCCAGATTTAAGCTACAGGCTTTGGAACATAAACCTTTCTCCCGTCATGTGACGTGAGCAGCCAGAGTCCAGGTACCATGACTGGCGTCTTGACTTTTCTGCTAAATACATCTGCAACAGGGATTATCTTATCCTTAGGTACCCAGATCTTTTTGGGTCCTTTTGGGTTAGTTACCTTAAAAGTTTGTCTGAACTTCTGTCTTTTTACAACAGTTTTGTTCTGACTCACTTTTGGTTTAAACACAGGAACATTCTGATCAGAACGTGTGTGTTTAATATCATTCAGATGACCAAACTTAAAATGAAAATATAAGGGAGTCTTCTTAATGATAATTTTATCAACAGGCATTGGATTTAAATCCTTTCCAGAGGAATATTCATATCCAATTCCTTTCCTGTTGTTTCTGCTAACTCCATAGATCATTGAAGCCATCTTGCTTCTATCTATGCTTTTAGCCAAAAAATTCTGAAAGCTGAAGTCATATTCTTCTAAAATATTTTTGCATTTTGACTTAGTTTCAGATTCATAGTCTTGTTGAGCTTTTTCAAAATTGTTTTTCATTTTCAAGTTGTTTTCTTTGAGCTCAGCAACTTCTGACTTTAACAGATTATTCTCAAATTCAAGATTGCATTTAAGCTTCTTGCATTTGAGCTTAATCTGGTTATAGTTTTTCAGGACTTCTGATAAGACTTTAATAAGTTCTTCCCTAGAGAGATCAGAAAGTATCTCTTCTGAGTCAGATTCAGAATCAGATTCAGATCCAGATGATCCTTCATTCTGATCTTCCATGCCTGCCATCAGAGCCATGTTGGCGCATTCATCTTCAGATTCTGATGAAGATCCAGATTCATCTGAATCATCCCATATTGCCATTAGAACCTTCTTCTTTTTGTCAAACTTCCTTTTTGGCTTTTCCTTTAGAAGCTTTGGACATTCATTCTTGTAATGGCCAGGTTCTTTGAATTCAAAGCAAACAACCTCCTTCTTTCCAGATCTTTTTGGTCCAGAGGACTCCTTGCGTTAATCTGGCTTCTTGAATTTCTTGAACTTCCTCTGTTTGTGCTTCTAGAGTCTGTTGATTCTTCTGGACAGTAAGGACAATTCATCTTCTTCTTCTTCAGAAGACCCTTCAGAACTTTCTTCTAACACCTGCAATGCTTTAACAGATTTGTTAGATTTTAAGGTAATTGACTTACCTTTCTTTTGAGACTCATCTTCCTCAAGTTCAATTTCATGACTCCTCAGTGAGCTAATTAGTTCTTCCAATTTGATTTTGTTCAGATCCTTAGCTAGCTTCAGAGCAGTGACCATAGGTCTCCATTTGATAGGCAAGCTTCTGATGATCTTCTTCACATGATCAGCAGTTGAATAGCCTTTGTCCAGCACTTTTAATCCAGCTGTGAGGATCTGGAATCTAGATAACATAGTTTCTATAGATTCAGATTCTTCCACTTTAAACGCTTCATACTTCTGGATTAGTGCCAGAGCCTTGGTCTCTTTAACTTGTGAGTTCCCTTCGTGTGTCATCTTCAAAGACTCAAACAAATCAAATGCAGTTTCTCTGTTGGTGATCTTCGCATACTCAGTATAAGATATTGCATTTAATAAGATTGTTCTAGCTTTGTGATGATTTCTGAACTCCTTCTTTTGGGCTTCAGTCATAGATTTTCTATCAATTTTCTTGCCATCCCCATCAGTGGGATGAACATACCCATCAATGACTAAGTCCCATAGATCAGCATCATAACCAAGGAAAAAACTCTCTATTCTGTCCTTCCAATAGTCAAACTTATCCCCATCAAACATAGGGGTTTTTATGTTGATTATATCCCTTTCTTCATATCTGTTGTTGCTGTTAGATGTTGAAGTTTCAGCCATAATAACAACCAAAAATATATATCAAAGTTTTCTCACTGGATCTTTTCTATCACGGTGAAGTGATAGCACACACAGAACCAGAGCTCTGATGCTAACTAAAGGTGAGAAAATACTTAGAAGGGGGTTGAATAAGTATATAGAATAAATTATGGCAATAAAAACACAAAGATTTTTATCCTGGTTCGTTGAACTCAACTACTCCAGTCCACCCTATCAAGAGTGATTTGCCTTTCTCCACAAGGACTTAATCCACTATTAATCAAACTGATTATAATAGCAACCACTAAGAGCAATTGTTCTTAGTCTTCTCAAGAACTACTGACCACAACTGGGTCTTCTCAAGGAACTTTTACAATCAAATGTAAAACTAAAACAAGTGTTTGAATGCTTCTAAGAAAGCTATATCACAACTGTGATTTACACTTAAGTTTAAGAACTTTATGAAATAAATTCAGCAATGAGAATAATTTGTATGAGAGCTTTTCAATGAATTTCTTTCAAATAATTCGTCAACTTGAGAAAGATGTTGAAGTCTTACTTTTATAGGCACAGAAGTCCAAGACGTTTGCTCTTTGAAGACCGTGTCTGCAAAGTAGCTGTAACCTTTTTGTCTTCACATCACTTGACCTTTCCTAGAAGAAGAACGTTCAGAGAAATCCTTTTTTCCTGTGTTCTTGTGTCTAGCATAAATGAGGAAAGAGTCGTTTGGCATAACCAACGGGTATATCTTTAAATAATCTTTTTCAACAAGTTTCTAAATCCCAGCAATTCACATCAGAGCCTTGAGTGATCAGAGTCTTGATGTCTTCAGAGTTTGATGTATCAGAATGTTGCAGCAAGTGTGCTTCAGCGTGTAATTAATCAGAGCAGAGTTTGGAGATCAGATCCTCAGTACTTACAGTGTACAGTACTATCAGAGTCTTCTGAAAAACTGTGCTTGAAACTCTTCATATAAAGTCTTCATTCTATGCTTCAGATGCTTCTGTAGCTTCTGCTTCAGATCCTTCTGTAGGCAGTGCTCAGAGTCTTCTGTAGGCAGCGTTCAGATTCTTCTAATAGATGCTTCTGACGCTTTATAGCCTTGCATAAATCAACGTTCAGATCCATTTTTTCTTTCAGAAGAATATTAAATTTAATATCTGCAGCAAAAATACTTGAACAAATTTTAGAGTATATAATTTCTTAATACAAAATTTCGTAAGTGTTATCATCAAAACATAGAGATATAACTAAGAACCAATCTGTGTTCTAACAATCCCAACTTACCCTGTAGAACTCCCTTCATGTATGTCATAACATCAGTTATGGTATTAACACATACTCCAATGTTTTTCCATAAAATGCAGCCAATCAAAAGCATCTACAGTAACCATAGAAAACGATTTGTAATCCTCTAACCTAATGACATAGGTAGTGATCTCACCTGATCAGAAAGAAATCAGTGACCTGCCACACGTCGTGATCTGATGTCTTCACCGAGATTGTGGAGGAGAAAGAGGATGTACCTGCAAAATGCTTTGATGCCTAAGTAAGTATCGAAACTAGAGAGGGTAAGTATAAAGAGAAGTGTGGAGAATAGAATACTTGACCCTCTAGTGAAAGAAAGTATTTATAATGTGCCCTCAGTGCAGGGCTAACAATTACATTGCATTGGGCTGGATTGCCAAGCCCAACACAAGTAACTGTCAGGGCTTACGTGGTGTAGTGAAGACCAGCACGTGGTCTTCGCCCTGGATCAACTGTCCCGTGATCTTCGGAAGGTAGGTTGACCATCTCTTTTGGACGTGGGTAGTTTTTTGATGACGTGTCCCTGCGTGGGGGAGCATGTGGAGAACATGGGAGAAGCGTGTGGGCTTCCCGGTCAGAAGGGTCTTTTGTTCGACGGATGTGCCTTGTTGAGACTCTTGCCCGACAGAAGAAATTGAGCCTTGTTGGGCCTCATCATCATAGCCTTGGGTTGGGCCTTCCCGAATGAGGGGAAGGTCTTGACCCAATCCAGAACAGGAGCCCCCCAAGTCGTTGCTCCGAGGTGGAGGAGTAGTGACTTAAGGGCAGGTTAAAATGTCGAGGTCCTCTTCGGGAGAGTGCATCTGCCCGACGTATGGAGTCGGGAGTCGCTTATTGTGCCAGGAGAAAAGGTATGTCGGGGATCCTAGGAGGCACGTGGGGAGCCTAGGAGGCATGTCGGGGAGACAGACAGGGAGAAGGATGGCTTGCTGAGCTTTTGGAGCCGCCACGTGTCAGGAAACCACGGCTTGGCTAGGGTGGCTAGGGGTAGGGGTGCTTGAGTACTTAGGGGCGCCCCGAGTCCCGTGCTAGGCTTATAAATAGGCTTAATTCTGCTCCATTTCCCACTTTTCACTCTCCCTACTCCCGACGTTGCTCTTCTTTCTCTTCTGCCTCCTCTAGTTCTGCACAGCAACGTCCGCCGTCAGCCGTTGTACCGACCGCCGCATCTTTTGCCTAGAACCTCCGTACCAAGTAAGTTTTGGATGTTTTTGTTCTGTCTTTCACACTTTCATCTTTTTTTACTTACTTTCTGATGATCCCATGGTGGACATGATGAATGTCCCGAGGAGATCACGGGGGTTTATGGTGAATATGCCGGAGCCCCCTTGAAGAAAAAGTATGGTTAGGATGAATCTCCCAAGGACAAGTGTTGAAGCCCCCAAGCAGCTAGGTTAATCTTGGATGAGTTCCCCGGGGACTAACGATGAGTTCCTCGAGCACGGAGGAATCCCCATGCAAACGAGGAAGCCCTCGTGGAGGTACGCCAGTTTAGACGCAGTTCCTACTCTAGAGTTTCGCGCGCCTTCGCTGGGGACCAATGTTTTGGAGCCTTGGGGGTCTGCTCTTGTTTGCTGAGGCGTTAGAGGTCCTACCCGTAGGGTCTCCCCTCTTCGCCCTTTCAATTGATCTGCAGTGGAAGGGTGGATTTGATTATGAACGTCGATTTCACCAATTTCCTCTACTTTTCAGGTGTGAATGGCTGCTTGGGCCCAAGGAACTATTGAAATCGACGACGAGCCAGATTCTCCGATGGCGCCGGCCGAAGAGTAACGTATGAGATCCGCTGAGGACTGGGCCGGGGAGGAGCCTTTGAGCATCTCCTCCCACTTTGCTGAGGACGAGTCTGACACTTACGCCAACGTCAAAGACCATGTCAAGGGTTCCATTGTCAACTGGGAAGTGTACAAACCGCGGGCAACCCATCGGATATGCTCGACGTACAGAGGGATGAGATTCCTATTTATGATTTCACTTTTCGGGAGAGGGGGTTGCGTCTGCCCTTCACTGACTTTCAGCTAGGGGTCTTTGATTGGCTTCAGTTGTCTCCCTCACCGCTTCATCCCAATGCAATCACGTTCATGCGGGCATACGAGCTCGTTTGCCAACATCTTAGTGTCGGGGCCACTCTTCTGCTCTTCTTCAGTATATTCCAACTTCAGAGACAGGCGATCAATGGTCGACACATCTAGGTGTCTTTAAAGCAGCCAAGAAGGCTTTTTCGAGCATATATGGATTCTATCCGTCATTTTAAGGATCGACGTTACATCGTCAAGCTGGTCACTCATGTGGTCGTAGATTCCATTTTTGACCTCAAGGTCCAAGAAAAAGACGGACAGTCCAAGAAAGTTTTGGTGTCAAAGATCCCTCTGGTTTGGACGAAGGAGCACTTTAACAAAGACACTGATAGTTATATAGTACGATCGGGCTCGCTGAATGCCGATGACTGGGCGGCTTACCAGAAGCTGGTTGCTTTCGTGGCCAGCTTTCCTCCTGCGAAGTGTGTGACTCCGGATGGGAACTTCATCCTCGATGCTAACAGGGAGACTCACACGGAGTCGTGCTTGATCAACACGAG
Organism: Lathyrus sativus; assembly: GCA_963859935.3. Taxonomy (NCBI): domain Eukaryota; kingdom Viridiplantae; phylum Streptophyta; class Magnoliopsida; order Fabales; family Fabaceae; genus Lathyrus; species Lathyrus sativus. The sequence continues at coordinate 479,546,915 of OZ012739.1, read as the reverse complement.
GGCCCTCCTCGAATGTGCGTCTGATGATGAAGCTTTGCGCCTCTTAGGTAGTGGGTTCTCTTTACTATCCGCGTGCTCGTCGCTGGTTTGATATGCTGGTTTTGTTTATTTTTCTTTTGCAGGAAAGATGTCGAGCATGCATGAACGCGTGAAGAGGTTGGAAGCCACCATGGCCGGAAAGAAATATGGAAAGAGGAGGGTAACTCAGGTGCAGCAGATCCCCCATCCCGACTCTCGTCCAGGCGGGTCATCTTCTTCTCCCCAGGACAGCCAGTCCCCCTCCTTGCAAGGAACGCCAAAGAGACTGCGACTTGTAGGGTCAGAAACCATCGACCTCCCTGAAAGTAGCGCCAATGAGAGGTTCGTGCTCCCACCCTGTCACTTGTAGCCGTCATTCTTCGGTGGGGCCAATTCTCCCGTGGTGGGCGCCGCGGAGGCAAAAGCTATTTTGGGTGCTGACCAGTAAACGAGGAAGAAGGCTCTGGCGGAGGACCTGGCCGCAGTGATTCGGGTCTTCGAGACGGCTATGGTCCTCAATGATGAGGCTTGCTCTTCAGCTGACTTCTCCAAACTGCAGGCCGACCTGGTGACTGTCAAGGCAGAAAGGAGAAAACTGGTAGCTGATCTCGATCAGGCGAAGGAAGATAGCTCTACCTAGCGTAAGCTCTATGGTGAGGCAGAGAAACAGCTGAAGGTCACAGGCGAAGAGAGGACGATGCTCTTGGCGTGGATCGAAGAACTGGAGGCGGCTTTGCAGGCCGTGGCAGACGAGACCGACGAAGAAAAACTTATGGGATCTCGAGCGACCCTGGTGTGTAGGATTTGGCAGCTCGAATAGGATTGTTTGGGGAACTTGAGGTGGGCTACGACAGTACCGTGGAACAGCTCCGACTCGTGAACCTAGACACCCCGTTTACCACAGCGGGGACGGGCCCCTTTCATTAAATCGTCGAGGGTCGCGTGGTCGCTCTGGAACCCGAAGAGGAAGACGAGGCTTAGGTCGAGGATGATGGCATGCAGGAAGAAGCCCCTTAGTTTGTTTGTTGTTTTTTCTGGCCTGCTTGCCTGTATTATTTTGTTGGCCTGCGTGCCTATTTTCGATGTATCTATTTTTGGCCTGCATGTTCGTTCTTGTAATATTATAACAATGGACTTTGCCCGCCATTTGGATATATAGCAGTTCTACTTTTATATTCGCTATGTTTTTATGTTTCTATGCTTGAATTGAATTTCTGTTTATGTTCTTGCTCGACATGTTTGACGACTGACTGCTTGGGGAACTGGTCGGGTGATCAGAGTTGGTATCCAATCGGTCATGGGGTCAAGATCTCGGTTGAGGTCTTTTCCCCAGGCGTGAACCTCCCATCGCGAGCTGGGTGTTATGCGCTAATGGTACGACAACAGTGGAGCTCAGTTGAGTGGTCCCTGTTGGATCAAGGGTCTTGCTCGCGAACGAGAGGGGATAACTCTTGTCTTTTTTGTTATAAACTTTAGGAGTCGTGTTTGTACCATGGTGCGCCCCTGTGGTCGCAGCGTTAATGAGCCGCAGGCAGTATCTAACTATAATATTGCTTAAGTTTCTCTGTATTCCATGGTCGAGCAAGTTCTTCTCCGTGTAGGTTTTCGAGGTAATAGGCCCCATTGTCCGTTTTGTTTCGGACGCGATATGGGTCTTCCCAGTTTGCAGCGAGCTTGCCCTCACGTGAGTCTTTTTGGATTCTTCGCATGACTAGGCTGCCCACGTGGAACTTCCGCTTGATGACTTTGCTGTCGTGCCACAAGGTCATCCTCTGTTTTAGTGAGGCTTCGCGTAGGGATGCCCCCGACCGGATTTATGTTTGGCGCGACATAAATCCCATGGTGTTCAAAGAAGGAACTGGTGGTTGCACTCTCATCTTGTAAGATCGAGTACATCGTCACTTCGTTAAATGTGTGACAAGCCGTATGAATTATGAATCTATTGAAGGAGCTGACCAGCAGTGAGGGTGAGGCTGTCACACTCTTATTGATAATGTTTTTCCGCGACTAATCTTTCTAAAAGCCCAATTGCACATAAGAGGAGCAAGCGCGTAGAAATGAGGTTCCACTATTGAGGGAATTAGTTGCTGAAGGGAGGTTGCGTTTGGGATACTGTAGAAGCAAGGATTAAGTTGCAGTTTTCTTGACGAAAGGGGTCACAAATGAATTTTTCAAGAGGTTGAAGATGAGCATGGGGATGGTAGATTTGCATCACTTGAATTAAGATGGTGTATTGAGTTTTAGATGTGTAGTTGCAAGTGCTGGGATGCTATCAAGTAGCAGAAAATTGCATTTTTCGAGGGTGTAACCGATTACCAGATTTGCTGTAACCGGTTACCAGACTTGGTGTAACCAGTTACCGCTGTAAGTGAATTAATTGTTTGAAATGAAACTTTGAACATTGAAATGACACTTTAAAGAAACAATTTTTTAAAAAAAAAGGTATACTTAAAAAGTGAATTAATTTTTATTGACTTCGAGAAAGTGTATGATAGTTTCTAGAGAGATTTTGTGGAAAGCCATAAAGAAAAAAAAGAGTTAGGATGACATATTTTGAGTTATTCAAGATATGTATAAAGGGATATTGACTAGTAGGCGGACACAGTGGAGAGACAAACAATTTCTCCTTTAAAATAAATTTGCATAGAGGTTAAACCCTATCCCTATACATTTTTGTCTTAATTACAGATGTAATCATGGAACACATCCAATAGCTAGCACTGTGATGCATGATTTTTGCAGATAATAATCTTACTTGGAGAGTCAAATGAGAATTTAAATGAGAGGTTTGATACATAATGATGAGTTTTAGAAACACATGTTTTTCGCTTAAGCATAAGTATGAGGTTGTAAGTTCAACAAAAGAAGAGACGTTTCTAACATAAGGGTGAAAATGAGAGACCATATCATCTCTCAAGTCACACGGGTTAAATATCTTGAGTCTGCAATACAAAATAGAGAAATAGAATGGGGTGTAAACCATCTAATTCAAGCTGAGTGGCTAAAATGGAGAACGTTTTCAGGTGTTTTATATGACGCAGATGTATCTCTCAAGGCGAAGGAAACTTTTTAGGAGACTATAGTGAGACATGCGATGTTGGACGAAACATAAGGTTGGACGGTTAAGAATCAACGCAAGAATAAAGTAAGGGTAGCAAATATGAGGGTGTTGTGTCGAATATATGGTAAGACTAGACAAGATAGGATTATAAATTAAAGTACTATAGAGCGTTGAGGTAATGCTTATAGCAGAGAAGATGATGAAAAATAAACTTAGGTGATTTGAACATGTAGAGAGAAGATCTATAGATATGGCAAGGAAAGTAGATTTATGGAAAAAGGTAAAACTATTAGAGAAAGAAAAATAATTAGAAAGACTATAAGAGATGTTATTAAGAAATATTTCTAGATTAACAATTTGATAGAAACGTAATCTTAGATAAAATACTACGGAAAAAATTGATTCATATAGCCAAACCTATTTAGTGAAATAGAACTTGATTGTTGTTGTATTCTGATTGTTAAATGAAAGAGTAGCTTGCAAAGAAGAAAATATTTCCATGGGAATGAATTCAAGAACTCTTATATCCGGAAGATGCAGTTCACAACAACCTGTTTTGGTTAGGTGTTCTGAAGAGAAAATTTCACTGTCAAAACTATGGTTGATCGCATCTGGAACTGCCTGAGAAGGCATGATGATGAGCTTCCTAGTTTAACAGTTTCAGATAAACTGCAAAAATTGTAACTTGTATAGCACAATCTAAAATAATTGATTTTAACTTTTTAATAATATATTGTACTTTTTATGCAAAACCATTTTGAAGACTATATATTTGAAAAGACCGTAGAATATCCTGAACAACCTTTGAAAAGGGATCTCTTTAATCACTGCCCAATCTGGCAGAAGATTCAGGTGAAGGGTTGGGCCCAAAGCCTTTCAAAACCAATGATTGTTGCTTTGAAAATAGAAAGTTAATCAGCTTTGTTGAAGAGAAGTGGAAGAACTATAATGTGACAGGCAGGAGCGACTATGTTTTGAAAGAAAAATTGAAGTTGCTTAGAGGGAGTTTGAGGGTTTGGAACAGAGATACCTTTGGGTGGTATGACCTGAAGGTGGAGGGAAACATGGATATCATCAACGCGTTGGATTGAGATTTGGTTTATGTTGCTAGGGAAGATACTGAGTCTTTGGCGCAAGCAAGATCAGAAGCAATCAAAGTTGTGTGAAAAATTCTTAAGATCAAGGACCACATGCTCTGGAAGAAATCGAGAAACAAGTGGACCAAGGGGGATGAAGTAAACTCAAGACTTTTTTCACAGTTTAGTGAAAGGTAGGGCTAGAAGCAAACACATTGGTGTTGTTCTGACTCCTATAGGTATTGTGGATCGGTGGCTGAGGTGAAAAAGGAGGTTCATGACTTTTTCAAAGAGAAATTTGCTGAACCTTTTTCTGATAGACCAATCCTTGAAGGGATCCATTTCAATTCTTTGTCTGTCGCGGAAGCCATTTCTTTGGAGGCTCCTTTCTCGGAGGATGAAATTAAAGAAGCGGCTTGGAACTGCGACGGTTCTAAGAGTCCAGGTCTGGACGGCTACAAATTTGTGTTCTTGAAGAAATGTTGGTGTTTCATGAAAGATGACATTTGTGCTTTTATGAAGGACTTCCATAGTCTTGCTTACCTCCCTACAACTTTTAACTAATCCTTCTTGACATCGATCCTGAAAGTGTATAACCCTCTTTCTCTTAGTGACTATAGGCATATTTTCTTAGTGGGCTGCTTATACAAAATTATTGCTAAGCTGTTAGCAGCTAGGCTCAAAAAGTTGATTGGAGTATTGGTCTCCCACAATCAGTCAGCTTTCGTTCCTGGTAGAAACCTTATGGACGGGGTTGTAGTGGCCAACGAAGTGGTTGATCTTGCAACTAGGGAGAAGAGGGAGTGTGTTCTCTTCAAGGTGGACTCCGAAAAGGCGTATGACACCGTTAATTGGGATTTCCTTAGATCTGTGTTGACCAAGATGGGCTTTGGTTCTCTTTGGCTCAAATGGATGGACGTCTGCATTTTCTCAGGCTTTATATCCATATTAGTTAATGGTAGCCTGACTCAGGACTTCGCCGTGAAGAGAGGATTGAGGAAAGGATGTCTGTTATCTCCTTTCTTGTTTATTCTTGTAGCTGAATTAACTAGGATGGTTTTGAAGGCAACTTCTTCAGGCATGTTTTTAGGGTTTAAGTTTAACGAAGACACGTCTGTGGAAGTGGTCCAGTTCGCAAACGACACGCTGCTTGTGGGGAGTGGAGGATGGAACAATATCTGGGCAATCAAATCTATTTTGAGGGGTTTTTAGCTCGTTTCTGGTCTGAGGGTCAACTACCATAAAAGCAGATTGATATGTATAAATGTGAGCAATCATTTTATGTTGTCCGCATCCTCTTTTCTCTCCTGCAGAATCGAATCTGGAGCTTTCTTGTTTCTGGGGATTCCGTTAGGTGGCAACCTTAGGAGGATCTCGTCTTGGAAACCATTGGTCGACAAAATCAAAGCTAAGCTGGGGAGTTAGAGATGTCACACCTCATCTATGGCAGATAAAGATACTCTAATCAATTCTTCCCTCTGGCCATTTTCTGGTTGTCTTTCTACTTGGCTCCAGTGGTAATGTGGAAAACCATTGACAGAATCAGGAGGGATTTTCTTTGGGGAAGTACGGAACTCAAATCGAACATTCACTGGTTGAATTGGGAAACTATGTGTAAAGTGAAATACATAGGAGGATTGGGCATTAAAAGCATCAAAGAATTCAATCTTGCTTTGCTTACAAAATGGAAATGGAGGATATTAAACGACTCTCACGGTTTATGGAGAAAAATATTACAGGCAAGATACGGTTTGTGAGCATGGTTAGGATTAACTTAGGAAATGGTAGGGAAACTCCTTTTTGGAGTGCTAACTAGTTGGGTTCTTGTGTTCTATCTGAATTGTTCCATAACTTACTCATTCATTGCAGCAATAAGGATGCTATGGTCTCTAACATGGGGACTTGGCATGAAGGAGTTTGGAGCTGGTAATTTCATGGTTTTGAGAGCGTTGAAGAGTAGCTTGTGACTAATGATCTATCCATTTTAAGACATTCGTTAAAAGGCTTATCTCCTGCGTAGGACATTGAAGATGTTATAGGATGGAAAGAGAACTTGGAAGATGGTTACACGGTCAAACAGGCTTATCGCCTTATGTTGGAATCGCAACATCAAGGACGGATGCCGAAAAGCAGAAGACATGTGTTTCAAAGAGTATGGAGTATCAAAGTCCCTACGAAAATAAGATTGTTTGGTTGAAAAGTGATTTGGAATAGGCTACTTACTCGCGTTCGATTGGCAAAAAGAGGCATGGATCTGGATTTGAATTGTTGTCTGTGCGGCACCATGGAAGAGGATATCCAACACTTGTTTTTTTTACTGGAGCGGTATTTCTTATACTTACAACGGTAATGTGGAGAACCATTTTCTAAGATGGTGTCATGGTGGTTCGAGTGGCAACTTTAGCAGATTAAGTGGTGTTTTTTGGTTGACAACTTTATGGACGTTGTGGAAAGAAAAAAATAACATTGTTTTCAGTGAAGATTCTTGTAATGTTGATGATATTTGTTGCAATGTAAAACTCTTTGCTTGAAAATGAGGTTGTTTGAGGGAAATTCCTTACTTTAACTTTTTTTTTTATAACTTTTGTAAGAATTTAAGGATTAGTTAGGGTATTTGGGTAAGAATCTCCTACTTTTGTAGGGTCGAATATTTCTTGTATCATTCTGTTTAATACAATTGTCTATAAAAAAAAACTTTGTATTGTGGTGTAGAAATAATAAATTCGTAGATGTATTTTGTTGTAGAAATAATAAATTTGTAGATAATATTTACTAAATTATTGATACCATTGTTAAATATTGTATTGTGGATGCATTTCTGATCGCGTTGCACTAATTAATACTCCCTCAATTTCATATTTCATATGACTAAGGTTTTCAACCTAGAATAAAATATTATTAAATTGACTTATCTAATACTAAAAGACTCCTAACTTTATCATTAATTACTTACATGTTTTCACTTTTCAATGCGAAAAATGTAAACAAGATAGAAATGAAAAAGAAAAGTTGCAATATATCATATTTATAAAACAAGAAAAGTAGCACAGAATTAGAGCATAGTCCATCTCCTATTTTACCACTCATAGCCCAAAGGAATAATCATACTTTTAGAGTGTCTAGTCGCACCCGATATGATATCTTATATACTATATTGGAAAACAAAGTGCGATAATTTTATATTTGACCAAGGAAAGAGATAATATTTTTATTTTTCACTTTTAATTATAAAACCAAAAGTCGTACATGTTAAAAAAATGACAATGGCTAACACGTAGGCACATGACAACAGAGCACATAGAGTCAAATATTCACTCAAATTTGCTCCGAATCTATATAGTATATTATACGTTTAATTATATCTTTAAAAAAATTAAATTTTGTCTTAAAATAAAAATAAGATAGAATAATTATCAGTGGTCTTTCTTTCAATCCACCTCGTGAAAACTTAAATATATCAAACTACAAAACTAAACACACTCTAAGAAATTATGCATAGGACGCTAGTTACAAAACCTCAATCTTGGATCAGTTTTAAAACAAAACTCATCTGATTTAAAGATAAAATATCTTGCAATTCAATTTGAATTTGGATGGCTTGTTAAAAAATTTTGATCAGACAGTTTCATTCGATTTAGTTTGAATTGATTTTTGAACGTCTAACTTATAAATTATATTTTTTTTTATATTAAAAAATACTGTAAGATAAGTTTGATGTAGTATATAATATATTATATATTAAAAATAAAAATTTCAAAATAATAATGATTGACTATGATTAAAATAAATTAAATATCAAAAAGTAAATAGAAAAAAATAAACTAATAAATAATTTTAAAAAATGATAACAAATAATAAATTAACATAATATATCATACTAATTATAAAATAAATATGACAAAATAACCTTTTTCGTCCCTTAATTTTTGCTCGGTGTCCATTTTGGCCCTTTATCTTTAAAAAGTGACAAGTTGGTCCTTTAACTTTTAAATTTGGGTCACGTTTATCCTTCCGTCTGTTCCCCGTTAGTCAAACTTTGAAAACTTGTCACGTTTGTCCAGGTGGCGCTGCTGACGTGGATCTTAGAAGAACAACTCAGACTAACTTTCCATCACCCAGAACATTATTGAAATCACAAACCTTGTCCCCTTGTTTTGTTCCACACACAAACTTTAACCTCTCCAATTCACATCCAATTTTCCTTCTTTTTCCTTTAATAACGCCTTGAAATTTTCCTTCTTTGATCTCTCTTTCTAACGAGAACACTCTCTGGTATTATATATTTGTAGAAGAAAAAGATGCTCAAAAATCTCGTTTTCAAGTTTATCAATTTCTTTTGAATTTTCAAGGTATTTGAGCTCTGGATGAAATTAAGCTTCTGGGTGTTGTGTAAATTTAATTATTATTTGTGGGTCATAGGAAAAAACTGAACTTTTTTTCCTCAATTACTTATTTGCTGAAAATAATGATGTTTTGTTGTGTCTTTTGGTGTAGATAATTGTGAATTGAAATGGGTACTCACTGGAATTATATTTGTGTTTGGGACTTTTGTTTGTTGTGGTTTTGAATGGATGAAAATTGGCTTTGACAATGCTACTGTTTTGACTTCATACTAGTGAGATAGGTTGGTTTTATTTCTTGTATGGTTGGAAATTAGTCTATGAATTAAGCTATGCAATTCTATGAAGCTGAGTTGTCTTAACAGTTTTCACCTATATAGCACTGATACTTCAGATTGATGGCCTATCAAATTTTACATGTGTCGGTGTTGGTGTCATATTTGGTGTCTGTGTTCATGTTTCATAGTTTGTCACTCGGGAACAGTTTTTTCCCCTTTTGCCACTATTTTGTTAACTCTTTTTTTATGATTATATACCAACTCTAAAAGAGGTAAGTTGTTCAACTGTTGTATTGATATTGACAGAAAGCGGATAATTTTAGATTTGTGGAGAGGGTTGCGTTGTGATGCTGAATGTTGCAGCGAACCACTAGAGTAGGGGTGAATTCTGCAATGGATGATATGAATTTGATTCAGCAAGCACAGAGGCATCAATGGATGATATGTCTCAGACCCAACAGGTGAAAAGGAAGAAGGAGCAGCCGGTGGAAGTGATTTTGATCCAAAAGGCAAAAGTGAGAATGAGGTGAGTTATCAGTTTAATCTCATCTTGTGTAGTTTTAAAAATTATAAGTACTAAATATTAATGTGATGCTATGTTCATGTTGATTTTGTCTTATACAGACGTGAAAATAAGTTTGATTAACACCACTTTGTTCTTCTCACTGTTATTTTCAAAACTGCCTTTTAGGTAGTTAATGACTTGTTAAATCCAGCAGGACAGAATGTCTGCTCTAAATTACTTTGATTGCCATATACCAAAATTTTATTTTTAGTCGATTAAGCCATGTAACATTTGATTCACAAAAGCAAATTTGAGTTATAGATGATTTAAGATATGCCAATAGCTTCATATTTGTGAAATCATGTTAGTTCCCTAGCTGCAATTTTCTCTCAACTCTGTTCCAAACGTGATCTCGTCGTACTACTGATTTTCCTTTTTAATTGATCTCCCTCTAATTGTGCCATATAATTAATAATATGTACTCTTATCCTAAACTATTATATTCCACTTTTCATTTATGATGGTGAAAAATAAACCAATGGTTAATAATGTTATGATATTCCTATGGTTTTATGTGTTTATGTTATGCTATTCCTGTTATGTTATATTGTAATGCTACACTGTATGTTATTGCAGACTCCAACTCAATCATACTCCAACTTAGACTCCAACTCATACTGCTCAACAACCTAGCCAACAATCAGCCCAACTCAATCATATTCCAACTCAGACTCCAACTCATACTGCTCAACAAACTAGCCAACAAACTCCTAATTCAACAACTCAGCCTACTCAACAATCTAGCCAAGCATCTCAGACTTCTAATGGAAAGGCTGCTAAGGACAAGACACAAAAGCTGCCTGTAAGGAAGCCAACAAGACCTTTTGTGCCACGGCAAAAAAGAAACTCTAAGTTTTGGAACATGTGTATTTAGTTACCTAGAACAAGTTTATGTATTCTACTACTGTCGTCATGAACAAGTTTATTTATTCTACTGCTGTTGTTTTGGAACAAGTATATTTTGTATATTCTACTGCTATCATGAACAAGTTTATGTATTCTACTTATGTATTCTACTGTTGTTGTTTTGGAACAGGTTTATGTATCTCGCTGTTGTTGTTTACAAGTACTATTAAATGAACCTAAAAGCAGAACCAACTTATATGTATCCTGCTGCTGTTGTTGTAAACATAAAAAATATAACATATCAAATATATCATTGACAAGCCAAATTAACATAATCTTTAACTGTTGGTTATGCTTTGACAGACCAAATTAAAAAAACTTTGACATGATAGAATCCAAAACTGTTATATTCATGTGGAATATGCTTTGACAGCCCAAATTAAAACACTTTAACTGTTGCATACCAAGTTAACATTATCTTTAACTGTTATATTCATGTGGAACTAATACAATCCAAAACTAAAACTGATTCATTTAGGTTGAACTGCAAAAACTGAAATTAACTAAACTGATAGAATCCATGTATTAAAATCCAACTATTAAAGCCAACTATTACATTCGTGTTGAAATGGTACAATCCAAAATTGATACAAACTTTAACTAAACATAAAAACATAATTCTTACAACCAAAACTTAACTTTATTCTTACAAACAAACCATAACATAATACTTCCAAACAAGCCTTAATACCCCAACTACCCCTAACAATTAATACAATGATAATCATCACAAACATCAAATTCAAAATCTTTATTGAATGTGTATCAGTTGTGGAACAAGTCTATTTTATGGAATGTATTACAAGTTTATGTATCCTGTTCTTGTTGTTTATGTATCCTGTTGTTGTTGTTTATGTATCCTACTGTTGTTGTCATGAACAAGTTTATGTGTTATAATTTGAACATGTTGTACTCTACTGCTGTCATGAACAAGTTTATAGTCTGAACATGTTATACTCTACTGCTGTCATGAACAAGTTCTACAGTTGTTGTATTTTACTGCTGTCATGAACATGTTGTTTTGGAAAGTATTACATGTTTATAATTTGAACATGTTGTACTCTACTGCTGTGATATACCAAATAGCAGAACTTAAAATTGTGATATAATCCAAACTGTTATATACCAAACATAAAAAACTGTGACCTAAAAGCATAACTGTTATATGTATGCTGCTCAGAATAAATATGCTTCAGATTTTATCTTCAGTGTATATACCCCCACGGGTATATAGTGCAAGCAGCTTCACAATACATATACCCCTACGGGTATATAGTGTAAGAATCTTGATCAATTTGAAAGCTTGACTTTTTGCAAATATGGAATGAGCTTAACTGTGACCTAGAACAACCAGCTTGCATACCTCCCTGTAAGATTCATTGTTTAGAGGATGATGGATAATAAACAGAAACATCAAAAAACATAAACATAAACATAATTTACACAAAAACATAACTTCAACAGAGAACAAAACCAGCTTGCATACCTTATAATTTGGACAAACCCAAAAAAATTTCCCCATATTCTTAACAGTAGTTGCCCTTTGAAGAACAGTCATATCTCCACAATGGCATATGGGCTTCCATCGTGACCGACTACAAACATCTGAATCCCGACTTTTCGTTTTTGAAATGGAAGAGGAACATCCGGATTTCATGCTTGCCCTAGATTAATTTACGGATTCGTGATTAGGATTGGGATTTGAGATTTGAGATTTGAGATTATTTTAGGGGTTTCAACAGAAGGAGGAGGGAGAAGGAAGACACATCATGAACAAGATTGTCACCTCATCTGCCAGATATACAAAACAAACGAACGTTTGGGGGCAACTGACGGTGAAGACTAAAATGACACTATTTTGAAAGTTAAAGGACTCATTTGACACTTTTTAAAGATAAGGGACCAAAATGGACCCCGAGTTAATGTTAAGGGACCAAAAAGATTATTTTGTCAATAAATATTTATTAAAACATATACATGTGGTGATTTGGTTCAATTTAAAAAATTAATCTGAATTTTGATTCCACTCAAATAGCTTTTGTAAAAAGACATTAAAATACATATTTTAATTTTGTTATAATTTTTTAAATCAATTAATAATTTTTATTTGAATCGATTTAAATTTAAACTATTTTATTTATTTTTATCAGCAATATTATAAGAATGAGAATCTCTCAATTAAGAACATCCGAGAAATCGTGTCTCTTGACCAAGAATTATGGTTTGATTTTCTATAAATATGATTGTGAGAAGATTAAAATTATTTGATATCCGAACTAATCATTAAATTCGATTAATCGTCACATCAGATATTAGTGGCAGAAAAAAATAATAAAAAATTAATTGAATTAGAATTGGATATATAAATATCTTAAAAAATATTTCATATTTAAATCTTATTGATAAAAGAAACGTGGTTAAAAGAAGAAATATCACTTAAAAATAGTTAAAGAAATTCTCCAATAAAAGATCATTATTGGTGAAGTCAATGAGATATTTTTTTTGTTTAATCATCTGTTTTCTATGCGAAAATATCTGAAAATCTAAAAAAAACAAGTGAAATCTAATCAAGTAGTTCTAGTTATGATATAATTTTGGATTATATTTTTAAAAACCTTGTGAAAAATCCATTTATCACTTAAAAATGAACATTTTAAATATATAACATGACTTAAAAAAGAAAAGGTGATGTGATAGTGACATTTTTGTTTGAAAGTTTAATGAAACGGACCAGAGGCTTATTGCAGATGCAACAAGCAACAAAGATCGAGAGTTTGATCGAAATATTAATGAGGAAATAGACTTATAAAGAATCATATATTTGGCAAAGAATATAATATAGACACGTATATATCCAAGTCTTCAACCAACAATTTCTCATGCTAGGGCCCCCCATTGTGTTCAGACGAGTGAGCAGGTGCCATGAGTTTTTGTAAAGGCTCCCTGACATTACCATGTGGATAAATTCTTGAATGACATGTCATTTCAATCATAAATGGAGTTTTCACTGTGACACACTTCAATGCCAAGGAATTAAAATGATTGGTTCGTAGACTTATCAATTAATGATGAACTTGAAGTGGAAGCAATAGTCTATACGAAGAAGGTTTCAACTATGAAAGAGCCAGATGTACTTGCAAAAAATATAAACCAGACATTTTAATGCTTGCACATATGACAGCTTTTATTAAGTTCTATCTAGCTTACTAACATCGACAAATTTCTCAAGACGAAATGAAAAAGCATAAATAATAGAATGCACATTATGAAGAATGTTGTAAAAACATTTATTATCTCTCACTCTATAAGGTGTTTGCTTGCCATATTTTGATATTCTCAATTAACTATTGTTGTTCCTGTTAATTAGTATATTTGAATTCCACAAAAGCATTACATAAATAGATCTTTGCTTCCATGTATAGTCAGTTTGCTACTGACTTAGAAATGGCTTGGGCTGGAAGATGACCAGAGCACTACTTGCAAAACGAACTTTTCTTCCCAAATCATAAACATTTCCTGTATAGATATTAGCACACATTTAAAATCCATAACAATAGTACTTACTTAAAACATCTAAGGTCAACCGCAAGATGACCATCATATCCCATAGTTCACCTTGTCTCAACCATACCACCAATTATCAAATCTAATCCTCATTATCTCGCTTTTTAAATAATATCAATTGCGTGAAAATTGATAAACAATCGTTGGTCTCTAAATATTGGTTAACTCACAGTATCAACCAGTGAATCCTAAAACATGTGCTAATGTTTTTTAAAACTAAAGTTTGAGAAACAATGAACATTTCGGCAGCATTCATGATTGAAAAATAGTTTAATTCGATAAAAAAAAATACATTGCGAGAAAGTAATCAAAAAGTGTTGTAAAACGCGTCAAAAAAAACTTATGCAATAAAGAAGATAAATTTTTGGACAAAAGAATAAACTGAATTTGATTAAATTATAAGAAAATGGTGTTTCATCCAACGTACATTTCTCAATAACTCTTTTCTCTACACACTAGGTACTTTGAGTAATTTGAGTGACTTGTACAAACTTGATCGCACACGAAATCCTATCACTAAGACCTTTTATTTATATTGAATCGAAATAACTGTCTCTAACGGTCTTTCTTCTAAAACAAAACAAGCGGCGCTCGACATGTCTTCATTTCCTTAACGTGCTCCACGTGTCTTTTCTTGGAACTGGACAAGAACAAAGTTCCCTCTTTTATTCAAATTTGAACTTTAAATCGAAGATGTCATCAATGGCCTTTTCATCGAGCTACACCTTCAAACTTAGAAAACCTCTCTAAGTCCAAACAATTCTTCCTTCTGGCACAGGGGTCACTTCAACTAGACTTCCATAAATAAACTGTCTTGTCGAAATCTGTCGTAACTTCCCAAAAATTCTCTTTCCTTTATTTATTCCACTAATTTAAATCAGGCGTCGAATTTACGAGCTAACAAATTGCCTCCCAAAATGTCATTTTCGACACCATGTGAAGAAAAAGACATTTTTTGATAACATGATTCGATGTCACAATCAATTATACGATACAAATTATTCATATGCCTCAGCACTATTATGACGTCAGGGTCATCATGACATTTGTTTTCAAACGTCCCCTCAATCCCACACGAGGATCTTTTTAAAATCATCACGCTTCCTAGAACCTAGGAGATAGTGGGGTAGGCTGCAATTTCCACCGTTCCATCGTGAGCTCCTGGAGAGACACGCGTCCCACTCACTTCTTAACCATAATGTTGATTTGGGAACCGCTTCCAATTCAAACTCTATAAATAATTTAGCCGTTTTTATTTTTCCATTTTTTACCTCACTGCATTTTCAAATACTATCTAACTTCTTCATCTCCTCTGCTTAAGAAATCTATTTTTTCTCAAATCTCAAGCTTTCAGCAACAATGGCATCATCAACCAAACCTACCAAAGAATCTGTCAAGCTCGTGAAAGATCCTAAGAAGCTTTCAAACCTCCCTCCTTTCAACACGATCTCGGGCCCAATTATGGTAGGAAATCAGCAATATGTTCCAGAACAACGCAAGATCTACAAATCTCAAGTATTGATCCATGTTTCTATTACTAGTAAGTATTATGCTTTATTAAGACCTTTATCTAATCCCAATGATGACCCCATTAAACTTAAGGAATTCTTCCCTACTTACCATAAGTACAAACCCATAGCTCATGCTAAGAAACCTAGGGCTAGAAACGAAGATCCAAGACCTGCTAACCAAGACAACCTTTCGACAGATGAAACTGTTGACTTAAGAGACATGAACAATGGCTTTAGGGTATTTCGATCCAGTTCTTCCTTCAAAGATCCCCCTGGCTACTTAGGCTGGCTAGAGAATTTAGAAAAAACCAAATCCCATATCTGGAAAGATATGGATATTTTCGACTTAATTCAGTTGTCGAAAGTAGGATCTGGATATTGTTTGACTATGCTAGTCTTTTTCCTGTACTTCTGGGGCAGTATCCATCATACCTTCCATATTCCTTGCTGGATGATGTCAGCAACCCTCTTCGACATAGTCGCTATCACGGGACTTAAACCATATACATATACATGTAATTTATTTATATTTTTTAAGTTAATATTTTTGCTGTAAGCTTATCATAATTTAAATTTTGTTCAAATTATAGGTGTTTAGCGATTGAACATCATTTCTACAAGAAGATGTAGATGACATCCGATCACGTTGAGTCGATGTCTTCCTATCTTTTTATGAATGTCAATAACATTAATTTTTCTTGATTGTTGTAAGCATTTTATAAAGGTTTTGTCATTATAGGTTCAAATATGTGTATGTTCAAATATGTACAAGTTAT
Source organism: Lathyrus sativus (assembly GCA_963859935.3). NCBI lineage: Eukaryota > Viridiplantae > Streptophyta > Magnoliopsida > Fabales > Fabaceae > Lathyrus > Lathyrus sativus. The sequence goes on along the minus strand of OZ012739.1, from coordinate 479,530,820 downwards.
TTTGCTAGAGGTTTTCTGTATCTCAAATATCATTATAGATTTTGTAAGTATTATATAGTTCTATTTTCAAATATGTATAGGTTTTCTTCGTGTACCATTTTGGATATGTGTACATTTACTTTTGTAAACAATAAGATTCTGTATTTTGTGTATATTTAGTTATGTTTTGTATAAAACAAAATGTTTTGATTCTGTCATAAAATTTGTACTTTATGTGTAGAAAAAATACAGGTAGGTCAAATTGAGATTTAAAACAAATTATAAATGATAAAAAATTAGGCTTTACCCCTCTGTTAATATATATAACCGACGAAAATATTATCTTTTTTCCTTAGATATTAACAAAAACCAAGACGTATGTGGCGCGCGCTTTATAGTTTTGAAAAAAAATATTGTTGATAGGGTCAATGATCTTGTATAAACTTGCAAAATAAATCACCTGAGCACGTAATATGTGCTTCGCATCACTAGTTATACTAATGCAACCTAACCTATTTTCGTACTTCTCATACACCACAGTTCCTTTGAATGAGGAATATGTTAGTTGTGTGATTTTACCTGAGTGATGATTTCCCTATTTATAGGATAAGTGAAGTTTTGTAGACTTTGTGCAATTGATGTTTCCACTGCAGTGATCTATACAATCATTAGTGAATAAGTATAAAAAAATTAAACATCAGACTTTGAGATAAATGGTGTAATTTATCTTGCTTGAATAAATATTGGTGTTATTAAGAAATAAATTGAGTGCAAATTCAAACCCATCAATCAAACATCTCTTATTTTATGACAAAAGTAATGATGAATTGTACTTGAAAGTAAAGTCATCTTAAGTTTTTGGAGGACCTATATAAATTAGTTGCATTTTGATTATAATAAAACAAATAGGAATTTTATTTAATCAAATTTAACTAGGACAATATTTTATAAGATTCTATTTAGTGGTTTAACATGTTAGGAAAGAACCAACATAGAGAAAATAAAAGAAGACAATAACAACACAATTATTTAACGTGAAAAATTCAAAATCGGAGAAAAAACATGATTGTTGTCAAATGACAACAAGAGAATAACATTATGTAAAAATAGACTATCCTCAACCACCTCTAGACGCCTAGGACACTTACATTTTTCTAAAGCAAATATTTAACTATTTCCTCTATACCAATTTACAAGAAGAAAAAAAATATTTCACATTTATTAAGAAATTTTAAATTGTTGTGTCTTTTTTGAAATATGTTTTATTGAAAGATGTAAAAACAAATTTGATTGGTCATTCTTTGTATAAAAATGAGAGAGAAGTCAAATTAAATGCAATTTGCATTTAATTTTGCTTTGAAAAATATGAATTTTTTAAAATAAAATGATTAAATAAAATAAAGTTGATGTTTTTTTCTTATAGTAATTTGTTACATAAAAAAGGAATGTTTTTTGTTTACTTCCTCCGTTATATATTATAAACAAAGTTTATTTTTTAGATACATTGAATAATTAATGTATTTGATCTATATATATATATATATATATATATATATATATATATATATATATATATATATATATATATATATATATATATATATATATATATATATATATATATATATATATATATATATATATATATATATATATATATATATATATATCAAATATATTAATTATTCAATGTATCTAAAAAGTGAAATTAGTTTATAATATAGAATGAAGGGAGTATAAATTAATACGGAGAGAGTACATCTCATAACACTCTAACACAAGAGCATAAGAGAAAAGAAAAAAAAATCAAATTAAAACTTAAAGTGCTTTTGATTTATGCATTTTGTAATGAAGAATTTGAATTCTCTATATAGTTTCAGACTCACTTTCGTTACAAAATTAAACAATTTAGAGTATTTTTAACATGCATATTTTCAACCGACTCTAAAATAAAAGTGACAAATTTTAAATCATGTGTAGTAATTCACAACTGCACATCTTTTTAAAAACAACTCTGGTCAAAATAATTACATTATTTTTTCACTTTCAAAACTAGCTAATGTCATTTTTGTGTGATTTATATAGAAAATATATCCTCTAATTTATGTAGATATGAAATCTATTAGGAGGGAATTCTACCCCCGATTTTTTATTTTTTCTTGTGTTCATATTTTTTATTTTTTATTTTAAAACTTATAATTTTTTTTCTCTTACCTATTAAATCAAAGTTTTAAATTGCACTACACTTTCATATATAAAAAAATATTTCTTCCATGTTTTTATAAGTTTTCCTATGACATATGTGCGTAAAGAATTGCATATTTTTTAACACTCAAATGACATTGTTGTGTCAAATGTTAGAATTTTATTTTTAGGTCATACATGTAATAAATTAATGTGTTAGAATTATTATTTAATTAGTCAAATTAAAGTAATCTATTTAATATAAGGTTTATGACTATGGATATAATTATTATGACAAATAGTGTGTAGATATCAAAAGTCTTATTTCTATTTTTTGATAGGTAAAATTGGAATAAGAAAATTTGAATAATCATGACCCTTTGTTAAAGGGCAAGAGATTCTAAATTTGAACAAACATGACTCTTCATAAAAGGGCATGGGATTCTTATAAATAAGGGGTTATGGTCCCCAATTGTAGACACTAGAAAATATTACAAAATATTTATTCTCTTTATCCCATTAAAAGAGGAACTAATGAATTAAAAAAAATCTACAATTGGAAGGTCATTGCTCTATCAAGATCACCATCTTCTCATTGAAATTACATGGATCATAAAGGTATGCTTCCGCATTCTATTTCATCTTAAATTGAGTATGAGTTAATGTAGTTTAATTAATAGAATTCTAACAAGTGGTATCATAGCAATTGATATCAGAGTCACTTATACTTGATCCATGTGTGAATTTTTATAATTATTGAAATTAGATTTTCAAAATAGAATTTTATTATACAAAAGCAAAGAATTGGTTTTGATTGAAATAATTAATGAGTTTTTTATTGTGTTTTTGTTCTGATTGAAATTGATTAATCATATCATTTTATTTTTCATTCTTACAGAAATAACCTATGTACATGAAAGACATATATAGTTTAATATTACTCCAAACACATAAAGTATTAGTCATTTGTACTGTTTCGCGTAATATCTATTTGTATTGTTTCACATAATTATTGCAACGTTATGATAATTGCATTTTTTTGTTTCCTACAAATTTAATTTTTTTTTCTTCTTATAAACTAAAGAGACAGTGGGTATATGTGTTGGATTGTACGGTGTTCCTTGAATTTTTGTCCATTGAATTTAGTATTTTTTTTATGTTCAAATTATTGGTTAAGATTTGTATTTTATATAATAATTTGACATTTTAAATGATTCTATTGAGACTAGAAATCACCAAAGTGACCCTTCTTTTATAGATTTGATCATGAGAAATGTTGAATGTTAGTGTGTATGTTTATACATGTGATTATTATTTTTTTCAAAGAAAATGTTAATATTTGACAAAATTTATATATACACATGTGATGATAAATATGTGATAATTATAAGATTTTAGATGTGAATAATAAATCAATCCAAAGATAGTTTTATTATTTGGCATACATTATTGTCAATATTGATGATCATTACAACAAAAGTATCACTAACAATTAATACTATTGTACAAATACATTTATATTAATGTTGCACTAGATATCTTGAAATTAATTATAACATTATTTGAACATATATTATTTGAGTTAATTTATAATTGATTATGTGAGCATATTTATATTATTTTATTTCATTTTCTTTACCGTTAATATTGGTACTATATATGCTAACATGAATTTAGTCTCGGTTCTTAATGGTGTAAATTTTAAGGACCGGAAGGAGAACATTTTAATTGTTCTTGGTTGCATGGATCTTGACCTTGAATTAAGGATATAGCTGTCTCCTTTTTCTACAGACTCCACTACCCCTGAGGAAAGGAAAATTTATGAGAAGTGGGACCGCTCCAATCGCATGAGTCACGCGGCATTTTAGAGACATTTAGAGGTACTATATTTGAAGAAATAACAAGTGCCAAAGAATTTCTTGCTGAAATTGAAAAGCGCTTTGCTAAAAGTGATAAGGTGGAAACAAGCACACTCCTTTAAAAATTTTATTTCTATAAAGTATAAAGACAAAAGAAATATAAGAGAGTATATTATGGAAATGTCTAACAATGCTTCCAAACTTAAGGCACTAAAACTTGAGTTGTCGAATGATTTACTCGTGCATTTGGTGTTAATATCTCTTCTTGTACAATTTGGTCAATTTAAGATAAGCTATAATTTTCAAAAGGAGAAGTGGTCTCTTAACGAGCTCACTTCATATTGTGTGCAAGAAGAAGAAAGGATGAAGCAAGATAGGACAGAGAGTGCTCACTTGGCAAGTACCTCTAAAAGTAAGGGAAAAAGGAACAAATATAAGGATGTAAAGAATGAAGCTGCTGAGGGTTCGATACCAAAAAAGAAAAATAAGGGTGATGGTTGTTTCTTTTGTAAAATGACTGGACATACAAAGAAGGAATGTGCCAAGTATCATGCATGGCTGAAAAGAAAGGTATGTTTCTTACTTTGGTATGTTCTGAGGTAAATTTATCTTCAGTACCAAGAAACACATAGTGGTCAGACTCCGGTGCTACTACTAACATTAGGGTTTTAATGCAGGGTTGCCTGAGTTACCGAAAGTCAAATGATGCTGAAAGATGCATTTATGTGGGAGATGAAAAGTCGGTAGAAGTAGAGGCAATAGGGCATTTTAGGTTGTTATTAAGTACTGATTATTATTTGGATTTAATAGATACTTTTGTTGTACCGTCATTTAGACGAAATTTAATTTTTTGTTTCTTAATTAGACAAATTTGGTTACCATTGTTCATTTGGAAATAATAAATTTAGCTTATCTATTAATTCAAATTTTGTTGGATATGGTACTCTTATGGCATATGATAATCTATATTTACTTGATACTTATGCTTCTTGTAATGAAACCTTGAATGTGGAATCACTTTGTACTAAACGTAAAATAAAAAACACAAATTTAGGAGCACTGTGGCACAGGCGTCTAGGTTACATCTCTGAAAATAGAGTTAAGAGACTTGTGTCTAATGGGATCCTAGATTCCATTCACTTCACAGACTTTAATGTTTGTGTTGAGTGCATTAAAGGAAAACATACCAAAATCAAGAAATTAGGTGCATATAGAGCTACGGATGTCTTAGAGTTGATACATACAGACATTTGTGGGTCATTTCCGACACCTTCATGGAATGGCCAACAATACTTTATAGCGTTCATAGAAGATTACTCAAGATATGCATACTTATTCCTTATACATGAATAGTCTCAATCATTGGACGTTTTTAAATCATTTAAAGCCGAAGTTGAGAATTAACTCAACAAAAGAATTAAGTGTGTCAGATCTGAATGTGGTGGTGAATGCTATGGTAGATATGATGGTTCGGGTGAAAAACATCCTGGTCCATTTGCCAAGTACCTAGAGGAGTGTCAGATCGTCCCACAGTACACCATGCCAGATTCACCTAGCATGAATGATGTAACTGAAAGACGAAACCAGCCTTTTAAGGACACTTTATGGAGAGGCACTAAAGACTGCAGCTTACATTCTGAATAGAATACCAACTAAAGCAGTTGTCAAAGCATCTTATGAGCTTTGGACAGGCAAAAAGCCTAGTCTAAATCACTTTCATATATGGGGATGTCCGACCAAGGCCAGACCTTATAGGCCGAATGAAAAGAAATTAGATCCTCGAAAAGTGAGCAGCTACTTCATTGGTTATTCTGAACAATCCATGGGCTATAAGTTCTATGATCCCAAATTAAAGATAATTTTTTAGACGGGTACTGCCACATTTTTTGACGACATTGAGTTTAGGGGGAGACATAAGGTTAAAGACTTTTATTTTGAAGAAGAATCAATTTCAATTCCAGGACCATTGATTCATTTGCCTCTGACAAATCAAATTCAGAATATCTTTAAAACATGGCCATTCAAACTCCAATTCAAGATGAATCCATTGATACTGAAGAACAAACTCAAGATTCTCAAGAACCAGTGCTTCAAGAACCAATCCCACTGCAACGATCCATAAGAGAAAGAAGAAATGCTATTCCAAATGACTACGTTGTATTTTTGCAAGAGCATGAGGAAAATGTTGGCATGATGGAAAATGATCTGGTCAATTTTCGCCAAGCCCTAGAAGATCTTAATTCAGAAAAGTGGATTGAAGCAATGAATGAAGAGTATAAGTCTATACAAGATAATAAAGTTTGGGAACTTGTCCCATTACTTGAAGGTATGAAACCTATTGGCTGCAAATGAATTATGTATAAGGTTTGTCTTGTAGCCAAGGGTTATACTCAAAACGAAGGGATTAACTTTAAAGATGCTTTCTCTCCAATTTCATCGAAAGACTCTTTTAGGACAATCATAGATCTTGTTGCACATTATGACTTGGAGCTTCATCAAATGGATGTCAAAATAGTGTTTCTTAATGGAAACATTGAAAAAACAATTTATATGGTGCAACCAGAAAACTTTGTCTCCGGAGATCCAAAGAAAATAGTTTGCAAATTGACCAAATCAAACGGGCATCTCGTTAGTGGTATCCAAAATTTTATCATGTAATTCTCTCATTTGGTTTTGAAAATAATTTAATTGATGAATGTGTGTATCATAAATTCAGTGGAAGGAAATATATTTTTCTGGTATTGTATGTTGATGACTTACTGCTTGCCACTAATGATATAGGTATGTTGCATGAAACTAAGAGATTTCTATCAAGGATTTTTGAGATGAAAGATCTTGGTGATGCCTCCTTTGTGTTAAGGATTCAGATATGTTGAGATCGCTCTCGAGGTACTTTAGGATTATCACAAATGGGTATATCAATAAGCTGCTTAAAAGGTTTGGCATGCATGACTGCAAACCAGGAGATACTCCGGTGGCTAAGGGAGACAAATTTAGTCTAAATCAGTGCCCAAAAGTAAATTTAAAAATTCAAGAAATGCAAAAGATTCCTTATGCACCAACTGTAGGAAGTCTAATGCATGCTCAAGTTTGTACACATCCAAATATAGCATACATTGTCGGAGTGTTAGGCAGATATTTAATCAATCCAAGAATGGATCATTAGAAAGCATCTAAAAGAGTTATGAGATATTTAAATAGAACAAAACCTTATATGCTCACATATAGAAGGTCAGATTCTCTAGAGATCATTGGGTATTCTGACTCAGATTTTGTTGGATGCCAAGATAGTAGAAGATCCACTTCGGGATATATATATATATATATATATATATATATATATATATATATATATATATATATATATATATATATATATATATATATATATATATATATATATATATATATATATATATATATATATATATATATATATATATATATATATATATATATATATATATATATATATATATATATATATATGTTGGTTGGTGGTGCAGTTTCTTGGCGTAGTGTCAAGCAAACTCTTGTAGCTTCATCCACCATGGCAGTGGAGTTTGTAGCATGTTATGAGGTATCAAACCATGGGATTTTGCTGAAGAACTTTGTCACATGGCTGTGAATTATAGAAGAAATCGAAAGACCGCTCAAGTTATTTTGTGACAATAAATCAGTCGTCTTATACTCCAATAAGAATAGGAGCTCGACAAAGTTGAAACTTATTGACATCAAGTTCTTGGTTGTGAATGAGAGAGCACAAAGTGGATAGATTTATATAGAACATTTAGGGACGAACTCCATGATAGTGGACCCTATAACATGTGTGTTATACAATCAGGGGATCCTTTGGTTTAGTGGGAGTTAGTTATTGTTGTTACTTATGTTATATGGTTAATAGTATATATACATACTCATATATTTGTATTACATTCTGATCAAAAATAAAGTTTGGTTATTCAGTTCATTACACTTTGTATGATAATACTGATCTCATTAAAGTAAGGAGGACCAGTTGAAAATTGACATGTATTAATCACCTTCATGTGATTTTCATTATGCACATTTCATGATTAATGTATGTCATTTAGTTGTGTTTATATTTGTGATCATTGATGGGTTTAATTATGATTGATATAATGAAAACCGTTTTGGTTCTATATATTAATATAATTGATGGACGAGATGAGGATATGTCCAATATTTATAATGGAAATTTTTGATCTCATAAAGGCTAACACATTTATAGGGTTACATATATGACTAGTGGGAGATTGTTAGAATTTTATTTTTGGGTCATACATGTAATAAATGAATGTGTTAGAACCAATGTTTTAAAAACAGGACCGAACCGGTTGGTTCAACCAGTTGGACCGGGAACCGGAGATGAATTCGGGTGGGTCAATTTTTCAAAACCGCTAGTGGGTCAAAACTGGAGTTAAATTGAAAAAAGAGAATTGAACCGTCCAAAATCATTCGAACCAAAGAACCGGAGTCGGTTTTGTAAAACCGCCCGGTTCAAAAAAAATTATCAAATTGACCATTTTTTTTAAAAATTAATATATAAATATCAAAATTTAACACACATTTTCCAATCACAAAAAAGAATTCCGTGTATTTTTTACAACCATACAAACTTCTATGTTTTGTCACCTTATTATAGTTTTTCTTTCAACCACACTCAATCATCATCATCTCGTCTCTTTCAAACATAGTCACAATGTCCAACTCTATTGATTGTCGTTCAAGTCAATATTGTTGTTTTTAATTAAGATTTATTTGTCGTAGTTCAACTCAAATTCGATTTTTTGTTGTTTAATGAAGTATATTGTATTATTTATATTTTGGTATTCAATCTTATTTAATTTAGGTATTAATTATTTGAACTTTATTTTAGTTAATATATTCTATTATTTTAATTTTGGTTTAAATTATTTTAATTTATTTTATTGTAATTCTTTAGTTTGGTCAAAATATTCTTAAATGATGGTCGAAATGAAGTGTAAAATTATGTTATGTTATGTATTATTGATAGTGTTGTATTAAATTTGTAATTAATTTTTGAAATACTTATTTTATTAAGTTGAAAACATATAATAATGTGTGACACATCTATGAAATTTAGTTTCATATTATTATTTTATTTAATAAACGGTTCGACCGTTGGTTTAACTAGTTTAACCAATTGAACCTTAAACCGTGAGTTTCACTGTTTCGATCTCCGGTAATATTGATTAGAACTATTATTTAATTAGTCAAATTAAAGTGATCTATTTAATATAAGGTTTATGACTGTGGATATAATTGTCATGAAAAATATTATATAGATACAAAAGTCTTATTTCTATTTTTTTGATGGGTAAAATTGGAATAAGAAAACTTGAATAATCATAACCCTTCATTAAAGGGCATGAGATTCTAAACTTGAACAAACATGACTCTTCATAAAAGGGTATGAGATTCTTATAAATAAATGGTTATGGTCCCCAATTGTAGACATTAGATATTCTCTTTGTCTCATTGAAAGAGGAACTAATGAATTAAAAAAATCTACAATTGAAAGGTCATTGTTTTATTAAGATTATCATCTTTTCATTGAAATTATATAATCTTAAAGATACGCTTCCGTATTCTATTTCATCTTAAATTGAGTATAAATCAGTGTTTTAAAAACTGGACCGGCTGGTCGGACCGGGAACCGGCCTAGTAACTGGCCTAGTTTACTAGTTCGATCGTCTGTGTCATCAAATCGGTAAAAACCGGGTTGGACCGGCAAAAACCGGATTTAGAGTTGGACCGGTTCAATTGCATTTTTTATTTTTTAATTAAAATTTAAATGCAAAAATTATAAAAATTAAAATTAAAAAAAAAATTGTTAAATGCAAAAGTTAAATGCAAAATTCAAATGATATTGGTGTGATATTAGTTATTCTGATAACAATTTTATTATTTTAATCTATTACTATATGTTAATTGTTTAACTCTCTAATTTATTTGTTGTTACAGATCAATTAAATTTGGATGAGGTTGATGTCGAGGATGATGAACAACTTAATTCTGGAGAAAACAACCAAAATAATAATATCATTGATAGGTAAAATGTTGCAGATGCGATTGATTTTACTGCAGATGATTTTGATATGAAGAAGGAGATCCCAATATTGAAATAATTTTACCTCCTTGAAACTAAACTTAAGTAGACATTGGAGTTATTTTGTTATAAATTATTCAATTATATTATGTTGCAATTAGATTTTGTAATTTTGTATTATTTTGTTATATGTGATACATTTGTTTAAAATTTGAATTTAAATTATGAATTTGTGAATTTATGATATGATATTTTCAAAAAATTTAAGTACTAGTTATATTTTTTTAGAAACTGAATAATCCGATTCGACCGATTTTATATTTATATAATGACAAATCTATTCAACCGAGTTATCCGGTTTAGTCGTGCGGTTCGACCAGTGACCCAGTGGTTCAACCGATAAACCAATGACCTAATACCCTCACCGATTCGATGACCGGTCCAATTTTTAAAACCCTAATATAAATTAATATTAATTAATAGAATTCCAACATTAAAATTCTACCGTTCTTCAATTAAAATTCTACCGTTCTTCAATTCTGCATGAAAGAGTGACAATATAAATGAAATATAAAAAAGTAGGGTTAATTTGAATATCAATATTCTATAGGTAAATCACACAAAGTATGAGTTCTTATATTTTCTTTTAATAGTTTAATGGCAGAAATTTTAGCTTAGACAAATAAATGAAATGCTCTCTGAATTCGAATTTTTGGTTTAATAATTGAATTATTGTTTTATTATGACATATGACTTAACTATTTAAAGATTAATATATTCAACATTCTTTTTTAAATTGTTTCAAGTTTATGTTAAAAAAAATTGATGGGCTTCTTTTAATCCAAAACTTTAAAATATTAAGTATATGAGTTTTTTCATTTATAAAATATTTAATGTTCTCCTTCTTATTACTTATTTAACGTGATATTCTTATTCATATTTGATATACCTATCATAAAAAACATAAAATAAGTGAATGTTTAATACCCTTCTTGATATTTATTAAAAGAAAATGGATAGGTTGCATAATTAATGTATTTAAGTATGTAGATTAAATACACTGAAGTAAATTATTTTTTATAATAAAAATTATAAATAATATTAATAATAACTAGACTAAATAGAAGAAAAAAATTACAACATTCTAAATAGTCGAAATTACAAATGATTAAAATAATTCTCACATTTTTGAAACTATGAATCACTTGATAAGGGTGGGATCAATTTTTTCTCAAATAATTAGTAGTTCAAATTTATTTTTTAAAAATAAACAAATGAGATATGGTGGATTAAAATTCTGGTCTTTTTATTTGATACTTTTATATAATTATCAATTTAGTTGGGTTAACGAAACCAGAGTGGAATCAATCTTTGTTAATGAATATTTTTATAATATAAAATATTATTAAAAAAAATATATTATTTTTTATTTGTTAATTATACTCTTAAAGTTTAGACTTGTCTCCTAATTTTTTTCGCCTCTAATTGATCCTTTAAACTTTTTAAATTGTGTTATGTTAGTCATTTTTGTTTAATTAGCGACGAAAAATTTTAAAACTAGTTCGTTAAATTTGTTGTTGATTAACTTAGTTTAAAGAGTTAATAATCAATCTAACACAAAAAAAAATAATTAAAAAATCAATCTAAAGTTTAAAAAAATGAAAATATATAAACAAAAATTAAATTAAAAAAAACAAAGAAAAGGATGGTGGTAGTAGCAGTAGATGATGTAGAAAAACAACAAAGAAAAAGAAGTAACTATGGTTAATTAACTTTTGTCCGGAAATCAAGGAAGTTGTAACCATGGTTAACAATGATGAATCCAACCCAGCTACTAGTGTGAAGTGGGGCATTGTATTCCTCTATAAAGCAAAAGAGAAAAAGTTCAAAGCAATTATCAACTCCAATATCACAAACTCAACCAATTAACCAATTCTTCCACTTCAATCCATGACCCACATCACAAATCCCCAATTCCTTTCTTTGTAAGTCTCAAACTTTCCATTTTTTTCTTCTTAACTATTCTGGCTGTTTCCAATTTTTCTTGCTTCCATGAAATGGTAGATCCTAAGTAAGTTTTTTTTTATGATTCCTTTATCTTTTATTTTTATCATAACAATTTTGCTACTTCAAGTTTTGTTTTTTTGGTAGGTTTTGCTGATGAAGAGGCCACCCCCAATGCTTATAATTTAATTTTTGTCTGCTTGAAGCTTTGAAATCAAATTATAAGCTAATTGGGTTTTCAAAGATTGTTGCTTTTCACTTTATGGTTTGATGTCTTTGTTTGAATTCCTTTGTTCTTTTTTTAACCTAATTCTTTTAAGATTTTGGGGATTGGTTTTCTAGTTCAGGCTTTTGCGTGACAAACTTTCATTCTGCATATCCATTTTCAATGTGATTTTGTTCCTATTTCCATGTACAATTCAGATATTTTTCAAGTAATTATTTAGTTAGTTAGACTTTTAGGCCACTCTATTATTTCAGTCAATTCAATCCATTTTGGTTGATTAGTTATCACAGCACCTTATTTGTTTTCTTTCAACTTATATTCAAGTATACCCTTTTGATGTGTTTTTGCAGGTAAGTTATCAACAAGACCAAAAGAGTTTCCATTCATAAAGTGTATCACTATTTAAGTGATTTTTTTTTAAAGTCAAAATGGGCCTATCAAGTCTTCCAGCACCATCTGAAGGAGTGTTGTGCATAATTCTAGTAAACACTGCCATGTCAATATCCATATTCAAAGGGATTATCAAAACCATCCTACATATCATTGGCATCATTGCTTCACCACCATCCTCCTCAACTTCAGACGATTCATTTGAGTTCCATCTCAGTCCTTCAGATGATTTCATTCAAGAGTTCAGAAGCATGACACCAACACTGAGGTTTGAGAGTGTGTGTAGTAGCTGCAAAGAGCCTGAACATGATTGTTCAGTGTGTCTCACTCAATTTGAACCAGAATCAGAGATAAACTACTGTTTATCTTGTGGACATGTTTTCCATAAAGTGTGTTTGGAGAAGTGGTTGGACTATTGGAACATTACATGTCCACTTTGTAGGACTCCTTTAATTCCTGAAGATGATGCATCTTGCTTTTCATGAGCAATGATTAAAGTATGCACAAGGTTCTTCATGTACAGTGTATATATTTGTGACAATTTTTGATGTTCCTATGTATCTGACTTTCTTTTTAGCTTTCTTAGTGCTTTGCCTTTTATGATGTAGAGTTAGTGGAGGCTTTTGTTTTCTTTTGTTTACTATGTTTTTTTCTCTGTATCTGATGTTGCCATATGTGAGATCAGGGATATACTTTTTTTGGTTATTTGTGTTTTGTCCATAATGTCCTCCCTCCTTGGTAGCTACTGTAAGATATTTTAAAAGCCCTTTTTCTTTTTTGGAACACTTTATGATTATAATGAAGCATGTGATGAGTTAGGCTATAAAACTTTAGTTATTAGAATATTGTAAGATATTTTGCTGCATGATGTGTGTTTGAAAGAGTGGATATAATTTTTAATTATATATATCTACTCAGATTTGTAATAAATGATTTTATTATCCTGTCACCGATGGTACATAATAAGAAAAAGAAAATTTGCCTTATTTATGATGAATAATTTGGTTTGAATTGAACAGCATCTCTGTCTATTTATTTGCCTATCTGGTTGTCTGATGTTGACATGGATAAGAATGGCCTTGATGTTATGACAGTTATTTTTTGGACCAGTTATGACTCAATTGATTCTTATTTTTAATAGACCAATTAACAAAATATCTAAGAGTGGACAGCCATTTGGGTTTAAGTTTAAAAGTGTTGCGCAGTTTTAACTGCAGTTGAATATATTTATAAAATATAATTTTACTTAATTTTTGAATCGGTTTGAAGGGTTGGATTTGAATGGTTGTAGTGAATTCGGATACTTTGATCGGATTATAGACTTTTTGAAGTGTCTCAATATTCCAACATGCTATCGATTTCAAATAAAAAATTGAGGAGACGTGATTTCTGAATGTATTGATAATTAAATTTGTATTTAATTGTGGTTTATCTATTGGTTATCTAAATTTCGTTATTTGTTAAATTAATATTTTTTTTTGTCTTTTTTTATGTTTTATCATATACACGCTATAAACTAATTTTATATTTTAAATTAAAAGATTCAAAATTTTGTATTTCAAAATTAAAAAAAAAAATTGTTTACAAATTCTCTAATTATCTAAAATAGTGTTCTAATACTTTACAAATTATATGGACTTTTATACGTTAATTATATGAATTATAGGGTTTTTGTATTTTCTATTACTCTTTTGGTTATGCTTGTGATGCACCTCAATTAAGTCATGCTAGTGCTAGCTACCTAACAGATTCTCATTCTCAAGTATTTATTAATTATTTATCTAATAGTATCAATTTAAATAATTATACATCTTTTATTTGTTTGAATGCATGCATGTAAGTGTTTGAAAATAAAAAAATTCCAACTATTTATTTGATTTTTTGAATGAGTAATTATTAAAGTTAATTTTGTTTACATAATTTCAGGTTGCTTCAGATTGATTGTATATTTATTCAAAAGGATTTCGAGATTTTCTGATGTACACTAAAGAAAAAATTATATGAACTGTATTCATGTTTTATTTTCTATATGGATTATATATATATATATATATATATATATATATATATATATATATATATATATATATATATATATATATATATATATATATATATATATATATATATATATATATATATATATAATAATCAATTTTTCTGTACTGACAAATACTCATGCTTGAACATTTTTATTTTTTAATATAAAATATAGAATTAAAATATTTCAGGTGGTTTATCAATTATTTGATAGTTTGCAATAAAATTGATTTTTTTAAAAAATTGGTTTTAAAACTGATTTTTTTTTATAAAATTGATTTTAAAACGGATCTTTTTAAAAAAAAATAAAAAACTAGTTTTGAGATAAACCGGTTTAAAACTGATTTTTAAAAAAATTGTTTTTTTTTTAAAACCGATTTGAAATTGAACCAATCTACTTGTAAATCGGTTTTAAAAAAATAAACCAATTTTATATAAACAATTTTAAAATTCAAACAAAATTATATATGTGATTTAATTTAATTTAGTTTATAATCCATGCATACCCCTATACTTAAACATATTGCAAGGAGTAAATCCGCCTGAGATATTACAAGAGATTTGATGAATTATTTTGTGTTTAGCTTATTCAACTCAGGTGCATTTTCAAAACGAATAGCTTATTCAACTCAGTATACAAATTAGATACACATTTCTCGTCTTATTTTAAGTGAAAATTTCTTATTCTATTTCAGGATTTTCTCAGACAAGACTAATTTACTTTAGTTAAATATTAAAAATAATAAAAATAATATTAATTAAAAAATAAAATTAAAAGTTATACATTAAAAATTAAAATTGATTATCGACATTTATTTATTCTAATTATTATCACATCACATTTCAACTAGTATAACAAATTATTTAAGACATAAATATATAATAAAATAGGTAATACTCTGACCTGTAAATTAATTTTTAAGTTAACATAATTATATAATAATGTAAAATTATTTTATACTATTATTGCATAATTAATATTTTAAAAATTGGATCAGGAAAACTTTCAGTTTAAAGTTCAATTGTTTCAAACGGTTAAACCTACGGTTAAACCGTTTATTAAATAAATTAATAATATGAAAATAAATTTCATAGATGTTTTACACATAATCATATATTCATAACATCTTAATAAAATAAGAATTTCAAATTTATAACGGAGTTATAAAATTTTAAAAATTATATGGTTGTAAAATACCACTGATTTTTTTTTTATGGTGGAAAAATATATGTTAAGTTTTGATATAGATGTTTTACACATAATCATATATTCATAGCATCTTAATAAAATAAGAATTTCAAAATCATAACAGAGTGATAAAATTTTAAAAAATTATATGGTTGTAAAAGTCATTGAATTTTTTTTTTTTGATTTTTTTTTGTAATTGAGAAATATATGTTAAATTTTGATATTGACATATTAAACTTTTTTAAAAAATAAAAAATGTCAATTTGATGTTTTTTTTTAACCGGACGACTTTATAAAATCGGCTCCGCTTTTTTGATTCGAATGATTTTAAACGTTTCAGCCCGATTTTTTCAATTTTAATCCGATTTTGATCTACTAGTAATTTTGAATGATTGATTCAACCGAAATCATTTTTGTTTTTTGATCAAATTGATTGAACCGGTCGATTTCAGTTCGGTTTTCTAAACATTGTGCATAACCATTAAACTATAAGGTTTTATTTGAAAGTTTGGAGAGTAGGGAAAAACTTCTGAAAATAAATTTTTATAAAAAAAAAAGGAAAAATATTTACATTTTTTGAAAATTTGATTTGTATTTATCATTATTAACTTTTAATTTTCAAAATACTATAATAACATAAAATATAATTTAAAAAATTATATAAGTTCTCTAAAACCATCTTTTAATACAAATTTAAGTTCTCCCGAATTAAATAATTTTATATTATCAATAAACCGATCAAAATCCTTTAATTCTTTTCATTTAATTTTTCTTTTTTTTTCAAAGTCATGTTTTCTATTCCCCTTCGAACACCCAAACAAATCTTAACTATACTCCTAGAATATATATTTATTGTAGAATTTGTTTTATTTTGTTCATGCAAATAAGTAGTTTTATTTTAGTGAGTAATAGTATGTGATAGGATTTTTCTTTTAGTAATTTCTAGGGGATTTAAGTCCATGGATTTTACAGTTTTTCAAATCAAAACATCTTTAAAATGAGTGTCCCATCGGAAAAAAAAAAACAATTTTATCCTCTAACAAGTTATATCTTGAAATCTTTATTACTTTTCTTAATGGATTATTATATGTATCATTTTTTAGCACCATTATCCAATCTATTCAACATACTGATCTAATTCGAATATTAATTCTGAAATCAAGTGGTTTCAACCCCTTAAATTCAACACTAATCACCATTAAACCAACTAACAATTAATATATGTCACTTTTAAAAAAACTCAAAATTGAACAGCATAACATAATAACTTCAATGTAAAACAATATTTTAATCATCTTCTAAATATGTATTAAAGATTTTGTAAAATAAAATTATTCATAAAATTATATGTTATTGTTTACACTTTTAGGCTGAAAATATTTTACAAAAGATATCTTTTGAAAATCACACCAATCTTTTAAATCATCCTTCTAAACACAGTTAATACACACAGGTTTTCATCTTCTGATCATATGCGTCTAACATTTTGAATCATCTTCTGATAACCAAATATTAGAGTTGAAGAATACAACAAAATACTTATAGGTTAAGTCTTGCAAAATGTCACAAAGAACTTCATATCTCAAAAAACTGAATTCTTTTATTGCAGCACTAATCATTGGAAAATTGGTGAATGGTTTTGATGCTGCATGAGAACTACTCGTCACAAGATGTGAAAATATACAAGATAAAGCTCTAATGAACAATCCACCCAAAATGTACAATGTCTGAAGACAATTAGACATGATCATATGCCTCGGGTGCAACCCCGAACTACTTGGGAAATACACCTACAAAGCCGAATGATTCTTGAATACCCGGCACTCACACTCTCAGCTGCAGTTCTTATTTCATTGACAAGCAACGATAGAAGAGCCTTTTGGTCCCGATTAGCTGTAGAATCGTATATTTGTGATGGAAGAACCTCTGCAGGATAGGCCCCGCTGCTCAAACCATTTGATAAATCAGTACCTTTGATTACAAGTTACAAATACCAAGAAAAATAGACTTCAAGCAGGGATAGCACTACATTTAAGAGGTTGGGGAAGAGAAGAGATGACTCAACAAAGAGTTGTTATGAAGAGGAAGAAAGAGTGGGATGATTTTTACTTTTGGATGATGAGCATAAAACACAAAAGTTGTCTCCTATTTCATTAGTAACAAAATTCAAGGTTTATGGCTTATGTATTGTCTTGTTCCATGATCATTTTCAAATCAAACATAGAATAAATAAATTATTTGTAAAAACATAATTTTTCAGCAAAGCAAAGACATATTTAGCAACAAAGAATTAACTATGCAACGGAAAAAAACTAAAGGTTAATGTTAAAAAATTTGCAGGATTACCATTTTAAGCATGTCATATCAAGAATCACTTGCACCTTCTTCCCACCAAGGAAGTCAATGAAAGATAGCTGCAAATCAAGTTGATGAACTGCAAAACCAGTATGAAATAGACAGTGTGAACTACCTGCTTGATCTAAAGTCAGAAAATGGCAATTAATTACAGAAGGACGTTCTGAAGATAAAAGGTTCATATTACAATTTTGAAAAATTAAAGGCTGGATCGGCCATTTTGATGAGAAAAGGCCAGTTTGATGGGGTAGTCGACGAACTAGTCAAGTACCCTGTCCGTTCAATCTCAAAAGACTGACCGATCACAAAACCAGTGAGAACAGGTCAACTTAGTAAAAAACAACCAGAAACGCGGTAATGGAGGTATCTTCATTATAAGCTGCTTGAACCAATACTATCCTTTTCTTTCTTTTAGTCCAATCAAATATATCATAATAGATTAAATATGTTTATACTCCTTACTCCTTATAAATCATGCCCCTTCAAATTCAGTTTCTAAATAAATTTTAATCACTTTTGGTTCTAATTTTGTTTTATATAGGAACTATTTTGAAGGACAAAAGGCGTCCATTCTTTGTAAAAAGATTTCATAAGGACTAAACGTGAAAAATCATGATTTTATAAAGACTAAAAACATACTTAACTCTATAATTATTTATCTAAGGCTTAATGCAAACTTACCAAGACTGCTGAATGAGGTTTACATATGCATTTGGTTCAAATATATTATTTAGCCTCTTATTATTGACTAGCTTTTGTTCTGCAAGGCATATAGTATGGTTTTAAGTTAACTTTATTTCTTATAATTGTATATGTGTTTACTATTTGATATATTGTAGTTCATTATCAACAGTTCAACAATGGTTGGAGTTGAACTAGTAAATAACACTCTTTCAATGGTTCAATTACTTCCCCCATTTGATGTTTTTAACATTAACACATAGTACAAAATTTAGGGTAGAGATGAAATTTGCTAACCTGACTGAGAATTGAACTTAGCCTCGACCAAATTTCCAATCTCTATCCGAGCTAACTGAACCTCCTCAACCACATCTAGCAAATTACTTAAAAGTGAACCCGTTATCTGCATAAAATAGCCCGTCAGCTACAGCACACTATGAGGTTGTAAAAGAAAACTTTGAGCCCAAGAAATAGAAAGCAAAAGGATAATAGAAAAGATTACTGGAGATAGTGTCATTGAAATTTAGGTGGGCAGGTCGATACAAATATTCTTTGGGATATAGGAAGATATAGAATCATGCTACATTTCTATACTATAGTATTAGATGCCCATGTTCATCAAACGTACATGAGTACACCCTACTAGAATATCTAAGAAATATATTGATAGAACAGAGGTATATATTAAAGAAAAGTATTTTATTAATTAATATGAAAGTAAAATAAATTCCAGAGCTATTGCTCCTCAGTCAGAGAAACTATTCTCTCACTGCCCAAACCCTAAGGTCAAAAACAGAAAATCAATTAATGCCTAACTACTGCCCCATACACTCCTCTTTATATGGAGAATAATCCCTAAACTAACTCCTATTTATATGGAGAATAATACCTAAACTAACTCCTATTTATTTGTGGAGTTTCCTATTCTTTCTCACATATACCCTCCATTGTTTAGGTCCAATAATATCTCTATTAACTAACACATTCCCATCATCATTTGTGGGATCCGATCCATTCCTATCATCACCCCCACCTACAACATTAGCCTTGTCCTCAAGGCGCAGATCAGGGAATTGACTCTTCAGCAACAGTTCCTCTTCCCAGGTAGCATCTCCAACATCCATCCCTTCCCATTGAATCAACCATTCTCTCTTATGTTGTCCACCATCAAATTTGTCCCTCCATGACACAACCTTAGCCGGAGTAATGTCCCCTTTTTCTGACTCTAAACTGATAGGTAGCTGAATTGTAGCAGTATAGTTGCCCACCGCTTTCTTCAATTGCGACACATGAAAGGTAGGATGTATTTTAGATGTTGGTGGTAACTTCAACTTATAAGCAACTTGCCCTATCTTCTTTATGATTTGATACGGACCGAAAAATCTAGGGGCCAGTTTTTGATGGATTCTTTGCACAACCGATTGTTGTCGATGAGGACGTAATTTGAGGAAAACCCAGTCACCCACCTCAAATTGCACTGCCTTGCGTTTCTTGTCAGCTTGGAATTTCATGTCCTCCTGGGCTTTGAGTAAATTAGTTTTTAATTGACGCAACGCCTCATCTCTGTCCCTTAACAGGGACTCCTGTGCTACAGCTTCCACTCTGGTTTCACCCTCCAAAAAATGCACCAACACTGGAGGTTTTCTACCATATACCACCTCGAAAGGGGTGAACCCGGTAGACACGTGAAATGTGGTATTGTACCACAGTTCTGCCCATGGAATCCAGTGTGCCCATGTCTTAGGTTGATCTACTAATTTGAACAACTCTTTCCAAAAAATACTCACAAACAAGGGGTCACGATCACTAAGAATAGACTCCGGAATGCCATGTAATCTAACCACTTCCTTCACAAAAACAGCAGCTATTGAGCGAGCAGTAAATGGATGTTTAAGAGGAATGAAATGGCTGTATTTGGAGAGACGGTCCACCACAACCAATATAGCTTCAAATCCATTACTTTTTGGCAAACAAGTGATGAAATCCATGGATATCTCACTCCACACCATAACCGGAATGGGAAGAGGTTGTAGTAATCCATTAGGAGTCGTTGCCGCATATTTTTGTCGTTGACAAGTATCACAAGCTTTCACAAAATCTTGCACCCTCCGCATCATCCCTTGCCAATATAAAGTTCCTGCCATTCTCCTATAAGTGCGTAGGTATCCGGAGTGACCCCCACTTGGAGAAGAATGAAAATCTTTGAGTAACTCCTCAATAAGTGGCGAGTTAGCCGGTATAACTAACCTATTTTTGTAGAATAAGATGCCACCTTTTAAAGCAAAACCAGGTTTAGCATTAGGATCTTTTTGAATAGCTTCCATAATATTTTTAAGCAAAGGATCATTTGATACTTCTTGTTGTAGTTGGCTGCTCTGCTGCCAAATAGGGTAGGATTTAATCGCTTGCATTTCAGCATTCTCGTGCTGTCTAGATAAAGCATCAGCCACTTTGTTTTCCACTCCCACCTTGTACACCACCTCAAAGTCAAAACCCAATAACTTAGCCATCCATTCTTGCTGATTTGCTGTGGTAATACGTTGTTGCAACAAGTGTTTTAGGCTCTTTTGATCAGAATAAACCACAAACCTCCTGCCTAACAAATAATGTCGCCAATGTTGAATAGCTAACACTAAAGCCATTAACTCCTTATCATAGGCAGATTTGGATAACCTAGATGAATCAAAAGCCTTGCTAAAATATGCAATAGGATGCTTCGATTGTAACAATACTGCACCAACTCCTTTTCCCGAGGCATCACATTCAATTTCAAAGGGGAACTTGAAATTAGGCAGGGCTAAAACTGGGGCAGTTGTAACAGCTACTTTCAATTTCTCAAAAGCTTCGGCAGCTGCCGGATTCCAGCTAAAACCATCCTTCTTTGTCAATTCTGTTAAGGGTTTAGCAATTTTTCCATAATTCGCTATAAACTTTCGGTAATACCCCGTCAACCCCAAAAAACCTCGCACTCCTTTGACATTCCTAGGAATAGGCCATTGTAACACACTGCTGACCTTGGCAGGATCAACAGCAACCCCTGCTTTGGAAATGACATGACCCAAATATTCTACTTGGTGCTGACCGAAAGTGCATTTCTTCCGATTTGCCACAAACTGATGCTGCTTCAGAATCTTAAGAACCACCTCCAAGTGCTGTAAATGTTCAGCCCAACTACTACTGTATACTAGGATATCATCAAAAAAAACCAGGACAAACTTCCTTAGAAAAGGCTTGAAAATTGCATTCATCACCGATTGAAAAGTTGCAGGAGCATTGGTGAGGCCAAACGGCATTACCAAAAACTCATAGTGACCCTCATGAGTCCGAAAAGCCGTTTTATGAATATCCTCTTCCTTCATCCGAATTTGATGATAACCGGATTTGAGATCAAGCTTAGAGAAATAACTACAGCCATGTAACTCATCTAACAATTCATCTACAACCGGAATAGGATACTTGTCCTGAATTGTGACCTTGTTGAGTGCACGGTAATCTACACACATACGCCAAGATTGATCCTTCTTCTTGACCAAAATGACGGGACTAGAGAACGCGCTGGTGCTGTTTCTAACCACCCCTTGTTGCAATAGGCTCTGAATCTGTTTTTCAATTTCATCCTTGTGTACATGAGGATATCTGTAAGGTCGCACACTTACCGGACCCGCACCCTGGAAAAGGTCAATTGAATGACTAGTGTTTCTTGACGGAGGAAGACCTTGGATTTCTTTAAACACAATAACAAAATGCTCCAACAATCCTTCCAACTCCCTAGTCTGTTGATCCGAGACACACGACACCGGTGAGCCTAACACCTCCATCAAGGTAGGCCATTCACAGCCTGCTATCATTCGAGAAGGAGTGATAATGCTTTGGAAAGTAGCCATCTTATCATCTACAGCCTGACCAAGTAGTTTCACCATCCTGCCTTTATGGTTGAACTCCATAGACATTTCTTTCCAATCCATGGTTACCTTCCCCAACGTTTCTAGCCACACAACTCCTAAAATCAAATCCACACCTCCTAACTCCAATACATAAGCATCAAAGCAAATCTGCACTGATCCCACTTTCATCTGAATTCCATTGCATCTACCCCTAGTTAGGACACGATGACCATCTCCTAACTTAACACCCAAAGGATTAGAAGGCACCATAGACAATCCCAGGGCTTCAACCACCTTAGGTGATATGAAATTATGTGTGGCTCCACTGTCAATAAGTACCAGAATTAATGCACCGTGTAAACATCCCTCCAATTTCATCGTCCGGACCTGATTTGGATTAGTGGATACACCAAACAGCCCGATGGTTTTACATTCTAATTCCTCTGGTGTGAGCTCTTCTTCCGTCGCAGCCTCCAATACCACAATCTCGCCTGCATCGTTAACAATTTCGTCATCCCCCAAGATAATCAATCGTAATTGTCTTGTTGCACATTGATGGAGAGGATCCCATCGTTCGTTGCAACGAAAACAGAGTCCTTTCGCACGACGCTCATTAACCTCTGCACTTGGTAGATGGCGAACACCACGAGATTGACGGCGTGAATTGTCACCTAAATTTGGGCGAGAAGATGCTGTAGAATTGATAGGACGTGTTTGAGATCCAGAATCCGAACCAGTCCGCGTTTTGCCCAAAGAATTATTAGGTTGGGTCTGAGTTACAGATCCGTTCCCTTCCCCTTCGCGAAAAGCCCAAGTAGGCTTTTGAGATTTTGACCAAGAAGCATGACCCGGTTTGTAACGTGCTCCAGAACCCTGTCCAGAAGCCACTGCAAATTCTCTTTCAACATCACGAGCCAATTGCATTGCTAGGTAACGGTTGCGAGGCTTGAAGGTACGCACACGAGAACGAATATCATGACGTAAACCACCAATGAAGTAACCTAGAAACTGTTGTTCTGGCAAACGACCACACTGTGAAGAATACAGTTCGAATTCAGCAATATATTCCTCTACTGATCCCGATTGTTTTAGGTCCTTTAATTCCTCAAACGGATTCTCCAAACGCCCACCTCCAAATCGAACCATCATCGCCTCACGGAGGTTCTCCCATGACAATTCCTCTGTTGAATCATGCCATAGGTTAAACCAATGGATAGTAGGGCCTTCCATACTCAATTTGGTCAACTGAATACGAACATCCTGCGAAATTCGTTGTACCTCAAAGTATGTCTCTGCCCGAGTGATCCATGCAACCGGATCGTCACCGGTAAATGCCGGCAACTCCACCTTCTTCGCAGATAAACGAAACTCATCCAGCGGTGAGGAAACTGTTGCACTGCTTGGCTGCGGCACTTCACGATGAGCCATTGCACGTTGAATCTCAGCACCAATGAACTCTCGTAACGCAGCAATGCTAGCCTCAACACCTTCCAACCTTTCTTCCACTGCAGAAACACGGTCAGCCATCTTAGGAGCTTTGGGCATGAACAATGGTAGGTCGGACCAATTGATAGAACAGAGGTATATATTAAAGAAAAGTATTTTATTAATTAATATGAAAGTAAAATAAATTCCAGAGCTATTGCTCCTCAGTCAGAGAAACTATTCTCTCACTGCCCAAACCCTAAGGTCAAAAACAGAAAATCAATTAATGCCTAACTACTGCCCCATACACTCCTCTTTATATGGAGAATAATCCCTAAACTAACTCCTATTTATATGGAGAATAATACCTAAACTAACTCCTATTTATTTGTGGAGTTTCCTATTCTTTCTCACATATACCCTCCATTGTTTAGGTCCAATAATATCTCTATTAACTAACACATTCCCATCATCATTTGTGGGATCCGATCCATTCCTATCATATATCATAATATCATTTAAAAATATCTTGATAATTTTTTAAGACTAATGTGATCTAGAGTAATTGATAACAAAACCCTCTGTTGGGAGCATGATGAGCCAACAACGGGCGGGGGCGAAAATGACACCCTGCCTCCATTAACCTGCTCTCTTTCTTGCAATACACGGCACAGATGTTGCGAATGGTATCCCATCACTGCAAAACACCATAGGAGAATGGTCTATTTGGCCGCAAACATAGCGAACAACTAATTCAACAAGTACAGTTGTTATTGAAACCTGGTCAAAAACTCCAAAACCATAACTAAATTCTAGTTTGGGCCAATGGAGACCGGACAGTAACACGGATTGACCCTATCAAATATATATATATATATATATATATATATATATATATATATATATATATATATATATATATATATATATATATATATATATATATATATATATATATATATATATATATATATATATAAGATTAATTGTTATGCATTATCGGTGTAAAAAATTTTACACTGCCAATGCATCACAATCATCCATTGATATTACTTTACAAGTGGTTAAAATTAAAATCAAACTTTTCTAACAAACCGACGGCTGTGATTAACTTGACAGTATAAAAAATCTTTACACAGTCAGTGTATATCAATTAAATTCTACACACACACACATATATATATATATATGTGTGTGTGTGTGTATGTGTATATGTACATGTATATATGTATATGTATATGTACACACAACACATATTGTAAGTAAAATTCAAATAGTAGTATACAGATTTATTTTATAATCATTTTTTTATGAATAAATTTAATATTTATTTTATAATTAGTAGTGATTATTAATTAAAAAAACTATCCAAGAGGGAATATGTGAGACGTCAACTCACAACTCAACAGAAAATGAGACTAGCCCATTGTATGCCTTAATGGAAAGGATAAAGAGGATAGATAGTTGAGAGAGAATAACAGGCATCACTCTCACAGCGCAGATTTAGGCACCCGACCCAAGAGTTCGTGTTTAACGCTACAACTTTGCAGGAACGGAAAAATAACCTGATTCAAACGTTTCTAGCTAGATCATGGGAGTGTCGGTTCTTACGCTCCAGGTCACAATTCTGACTATAATGCCTATATGCTCCAACTTGCAACTTTCAAATACATGTAATAATGTAGATAAGAACATTTTATTGATTAGAAATAGAAAGAATCATTGTAATTAGTACTTAAAACAATTAAGTTCATTCTAATTTGTATAATTACTATCTGGTCTATATATTTTCACAACACAAATTCACTCACATTTCTGAATCTTTTTCTTTTTATTAACAACCACAACTGAATGTCAAGCTTAAGCACCAAGAGTCCACAAACATTGTCATGTGGTTGCTCCAACGTCTTCCTCAAGTAGGGAAATAGGAAAGATAGTTGTAAATTATGTGAAGAGGACTAAAAATGCTAGAGCATTATAATCACTGACATCTGTCTCAGGGGAAAGATAATCACTGACATGAGTGTTATTGAGATATGATATTGTTTTTATTATTATTATATATTGTTTTATTGTTTTTTAATTCTTAGTATTATCTTTCCCCTAATTAGTGTAAACATCTTTTAGTGCCCAATAATTGTTTCCATGGTCCATGACTTAAATTCAGTCAAAAGTCACAAGGTGATGGTTAAGGTGAGGGGCGCAATATTTCTTGCCAAAGACGCTATGACTCTATCAGCATTGATATCGGCAGTGGTAACAGATCTGAGTAATCCTCCTTATATGCTTCCCTGAAACTAGATTTCTTAACTCTCATAAATCACACCATTTTGTACCATTAGTTAATATTTCTTAGTCCATATCATGTAGAGTTTGAAAATAGTCGAGAACCCCCTCACTGTAACTAATGATTTAATGAATATGGTAATCTTTAAAAATAAAGGAAATGTGAAATAAAAAATTAAACAAACTTGCTACAACAAAATAAGCACAAGAAACAGTTACTTACTTGTGTTTCTTGTGCCATACTGATTTGACCTGTGCATTTGCTAGTGGTAATTGGATTTAAAGCAAATAGAAATGCAGAGAAAGCATCCATATTTGGATAGGTCTGAAAAATGAATGTATCATATTAGAAAACTGTAAGGTATGAATATTGAAATATAATAGCAAAACAGAGAATTGCCAACCAAATTACCTTTCCAATATTCACATCATTCAAGCTATTTGATACTATAATGCTTGATAGACCAGCATTTACTGTGAACCTACATTCCATCAAAGTAAATAGGCACTTGCATATTCAGTAATGTTACAAAAGATACACTTGAGCTCCAATCCTTAAAGCATAAACAAATCAAAGTTAACCTTTGGATGATATATCCGCGATAGTTGAGAGTTATTAGGTGATAATCATCCTTACGCTCAAAATCTTCAATATCCCACAACTGAGTAACAAATAGTAGAAACAAAGTTGTCTGTCAGAAAATGAATCCTTATCTTGTACTAGTACATAGATCAAAACCATATTTAAAGTCGAACAACCTTCAATTTCTGGAAAACCAACTTATAAGACATTCTCTTTTCCAAATAATCAGGAACAGATTTGAGGATGTTAGTACAGCTTTGATCCCCTTCCATCTTGCAGTGACTATAAAAGAATTCACTTAAAGATTTTGCTTTCTGATTCAAACTTTCAAGCTCCTGCCTCACTTCCATCCCTTTATTGCAAGAAACCTAACATTAACCAATAAAATATTGCCAATTAAAATGCAATGGACGGCATAACATTAACTTGAAGGATCATTTTAAATTTTTAGTAAAATCAAGTTCTAAGGATCATTTTAAATTTTTAGTAAAATCAAGTTCTAAGGATCATTTTGAAAATTAATTCATGAAATATACCTTCATGTCAGTCCTTTTGAATCAGACAATTTAGCCTCTAAAATTGTCTGGGTGGAACTAATATGACTGTGAGTCTTAAAATCATGGATCATTTTGAAACTGAATTTCAAAATTGCTGATTCATTCAAACAATTATTCCCTCTGTCCCTAATCTTTCACCCTTTTAGGTTTTTGCATTTTTGTCCCGAAATTTTGGTTCTTTTAGGAAACCAAGATACAACTAATGATATTTTTCCTTTTGTACCCTTACAAACACCAAAAACATGCATTAAATGAATTTTACTTTTACTTAATGAATTAAAAGTAATGGTGTAAAGTTATCTACCATTATTATTTCTTAATGTGTGCCCAAAACTTAAAGGACCAAAGATTAGGGATGGAGGGGGTAATAATTAAAATTAGAACAACTAGTTGGTACATTCACTAAGGTATGCTATTTTTGTAACAAGTCTATTGTTACAAAAGTAAAAATAGGTGGAGATTACTAACCCCCTCATGTTGTGAAATCAGAGGAAGAAAAAGCAGTAACCTATCTCAGTGTGTTTCTTTCTTCGTTGTATTTCCAATAACAATACAAGGTTTTGAAGATCAGTTATAACATGGAAAGTGTATCAAGATAATTTTAAAGCTATTAGTATTACCACAAGGTCATTTTTAAAAATAACACAGAATTGTACCTGACATTTTCCTTGGGAATTAAAAATTCTTGCATTGATATGACTATCATCAGCTTGAATGTCAACCGGTCCACTCTTAGCGGAACATAGCATTGAATTTTTTATAATCTGAGCCTCTTGAAGCCCAGAACTCAGCTGTTGTGCCTTTTTCTGTGAATAACGAAAGTTTGTATCACCAATAGTAAGTGCTGCTAAATGCCAATACTAATGTGCAAGAGAGGATACCAGTAATCTGTCACGCTTGACATTCATTAATTGTAGCTTGGTCTTCTCATATGCAATATTAAAAAGCAACATTTTCACTTCCACAACTCTACAAAAGAAATACTCAACATTATCAACCATTAATGAAAAATCAACTCATAAGTTTGTGTATGAAACAACATAATACACAGTGACTTAGTCAAAGAGCATATACATACCTTTTGTGTCGGGTATCTTGAGGATCTGCAAATTTCTTTGGAATGAAAAAGAAGAATCGTGTCAATAAGAAACATGAAATTCTGAACAGAGCCAAGTTTGATTTTGAGAAATATATTTGTTTTCATTTTCAAATGTCAGTATAGGAAACAGACAATGTTGTCTCGAAGGAAGCAGTCTCTTAGAGGAAGTAATATGTACTAATCATTACAAATATAAGCTTCTTTGCGATATAATATAACTAGCGGAGTGCACTAAATTTGATTATCCAATAATCTACACACCTGAGATTGAATTTCAGAAGAAAGAATATCCCATTTCTTAACTTTCTGCAGATTAACCAAAATATCCTCCAGCCTGCCAATCTAAATATTGAGAGCAAAAACTGTATAAATAGCTATGATAAATAGTAAGCAACAACTTCCACAATTTTCTCTGCATGCTATTATTTTATACTTCTACAACCATATATTAGAACATACCGATCTCAAATTTAGCTTATCAAACGACGGAGAAAGCAACTGTTTTGTGCTGGTTGAGAATCTTTTTAGAATCTACAAGATAATTGAAAAGTAATGACTTAAAAGACCCAATAAAACAATTAAGTTCTAACTAACTATTAATAGAAAGCAGTAAACCATACATGGTCCCAATCATTCCACTCCTGATCTCCAAACTTTTCTCTTTCACTTCTCATATAACTTGTTTGCTCCAAAACAAATGGTAGGTCTCCATTCCCACGCTTATGAACCTCTGGACTTCTGTCTATCCTCCCTATCTTATCTATATTGTCTCCATCACTTAATACTGTGACACCCTTCCTCTTTTTCCCAGAAACCTCAATACCAGTTTTTGTAAGAGGACTCTGGGAAACTTGGAATGCCGGATGGTGGTTGTTAATAAAACCAACACCATGTCCATCAGAATTATACCTCTGAGACAGATCTTGGATATCCCTGGGAGGCTTTTGCAGGGAGGACAGCACAGTTGTTGCTTCTTGGATAGCATAGAACTGACATGCTCAACATCATAAAAGAAAAATTAGTCTTCCACTAGATGTGATGTTTTGACCTCTGTGGAAACACACCTTTACCCATACGTAATACGTTTTTGCAACAAGTAACTTTTAATTTTGTAAACAAACATTACCATGACAATATTTACTTGTCTAGATAAAACAGGGAAAATTTAAGTAGGGTTTGCAAACTTTAATGCTTAGGAAAACTTGACTTTGCCGAAATATAATTATACTTACGGAAGAAACCTTTCCTTTTTGTCTATCGTCTCCATTACTGAATATCTCGGCACCTTCCCTTTTTCCCCAAGAAGAAACCTCGATACCAGTTTCGGTAAGACTCTGAGCTGCTTTAATAGGGCTGCTTAGATCAAGAAATCTTTTAGGACTCTTGGCCGGTTTTCCCTTTAATGCCCCCTAAATCATCCAAGTATCAAATCAGGTTAAATCAATAAGAATTCAGAAGCATAGAACTAGCATGTTTAACATCACAAAATAAGAACTAGTCTTCTCCTGGAGGTAATGTTTTGACCTCTGTGAAGACAGAAGTCACGCCTCTTTACCCATACATAATACGATTTTGCAAAAGTTGAAATGTTAATTTTGTAAACAAACATAACCATGACAATTTTTACTTGTCTAGAAAAAATAGGGAAAACTGAAGTAGGGTTTACACTTTTAATGATTAGAAAAACTTGACTCAGCTGAAATATCACAACCATAAAAAGGGGGTCGTTGAACTTAAGGAGATAGATTAAATATCTAAATGAGAACGTAACAATTAATCATATATTTTTGTTGTAACTGACTCTGGAAGTCGTGCATAGAGAACAAATCAATAAAGGAGATTAATTAAATATCCATATTTGGAATCAAACTTGAACACTCCTTTTCTATCATTTTAGCAAATGATTCTAAATGCTCCTCAAACTAATACGATATGGAAAGGTTTCAGATGCATTTTCTTTTTAACTTGCATGAATACTAAACAAAAACTTCAGTCGCTTTCTTTAATTTTACTTTAATAAATTTGCTAACCTGTGCATCCTCAAAAGGTGAGCTAGGCTCATCACTGTTTCCAACATCAGACAAATCCAATTTTTTGGCCACAGTCCATCTGTCGTATTCAATGGTTTGTCCTAAACCACTACTAAGATATTCATTCTGCATTTCCATTTGCTTGAACTCGCCATGGCGATCACTTTGACATTCTACAGATGGAGACAAAGCATGGTCAAATGATTTTACAGGGGAAGAAAAAGGTTTGGCATGCGTAGCAGTTAGAATTTCATCTTTTCTTTTTTCAGCTGTGCCATTAGCCATGTCAAAATCTGCCACTCTTGTTATACGAGTCTTAACCAAGGGAGAAGCGCCAGTATCCACATGCATGAGATTTTTATCATTGTCAGAAACATTGGCTGAAACCAAACAATTTTTTTCCTCATCCTGTTTGGTGGCCACAGTTTCTGTATTTTGGCTCAACTTGCTAATACTTATCAAAGAATCAACAACATGATCGTCAGTAGTGATCAAATTTTGATGCATGTTATTCTCCAAAGTTAAACTATATGGCTGTTCTTCCAAAGGAGGAGTAAGGGTTCCAACCTGCTTGTTTTCAAAATCTCTTTCACTAAAAAAAGAAGTCCCTGGAGAGTAATTTGAAAACTTGTGTTTCAATTTGTCAATTCCTTCTTTGAGAGTAGATGTGTTGGGAGTAGTCTTAGGAGTTTTCAACTTTGAAATGCTTTTCCGAATGGACGACAAAGTCACACTATTTGCGACATGTACCTCGGGCACAGGCAAACCAGATTCCTCTAAGGGGGGAGTTATATTTCCAGTACATCTGAATGAATCAGGAGAACCCATAAATACTGGTTTGTTTGCAGAATGTGACAATGGTGTAAACTCGTGTACATGACTTCCAGTAACTTGATCAGACTTGTGATTAGTGTCAGTTCCTTGTCTCCTGTCTTTTGAAAACCTGTGTTTCAATTTGTCAATTCCTTCTTCGAGAGTAGATGTGTTGTGAGTAGTCTTAGGAGTTTTCAACTTTGAAATGCTTTTCCGTATGGACAACAAATTCACACTATTTGCGACATGTACCTCGGGCACAGGCAAACCAGATTCCTCTAAGGGGGGTGTTATATTTCCAGTACATCTAAACGAATCAGGAGAACCCACAGATACTAGTTTATTTGCAGAATGTGACAATGGTGTAAACTCGTGTACGGGATGACTTTCAGTAACTTGATCAGACGTATGATTAGTGTCAGTTCCTTGTCCCCTGTCTTTAGAACTACTCTCATTTACGGGGACTTCGCAAAAACCCTGTTTGTACCTAGCAGCCAAATCGAACTTATCACCTTCATCCATCTTTGGTGGGGTTCCTCTATTAGCCTTAGCAGAGTCCAATTGTTTACAAGCTAACGGAGTTGCATCAGTGACAAACTCCTTAGTGTTCTGAGAAAAACAAATATCAGTTATCAATTACTACTACCATGCATTTTCACAAGTCAACAGATGTAATAGCATGTAAAAGGATAGCCACAGCCACATTAGTATCATCATAAACCATGCACAACTACAACTTGACATATTACTAACTATGTGCAACTAACTAAAAAGTAAAGACCCTAACATGGGAAAAAAATAAATTTTGAATGAAACAATTCAACCTGGAGAACTACAACAGTCAACAAGAATAATAGAACCGAAGTTGATTCTAGTCCAGCAAAAGGCAAGATCTTTAATTCCAAAATCATCTACTTTGTTTGGATTGACGGAATGCAATGGAATGGAGTGGTATGGAATAAAATTTTAATTAAAATCGGATGAGGCGGAGTGGAATGGAATAAAATTTTAGTTCAAATCAGATGGAGCGGAGCAGAATGGCGTGGTATTTATTCCATTCCATTTCACCACTTACCACCACCATTTTCTTACCCTCGGATTTCGACATAATGAGAAAATGGCTTTGTTCCGTCTTAAAATATCCAAGCAATGGTGGAATGGAACTTCTAGTCCACTCTGGACCTTTCCTTTCCATTATGCTCCGCTCATTTAAAAATATCCAAACATAGCCTTTCAGTATTCCCCAACTATTCTAATTTCCAGTGTTTTTTCACTTAGAAAGACTTGACCATGAGACAAAGTTTAAGTAGAAACAAACTCCCTGCACTTAGAAATCATTGAACAAATGTAACAACTTTAGGCTATCATGAAAAACAAAAGAATGTTTAAAAGATTCTCAACCTTAGTTGAAGACTCAGAAGTAGAAGCAACTGCAGTATCATGGGTGATTTGATGAGCAGGAGAATTAGTTGAACATTCCAAATTGGGTAAAACCCCAGTATCATTTGCAATTGGTGAATGTGTGGCTTTTGAACCCAATGGGGAGACACCATCCAAATCCTTTTTTCCATAAGTCAAAATTGCAACCAACCCAGGGGAGAGTCTTCCATAATCATAAGATTCTGATTGTCCCACTATGCTCATGTAATCTGAGTCCCCACTGCCGCTCCTCAACACTGGAGACTGAGGTTCTTTCTTTTTACCGTCAGTGAGTTCCATGTAACTACCCAAAGTGTCGCTGTTCTGACCAGGTGTAGTCATGGTCCCGTCAAACCTAGTCGGCGTCTTGAGATCCCCAGAATCAGAGCGGGCGAGACTCCGGTAATGCATGGAAAAGGCTGTTGAATCCATGGTGATGTCGTCTGAGACACCTGAGTCTGATAACCGTCCCGGTTTGATGAAATCAGTAGACACAGGACCGCGAAATTCATCATCTGCAAAATGAATTTGTGAGAATTTTGAAACTAAGAATTAAACAGTTAGCTACATGAGATTAGGGCTCACCATCAGTATCGTCATCTTCGAGGTTAGTGCTGCTTCCGCCGGGAGAGGGGGAGCCGATTGGTTGCAGGAAAGAGTTTATGTGATCGGCAGCGTCCTCAGTTGGGTTTCGGTTGCGTTCGGCGTCTTCGTCGTCGCTGTCTCCACCAAGTTCGCTGAAGAGACCTTTATTTTCGGGAGGGACGTCGGACGAGGAGGAGGTGGAGTGGTCGTCATCGGGACGGAAGATGTGGACGGAGGTGATTTCATTGTCGGCGAAGCTGACGCGGCGTGCCCTTTTCCTGTGGAACGCATCTGTCTCTTCTTCAGTTTCGGAGTTGTTGGAAGGTTCAGTTGATGCCATAGCTATCTTTCTTCTCCTTCTCTTGTCTTCTCTTCTCAGTGTGTGTGGAAAATGCTTACTGAAAATTTTTGTGCGGGAAAATGATTTTGAGTGATCCTTGTTGGTTTCAAAAAGAATTCCCGTTGTGTTTGGTTTAGTAATTCCCCTTTCTCTCGATAATTTAACCTACCAACCCCATTTCATACTTGACATCCCATATTCAATATTTTAAAAATATCTTTATTACTATTTACTTTTAAAATTTATCATTCTTTTAAAAAATTTTACTTTTTTCTACTGAAGATTTTAAAATTTCTGATAATTTTTGAAATTTTCGATACACATTGTAACGCAAATTTTTTTAAAATTTTCATATTTATACTAAAAATTTATAAAATTCTGATACTTTATACTAGAAATTTGAATATATTTAATGAAGACCATAAACATTTTGGCACCAATACTAAACAAAATCAACTGGAAATTTCGCCTGCATTAGAAATTTTCAATGTCAGAATTGGAAGTTCAAAAATTATTGCTTTGTGCGGTTTGAAATCGACAGGGTTATCTACGAATTCGTGTAGCGATTGCACGCACTTCTTCACCACAGATAAAGTATGTTTTCTATATAACAAGTTAAAATTTAATATTTTCGTTGTGTTATATGATATTAATATTATTTTTTATGTAATGTAAACGACAAATATTTGAAAGCCAAGTTGAAGTATTAGTCTGGGCACAGCATATTGGCAAGCAACGTGGTATTATAGTTGTGGTTGTTCGTTCTAATACTGCAAATGGTCAGCGAGGTAGAGAGGATAAATTGATTATGGATTGTGAGGAATGAGGGATAGGGGAATTATAAAAAAAAAATACATTTGAAAGTAGTAAATCTTCATATGCCATTTATAGCATGAAAGTGAAATGTCCTTTTAGGCTGAGATCTTCATCAAGTGGTATTGGTTGGAAGATGATGGTTAGGTATGAGTTTCACAATCATAAACTATTTGAGGATTTAGATGGTCATGACATATTGGGTCGTATAAAAGATCATGAGAGACAGATTGTGAATGAAATGACGAAGTACAACATGGCTCCACGGTACATAGTTTCTACTTTAAGAGACAAAGATCCAAAAAACCTCATTAGTGCTACCCAATTGTATAAAGCTAAAGTTATGTACAATGCGATCAAGAGAGGTTCATTGGCAGAAATGCAAATATTTTTTACTCTTATTCATAAAGAAAAGTACATGTGTTGGACAAGAAATAGGGAAGACTCAAATGTTGTTGCTGATATCTTCTAGACACATTCTGATTCAGTGAAGTTTTTGAATATGTTTCACTTGGTGTTGATTTTTTATTGTACATACAAGATCAATAGGTAATGTGCATCTCGATCATACCTTGGTACCATTTTGACATACTTTGATTTATCAAATTTTTTTATTAATTGAATCGTGAACGTACAAGGATCGGTTACCACTGCTTGAGATTATTGGTGTAACGTTAACAAAGTTGATGTTTTTTGTAGGATTTGCCTATTTGGAACATGAAAGGAAAAGAACTTCACATGGGCACTTGGGAAGCTCAAAGATTTGTTTTCTTCCGAGAAATTGCTACCTAATGTTGTTGTGACGAATAGAGAATTTGCGTTGATGAATGCAATTCAAGTTGGGTTTCCAAATTCATCACATTTGTTATGTTTGTTCCACATTACCAAAAATGTTAGCATGGAGTGTAAGGAGTATGTTAAATTAGAAAGACATAAACAAGTCATGGATCTATGGAACAACATCATGTATGCTAATAGAGAAACTGAGTATCTCGCACACTTGAAGCACCTTAAGACTGTTTGTGTTGATATACCTTTATTTGTTAAGTATGTTAATGAAACATGATTGACACCTCATAAAGAAAGGTTTGTGGTTGCTTGGACTAACAGAGTCACTTATTTAGGGAACACAACAACGAACAGGTACACCAATTTATTTTCAAAGTTATTACTAAGCATAATTTATCATGTTATCTCACTTTAGTTTAATTATTGTGATTTATGGTGGAGTCTGCTCATTGGATACTGAAAAACATGTTGACTACAAGTCAGAGAGATTTATGCCGAAGTTGGGATGTTGTGAACACCATGTTGAAGTTGCAGTTAGGTTCAATCAGAGTGTCGTTTCAAAAAAGTATTGTCAATATTGAGCATCAGTATAACACTCTATTCTATGCCAACTTGCACGGTTTTATTTCAAGGTAGTGTATATAAAACATAGGGAAAACTCTACAAATGGTAATTTTTGTTGGTACAAACAATGATATTTGTGGTTGCTTCATTAGATCTACACATAGGTTACCTTGTGCGTGTCAACTTACTGGTTTCCAAATACAAGGCTTTCTTGTTCCTTTAGAACCAATTCATGTTTCTTGGAAGATATTACACATTCAAGAGCATGTTAACGGTCACGACGATAGTGGCACAAAGCTGAATTTAGAAGTAAAATGTGAAGAGTTAAAGGCACATTTCAATTATTTGGATATTGTAAGCCAAAGGGTATTGAAGAAAAAGGTTTAGGAACTGACACATCCATCCACAGCTTTTATGTGTCTATCAGCAGTGAAGTACAAGCCAAAGAGGGGAGTTAGGAAGAGCAGAAAGGGTGAAGAGAGTGATGTGCATCATGATCCCTCGTAGTGGGAGTATGGCGAGGGCTCGTATGGGAGTCATACTACAAAGATATCATGCATAAACCCAATAGGAAGTCAACCTTCTAGTATGTCAGGTCAAAGTTAATTGTCAAGTATGTTGGGTCAAAGTCAATCGTCAAGTATATCGGGTCAAAGTTAACCGTCAAGTATGTCGGGTCAAAGTCAATTGTCTTACGTATCTTCTAGGCATCTTTACTTGTCTCAGTTTCCTGGTTTCTTGCATCCATACATTGATGAGATTGTTGATGTGGGTGACGATGGAAATTATGGTTTTCGGGCTATCGCAACTTTACTTGGATGAGGCGAAGATTCATAATCGTTGATCCGGATGCAGTTGGATACTCAAGTTTATCAACACCTAAAATTATTTTCCGAATTGTTTTATGACACGGTTGCTGAAGTTAGGAATTCCTTAATAGTAGAACACTTGGGTGTGCAGGATAGAGATAAATGGATGTCAGTTTTTGTCATGGCTTACCCTATTGCAAGTAGGTACAATGTCGTTTTTATCTCCCTGTCACTGGGACTTAACATTACCTTTTTCCCTCTTACCATAGTTCCACTTATGTATACGAGCAGACATAAAATTATTGTTGTTGGTTTTGTCAATGGAAATCATTAGGTTCAAGTAAAATTAAAATATGATAGTCCATTGCCTCTCGTCACTGATCGTTGGAGACAGAACTGTACTGAAGAAGCAAAAGCATGAGAATCGGTATTTCTAGGACGAATTAGGCACTGGGAGGAAGAACTTAGTAAGTCATCTTAATTTTCTATGTAATCTTGTGGACATTGTATATTTATTATATGTGAAACCATTTATGTGGAAAAAATATTGAAATTTTTTTTTTAAGTTCTGGACATATACCAAAAATTTCAAATTTCTGAAATTTTCAATATACCTGAAATATTAAATTTCTGAAAGTTTTGTCCATTTTACGTAAATATTATACTTTTGGTATAACTTTACTAGAAATTAATCCCAAAATTTTTTAAATTTCCGATACGTATGTCAAATGCAAGTCCTGACACAGTAATTTCTGTAAAATTTTCAGTATAATGATGAAACTTCTAATATCAACTCAAAAATTTCATATTTTTCGATATTTTTTGAAGGAAAAACTGGAATTTCACTTCAAGTGAGGGTGTCAGGTATAAGTGGGGGTGGTAAGTTAATTTCCCCTTTGTCTCAAGTGTGTGTCTCAAATAAAAAGATTATTGGTTTAAATGAGTCTAAAGAATCTATGTAGGGAGTATTGATGACATATGTGGAATATGTTCTTAAGCTAAATGCATATGATAAATTTATCTTAGTTTTTTTTTCTTTTTGATTTTTGATTTTACTATTATAAATATTTATGTGTTTTCAAATACTAGTTTTTTATTTTAAAAAATCAAAGAAGAAGAGTAATCTGAACAATAAAATTTTATTTGAAGAGAATTTGACTATTTAATATAAAGTATTGATTATAGATGTAACTATTCCAAAAAAAAAAAGAGGATAGAATGAGACATATATGGATCCACATATCAAGTAGTTGTATTTGAAAGGTGAGAAACAAATGAGTTCATAATACAATATCTTGGAGGGGGTTTTGGACAATCACGAGAAAATAAAATTGATTTGTGAAATAAAATGGCACAAAAGATTAAAAAATGGTTAAATATATGTTGGAATGATAATTGTGATGGTGGAGCGAAATTGTTGATAGTGAAGTTAGAGTCAGAAAAGTATTTTAAATAATGGTTTGAGTGTAAAAATATTGAAACTTAATACAATTATAATAAAGTTAATAAAAAATCAAGAATGTAATGAGTGACGTAAGAATTCAAACGTTTTCCGGATTATACCAATTCTTAAGAACAAAAAAATGGAGAAAAATATATGCATAGATTTGTTTAGGGAAGAAAAAGAAAAAGAGAATATTCAGATCAAGTAAAGTGTGTTAACGATGAAGAAGACATAGCGTTAGTTCACTAAAATGATATAAATGATATGTGGAAGAATTGTTTCTATAATTTATTTAATGAAAGATATGATATCTCATTGAACTCTAATACTCTTAGCATTGTAGAAGATGGTTGAAAAAATTATTATTATCGTCAAATTCAAAAATACAAGGTAAGAGATATGTTGAAGATGATGACTAATAATAAGGAGGTTAGATCACACAACATACCTATTGAGGTGGGGAAATTTTTTGGAAATAGAGATATTGAGTGATTCACGACTTATTAATGAAATTATGAGGTAAAAATAAATGTTAGATGGATGGGTAAAAAAACACTTTAATTTTGATTTATAGGAACAAGGGGAATATACAAAAATTGTGCAAATTATATGGGGATTAATTTATGAGCATATCATGAAATTATGAGAAATATTAATTTGATATAGACTAATAAAAAAGACTCAAGTTACTAATAAACATGTGATAGAGCATCATTAGATAGATTGACAAAACTTGCATTTTGTTTT
The DNA here is from genome assembly GCA_963859935.3 of Lathyrus sativus. Classification (NCBI taxonomy): domain Eukaryota; kingdom Viridiplantae; phylum Streptophyta; class Magnoliopsida; order Fabales; family Fabaceae; genus Lathyrus; species Lathyrus sativus. The sequence continues at coordinate 479,491,632 of OZ012739.1, read as the reverse complement.
TATTGACTTGAGAAGGTATATGAGATAATGCATATAAAGGCTTTGTGTAAAGCCTTAGAGTAAAAATGAATTTTTTTTTTTAACAAAGAGAAAAAAAGGGTTATAATTGTCAGTAACCTACCCAAAATTGTACGAGGGGGCAATGACTAGTGTGGATACACAAAGTGGGCTAGCCTACGGTTTTCCCATAATAATAGGAACCCATGTTCAACTCAAAACCATTACATTTTACTTTAATTTTCATTTTGGGTCAGCCACATGCCCAAGAAAATAGGTCAAATTACCATCCCTCATACATAAGTTACCATGTGTGTAGTCAAAGGTATGATTTGAAACTCAATCCATTTTATCCAATTTTACTCACTCAATAATTCGGGCGTTTGAGTGTTAATCTTGTAGGTGCACTCATGCGCAACCGAACCAAAAATCTCCACGACTGTATCAAGAACCTGCCACACGAATTCAATGATAATTCTAGTTCCATAACAAAACAATGGAACCGTTTGTGGGAACAACTTTTGATTCCTTCAAATTTCCATAATCATATATCTTTTTATTCAATTAGATCTCCTCTAATTCAAACCTTGGTCATTTTAACAATTGCACTGAGATTAAGCAAATCTCGTTTCCAAAATTACTTTGAAATCCTCCAAATCAATATCACCTTTAATCTCTGTCGTGGATGATATCAATGGAGATCTATTCAAGGAGGAAGAATCTTCACTTCAGAGTTCTCTCAAATTAGCGTCGTTAATCGATAAGAGAAAGAGAGATAGACCAATCTTAGGGTTCCAAGACCACAAGAAGCTAGATGGAACTCCTAACGTAATACTTATATTGATCATTATTTCTACCATCATTCATCACTATATCTCAACGATCCTAATTTATGATGAAAGTTCTTGCAATCTATGAATCCATATGCTTGCAGATATAAATAAGATGATTTAAGATGGTGAAGCTTACGGATAGAAAGGTTGCAAGTGAACTAAGTAGTTGTTTAGTTTTGATGATGATAACACTCAATACCAAACGATATCCATTGAAGTCAAGTATCTGATGAAGATATCTCAATCAATCAAAGATGCACAAGATGGTTGATTAAGCTATCCTCCTGAGTCAAGATATGTTGTTGAAGATCAATACATCCTTTTAAAGTCAACAATATGGTTAAACGAATTTCAAGTGAAGACTTTTGTTTCAAGGGTTGTTAGTGGTTTATCCTTTCAAATGATGGCAATCAAGATAAAGATATTTAAAGCCTCATTAAGAAGATTCAAAGTTTTTGTATGATTCTAAACTCAAAAATAATATTGTTAAGACTTGAAGCCTTATATTTGTGAAAGAGATGAAATGTCAAATCTCGTCAGGTCGTGCCTGTTTGAGTGACCAGTGTCTTATAAAGACACGAGGGTACTTTAGGAGATACTATGGTTGAATGACACACACAAAAACATTTGAGAAGTCTCTCATTATTTTATTTAAACCACCACAAAATGTTTTAGGGCCTAGCCAGTTGATTGTGGGAGTGTTAAATTGTTCGGAAAACCTTTTTCTACTAAATAATCCATTAGACCATTAAATTATTTGATTATGTGTTGTTTGATTGAGTACAAAATTGATTGGAGCGGTTTTTTAATAATTGGTAACAGTTATACATTAAAACCTTCTATTTGTGGCTTATGCAATTAATTATTTGAGGCCAATAATTGAATATCCTAATTGATTATCACATTGATTTGGCTCATGGATTGTATCTAAATTTATACCATGCCTTGACCTATTAATAAAGAGTTTCTCTGTCACTTTCTAACATCCATAAAATGAGCTTAGATTTCACTTTCGTTTCTCTCATCGCTTTTTCTAAATCGCTCATTTCTCTCACGAATATTTAGACATAATGCTTCGAGAGTAGCCTTAAGTCTAAGTGAGGATCTTTGTTCTAGATAAGAGAAAAATCATAAATTTACCAAGAGTAAAATATGATAGTTCTTCTAGTTAATGCCTTCTAAATGTCAACATCGCGGACTTCAACACACACACGTATAAAAGAAGCCATGTCCGAGAATGAACACAACTTAGAAAAAGATCTCACTATTGACTGTTGAGGACATAACGAAAATCTTGAGGCCCACTCATCCCAGTGATTCTATATTTGTTAAATCTTATAAAACCCAACACACACAATAAAAATTGGAGCTATACTCCTAAGTCCAATCGATAAGGGAATGTAAGAATCCAATGCTAATTGGTTTTGATCTCCAAGGAGATTCCTAGAATATATAAGAGAAGACATTTTTAGTCACTAGAAAAATATGAGCCACCAAGACTATTGTGAATATAATCATTCAAGAAAATGTCATCTCATAGACGAACTACACTAAATGAATGTCAAATGTTATGTCAGTAAGGAAAGCAAGTGGTAAATGACACATGTGTGTCAACATCACTAATATGAACAAAGCATGTCCCAAGACGCATATCCTCTACCCAGATGAAAAAGCTTATAGAAAATTAGGTTAAAACAAACTCTTATCCTTTATAAATGCATATCCCAGATACAACCATATCTTAATGCACGAGAGGCCAAAATTACATTAAGATGTTGGCAACCAGAGGCCAAAAGCCCAAGGGCAATGTTCCATCAAAGCACCACCAAAAGAAATAAATCCCTAAGGTCTACCACTTTGGAATGGAAGAATCGAGGGTCAATAAAAATACCATAAAAGTCAAACCAAAATGACTCAAACCAGGTGCAAAATGGTCCTATAAAATTATTCAACTCATCATGGATATAAGGAAGAAATTTCAATCATTGGAAAGAAATATTGATCAAGAAATAAAATCAAGAACAATAAAGAACAATTTTAAATTAACTAAAAACACTTCAAAGCATTAATTCCTTTTTTAATTAAAAAATAAAAGAAAAATAAAAATAAAAAATACTAAAAATTATTCAACATCCTAAAGTATCTAATAATATTTTTCTAGGGATTTTATAACACTTGGATATATTTTTAGTGAATTAAAATTGCAACAGAAATTAATTGGAATAAAATCCAAAAAAGAAAAATAAAAGAAAAACGTGTGTGGCAAATAGCAAGTTTCCTAGTTTAGATCACTGGGCCAAAAAGGGAGGGGGGTGCAATTAGCAAAAACAGCCCAAACCAAAACCATCTGCTGCGCTTAACTAAAGTACGTGGCAGTCAACATTTACTCATAATCGAGTCCAATCTAATCCTAACCGTTCATCGCCTTTCGTCAATAATTCAAACGCGTATGTGGCAATCCACGTCAGCTTGGACGAAAAACCAACCAGACACCGGAACAACTGTTTCGGTCGTCTTCTCCGGCACACCACCGGAATTGCAGGTTCTAAAACTTCATCAAAACGTGTGCAATCTTATACCAAATTAAAGCTCGCGCTGTGTAGATCACGATTTTAACATCCAAATTCATTTTTCATTCAAGAAAAGAGAGATACGAAGCCTTAAAGAAACATGCTCAAACTAAAAATCACCAAGAACAACACCCTAATCTATCCAGAATTTGCCTACGTAGGTAGGACTTCAATATGCAACAAGAATGACATGAAATGAGTGTGTATTGAGAGAGAATTCTTGAAAATTAAATTACCTAACGAAGCCTCTCTGTTGGGGCTTCAATTATGCTTAAGCTTGCGCAAAACTATCCAGAAACGTTCAATGAAGATCAATGAAGATGTTGTTGATGCTGAATTGCTCTGAATTTGCTTGACTCTGAGATTCACGATTTCACTTTCTCCTTGAATTTTGCAACCGCTCCCAAGCTTCTCTTGCACGAAAATGGATGAATGAATGTTCATTCTTCATCGGAAGGAGGCCCAATTTGGCCTGCTATGGTGAATTGAAGAAAATCCAAAGTTGGAAATGGAAGCTTCAAGTACACTCGCAAAATGGCTCCAAATGCCTTGTTTTTTATTCAAATTGCTTGCTGGCGATGACTAGTGATCAGATGGATGAGAATTGCTCCTTGAATTGATCCAATGGTTGGATTTGAATATGTGACTTACACTTGAAGTAACTTGAAATTCCATGAATTCTATCTTGCACAACTCAAAAATTCTTGGTGCATTGTTTTTAGTTTGATGAAGTGAATCAAAATATGCACAAATATGGTATAAAAAGGAATTAAAATCATTTCAATTCAATTCATGACTTTAAGTTCAACTTTCCATGAAATTCCTTCACCAATCTCTTCATCCAACCATAATCCATGACAAATGAGTGTTAAATGATGGAATTGAGTTCATTTGAAGCAAGTTTCATGTTGGAGAAAGTTCCATTTGAAGTGTGCAAAGGGATGAAAATGACCTATAGTGGAAATGACCTATAATCTCACTTTCCCAAAATACCCCTGCCTTGAAAGCCTCATAACTTGAGTTCTACAAATCATATGAAGGACTTCTAGGACTTTTTTTAGAAATCTAAGATCATAAGGAACAACTTTCATGTTTATAAAAAGTTGAGGTGAAACATGATTCTAGGTCAAAAAGGCCTTGGAAATTTGTTGACTGAAAACACATTCATCTGAGGACCTATAACTTGTTAGCATCATAACTTGAGTTCTAGAAATCAGATGGATGAGTTCTAGTACTCAAAATATAGCTAAGAACATGTTATACAAGTCTCGTGTTTGCATCAAAGTGAGATGAAACTTGTAGCTTGAGATATGTGGTCTTGAAGTTAGGCACTAAATAGGGGATTTTACACTAACAAGCTTAGAAACCCTAATTTAGCAACTTCTCACACTCCTGATTCTTCTTGTTTAGATCTTGAAATGACATATTATATACTTTAACACAACTTTCCATGATCACAATTACTTAGAACCAAGTCTTAATCTCCTTCAAATCCACAGTGGATCTTGCACTAGGCAGATGAAACCCTAGGTGTACAATCTTCTGAATGCAACCTCTTGCACATGATATAACAACTTGGATAAGCCTCACAATGGCTCTCAAAACATTCAATGAGCTTCCAAAAAATTCTCTATCCACAACCATGGACTCATGATCCTTTGATGATCTTTACTTGGCCTCCAAAATAGGAGACAAACCACAACTGTCCATCCACTCTCTCAAAGAGCTCTGACCTTTTCCTGATGATAATAAGCACTTGACCACTTGAGTAAAACCTCTTGCTTAGGCTTGGGATCTTTTGGTAACCTTCTCTTGTTATGCATACCTCTCCTGATCCCCTGCAAATGAACAATGTTCTGCAAAATGCAAATGCTAGAAGATGAAATGAAACATAAACCAAGTAAAGAAAAGGTTGGGCAAATTTTGGGGTACAACAGGTTGGACTCAACTTCTGAAAAGAAAATCGGCCATCTATGATAGGAAGGAAAAAATACAAAAAAAAGTTACCTAGTTGAATTAAGTAAAATGAAAAACTTGAAGAAATGTATAATTACGAGAGATCTTTGACCACTTCTATTTGTGTTTCCAGACATAACAATTTCAAAAGACAATTTGTTAGGACCACAGATTAAAAACATGTCAAATTATGGAAATTCTGGTAGTTGAACTTCCTTGTCTTCATTGGATATAAACAAAAATAAACCATCACCGTAATATTGTAAATCTACCGTATGATATTTGTAAGGCAAAGCCAAGTAATGCATGAATATCGCCCAACCGGTTGTAATGAGTGGACCAGCCATATTTCCATTCCATTGAACAACAAATTCGTAGATACCATCATAGATTTTCCAATTGGTATTGAGATGGTAACCAACCTGATGTACAAAATAAGGGTCTATTTCCAAGTATGGTTGCATGTAGTTATATCATAAAAGATTAATAATGTTATATACAAATATGAAGAAAAAATGTAACGCCCGTTTTATTTCGATTAAATTTAGTTATGACTTTACCGTGTTTCGTCGTGTTGTATTCGTATTTGAAAATGTGTTTGTTTCGAATAAAGGAATTGAATCGGTCGAATTTCAGGCAAAAGTGCAGAGTCCCGTAGCAGTTTTAGGGAAAACTTCGAAAATTCATATCTCTCGATCCGTAAGTCGGTTTTAGTCCCCGTTCGAAGCGTTGGAAAGCTTAAGAAATGTTCTGTCTAAGAAAAATAAAATTTTGCTGATGTGACGGTCGTCACGGTCGTGACGCTCGTCAGGAACTTGTTACGATCGTCATAGTAATAAAATCCAGAGAATTGGAACGTGGGGAGTTTTGGTACGGTTATTCCACATTTCACTTACTCTCATTTTTGTCGGTTTTTGAAAAAAAAACATAACAAAAAAGAAAGTATCATAGTTGAAAGAAGGGGAGAACAGAAGAATTGTCGATCGGTGAAAATTGGAAGAGAATTGCAGGAGAGTTACCGTAAACCAGAACCGAAACCGGAAGCGTGGAATTGGCCTCTATTCTAAGGTAAGGGTGGGGTTCAATTCTATAACCGTAGGTATGATCGATTTCATGTAGGGAATCGATTCATAGGTATAATTTCCGTTAATCGATAAATGTTAGGGACGAGGTTTTTCTATGTAGGAATGAATGTGTTATATCGTTAGCAGTACGATGCTCTAAGGTTTCCCTAATGGGGCAAATATGTAGGAATGAATGTGTTATATCGTCAGTAGTACGATGCTCTAAGGTTTCCCTAATGGGGAAAAAAGGGTAGTTGTCCTAATTGTTTCGTAACTAAACCTTGATAGAAATTTGTAATTAATTATGTGAATAGGAGAAGATATGTTGTCATTACGATCGTATGTTGAATTCTTAATTGTTGATTTAAGGCTGTTATTGCTCTCATACGTGAACAGGTGGAAAATGATAATGCCTTGAGTTGTATGAGAATGATGCTCTGTTATGGAAAATTTGGTTGTAAGCATAAAGCTTTATTGTATGGCTATTACGGTTGTGTTGTAGTCCATAATAGGTGCATTTCATGGCATATCATCTTGGTTGGCCTGTATTGGCGTTACTTGGAGTGTTGGCTCCTGAATGGGTTTTGGAGTGTTGGCTCCTATCCCGAGTTTTGGAGTGTTGGCTCCTGAATGGGTTTTGGGGTGTTAGCTCCTATCCCGAGTTTTTGGGTGTTGGCTCCTAAATGGTACCACATGCATATGCACAGTTGAGTTGCATTGCTAAGTCGCATAAAGCTGCATAATTATGTTGGTCGTCGGTTGTTGTGGCATACGTGAGATATGAATTTGCTTGCAAACGTTTGTCGTTGATGTTTATAAGTTTGCGAAGATTATATTGTTGTGATATGATTTCTAATATGACATCTATCATGCCTTATGTTATGTTGTTGATATCTCACCCCTTTACGTTGTATGTTACCGCCATTGGTGGTAATTTGCAGGTAGCCCGGAATGAAGTTCCATTTTGTCGTTTAAGGTGTCGTTGGTCGCTCTGATACGTAGCATTCTTGGGTGGGATGAATGTTTGTCGTTATTATTTTAGTTGATGTTTTGCTGCTGCACTTGTTATAGCATTTTCATTAAATTGTTTTAATTGAACGTGTTGTAAGCTTTACTACAATTCCGTCGAAATAAGAATTGGTTGCATTATGAGTTAAATGTTAAGCAATGTTGTTGTCTGTTCATCCAATTTCGTGCTACGTGTGTTATTTGAAATGTTGCTGCATAAATGCATGTTGTGTGTTCAGTTGAATGTAACATCTCTGATATGAAGAATTCTGGGCGTGTGACGACCGTCACACCTTCATTATGATCGTCATGCGTGCAATTTTTACGCTGTTGCACTCTGTTTGTTATATGAGTTGTTGTTTTTCCTATTATCCGCAAGTGTTAGAGTTGGGGTGTTACATTAGTGGCATCAGAGCAGGTCGGTCCGTCCGGCCAAGTTGTCTAGTGTCGTCGAGTCAGTCGTCGTGCCTAGCACGAGAGTCCCGTTATTTGCGAAATCTGACGATTGGCTGTTGCAGTTTAAGTGAAATGGCTGGAAGGAATGATGCTGCAAATTGCTGCCGCGCTGCAAGCTCTAGCTAATGCTATAGAACATCAACTGAATCCTGCTGGAGATGCTGGGTCTCGCAGTTTGGCAACGTTTCAACGAGAGAATCCGCTTACCTTCAAGGGTAAGCATGATCCCGATGGTGCGTTGGAGTGGTTGAAGGAGATGAAGCGAATATTTCGTGTGATGAATTGTACTCCAGTGCAGAAGGTTCGTTATGGGACTCATATGCTAGCAGTCGAAGCTGATGACTGGTGGCTAGAGACCCGTCCGGTGTTGGAAGCTATAGGTGAGGAGATTACTTGGACTGTATTCTGTAGGGAATTTCTGAAGAAGTATTACCCGGAAGACGTCCGTGGTAAGAAAGAGATTTAATTTCTTGAACTGAAGCAAGGAGACAAATCTGTTACTGAATATGCGGCAAAGTTCAAGGAGTTGGCTAAGTTTTATCCGCACTACAACGCTGAAACCGCTTTCTCTAAATGCATCAAGTTTGAGAATGAATTGAAGTCTGAAATCAAGAAAGCAATCGGGTATCAGAAGATCCGTGTTTTTGATTCATTGGTTGAAAGCTGTAGGATTTATGAAGAAGATAACAATGCTCATTACACGCTGTTGAGCGAGAGGAGAAGTAAGTCGCATCAGACTCGCGGTAGACCTTATGATCCTCCGGCTGGCAAAGGGAAACAGAAAGCGACTGATGGTAAGAAAACTAGTAGGGGAGACGCTCCTGCTGGCATTGTTTGCTATAAGTGTGGGAAACCTGGTCACAAGAGTAATGTGTGTAACTTTGGATCAGTGAAATGTTACCGTTGCAGAGATTTGGGACACGCTATTGCTGAATACAAACACAAAGGAATGGTTTGTTTCAACTGTGGTGAAGAGGGACACATGCGTGACAAGTGTCAGAAGCCTAAGAAAGAGAAGACTGGTGGAAAAGTGTTCACTCTAACTGGAACTCAGACGTCCAGCGAGGACAGGCTGATTGAAGGTACTTGTTTCATTAATAGTACTCCTTTACTTGCTATTATTGACACTGGTGCTTCTCATTGTTTTATTGCTGCTGATTGTGTTGAACGTTTGGGTCTCGTGTTATCTCACATGAATGGGGAGATGGTAGTTGAGACTCCAGCTAAGGGATCAATGACTACATCTCTGGTATGTTTGAATGTCCTCTGTCAATGTTTGATAGGGATTTCCTGATTGACTTAGTCTGTTTGACTAAGTGGGGTAGACGTAATTTTAGGCATGAACTGGTTGGAGTATAACTGCGTTCATATTAATTACTTTGATAAGTCAGTGAGGTTTTCTACTCCTGAGGAGGAGGGAGCCCGTTCGGTAACTATGAAACAGATGAAGCAGATATTGCTAGAAGGTGCTCAGGTGTTTGCGTTGGTGGCATCATTATCCATGGAGAATCAAGCGATAATTGATGAGCTGGAAGTTGTTTGTGATTTTCCGGAAGTGTTTCCAGATGAAATTCCTGAAGTTCCTCCGGAACGGGAAATTGAATTTTCTATTGATCTTATACCTGGTACCAGACCTGTGTCTATGGCGCCGTACAGGATGTCTGCATCTGAATTGGCAGAGTTGAAGAAACAGTTGAAAGACTTACTTGAGAAGAAGTTCGTTAGACCAAGTGTATCGCCGTGGGGAGCTCCGGTATTACTAGTAAAGAAGAAGGATGGCAGTATGAGGTTGTGTATTAATTACTGACAACTGAATAAAGTAACAATTAAGAATAAATATTCGCTTCCCAGAATCGATGACTTGATGGATCAGTTGGTTGGGGCGCGGGCGTTTAGTAAAATTGATTTGAGGTCAGGGTATCACCAGATTAAGGTAAAAGATGATGATGTTCAGAAGACGGTGTTCAGAACTAGATATGGACACTATGAGTTTACGGTAATGCCTTTTGGTGTTACTAATGCGCCGGGAGTTTTTATGGAGTACATGAACCGTATCTTTCACGAGTATTTGGATCGGTTTGTAGTAGTATTCATTGATGATATCTTAATTTATTCTAAATCGAAGGGGGAGCATGTTGAGCACTTGAGGTTAGTACTGCAAGTGTTGAAAGAAAGGAAGTTGTTTGCGAAACTGTTGAAGTGCGACTTCTGGTTGGAAGAAGTTAGCTTTCTGGGTCATGTTATATCCGGTAGTGGAATTGCGGTAGATCCATCTAAGGTTGATGTTGTGTTGCAATGGGAAACTCCAAAGTCGGCAACGGAAATTAGAAGCTTTTTGGGACTTGTCGGTTATTACAGAAGGTTTATTGAAGGATTTTCTAAGTTGGCCCTTCCGTTAACTAAGTTGACTTGTAAAGGGGAAACCTTTGTGTGGTATGCTCAATGCGAAGCAGGTTTTATAGAGTTAAAGAAGAGGTTGACGTCTGCTCCGGTGTTGACCTTGCCTAATGCAGAAGAACCGTTTGTGGTATACTGCGATGCTTCTAAGTTTGGTTTATGAGGTGTGCTCATGCAGAATAATAAATTAGTTGCTTATGCTTCAAGACAGTTGAGAATCTACGAGAAGAATTATCCTACGCACGATTTAGAACTTGCTGTTGTTGTGTTAGTGCTGAAGATTTGGAGGCATTATCTTTATGGTTCAAGATTCGAGGTGTTCAGTGACCATAAGAGTTTGAAGTACTTGTTTGATTAAAAGGAACTGAACATGAGACAACGAAGGTGGTTGGAACTATTAAAAGATTATGATTTTGGTTTACATTACCATCCGGGAAAAGCTAATGTTGTAGCTGATGCCTTAAGCCGCAAGACTTTGCATATGTCAGCAATGATGACTAAAGAGTTGGAATTGATTGAGCAATTCAGTGATCTGAGTTTAGTTTGCGAAGTAACACCGAAGAGTGTAAAGTTGGGCATGTTAAAGGTTAATAATGATTTTATGGACAACATCAGAGAGGCTCAGAAATTAGACGTGAAGTTAGTAGATTTAATGCCTGGAGTAGACCATTCGGAAAATAATGATTATCAGTTGGATGCGCAGGGCGTGTTGAGATTTCGTGGTCATATTTGTATTCCTGATAGTGCAGATATGAAGAAGGTGATTCTGGAAGAGAGTCACAAAAGTAAGTTGAGTATTCATCCAAGAGCGACGAAAATGTATAGTGATTTGAGGAATTTGTTTTTGTGGCCTGGTATGAAGCGTGATGTAGCACGATTTGTGTATGCATGTTTGACTTGTCAGAAGTCAAAGGTCGAGCATCAGAAACCTGCTGGGTTGATGCAACCGTTAGAGATTTCAGAGTGGAAATGGGACAGCATTTCAATGGATTTTGTAATGGGTTTGTCGAATACCTTGAGAGGATGTGATTATATTTGGGTGATTGTTGATAGGCTTACAAAGTCAGCTCACTTTATTCCTATTAACATCACTTTTCCAGTATCGAAGTTGGCAGAGATTTATGTCAGAGTGGTTGTTAAGTTGCATGGTGTTCCGTTGTGTATTGTGTCAGATAGAGATCCAAGGTTTACTTCCGAGTTTTGGAAGAGTCTGCAAGAGGCATTGGGTTCTAAGTTGAGGTTGAGTTCAGCATACCACCCTCAAACAGATGGCCAGACTGAACAAACTATTCAGTCTTTAGAAGATTTGTTGAGAGCCTGTGTTCTGGAGGAAGGTGGTTCGTGGGATGCTTACCTTCCGTTGATAGAGTTCACTTATAATAACAGTTATCACTCTAGTATCGGAATGGCACCATTCGAAGCTTTGTATGGTCGGCGGTGTAGGACTCCGTTGTGTTGGTATGAATCGGGAGAGAGTGTAGTACTCGGACCGGAGATGGTTCGGGAGACTACTGAGAAGGTGAAGTTAATTTGAGAAAAGATGAAACCTTCACAAAGTAGACAGAAAAGCTATCATGATAAGCGCAGGAAGGATTTAGAATTTGAAGCTGGAGATCATGTGTTTTTGAGAGTCACGCCTGTGACTGGAGTTGACAGAGCTTTGAAATCTAAGAAGCTTACTCCTTGTTTCATTGGTCCGTACCAGATATCGGACAGCGTGGGGAAGGTCGCATATCGAGTGGCGTTGCCGCCTAATTTGTCGAATCTGCACGATATATTTCACGTATCGCAGCTCCACAAGTATATTCCAGATCCATCACATGTCATTCCTATGAACGATGTGCAAGTGCGTGATAACCTTACTGTAGAGATAAGGCCTGTGAGAATTGATGATCGTGAGGTGAAGACATTGAGAGGAAAAGAGATTCCCTTGGTGAAAATGGTTTGGTTGGGAGCTGCTGGCGAAAGCTTGACGTGGGAACTGGAGAGCAAGATGCGGGAGTCCTATCCCGAGCTGTTCGATTGAGGTAATTTCGAGGACGAAATTCTTTTAGTAGGGGAGAGTTGTAACACCCGTTTTATTTCGATTAAATTTAGTTATGACTTTACCATGTTTTGTTGCATTGTATTCCTATTTGAAAATGTGTTTGTTTCGAATAAAGGAATTGAATCGGTCGAATTTCGGGCAAAAGTGCAGAATCCCGTAGCAGTTTTAGGGAAAACTTCGAAAAGTCATATCTCTCGATCCGTAAGTCGGTTTTAGTCCCCGTTCGAAGTGTTGGAAAGCTTAAGAAATGTTCTGTCTAAGAAAAATGAAATTTTGCTGATGTGACGGTCGTCACGGTCGTGACGCTCGTCAGGAACTTGCTATGATCGTCATAGTAATAAAATCCAGAGAATTGGAACATGGGGAATTTTGGTACGGTTATTCCACATTTTACTTACTCTCATTTTTGTCGGTTTTTGAAAAAAAACATAACAAAAAAGAAAGTATCGTAGTTGAAAGAAGGGGAGAACGGAAGAATTGTCGATCGGTGAAAATTGGAAGAGAATTGCAGGAGAGTTACCGTAAACCAGAACCGGAACCGGAAGCGTGGAATTGACCTCTATTCTAAGGTAAGGGTGGGGTTCAATTCTATAACCGTGGGTATGATCGATTTCATGTAGGGAATCGATTCATAGGTATAATTTCCTTTAATCGATAAATGTTAGGGACGAGGTTTTTCTATGTAGGAATGAATGTGTTATATCGTTAGCAGTACGATGCTCTAAGGTTTCCCTAATTGGGCAAATATGTAGGAATGAATGTGTTATATCGTTAGTAGTACGATGCTCTAAGGTTTCCCTAATGGGACAAAAAGGGTAGTTGTCCTAATTGTTTCGTAACTAAACCTTAATAGAGATTTGTAATTAATTATGTGAATATGAGCAGATATGTTGTCATTACGATCGTATGTTGAATTCTTAATTGTTGATTTAAGGCTGTTATTGCTCTCATACGTGAACAGGTGGAAAATGATAATGTCTTGAGTTGTATGAGAATGATGCTCTGTTATGGACAGTTTGGTTGTAAGCATAAAGCTTTATTGTATGGCCGTTACAGTTGTGTTGTAGTCCATAATAGGTGCATTTCATGGCATATCATCTTGGTTGGCCTGAATTGGCGTTACTTGGAGTGTTGGCTCCTGAATGGGTTTTGGAGTGTTGGCTCCTATCCCGAGTTTTAGAGTGTTAGCTCCTGAATGGGTTTTGGGGTGTTGGCTCCTATCCGAGTTTTAGGGTGTTGGCTCCTAAATGGTACCACATGCATATGCACAGTTGAGTTGCATTGCTGAGTCTCATAAAGCTGCATAATTATGTTGGTCGTCGGTTGTTGTGGCATACGGGAGATATGAATTTGCTTGCAAACGATTGTCGTTGATGTTTATAAGTTTGCGAAGATTATATTGCTGTGATATGATTTCTAATATGACATCTATCATGCCTTATGTTATGTTGTTGATATCTCACCCCTTTACGTTGTATGTTACCGCCATTGGTGGTAATTTGCAGGTAGCCCGGAATGAAGTTCCATTTTGTCGTTTAAGGTGTCGTTGGTCGCTCTGATACGTAGCATTCTTGGGTGGGATGAATGTTTGCCGTTATTATTTTAGTTGATGTTTTGCTGCTGCACTTGTTATAGCATTTTCATTAAATTGTTTTAATTGAACATGTTGTAAGCTTTACAACAATTCCGTCGAAATAAGAATTGGTTGCATTATGAGTTAAATGTTAAGAAATGTTGTTGTCTGTTCATCCAATTTTGTGCTACGTATGTGTAATACCCCAAATTTTACCCTTACATTTAGTCAGTCATTTCGCATAGCATTTCATTTTGCATCCATTAATCACTAACCAATCATTGAGTGCAATTTGTTTTGCAGGAATTACCCCCAAGGGCGTTTTGGTCATTTTAAGCAGAATTCGTAATTTTGGGACAAATGAGACATTTTCTTCGAGGCATTTGTTTACATGGATTGATTATGTAAAGGACATTTGACAAGTAGTTTAGGCACTCTTAACAAGTTAAGATTGATTGGAAAATGAGAGGAATACTGTTAAGGTTGTTTGAGAAGTCACGTAATCAAGAGGATTTCAGTTGAATTTGTTTATGTTGCAGGATGTCATTTATTTGATCAAAGGCCAAGAGGAAGGGAGTTTAAATATTTTGGAATTTTTATCCACAAGTATTCATAAGTTATGACTTAAAGTTGAGTTTAGATAATTTGTGGATTATTATTCATGAATATTTAGATTTACAAATGAGAAAATAACAATGAACAATTTATTGGATTTTATTGCACGAGTATCTAAAGTTACAAGTTGAAAGGGAAAATGCTTTTGAATCTTTATTCATGGGGTTCGTTAGTATTACAAGAGATTTATGTTTACAAAGGGCACCCTATTCTAAGTCCTAAGCTGCTAAGCATTCTTCATTTGGTCTTCTCTTTGAGTTCCTCACGAAGCTCCCGATCACCTGAAAAAAATAGAAAACAAAACAGAACAGAAAAAGTGTTAGAGGTTGTTTGACACTCTCAGAACATTGTCATCATCGAGTGTCGAGAGGGCACGACCGAAGTCGCATCCTACTCTCGTTACCAATCTGAGCCATCGGCGTCAGATCAGGTAATATTTGTTCTTATCTAAGGGACAGCCGAGAGAGAGAGAGAGAGAGATAAAGGAAGCTTTTTCGAGCCGAAATGATTTGCGCAGATGTGGATTCCGAAGGGACACCATCAAGTAAATATGACAGCACTATCAAGTAAATGTGTAGCTTTTGATGCTCATAGCCGAGGTAATTGGAAACACAAAACTGAACAAGTGAATGCACACCAGTAGAACAACAAGAAATCAAAGCCAACATGTGGGCTCAGTCGAAGAACAACATCATAGCCCTGTCATCATACAACACAATCAGTTTGCGAATCCAAAGCATCACAGCCCCAAGCACCAAGGCTGAATCAGAGCTGAACTGCATCAGGCGACTGGTGTATCAGTAAAAAAAAAAACTATCAGCTCAGCACAAACTATCAACTCAGCTCACAAACCATCATGGAAGCACATCAGAAGCATCAATATCTGCAAGTCCCACAAGAGGTTAAAGCGTCTGAATTCGAATAAAGTGGTACAGCCATACCAAGAAAGGATCCGAAATATCAGTCCAATCAGAAAAGTTCAGGAACAATTCAACTGCATCAAAAATTGGATACAGAACAAGACAAGTGAAGTTGTTTCAAAAGAACTCAGATAAGATGCTAACAGAAGTTTAAATCCAACAACCAGTCACAGCATATCAGTTACCAAACCAGATGCTATCCTGCTCGCAACACAAATAGCAGCACAGGAATCATAGTGTCATTTTCCGATGGCTCAGACAGAGCGTCATCATCGCCGCATACCTTTCCCAGCGGTGTCGATCCATTCGAAGTATCGTGTCCTCCCTGAAAGATAAAGAGAAAGAAGTTAACAAACTCATATCTGAACCAAAATGCATCAGAAGAAACTACATCAGTTCAGATTACGATGAAAACGAGTTAACCAAAGCAGAGCTACATCAGAAAAAAAAAGCAGTGCATCAGCAATCCATATCCAGTCCATCAAACCAGTTCAGATATCAAGCAAATCAAACGAAAATCCAGAGAAATCCGAGCAAATCCATATCCGAAAATAGGGTCAAATAACATCCAATCAAGGAGTTCTGAAAAAGGAAAGGAAATCCAATCAATCCCACAAACTCGAATCGCGAGCAAATCATATCAGAAGAGAAAAAAAGAAATCAAATCTCAGTGAAAATAAAAACGCGGATCTAAAATTACGAAAGCCCAAAAAGAGAAATCGAAAAATATATATAAGGAACCATAGCACCTGATCAAACCCTAGAGGCGGGCGAGAGTGAAAAAAAACTACGAAACCCTAGCATCAAGAAGAAGGACGCGTCCACCAAATCAAAAAATAGTGCAAGCATCAAACTCACGTATCATCATCACCGCTCGAGTTCATAAATATACAACCTCAAAGTATTCAAACGAAGGTTCACCAGCACCACTCGTCAGAGTGGCGGGCAATCCCCTCCTCGAGGCTCAGCAAACATCATTGCCTTCCAGCGCGCACTGTATCCGCTAGATCGTTAAAAGGTAGAACGAAAACTCTGAATCGTGTGTTTTAATCATGTTTGTTGTATGTTTCAGGCAAGATTAGAGGATGAAATTGGTGAGGATGATTCAAGAACGAGACATGCAAGAAGATGAAGCAAGGTCAGCGCCGCGAGAACGATGGGGTTCGTAACCCTAAAAGAGAGTTGCTCTTTTTGGCTCACGATGAACATACCGGGCCGAAGAACAAAGATAAACCGACCCAAAAATAATTCCTCTTTACATGTTGTTTTGTTTTTAACTTTATTTTTGGTTCTGTTCTCTTATTTAAATATGAGTTTTATAATTTTAGTAATTGCCATACAGCAAATAAGTTAATATTTTATAATAACTAATTACACTCTTTTAATATAATAATAAATAGAACTTTTTTTATAAATAATTAAAATCCCTTTCTTTTAAATTAAACTTTCTTTTTAGATAATAATAAGGACCTTTTTTAGATGTTAGGAGAAAATCTTTAGGTAATTAAAATTTTGTTTATAATAGAACTAAGACTCTTTTTTTAGATAATTAAGTAAAAACGATTTTTGAAAATTAAACTTAAGTTGTTAATATTAAAACTCCTATTTTAACTTAATTTAAATGTTTTTTTATATATCACAAATAAACCACAAAATCTCTAAACTTTCCGTTTTCGTTTTATAATCTCTCTGACCACTGCCTATTACTGGTTTACTAATTTTGCTTGTCTATGTTGCAGCTTAATATGTTGCCCTAATCCGTCTTTTGCACCTTTCAGTTTGAATTAAATTATATTTGTATTTGTTTCTCACTTGTAACCTCGCGAACCTAATAATCGCATTTACGTTTCTGTCTTTAAATTTCTACTGATGTATGATTTAAATTTTCCGCATTCATTTACCGTTAATCAGTCACCTCGCACACATCCGAAGGATTAGGTCTAGCCGTTTGGCCGTCGCGCCAATAGTCCTCAAAACTTCAAACCCTAGTTTTCACAAATGCCTCGCCGCAGGCAAAATTACCATTTTACCCCTAGCATTAGGTCAAAGAGCCGCCGTGCTCATTTTAGGGTTTCCCGCCGTGGAATCCCTAACCTAACCCTAATTCACTTAACAATTCAACGTAGAGATTTGGAGTTTCTACACTCCACGTAAGCGTGTCCTTAAGATGCGTTTATTCCCCTTGAGACCTTGACCACAGTCAAGAAGTCTCTAACCTCCCTCTGTGAGGGGAACTACGATTACTCTGATTCCACTCCCGTAAGGATACGTAGGCACAAGATGCGATGTCTTACCAAGTAAACTTAGAATTAACCCCTTAGGTCTCTTTTCTCACTTTTAATCCTTTTGTACATATACCTTAAGCAAATAAATAAAGCAAAATAGTAAACATTTGAACAAAAGGTTCTTGTAGAATACTACAGAAGTTTAGGGTGCTAATACCTTCCCTAAATTTAACCAACCCCCGAACCCTAGGTCTTTCCCCGCATTGTGTTTACGATGAAAAATAGGTTTTCCCTCTTTTGACCTTTTCCTTCGGATAAATCAAAGAGCGGTTGTGAATTGAATTGTGATTCAAACTCATTAATAGTTTGTGATCCTATTTCCACCGCAACAGAAAATGGCGACTTCATTGGGGACTTTCTAAACTTTTGAGGGTTATCCCTAATTTGTTCATATTTATTACTATTTGTTTTACTATTCATTTGCATGTATATATTGTACTTTGATTTTGGGACTGTTCCTTGTGTTGTGAGATAAGTCCTACGCCCGGACTAGTGACATTATTATAGGATGGGGATATATTCGATGAGGCTTATAGGGAGTGAGTCCCGACCAAGCTGATTCGAGAATCACCGCTCAGTTGAGGCCCTTTCGAAAATGGTTCGGTTAATCGAGTATAGTCGTGAAAACTTTTACCTTTATCAATTGGAGTCTATGATGTTGGGAACCGTAGTACCTTAACACCACCTTGGCCTTATTTAGGACGTAGTGCGAGAACTATGTGGGAGTAGTCCCACATTGGTTGCTACGCGATACTACACTCAAAAAAGGTTCTCTTGGGAATATTATTAACCCCCGAGTCAGTCGGAAAGTTGATAATATCCGAAAGATGGGCTGATGACTTTGGGCACTTTTTAGAACCTTGTTCTGCAGGTACGACTAACCTATAGTACACTCCTTTTTGGGATGGGTAGACCTTAACTCCGCTCACGTACCTTTAACCTAGGACTTTGTGTGTTTTCATGCATTGCATCCATAAAGCATCATATTACATTAAGACTTCATGGAATTCAAACTCTATTTATGAACATTGCAAGATACCATGGATCACCATAGAAGGCATACTTTGAAATTTACTTTTAGGGGTTTTAATTTGGAAAACCTAGAGAAGCTAAGAGATTTGGTTCAAGATCAAGAAAAGTTCCAAAACAGATATGGAAGGCTATTGTCTTTGTTGAAGATTCAAGTAAACGAAGGACTTCTTGCGACTTTGCTATAGTTTTATGATCCAGATTATCACTGCTTCACCTTTCCAGATTATCAGCTTTTACCTACCTTAGAAGAGTACTCTCAGTTGGTGGGATTACCTATCTTGGATAAGTCTCCATTCCCTTTCTTGGAGGAAGACCCTAAAGAACGAGATATTGCTAAAGCCATTTGTCTAAGGATATCCGATGTCAAAAACAATATGATCACCAAAGGGGGGACCTCCGGTTTTCCCAGGGACTTCCTAATTAAGAAAGCCCAATTTTATGCTGATCATAAGGACATGTTTGCCTTTGAGACAATATTTGCTTTGCTCATTTATGGGTTGCTGCTTTTTCCTAGTTTTGAAGGGTTTGTGGACCTTAATGCAATCAAGACCTTCATGAGGAGAAATCCAGTTCCAACGCTATTGGGTAATACTTATCATTCAATACATCTTCGAAACTTTCATGGTGGAGGAATGATTATATGTTGTGTGCCATTACTATACAAGTGGTTTATTTCTCACTTACCCAAGTCCGGTCCATTCTGGAGACCTAATCAAGAACGTTGGTCGCAAAAAGTTATGGCTTTAACTCACTCTGATATTGATTGGTATAATCGCATGTACGATGGGATATCGATCATTGATAGTTGTGGAAACTTTAACAATGTGCCTTTGCTCAGTTTCAATGGAGGAATTAGCTACAATCCAGTCTTAGCTCGCCGACAGTTGGGATACCCCTTGAAGGAACCACCTAAAGGTATTCATGTGGAGAAAATCTTTTTCGAAGACGACAAAAAGCTTCAAGATCAGATTCTATCTTCTTGGAATCATCTGCATAGGAAATACAAAGAAAGTTTGGGAAGACCTAATTGTGTGTCCATGGAACCATACCTTCAATGGGTCCGAGGAAGAGCTATTGAGTTGAAGATGCCCTACTCTCGCCAAGATCCTTTACCTCAAAGAGAAGAACCTGTCCAGTATTTCATGACTGAAGTTGAGACTTTGAAGATCACTTTGAAGAGATCACAACGCGAAACAGAATCATGGAAGAACAAATACCATGTGATGGTCAGCGAGTATGAAGAACTTCAAAAGAAGATTCAGTCGAAGAATGATGAGATACAATCCTACAAGAAGAGAAGGCTCTACGAATATTTATTTTCCTCCGGATCTCCGTCTGCTCACTGAAGTTGTGGAAGATGCTTCTCTAGGATTTTCTAGGCTTTTATTTAGCTATTTTGGTTGCAAGAATATTATTTGTAATTTGTCTTCAATGAATTAAAAGTTTCCTTGGTATTCCACAATATTCGTAAATATTCGAATTCCATGAAATCTTCATTTGCATTCGCATTCTAGCATCTTACTTTTGCATTGCATGTGTCTCCCGGTTTCTCATACGCGGTTTTCTCACCTTCCAGTTTTGTCACCCTAAGTTCTCTGCATCAATACGACCCTTCAAAAAGATGGAAGATCAAAACCAAGAGATCAACCGTGTCAGCCATGAACTCGAAGATCTTCGAGGAAGTGTAGGGCAGATTCTGGAGATGCTACAAGCTCTTAGTGTGAAGATAGATGATCAGTCTACTGTTGTTGCTGAGACTACTAATACCGTTATGGAACCTCAACCAGTTGTTACTGTCGAGAATGTATCTCATCATGGTCTTCAATCCGGTTTGGTGCCTCCTAGTGCTCAACCAGTTCGACGAGCTACCCCTCCAAAGTGCAAAACTCCTAACTCCGACCATGGTAAAGGACCTGCACGTTCGAGGAACCGCAAAATGGCTACTCCTCAACCGTGGCAACATCAACAGAGTTATGTTCAAGGTTATCTGTTTCCATATGTCCAACAACCCTATGTAGCTACGGTTGCACCTCCTTTCGATCAGCAGTTTCCTACATACCAGCCTGTGCAGTCAGCTCTGGTATATCAAGCACCGGTTTATCAACAACCTTCCGGTTATCCGCCCATGCAAATTCCTGTCAACAGTCAACGAGTGCCCAACGCTCCTGTTCACCAACAATCACAGAATCAGGTTCCTTATCCCAGTAAGAGGCAGTATAAGCCTTGTCCTCCAATTCCGATAACTTTCACTGAGTTATACCCCCATTTGGTACAACAAGGTCTGATTACCACCCGTGCTTTGGGTCCTCCGCCTAATCCGTTACCTGCAGGTTACAACGCTGCCGCTCATTGCTTATTTCATGAGGGTGCGCCCGATCATGATCTAGAGAATTGCTACACTCTTAAGAACTTTGTCAGAAATTTGCTAGAAACGAAGAAGTTGTCTTTTAGCGATGCTCAGCCGAAGATCGAGACTCCTCTCGGGGTTCCCCGCTTGTCAAGCTTAAATTCTGCAAAGTATGTTGTCCCCTCAGCAAATCAGTCGAATCCAGTAATTATTCAAAGTCCTAGCTCGTTTCATTTCAGTAACCCTCAAGATGATATGACCGGGATCAACAAAGAATCTGGGAAAGTTATTTTGAAGCAACGACTGAAAACTGTTGAAGATGTGACCAGCATAACTGGGGCAAGCCATGACGACTCACAGTGATCGTAAACCAGACGTCCCTTCCATTGAGGCTCCGTCAAAGGAAACTGTTACTCTTGAATGCAAGATCTCATAAACATTTAGAAGGATTTTTTCCGACAGTTCATTTGTTTATTTATACGTATTTCTCTTTGATTGAGCATATTTAGCATGTACGAACTTGTTTATCTTTGATTAATTAATGCAACACATATGTTTGTCTTGAATAAATCCATTCGTTTCACTCATTCAAAAAAACGTTTTCATAAATCATAATGCCAACTTTACCCGATCTCTTGTTCTGATGGAGAATTGGGGGGAGGATGACGAACCTAAAACGTCAGATTTCTTGTCGTATGCTTTCAATTAAAACCTGCTGATGATGTAAGGCATTGTTTCAAATCCCAAACACTGGAGATATAAGGATGTTAATCCCTAGTCAACCCTTTGAACCTTGAATTAAGAGTTTTTTCTTTCTTTTTAAGAACCTTCATCCTAACCTAGGGCAGGGTAGGTTTCAGTTAAACCGATCGAGCACTTAGACTCTAAAAAAGGAAGAGCAAACCTTCGAGAATTTATCCTTAGCATCTTAAGAAGTCCAATACAATGACTATCCCTCGGCTACCTAAGGAGTAGGGCAGTCACGAGCCTTTCAAAATATTTACACGACTTGTGCATAAAAGAATATTCAAAAAATAAGAGCCCGCTAAGTCAAAACCTATGAAGGAGACTTAGGCAAAACTGGGGCATCCCGCTGGACTCCAAAGTCAGATCAAAAGACGTTGTCCAGGCAAAAGTTAGGGAATAAAAGCAAAACAAGAGGGTACAATAAATAATCCCTAGTAAAGAACAAAATCGTGTGACCAATTGCCATTAGAAATAGGTGAGTGACCGCCATGTCCAAAGCCTTGATAAGTTCTCGACCATAGCAAATCCGCTTGAGATATGAGCGTTCGTATCCGATTAACTGAATTAGGATTGGAGAACATCACGAAGAAGGGGTGGGTACAAATATAACTCTGAGCCTTTATCCTTTTGTTTCTTAAACCGTGAACCGAGCCACGATACAACCTTTAAAAGACCTAATTGAAGTAGGACTTCGGTTGAAAGCATACTCGACAAGATCATGTTTCCTGACTCCTACGAGCTATGCTCAGAAAAAATTCATGTTGGCATTATAATTAAAACTTATATTCTGACTAGTGATTTCGGTCACAAGTTATTGCGATATCTTTTTCAAAACAAAAATTCAAGACAAATATATGTGTACATTGACAAGCTCAGGATAGGCATTTCAGGCATGACGACTTTGCTTGATATCTTAGAGATTTACATATGGACATAACCCGTGGAACTTGAAGATCCTGCTAAACAGGGGCAGGCAGTTTCCCAGTTCGCTTACCAACACGAGTCTGACGCTCTTAAGGAGCTATTTCTCAAAGATTTCGTCGTAACACGCTTAATTTGTGCCAGACCTGACGGATCTCTCAAAGAGTTTGAAAACAGTGGGGCAACCAGACTCCGTGTTCTCTATAAAATCCTCTTGAGATGACCATACCTCACAACGCAAATATCCTGGGGCACCGTGTTTTTTTTTTAAAAAAAAAGGAAACAAATGGCGACTACTATAAGGTCCTTCAAGATCAAAACCATGTGGTTTCACAACTTTTCTTCATGCACCCGATGGATTTTACTCACGGCGGCCTTCATTCCCCAGTAAATCTCAGTGTTTCAACAGGCTCCTAAACTATTGCCTCATCACAGTCCCCAGAGAGACTATAAGCTGACAACTTTTTCTGGGGTAATTCGAAAGTGTCCCTCAGGTTTTCTTCTCCCCATGTGAAGACGTGATACTGTGCACCCAAGCAGATTACTTTCTCCCCAGAGAATTCAGAACTTTAAAACCAGATTTGGTTCTACCATTGATCCTTCTCACCCATGATTGACGTATTTGTTGCAGAAAATGCAGGGTATCTCCGTCGAGATGTTTATTTCATCTCTCGTCCCGTCTATAGTCAGTTTCGTCAGCATACGCAAGGGCATAAGCATCACATGCCTATTTCATATATTCATTTCACATACTCATTACATACTCATTTCATAACATCCTGCATATTTAACTACATACACATTAACATATGCAGTAACATATGCGTTAGCATTCACAGGTTCATTGTGTTTCACCATTATTGGTTGTTACCACCGAGTAACTGGGGTTTGTCCATTCTCTCCAAATAGATTGTCAGCCCTAAGCATAAAATACATATGTGTTTCCAGTTTCCCCACAGAGTTCGATCCTCGTGGATGACGGTTACTTCATCTATCTTTCCTCGCCAGGATAAGATATTTACCCTTCGAGTTCATTCCCTTGACGGAGTCTTGATTGCCAGTTTTCTTTCTAGCTCGATCCTAGATTGAATTTCGGCCTTGTCGGTCGCCGAGCCCAACCGGACGTGCATTTACTTTGCACCGTCTAAAAATTTTCACCATACCTTGGCAGATATGCGACTGTTCTCGCCCGAGAAGCTTATCACTGTTCCCGGATGTGCATTTATTTTGCACCATCTTTCAAGAAAACCAATCACAATCCTTTACAGATACACGCCAGTTCACGCCTGGAAAATCTATTAGTACATCTTACAGCATCGGTATGCGACTGTTCTCGCCTGAGAAGCCTATCGGTACAACGCTTTACAATCCTACATCTTACAGCATCGGTATGCGACTGTTCTCGCCTGAGAAGCCTATCGGCATGACACTTTACAATCCTAGATTTTACAATCGATCAGCAACAGTTCTCACCAGAGAAGCTTATCACAACCTTACACAACAAGATACGCGACAGTTCTCGGTTAAGAAGCTTATCGTAACATTCTTCAGCAACGAAAAGCGACATTTCTCGCCTGAGAAGCTGATCCTATCTTCGTTATGACTCACAGCAAATGGCCATCTCCATCGAGCAGTTGGGCTTCCATTTTCCTTGTCGTCTTGAAGTATGGGGAGGTTTGAACCGAATCATATTCAGGAGAGCATGAATCCTGAAGTATGAGGAAGTTCAGTTTACCCTTTAGTAAAAGAAGGAGCCGAAGCATATTCAGGGAGCAACAAACCTTGAAATGAAGAAGTTCATTTACCCTTTAGTAAAAGAAGGAGCAGAATCATATTCAGGAGAGCATGAATCTTGAAGTATGAGGAAGTTCAGTTTACCCTTTAGCAAAAGAAGAAGCGGAATCATGCCCGACGCGCTGTCCTCGGAAGTATGAAGAAGTTTATTTTACCCTTTAGTAAAAGAAGAATCTGAATCATATTCCGGGAACCGACTTTAAATATGAGAAGATTTATTTATCAGATAAGCAACAACCTCTTTTGAGAGCTTATCCGTTTTGGCATGTAAGTCCCTTCCAAAGATAAGTGACAGTTCTCCCTCGAGAAGCTTATCAGGGAATTTCCCATCAAAGCCCATTTATTTTGGCATACAGCCGGTTTTTACCCTGTATATCTGATATGGATTTCTGAAAAGTCCATTCG
Organism: Lathyrus sativus; assembly: GCA_963859935.3. Classification (NCBI taxonomy): domain Eukaryota; kingdom Viridiplantae; phylum Streptophyta; class Magnoliopsida; order Fabales; family Fabaceae; genus Lathyrus; species Lathyrus sativus. The sequence goes on along the minus strand of OZ012739.1, from coordinate 479,466,665 downwards.
ATCCCATCACGAAGGATAGTTTATAGAAGCTTGGATGTTATTCTTTGCTCAATGCTCCAGCATTCTGTAATCGATCTTGCAGTCGTGTAGATCCAGTCTTATTGTTAGACATTCCCAAGTGGAGGCCATCTCATAGGCGCCATCACTATTAAGGATCTTGTTCTAACCACTCAAAGTCCATTTGTTTTGGCATACAGCCGGTTCTTTTCACCCTGTATATTTGCTATGGATTCCCGAAAGGCCCGTTTGATCCTGTCACGAGAGATAGTTTACAGAAGCTTGGATGTTATTCTTTGCTCAATGCTCCAGCATTTTGTGATCGATCTTGCAGTCGTACATGATCCAGTTTTACTTTTAGATTCCCCAGTGGAGGCCGTCTCATAGGTACCATCTCCATTTGAGAATCTCGTTCCTTTTCTAAAAAAAGACAATTGGTCGTGTTCGCACCAGTTGACCATCATTTTTGGAATTCCCCAGTGTTGTGCTGTCGTCCCAGCGCGCCATTTTCCCCAGTGTGTTCTTCTCGTAGCGTCTGTCCCTGTGTCGTCGTATTCGTCATCAGTTTCGCATCCATCATTCCAGCATACGCATCATATCATGTTCATGGCGCTGCCTGCATTAGTCTTGTTTGGTCCATAGCATTGCATATCGCCACATATAAGGGCAAAATTTTCGGTTATCTATATTTAAATCCCTCCATCATGATTCCTCGAGTCTCCGTCACTCAAATCATCCGGTGTAGCTATTTAAATAGGGGCAACTGTAATACCCCAAATTTTACCCTTACATTTAGTCAGTCATTTCGCATAGCATTTCATTTTGCATCCATTAATCACTAACCAATCATTGAGTGCAATTTGTTTTGCAGGAATTACCCCCAAGGGCGTTTTGGTCATTTTAAGCAGAATTCGTAATTTTGGGACAAATGAGACATTTTCTTCGAGGCATTTGTTTACATGGATTGATTATGTAAAGGACATTTGACAAGTAGTTTAGGCACTCATAACAAGTTAAGATTGATTGGAAAATGAGAGGAATACTGTTAAGGTTGTTTGAGAAGTCACGTAATCAAGAGGATTTCAGTTGAATTTGTTTATGTTGCAGGATGTCATTTATTTGATCAAAGGCCAAGAGGAAGGGAGTTTAAATATTTTGGAATTTTTATCCACAAGTATTCATAAGTTATGACTTAAAGTTGAGTTTAGATAATTTGTGGATTATTATTCATGAATATTTAGATTTACAAATGAGAAAATAACAATGAACATTTTATTGGATTTTATTGCACGAGTATCTAAAGTTACAAGTTGAAAGGGAAAATGCTTTTGAATCTTTATTCATGGGGTTCGTTAGTATTACAAGAGATTTATGTTTAAAAAGGGCACCCTATTCTAAGTCCTAAGCTGCTAAGCATTCTTCATTTGGTCTTCTCTTTGAGTTCTTCACGAAGCTCCCGATCACCTGAAAAAAATAGAAAACAAAACAGAACAGAAAAAGTGTTAGAGGTTGTTTGACACTCTCAGAACATTGTCATCATCGAGTGTCGAGAGGGCACGACCGAAGCCGCATTCTACTCCCGTTACCAATCTGAGCCATCGGCGTCAGATCAGGTAATATCTGTTCTTATCTAAGGGACAGCCGAGAGAGAGAGAGAGAGAGAGAGAGAGAGAGAGAGAGAGAGAGAGAGAGAGAGAGAGAGAGAGAGAGAGAGAGAGAGAGAGAGAGATAAAGGAAGCTTTTTCAAGCCGAAATGATTTGCGCAGATGTGGATTCCGAAGGGACACCATCAAGTAAATATGACAACACTATCAAGTAAATGTGTAGCTTTTGATGCTCATAGCCGAGGTAATTGGAAACACAAAACTGAACAAGTGAATGCACACCAGTAGAACAACAAGAAATCAAAGCCAACATGTGGGCTCAGTCGAAGAACAACATCATAGCCCTGTCATCATACAACACAATCAGTTTGCGAATCCAAAGCATCACAGCCCCAAGCACCAAGGCTGAATCAGAGCTGAACTGCATCAGGCGACTGGTGTATCAGTAAAAAAAAAACTATCAGCTCAGCACAAACTATCAACTCAGCTCACAAACCATCATGGAAGCACATCAGAAGCATCAATATCTGCAAGTCCCACAAGAGGATAAAGCGTCTGAATTCGAATAAAGTGGTACAACCATACCAAGAAAGGATCCGAAATATCAGTCCAATCAGAAAAGTTCAGGAACAATTCAACTGCATCAAAAATTGGATACAGAACAAGACAAGTGAAGCTGTTTCAAAAGAACTCAGATAAGATGCTAACAGAAGTTTAAATCCAACAACCAGTCACAGCATATCAGTTACCAAACCAGATGCTATCCTGCTCGCAACACAAATAGCAGCACAGGAATCATAGTGTCATTTTCCGATGGCTCAGACAGAGCGTCATCATCGCCGCATACCTTTCCCAGCGGTGTCGATCCATTCGAAGTATCGCGTCCTCCCTGAAAGATGAAGAGAAAGAAGTTAACAAACTCATATCTGAACCGAAATGCATCAGAAAAAACTACATCAGTTTAGATTACGATGAAACCGAGTTAACCAAAGCAGAGCTACATCAGAAAAAAAACAGTGCATCAGCAATCCATATCCAGTCCATCAAACCAGTTCAGATATCAAGCAAATCAAACGAAAATCCAGAGAAATCCGAGCAAATCCATATCCGAAAATAGGGTCAAATAACATCCAATCAAGGAGTTCTGAAAAAGGAAAGGAAATCCAATCAATCCCACAAACTCGAATCGCGAGCAAATCATATCAGAAGAGAAAAAAAGAAATCAAATCTCAGTGAAAATAAAAACGCGGATCTAAAATTACGAAAGCCCAAAAAGAGAAATCGAAAAAGATATATAAGGAACCATAGCACCTGATCAAACCCTAGAGGCGGGCGAGAGTGTAAAAAAAAACGACGAAACCCTAGCATCAAGAAGAAGGATGCGTCCACCAAATCAAAAAACGGTGCAAGCATCAAACTCACGTATCATCATCACCGCTCGAGTTCATAAATATACAACCTCAAAGTATTCAAACGAAGGTTCACCAGCACCACTCGTCAGAGTGGCGGGCAATCCCCTCCTCGAGGCTCAGCAAACATCATTGCCTTCCAGCGCGCACTGTATCCGCTAGATCGTTAAAAGGTAGAACGAAAACTCTGAATCGTGTGTTTTAATCATGTTTGTTGTATGTTTCAGGCAGGATTAGAGGATGAAATTGGTGAGGATGATTCAAGAACGAGACATGCAAGAAGATGAAGCAAGGTCAGCGCCGCGAGAACGATGGGGTTCGTAACCCTAAAAGAGAGTTGCTCTTTTTGGCTCACGATGAACATACCGGGCCGAAGAACAAAGATAAACCGACCCAAAAATAATTCCTCTTTACATGTTGTTTTGTTTTTAACTTTATTTTTGGTTCTGTTCTCTTATTTAAATATGAGTTTTATAATTTTAGTAATTGCCATACAGCAAATAAGTTAATATTTTATAATAACTAATTACACTCTTTTAATATAATAATAAATAGAACTTTTTTTATAAATAATTAAAATCCCTTTCTTTTAAATTAAACTTTCTTTTTAGATAATAATAAGGACCTTTTTTAGATGTTAGGAGAAAATCTTTTGGTAATTAAAATTTTGTTTATAATAGAACTAAGACTCTTTTTTTAGATAATTAAGTAAAAACGATTTTTGAAAATTAAACTTAAGTTGTTAATATTAAAACTCCTATTTTAACTTAATTTGAATGTTTTTTTTATATATCACAAATAAACCACAAAATCTCTAAACTTTCCGTTTTCGTTTTATAATCTCTCTGACCACTGCCTATTACTGGTTTACGAATTTTGCTTGTCTATGTTGCAGCTTAATATGTTGCCCTAATCCGTCTTTTGCACCTTTCAGTTTGAATTAAATTATATTTGTATTTTTTTCTCACTTGTAACCTCGCGAACCTAATAATCACGTTTACGTTTCTGTCTTTAAATTTCTACTGATGTATGATTTAAATTTTCCGCATTCATTTACCGTTAATCAGTCACCTCGCACACATCCGAAGGATTAGGTCTAGCCGTTTGGCCGCCGCGCCAATAGTCCTCAAAAATTCAAACCCTAGTTTTCACAAATGCCTCGCCGCAAGAAAAATTACCATTTTACCCCTAGCATTAGGTCAAAGAGCCGCCGTGCTCATTTTAGGGTTTCCCGCCGTGGAATCCCTAACCTAACCCTAATTCACTTAACAATTCAACGTAGAGATTTGGAGTTTCTACACTCCACGTAAGCGTGTCCTTAAGATGCGTTTATTCCCCTTGAGACCTTGACCACAGTCAAGAAGTCTCTAACCTCCCTCTGTGAGGGGAACTACGATTACTCTGATTCCACTCCCGTAAGGATACGTAGGCACAAGATGCGATGTCTTGCCGAGTAAACTTAGAATTAACCCCTTAGGTCTCTTTTCTCACTTTTAATCCTTTTGTACATATACCTTAAGCAAATAAATAAAGCAAAATAGTAAACATTTGAACAAAAGGTTCCTGTAGAATACTACAGAAGTTTAGGGTGCTAATACCTTCCCTAAATTTAACCAACCCCCGAACCCTAGGTCTTTTTCCGCATTGTGTTTACGATGCAAAATAGGTTTTCCCTCTTTTGACCTTTTCCTTCGGATAAATCAAAGAGCGGTTGTGAATTGAATTGTGATTCAAACTCATTAATAGTTTGTGATCCTATTTCCACCGCAACAGTATGTTATTTGAAATGTGGTTGCATAAGTGCATGTTGTCTGTTCAGTTGAATGTAACATCTCTGATATGAAGAATTCTGGGCGTGTGACGACCGTCACACCTTCATTACGATCATCATGCGTGCAATTTTTACGTTGTTGCACTCTGTTTGTTATATGAGTTGTTGTTTTTCCTGTTATCCGCAAGTGTTAGAGTTGGGGTGTTACAAAAAACACTTAAGAAAACATGAAAAAGCTAAGGTGATGTGAAAAGTGTTGAAGGAAAACATGATACTTTAAGAATAGGTAAAAATAAGTGAATCATACAACAATGGCTTGCTGTCAAGGATTTCCCACAACTCCCCTTGAATATATCTCATGGTTACTTAGTTGGTTTGGTCCTTGAAAGAAATCTGGTATAGAAGATGATTATGAGAAAGTGATAACACGAAATCATATATATATATATATATATATATATATATATATATATATATATATATATATATATATATATATATATATATATATATATATATATATATATATATATATATATATATATATATATATATATATATATATTGATGCATAATTCAACTGATATTTAACTGTTTTCGATCCGATTTCGGGTTATTTCCGTGTTATTTGTCTGATACTTTGCAGGTATTTGATGATCATGTCTAAACAAGGTAATATGAAGAAAAGAAGCAATCTCAGATGAAATATGGACGAAAACCGGATGAAAACAACATGAAAAACGCAGAATGCAAATTCTGCTGCTGTGACGACCGTCACAGCTCCATGACGACCGTCACACGGGTGACGACCGTCACACATCGTGACGACCGTCATGCAGGCAAAAACGCCCACTTCAAATGCACGTGAAAGAAGCAGTTCCAAGTCCCAAATAGTGGACCACTACTCCCTGATAATTCTGCCTCAAAGTCCACCTTCTTCAAGTTATAATCGTTAGAATTCCATTTCTATAAAAGGGGAAGAAGGGGAACTCAGAAGGGGGCCGCATTCAGACAACGAAGTGCTGCCAATTTATCTTCAGAGTAACCTTTCCAGTTTTTAATATTCTTATTTGTTTCTCTTTTCTTTTTCTGCATTCCTTTGATTCTTCTGTAATTCTTATTTCCGTTGTATGATCAATTGGCACAAAGACTAGAATCCTGCCAACATTTGTGGAGGATCTGCCCAAAGGTCAATTGGAATATTTACAGGTTTCTCATTTTAATCGTAATTCCAGTTTTCATTATGATGTATGCTATTATTTATTGTTTTCATTTATGTTTTACCTTTTCCAAATCCATGTCTGGCTAAATTAAAGTAATCGATATGTAATAATAATTCGGAAGGGATTTGATAATAACCGGTTGAAAATTGTCATGTTCAAAAGTTGTTTATGGTCTGAGTGTTTAAATTAATTTACTGAATAAATTTCGTCGCGAAAGCGAGAACTTATTTAAAAGTAGTTTTGCCACGAAAGTGGGAAATTAATTAAGGTACGAACCAACAAGCGAAAGTTGCGGCAAGACCAGATAGTAAACACTAGTCATTCATTTTAATAACAGCGAAAGCACATTAAAATGAATTAGAATTTAGAGATTTCCAAAAAATAATTTAAACCCCGAATGGGACGCGAAAGCGTACGTTTGACCCTTAGAATTATGATTAGCGTCAATAACCATCGTGAGGCGAGAGTCTTCAGATCACCATTTTCTGCTTAAATAAACTCTGAAAAATATTTCGTATACCGGTAACTTGTCAAATCCCCGAAGAACATAATTACTGCATATCGATTCACTTATTTATAATTTAATTAACATTCTTAATTCCCTTTAGTGACAATCTTATTCCCTTAAACATTATCTACCTAGCTAAACATAGTAACTCCCGAGAACACTAGTTTGATTACGAGTCCCTGTGGGATCGATATCTATTATTACTACGCGATAGACTATGCACTTGCAGTTAGGTTGTATTAGACATAGAAAGTCGCGATCAAGTTTTTGGCGCCGTTGTCGGGGACCCATTTAGTCAATAGTGTAACCTTCTGTTACGCCGTATAGACTAGGTTAACAATTTCATTTTTCCTTTACTAGTGCTGTCGATTGTATGCCAAGTAATCGCCCACAAGGCGATATCTTAAAACCTTCAGTCGCAGAACTAGAACGCTTCTTACATTTAAGAAGCCGAATCATTGAGTACCAACTCAAACATAACATTCCCGATCCTCTCACTCCCATTCCCAAATCCGAAGAAGAATCAAACATGGCTGAAGGACCTCCAAACAAACCGCTGAAGGCATACGCTACACCCTCTCAGATGGAGCCTAGAAGTAGCATTGCTGCCCCAGCTATTACTCGAAACGATTTTGAGCTGAAACCATCATTGCTGCCAGTGGTACAACAAAACCAATTCTCAGGAAACGCAACTGAGGATCCAAACGAACATTTAACGAAGTTTGTACAATACGCAGACACAGTGAAAGCAAATGGAGTAACTCCAGACACGATAAGACTTTGTCTTTTCCCATTCTCTCTTAGAGACAGAGCGTGGACATGGTTACAATCTTTACCATCCAACTCCGTTACGACGTGGGAACAGTTGAAGAACGTCTTCTTAGCAAGATATTTTCCGCCAAGCAAAACTGCTATGCTTAGAGCTCAAATCAACGAATTTCGACAAAAAGATACTGAATCTCTTTACGAAGCATGGGAAAGATTCAAAGATATGATGAGAACATGTCCTCACCACGGTCTAGAAGACTGGGTGACAATCCATACTTTCTATAATGGGCTTTTATACAATACTAGATTGATAATAGACGCTGCCGCGGGCGGTGCACTTATGGATAAGCCATACGACGAAGCCTATCAGTTAATAGAAAACATGTCTCAGAACCACTGCCAATGGGGAGGTGAACGCACTCCAACAGAGAAAACCATAGCGAAAGGTGGGATGTACGAGATCAGCAACCTTGAAAAGTTCAACGCTAAAGTAGACGCTCTAGCACAGAAGATTGACAGTCTGACCGTTAACCCCACTGCAACCGTCGCTGCCGTAACTCCAAACTGCGAGTTATGCGGAAGCACCACTCATAATGCGCCCGAATGCCCATTGCTAGCCGGAATCCCACCAGACCAAGTAAATTATGCTCAAGGAAATCCTTACGCAAATACCTATAACCCAGGTTGGCGAAATCATCCAAACTTTTCTAACAAGAGCGAAAACGCATTGCAAATGCCTACTGCTCCACCAGGATATCAGAAACCAGCTGCTGCTCAGACTGCACCTAGGAAATCAAACCTCGAGTTGATGATGGAAAAATTCATAGCTACTCAAGCTCAAACAAACAAAGAATTCCTGAATCAAAACATACACACTAGCGAGCAAATTAAACAGTTGACCGGAAAAGTAGACGCTTTAGCCACCCACAACAAAATGTTAGAAACACAGATATCACAAGTGGCTCAACAACAAGCCTCTGCTGCCACACCCGCTGACACATTTCCTGGACAACCCGAACAGAATCCAAAAGGTCAAGCAAATGCTGTCATATTAAGAAGTGGAAAAGAATTGGACGAACCGATCGATCCGAGGACCGAAAACTCAGCCGTGCAACAAAAACCAACTGAACAAGCAGAAAAGGAATCCGAGTTAGAGAAGAAGGAAGACAACGAGAAGGAGGATACCGCAAGTGAAAAAACTCAAGCACCTCCAGCGCCATATAAACCACCTATCATTTATCCTCAAAGATTAATAAACTCCAAAACTTCAGGACAGTTTAAGAAATTTGTAGAGCTCCTTAAACAGTTGAATATCACTATTCCTTTTACAGAAGCGATAACTCAAATGCCGTCATACGCTAAATTTCTCAAAGAAATCCTGTCAAATAAGAGAAAGATCAAGGATAACGAAACAGTTACACTTACTGCAGAGTGTAGCGCTATTATTCAAAACCGCATGCCTCCTAAATTAAAAGACCCAGGTAGTTTCTCCATACCCTGCGTCATAGGAAAGTTCGTGATAGACAAAGCTCTATGCGATTTAGGAGCCAGTATCAGTGTTATGCCTTTATCTATATGCAAAAAGCTGAATATGGGAGACCTCAGACCAACCAAAATATCCGTACAATTAGGTGACCGATCAGTAAAATACCCTGTCGGAATATTGGAAAACATTCCAGTACGCATAGGACAATTCTACATCCCAACCGACTTCATAATCATGGACATCAAAGAGGACACTGTTACCCCAATTATCCTAGGAAGACCGTTCCTAGCTACAGCCGGAGCTATTATAGACGTGAAGAAAGGAAGGCTAACATTCGAAGTAGGAGAAGAAAAGATAGAGTTCATTCTCACCAAGTTCTTACAAGCACCAGTCATATACGATACCTGCTATTTAGTAGACGAAATTGACGAATGCATAAGAGAACTTGAAAATGAAGAGACCACGTATTCAAAAATAATAAAGATTCAAACACCCAATATTTCTGAAGACGATGATTGGCGTAAACCGTATAAAGACGACAGCCTAAGCGAAAGCTTAGCACTGACCCCAAACCATATGCCAGGTCCGAAGAACCCATCTTTAGAACTTAAAACACTACCCAAAAACCTTAGATATGAATTCCTAGACGATGAACTAAAAAGACCAGTGATAGTCAACGCCGACTTAGGACAACCAGAAACCGAAAAGCTATTAGAAGTCCTAAAGAAGTACCCCACCGCGTTAGGCTATAACATAAGCGATCTAAAAGGCATAAGCCCTTCAATCTGTATGCATCGAATTACAATAGAGGAAGACTCTAAAACCTCTAGAGAGCATCAGAGGAGACTGAACCCCATCCTAAGCACTGTAGTCAGAGATGAAGTAAAGAAATTGCTAGATGCAGGAATCATCTATCCAATCTTCGATAGTGAATGAGTTAGCCCAGTTCATGTTGTACGAAAGAAAGGAGGAGTCACAGTAGTTAAAAACGAAAAAGGCGAATCAATAACAAAAAGAGTCGTGACTGGAAGCAGGACGTGCATTGATTATAGGAAGCTTAACAAGGCCACACGAAAAGATCACTTCCCGTTACCCTTCATAGACCAAATGTTGGAAAGATTAGCCAAACATTCATATTTCTGCTATCTAGATGGCTATTCAGGATTTTTCCAAATTCCCATTCATTCTGATGACCAAGAAAAGACTACATTCACCTGTCCTTATGGTACTTTTGCTTACCGCCGAATGCCGTTCGGACTCTGTAATGCTCCAGCAACCTTCCAAAGATGCATGATGGCAATCTTCGCAGATTTCATAGACGACATCATGGAAGTATTTATGGACGATTTCTCGGTATGTGGACAAAGTTTCGAAGGATGCCTACAAAATTAGAAATGGTATTAGAACGTTGTGTAAAAGTGAACCTCGTCCTAAATTGGGAAAAATGCCATTTTATGGTCCAACAAGGAATAGTTCTAGGACATGTCATATCAAATAAAGGAATTGAGGTCGACAAAGCTAAAATAGAGATTATAAAAGATCTCCAACCTCCAAAATTCGTACGAGAAATATGGAGTTTTCTAGGACATGCCGGTTTCTACAGAAGATTTATAAAAGATTTTTCAAAAATCACAAAACCTTTGACCGGCCTGTTGATGAAAGATGTTGAGTTCGTCTTCGACGACGACTGTTTAAAAGCATTCGAAACATTAAAATCAACCCTTATCACCGCACCAATTATGCAACCACCCGATTGGCGATTACCGTTCGAAATCATGTGCGATGCGAGTGATTATGCTGTAGGCGCAGTTCTAGGACAAAGGAAGGACAAGAAACTCCATGCCATATACTATGCCAGTAGAACCTTAGATCCTGCCCAAATGAACTACGCTACAACAGAAAAGGAACTTCTAGCAGTTATATTTGCACTTGACAAATTCCGTTCTTACTTAGTAGGAGCAAAAATTATCATATACACAGACCACGCTGCCATAAGGTACCTAATAAGCAAAAAGGATGCCAAACCAAGACTATTGAGGTGGATCCTGTTATTACAAGAGTTTGACTTAGAAATCAAAGATAAGAAAGGAACCGAGAACATCGTTGTAGATCACTTATCCCGAATAGAAGGCATCAAACATGAACCAGTACCGATAAATGACGATTTCCCGTACGAACGTCTGATAGCCAAATTAGAAAGTGACATGCCTAACTCAATCTCGGAAGATCCAGAATTCAAAAAAACCGTAGAAGCCGTCTATTCCCAAGTCACGTTACCTTGGTATGCTGACATCGTTAATTACTTCGCTGCAGGCGTGCTTCCACCGGATCTCACTTATCAGCAAAAGAAGAAATTCTTCCACGATCTGAAACACTATTATTGGGACGAACCTCTACTCTTCAAGAGAGGGGCCGACAACATATACCGTCGCTGTGTCCCAGAGGAAGAAATAGAAAATATCATTTCCCAATGCCATTCAGCACCTTACGGTGGTCATGCTAGTACATCCAAGACGTGCGCTAAGATTCTCCAAGCCGGCTTATTCTGGCCTAACCTCTGGAAAGACGTCCACATCGGTGTGCTAAAATGTGATCGATGCCAACAAACTGGCAACATCTCACGACGCGATGAAATGCCTCAGAAAGGAATCTTAGAGGTAGAAATCTTTGACGTATGGGGAATAGATTTTATGGGACCATTCCCACCTTCTTTTGGTAATAAATACATACTCGTCGCTATAGACTATGTGTCTAAATGGATAGAAGCCATTGTTGCTCCAACAAATGACGCACGAGTAGTAATCAAACTCTTCAAAAACACAATCTTTTTTAGATTCGGTGTACCCAGACTCGTCATTAGTGACGGCGGATCACACTTCATATCGCGAATATTTGATAAACTTCTTTCTAAATATGGAGTCCGACACCGAGTAGCTACACCCTATCATCCGCAAACTAGCGGACAAGTAGAGAACTCGAACAGAGAAATAAAACAGATATTGGAAAAGACTGTCGCTACCTCAAGGAAAGATTGGTCATCAAAGCTACATGAAGCTTTATGGGCTTATAGGACCGCTTTTAAGACACCAATAGGTACTACACCCTACAAATTAGTTTACGGTAAATCCTGCCATCTCCCTGTAGAATTAGAGCATAAAGCCTTCTGGGCCATTAAAACACTCAATTTCAACTACACTGAGGCAGGAGAGAAGCGAATCTTGAACTTACACGAATTGGAAGAACTTTGATTAGACGCTTACGAAAATGCCCGTATCTACAAAGAACGAACTAAAAAGTGGCATGATAAACGTTCAGTCAAGAAACAATTCAGTGTGGGAGACATCGTATTGTTATTCAATTCAAGATTAAAACTCTTCCCAGGTAAACTAAAATCCAGGTGGTCCGGACCTTATGAAGTGACTAAATTACTTCATAGTGGAGCTGTTGAAATTACCGATAAGACGAATGCACCATTTATCGTAAACGTGCAACGTCTAAAACATTATAATAAGAACGAAAACAACCCTCAAGTCTGCAGTATATCATTGCTTGAGCTTCCAGCTCAAACACCCGAATAGCTTGTCACCAAGCTATCGTCAGGCTTTAGACGTTAAAAACAGCGCTTACTGGGAGGCAACCCAACTTTTCCCGCATTTTTCCTCGTTACTGTATTTCATTTTTATTTAAAATTTTACTTTGAAACTTTAACAAAAATTCTAAACTTAAAATTACTACTATTTTTACTTTCGTTTATTTTCATATTTTAATTTATTTTATATTCTCCCTTTATCTTTTGTTTTTACCGCCTTTAGTTTTTAAAAAATCCTGACTTCAAACTTCTGCTTTAAACTTTTCAGGATTTTAAAAGTCTTCAAAACATTCCTCCTGTTTTTCTCCGACTTACCTGCGAGTATGGCCGAGTATGACTTCACAAAGGTTCATTTTCGAGGACTAGCTCAAAAGGCAAGATTTGCAGCATTAACTGAAAGAGAAATAGCCTTAACTCTGTATTATGATAAGTCTACCATGGATAAACTCGGAATCACGGATAGCATCCAATACCTGTTCAATCAACTAGGTTGGGAGAACACTGCTTTGAAAACCCGTTTTGCTACCTATAAGGACCTCACCTACGAATTCCTTAGTTCCTTCAGGTACCTACCCAACTATGGTTTTGGATCTAACACAGAGCTGATCACCTTTAGGATGTTTGGAATGGACCAAACCCATAGTCGGATGTCATTAGCTAACCTCCTAGGATTTCCTAGCGGACCGCATGTGTTCATCAGTGCAGAAGATGACGATATTGATTTTGAACTCAACCAATTCTAGGGTAGAATCATAGGCGACTATCACCCTGAACCAGACAGAATGTATAATGATGAGATTCATAACCCAGCTTTCAGATACTTTCACAAGATACTAGCTCACACCCTTTTCGGGAAAGAAGAAAATATTACTACAGTACTAAAGAAGAGTTATTCATCATGTTCTGTGCTTCTCAGGGCCGTACGGTGAATGCAGTACCTTTCATGATGAGATCTTTCTGACGCCTCACTCAGGACCCACAATCACCTATTCTAATAGGAGGCCTTGTGACAATGATTGCCCACGAGCTTGGCCTTAGATTCCACCTAAATGCAAGCACTAGTTTTGGCACCATCCGACCCATGAATATCCAATTTTGCTTCAACAGGCGCATTTTAAGAACTATGGGACCTGGACCTTACGAGTACCTCATCAATGAAAAACCTGTCCAGCTATTCACACTGCCTAATCATCAGATGACAAGTATCCACAACAAGGACAACTGGCTTTATGAATTGGATGAGCCTATGGGACCTCCTTCACCCCAATCAACACCACAGAACTATATGTACGATAGTGACCACATCTCTGAGGCACACGACTATATGTACTATGAGGATGCTGTATCAGAAGCTGAAGTGGACCCTACGACCCCTCCGCATTACAACACCTATCCTGAGCCCATCCCTGAGGAGATCACTGACAAAATGGATATTGTTCTACTCCGGTTGGACAACGTTGATGCAGCTCTGACTACTGTAAAAGACGACATCGCAGGCATACACAGCGAACTCGTAGTCTTCATGGACTTAGTTTGTGACCAGCTCGACTACTACGCACGGAAGTTCGATGAGTTGAAGGCACGAAAAGACTAGATACTAGTTTTCGTTTAGTTTAGTTTAGTTTAGTTTCATCACTTGGATTTTTGCATTGTTAATTTCTTTATGCATTACATTACAATCATTCTAATTACTTCTTATTTTTTTTATTTATTTCAATTATAGTCTTTATCTATTTATTCTGTTTTTACGTTGTTTCTTTGTTTATTGGCCACTATAATGCATTGTTATATCATTTATAGGCCTAAAAGTCATTGCAAGAACACCCTCAGAGCAAAATTCTGCGTTCTGCAGATTTTGCTGCTGTGACGACCGTCACAGGAGCCTGACGAGCGTCACGCGGGTGACGACCGTCACAGATACGTGACGACTGTCACGAACCCAAAACTGTTATCTGATATAACAGGGGTTGCGTTTTCTCTCCCACTCATCTCCTTTCAACTTCCAATCATCATAAACTCACACCCCACTCCCTATTTTCGTTTTCCCCACCTTGCACCATATATCCCAACTCCCATCTCCACTTCCTACTACACTTCTGTCACATTTTTCCCACTCCTCAGAACCACCTCAATCCTCCAACAATGGCGAGAAACAACGAAACCCCAGACCTCAGCAACATTGTGTTCAGCGACGGTGACTCTGGAGAAAGACAGCGGGCCAACTACATCGCATTCCATCAACGGTCGCTCCAACTGACTCATTATCCACATATCCCATCGCTCACGGAGCTCGGAATCCTTGAAGGCGTCACTTGGATGCTTCAAAGAGCCGGCATCTGGAACCTCTGCACCAATCCACTGCCGACGTACGAACAACTCACCCTCGAGTTCCTAAGTTCGTTCACCTACGTCACTTCCAGCGGCGACCTCAACCAACACTCCGGTGCCGCATGCTTCCGGATGTTGGGCACAAACTATCAAGTGAACCAGAACCAGATTGTCGCCATCTTACAACTCCCTCGAGGCGACAATGCTCATCGCCGCCTCACCGATCAGTTCCAGCACGAAGCCTTCGCGCTCTGGTACCAGTTGACTGGCATTAATGGCGATGGTTGGGATTCTCTGCACGCAACGCATATCGACAACCCGACCATCCGGTACTTCCACCGAGCATTGAGCAACACCATCTTCGCTCGGGGCAGCAACCATAAGGTGAACTCGAAAGAGCTCTTCTTCCTCCGTTGTGTCTTCAACAACGAGCCTATCAACGCCGCTCCGTTCCTCCTGGCCCACATTCAGGCCAACTGTAACCGTGGCTCCAAGCCATTTTACTTTGGCGGGATTGTCACTGCCATTGCACTTGGGCTGAACCTCGGTGACCGCCTCCAGCACCTCCATGCCATCCCCTCGGTGTTCCTTGACACCGACCACTGCAGAGCCTCTCACCTCATCCGCTCTAGAGCCGATGGCAAGTACCACCCGGTAGTGCGTGGCAAAACCGTCTGAAGCATCATCCTTCCATCACGCACCCGGATACACCCAGAGGATCGTACCAACTGGTTATTTGACCTCACTGCCCCTCCTGCTGCCGCTGCTCCAACTCAGGACCACACCCAAGGTTCCGACGACGAAATCCAAGCTGAGTTGGACAGACCAGAGCAACCGGAGGCATCGCAGCCTCTTCCTTCCGAAGGTACATCCTACCACCGCCGCCGCCATCGTCCAGAGCCCGACTACTCAGAAGAAGACCTTCGCCGCTCTCTCGACCAGCAGGCCCAGATACTCGCTATGATGCAGCAGCAGAATCAGCGAGCAGAGCAGTTCGAAGCTTGGCATCGGACCCAAATGCAACAACTACAAACCGGCCAAGAAACCATTACTGAGAACTTGGCAAATCTAACCTTGCAGGTCGAAGGACTCCGCGACTATGTCTACCACACCGGAGCTATGAGTTTTGAGGACCGAGTCGCCCAGGTCAGAGCCAGAGGACGCGAGCGAGGACGTGACCGAGGCAGAGCCCGTGATTAGTTACCATTTTCCTTATTTGTTTACTATATTTTCAGTTTCTTTGTACTTTCATTTCCGTTGTATCTCCCTCTCGCATTTTTTTTCAAATCAGTGGGGACACTGATTGAGATAGTGTGGGAGCGGAGCGTTTATTTCCCATTCCATTGTATTTTTATTTTCGTAATTTCAATTCGAACATTTTCACGTTTAGCAAATAAAAGCTCTATTATATATCTTTTTTCCGTTACGCAAACATCCCCACGTTATTCGACGAAAACAAATTTTTTTTCGTTCGCTCCTCAAAAGGAAAAGCATCACGAAAATGCGCCCAAGTTCAAACCAAGTTTTGAAACTCCGAGGAGACGACAATTCTAACAAAACCAGTACCGTCCTGACACCTTAGATCTCCGGTTTATGCGAGTCGGTTTCACTACCTACGTGTACCAAAGTCTCAAGTGTCTACGCAAACTCAACCCCAAGTAGTTTATACTAGCAGTCAGCACCATCCTAAAGCACTTCTAAGCGAGCGACCGATGCAAATAAGTGTATGATCTCCAAAAAGATGAAAAATCATGAAAAGAAAGCCATATAGCCAAAAATATAAAGACACGTTTCCTTCTAAGTTAGGTGCTCCTCGCCCGAGCATTTAGCCCAACGACACGAAAGCTCATTAAAAAATCAATGATATAAGCTTATGATCAATGAAAAAGATCAAAACAAAAATGAGATCATATTCACTAACAGGTCAACTTCCCATGAAAGTGTATGGACAACGGGCTTAATGTGATTGCGCTAGAACAAACAGGGTGAACTTGCTGCGAGAACCTTGACACCAAGCTACAGTAGCATGACTGGAACCGATTTGCATAAGAAGGAGACCTCCGAAGACTATAGTCTAGTGTCGTCTCCGTACTCGTTTTGTTCTTACTAAGAATCCCGGTTTTTCCCAACTTTGCGAACGAAGAAGCTGCCTCGTGCTTGCCGACTTTTTCACCTTTTACTTGAGGACAAGCAAATATTCAATCTTAGGGGAGTTTGATAACACGAAATCATATATATATATATATATTGATGCATAATTCAATTGATATTTAACTGTTTTCGATCCAATTTCGGGTTATTTCCGTATTATTTGTCTGATACTTTACAGGTATTTGATGATCATGTCTAAACAAGACAATATGAAGAAAAGAAGCAATCTTAGATGAAATATGGACGAAAACCGGATGAAAACAACATGAAAAATGCAGAATGCAGATTCTGCTGCTGTGACGACCGTCACAGCTCCATGACGACCGTCACACGGGTGACGACCGTCACACATCGTGACGACCGTCATGCAGGCAAAAACGCCCCACTTCAAATGCACGTGAATGAAGCAGTTCCAAGTCCCAAATAGTGGACCACTACTCCCTGATAATTCTGCCTCAAAGTCCACCTTCTTCAAGTTATAACCGTTAGAATTCCATTTCTATAAAAGGGGAAGAAGGGGGCCGCATTCAGACAATGAAGTGCTGCCAATTTATCTTCAGAGCAACCTTTCCAGTTTTTAATATTCTTATTTGTTTCTCTTTTCTTTTTCTGCATTCCTTTGATTCTTCTGTAATTCTTATTTCCGTTGTATGATCAATTGGCACAAAGACTAGAATCCTGCCAACATTCGTGGAGGATCTGCCCAAAGGTCAATTGGAATATTTACAGGTTTCTCATTTTAATCGTAATTCCAGTTTTCATTATGATGTATGCTATTGTTTATTGTTTTCATTTATGTTTTACCTTTCCCAAATCCATGTCTGGCTAAATTAAAGTAATCGATATGTAATAATAATTCGGAAGGGATTTGATAATAACCGGTTGAAAATTGTCTTGTTCAAAAGTTGTTTATGGTCTGAGTGTTTAAATTAATTTACTGAATAAATTTCGTCGCGAAAGCGAGAACTTATTTAAAAGTAGTTTTGCCACGAAAGTGGGAAATTAATTAAGGTACGAACCAACAAGCGAAAGCTGCGGCAAGACCAGATAGTAAACACTAGTCATTCATTTTAATAACAGCGAAAGCACTTTAAAATGAATTAGAATTTAGAGATTTCCAAAAAATAATTTTAACCCCAAATGGGACGCGAAAGTGTACGTTTGGCCCTTAGAATTATGATTAGCATCAATAACCATCGTGAGGCGAGAGTCTTCAGATCACCATTTTTTGCTTAAATAAACTCTGAAAAATATTTCGTATACCGGTAACTTGTCAAATCCCCGAAGAACATAATTACTGCATATCGATTCACTTAGTTATAATTTAATTAACATTCTTAATTCCCTTTAGTGACAATCTTATTCCCTTAAACATTATCTACCTAGCTAAACATAGTAACTCCCGAGAACACTAGTTTGATTACGAGTCCCTGTGGGATCGATATCTATTATTACTACGCGATAGACTGTGCACTTGCAGTTAGATTGTATTAGACATAGAAAGTCGCGATCAGAAAGAAAGAAGAATTGTAGTGTTTTATATGCCACACATTTTGTTGCATGGGCCTAAGGTAATGAGCCTGCACCACACCAAGGTACAATAAAAATATCCATTAAATATAAGGCAATATAAATCATACCAGTATAACATGGTCAAGCAAAAAAATGCATAAGAGCAGAAATCATATTTCATCAAAATACATTACATAATATTTCACTTTCGACATGTTTAACATGACATGAAATCTTTGGTGCATAATAGTTTGAGTCAAACACAATTAGAGTATACTACATGGCAAACAACCCAAACAGATCGAAACCAAAATACTGCATGTCAAGATAGGAAATTAATTATGTAGGTGTAACTTATCATTCTTGTCTAATTTGATAATGTTCTTAAGTTTGGTTGAGGAGAGTTCTCCATCACACAAGCTGACCAAGGTTGTTGATTCACTTGAACCGTCTGAATTCTGTCTCTTTGTACTTGGTGTGACTGGATTGAGTTATGCTTAGATGTAATTTCGAGATCATGTTATTAGGAAAATTGGAAAAATAATCATTAATTGTGGAACAACACAATAAAATAAAGACAACACGTCACAAGTTATAAGGATATTGTAACAACTTCCCACTTTCCAATGGCATCAGAGTTTGCCTCATAAACACTCTCTTTAGTCTAAACAAAATTAAAAGTAATACCAATATGTCATTTGATTAATCATTTAAATGCCTAAAATCAATTAGGACTAACTACACAGATAAACGGTGACAATACCTGCAACATCTGTGGTAATATAGGTGGCTGAGATGTTGTTACCTTTGTGTCAAAAGCGTAAGCATATTGATGAATCAAAATCAATCATCATTAATAAAACAAATAATAAATACTTGGCTTTGTTCCCATGGAGCCTTTAGCTGTTTGATGAACGACTCATCCCGAATAATCATGACAACAAAACAACTTTTCCACTGGGGCTGCCACTTAACTTTAAAGGCAGTCTCCAAACCCAACATCACATCAAGTGCTAATGGGAACTCTAAGGGATCAATAATTCTAGCCTACATAAGCAAGTATTAGCATTAGCAAGCAGCGAAGTAGATAAGACCATTATTAAGTATCCAAATTTAAAATCAGGAATAAATCTTTATCATTTTATCATGCATTTGAGCAGCAAATACACCCAATAGTTGTGAGTATTCTTTGTCCCAGAAAATAAACTTACAACATTTCCCAAAATGAGTAACTTCAATTTCTATTTTGTACCTAAGGTAGCGCGAGTAACAGTGTTAAGAGTCAGTATTACATAAAAAAATGAATATAACTACTGTCATATGACAACTTATGTAACCTAAAGATGTATGCCTCAATGGAATGTCATGTTTCACACAAGAAAGGAGATTTGTCACCCTAAACAACCTTCGGGCACTCATGGCAAGCCAGACAATACCAACCATACTGTGATGTAATGAGCTTTTTAATGGTAGTTATAGTAGCACATAAGGTAATCTGCGTGATTTTGAAACAACAAAACATGTGGATGTTCATAGCCAATAGAATTATAATTATGTTGTTTACTCCATGGGGATAATAGTTAAAAGTAATGTATATGTCACAAAGTTTAATAATCTCATTGAGAGGTAGCACAATAGCCTTACGAAAGTAATTTTTGAATAGGAGATTGTTGAGAACTTTTAGAGTTTTGTGAATAGACGCGAGAATATGAGGTTAGTTAGCCCAAAACATTAACCAATGAGTCTTTAGAGATGCTACATCAAAAGGCCATAAAAACAATCAATAACATATATTTGAAAAATTTGTTTGCATGAATGAAACAAAACATGTCTCGTAGATGTCACCTGTTAATAAACTGGCTGATTAGAGGCAAATCAACAATGATAGACAATTTGGTTAGGTTGTATGTGTTTGTAACAGAAAGTGGATATTTTCCTGCATTATGTAAGACATAGGCGAGTTTGAGTATATAACCTTTTAAAACCAATTAAGGATACATGTTAAAAGCAGCATAGTTAGAATAACCTTCCTCATTGGCTTTCCCGTACTGAAGCAAAATTACTATTGGGTCAGATGTATTGTTTTGGTCTTGGTTGAATTTGATGAATTGATAGGCATACGACTCCCAAAGAGTACACTAATGGTGTTGTTACTACAAAAAGTGTAAGAATGGATATAATATTGTGACATTAGAAGAAGTAATACTAGAGGCATAACATTTTTGGTATTGTTTCATCATGAAACTTACGCATTGTCTCTCCGAATAAAATTGACCTGCTGCTTTCTACCCCCTGATTGGGTATGTGCGAAACCTATACTATCACCCATTCCTATGATGTTTGGAAAAAAATAGTAAAAGTCAAAAGGTATAACAAAAATTTCAAGAAAATATTCATGAATACACGCATAAACAAAGTTTGTCACCTAGGAGTACATCTTTCTTAAATCTCCCGGTCATGATATCAGCAAAATTGGTGAAGGGGTTTGTTTTGGGTGCAATGACATGTTTGTTAACATCACTCACGGTTGTCCCTCCGGTGAACTTTACCATATACTTGTGGAAAGAAGGCTTGACCGCTTGAACATCAAATCATTAACCAAAACCTTAAAGTTTGATATTGTCTAAGTGTGGTCTACCATTAACATTGCATTGAAAGCCGACAAATACGTTGTAGGTACGACGAAGTGTATGCCAGTTCCCTGTCAAAGATTAAAATACAAAAGCCATCAAAAACCATACTATTAGCAACAAAATGAGTGTTCAAACATGAAAGGTAAAACATTGGAATAATTTTTTCGCATTCAATAGTGTGATAAAAAAAATCAGATATAACCAAAGAACATCATAAAAAAAGAACATGATATGAAGTGAAAGAACTGTATAAGTAGCAAGTTGAAAACTGTAAAACAAAAAGGTATTGACCTATGTTTTAACACAAGCATTGATGAACACAAAGGTTCAGCAAGTACGAAGTTTCCACAATGTAAGTCTTTAAAAACTCATAATCTCACCAACTCCATACAAAATTACTAATAATATGTAAGAAATCGTACATCCATGTGAGATGCAAGAAATAAAGCAGTATTCAAATGGATGATTATCTTCAGAAAAGAAAGACAAAATCGATTAAATAACTCACAAATGACATATTTGAGCAAAAATGTGTGACATATAAATAAATCATTTCAGATCAACAAATGGAGCACGCACTTCATAAAAAAATACAACATACCCAGTAAGCAAACTTACATCTTTGTCAACGACGATCATTTCAAAATGCTCATTGTTGTTCGAAAAAAAACGATCATTTATGGTGTACGCTAACTGCGACCTTCCACAATATTTTCTTGTCGTAGATGTTGCTGATCTTCTCAAAAGGTTGAACCATGAAGGATGGAAGGAATAAAAGAAGAAACAGAGGAACAATTGAGTAAAATGGGTTTGGAATGCAGGGTGGACAAAATTGGAGAAAGAAGTGTTATGGCGGAAGTAGTTTTTTTAGACTTTAAAACAAATATTGGTCTTGAACAACTCACAAAATATGACCTGAAAAGATATTTCAGATTGCAAATCTTCCAAAATAATACTCCATTCATCTCATAATAATTTGGAATAAAAGAGTGTATCAAAATGAATAATCCATTTCAATTTTCAATACATTTTTTTCCTCCAATTTTACCCTCCAATTTATATTACTTTCATCATTTTCAATACATGATAAGAGTACTCTAGTAAAAATATCACTCTCTCTCTCTTTCTCTCTCTCTTTCATTTATTTATTTTTTTAATATGTTTCAACTAGTAGCATTAAAACATCAGGAGTATGATTTTTTCATGGAAAATAACAATAAATTAATTGAAAGAATAAGGAGGAAAAAAGGAGTATTGAAAAGAAGAAAAAAAAGACGTGGAAGCATAGGAAATAGGAAATCAGAAGGGCTTATTGGTATATCCATAACATAAATAGATAATATTACTCAAAGGTAATATATATTGGGATGACAATTATACACATCTCCAGTGGATACTCACAAAATTTATCCATAATGAATAGGATAAAAACCCACAAAATTTACCCACAATGAGTAGGGTAAAACCCACAAAATAGGTACGGGCACATAGACGAACAATTACCCACTAAAATAAGCAGGTATAAATGCAGATAAAAGTATCTTAGTACTCAGTCTGTCCCATACCCGTACCCAACTTGCCTCATACCCGCACGATATATATATATATATATATATATATATATATATATATATATATATATATATATATATATATATATATATATATATATATATATATATATATATATATATATATATATATATATATGTATATATTGTCATTGTCATTATAATGTACATATATGTTAATCTGAAATTTTTATTAAATAAGTTCATAATTTCAATGCATTTTAATATAAATGTTTGTTTATTTACACAACAATAACATCCTCAATTTTTTTTAAATATTGTTAAAAAATTAAAATTACATGATAAATCATAAATAATCGATTATTTTTTCAATTATTTTTTATTAGAAATGCGGATAAACAGGTATGAGTATGAGTACTCAGGTACCCATAAAATACGTGTACGAACACAAACGTTGATGTCCACGCGAGTATGAGCTCAAATACAAGAATTTTTTTAAATCGCAAATTTAAGAACAAAAACTATAATATGTTGTCCAAATTTGTCCATTGCCATCTCTAAATATATATAAACAAGGAATATTGTAGAAACTTTCTTCGTATAGTTTATGGAAAAAAAAAGAAACGCATTAGAATTTTGAGAAAAATAGTATTAAATTGACCAAAATAAAATAGATAATAACGTTCATTTCTCTATAATAACATTGGATCAAACTAAGAGATAAGTCATCTATCTTTTTATTTGAAAGACCAATCACTTGTGCCTATTAGATATTATTTTTTTATAAATAAAATAAAATAATAAAATATGTATTTAAATATTAATTAATCCTGCTAAATTGTAGCTGGAGAAAACACTTAATTACTTTTTTTTTACAATGTTGAGTAAATTAAAATAATATATAATATATTTTAATTAATTAAAAGTTACATTTCACACGTATCTTCTTTTTTTATTCACTTACCCTACAAAGAGAGATTTCCTAAACTTTTTTCTCATCAAACTTGATTATTTTTGGATTTTATTGCATATATATCACGCGTTGTAACAAAAAAGAGAAAGTTTTCATCTTTATGATTTATTAAAAAATTAAATACGTACAAATTACGACAACAATATGCAATGTATATAATTATTTTTATTTAAATTTATAAACCAAAATATATTCATAATTTGTTTAAGCATTAAGCCAATTAATTTAATTTCTTGAAGTTAAGTTTTATCCCAATAAAAATTTAACGCGTTTGACTGTTATTAATCACATACATAAAAATGGTTAATTAATTTACAAAAATTACGATGATGTGTTTCTGAACGGGTACGGTTGGATCTATCTGACTCAGAAAAATGGATTAGATTAAATTAAACGATCCTTCATATCCATAACACAAAGATTCTTCCACAAATTCCAAAACAAAAACCTCACTGATTTTCTCTCATCTTCTAAAACCTTAACTCTTAACTCACATTTTTTAGATCTAATAAAAAAAAATTGTTGTAACAGCAACCATTGAGGTAGAAGAGAAAAATATTGTATTCTACTATTCACCATGCATTCTACAAATCTATGGGGAGGATCATTTGAGATGAGTCCCAGTGAAATAACTTCCGGCTACGAAACCAGCCGCACCGGAGATCACTGGGACAAGGCGGCATTACTCGATAACGGCCATCATCATCATCATCGTGGTGGGTTGGACGAGACACTTCAAGGCTGGGTTCTTGACAGGCCTGGTAATGCTAAGAAGAAGCATAAGTACGTCGATATTGGTTGCATGAAATTGAGTCATAAGGCATCGAAGTGGATTTTCGGTATTTTATTCGTCGCGTTTTGTGTAATTGGGCTTCCGATTATTATTACAAAGTATTTGCCAAAGCATCATGCTAAACCCATAACACCTGATAATTACACTCTCGCCCTTCACAAATCGCTTCTCTTCTTCAACGCGCAGAAATGTATGTAATCTATTAATCATTTTTGTCTCGTTTTGTATTTTCTCTTCTGAGTTGTATTTTGATTGATTTTGTAGCGGGGAAATTGCCGAAGAACAATGGCGTTCCGTGGCGAAGAGACTCGGGGTTACGAGATGGGAAAGAATTGCACGATAAAAAAGGACTTGTTGGCGGTTATTATGATGCAGGTGACAATGTGAAGTTTCACTTTCCTATGTCATTTGCTATCACAATGTTGAGTTGGAGTGTGCTTGAATATAAGCACAAATATGTAGCGGTTAATGAGTATCATCATACAAGAGAGCTTATTAAGTGGGGTACTGATTATTTACTCTTAACCTTCAATAGTTCCGCAACCAAAATCGACAAAATTCATGCTCAGGTGTTGTTTATATCTTTCCTTTGCATATTTTCTGTTACCGATTTTAGTCCACGCGAGCATAGTGTGATATATCTGAATCTTATTTTTATGTTTAGGTTGGTGGATCTCTAAATGGTTCTAAGACACCGGATGATCATTACTGTTGGCAAAAACCAGAAGACATGAACTACCCGCGACCGATGACAACTGTATTTGAAGGACCTGATCTTGCAGGAGAAATGGCAGCAGCATTAGCAGCAGCATCTATTGTTTTCCAAGACAAATCCGCTTATTCCAAGAAACTCATCAAAGGAGCCGAAACCGTGTTTTCATTTGCAAGAGATAGTGGTAAAAGAGCTTCCTACAGTCGTGGACAACCTTACATTGAACCTTATTATAACTCAACCGGCTACTATGATGAGTATATGTGGGGTGGTGCTTGGTTGTTTTACGCTACTGGAAATACTAGCTACATTTCATTGGCAACGGATCCTAATTTACCGAAGAACGCGAATGCGTTTAAGATGAAACCTGATTTGAGTGTCTTGAGCTGGGACAATAAGTTACCTGCTGCAATGTTGTTGCTGACAAGGTTTAGGATGTTTCTTAATCCTGGTTACCCTTATGAAGAGATGTTGAGTATGTACCATAATATTACTAGTCTTACCATGTGCTCTTATCTTCAACAGTTCAAAATCTTTAGAAGGACTAAAGGTAACATGTTATTTTTTACTGGTTCATTTGGCTACACAACTTATTAAGCACTTTTAGCATAAGCGCTTATTATATAAGTACTAATGTGTGTATAGTCAAATAGTTTTTATATAAGTTACAATGGAGAGGCCATAGGAATAAGATGAAAGCAAACTAAACCAGTGGATAAACTTGAATAAGTCAATTCAAATATGTGCGCTACTGTGGTTGTTAAGTTTCAAAAAATTCATAAGATGCATATTAACATGAAAATTTGCAGGGGGTTTGATACAACTTAACCATGGACGACTCCAATCTCTCCAATATGTTGTCAATGCGGCTTTTATGGCATCTCTTTTTGCTGATTATATGGAAGCCAGAGGTGTTCCGGGATGGAATTGTGGCCCTAATTACATTCCAAGATCTGATCTCAAGTCATTTGCAACCTCTCAGGTTATCATATTCTTCATTCTGGTTTTGATTCATATATTTTTGTCAGTTGTATTATTTCAACAGTCAAATTAAGACATTTTTTCGCCACAACTTTGTAAGTGATTATCATCAAAAGTTCTCCAAGTTTTCTTTCAGAAAACGTTAACGCGCTTTTAATATTCCCATGAAACAGATGGATTACATCATGGGTATGAATCCAATGAACATGAGCTACATAGTTGGATATGGCAAGAAGTTTCCAACACATGTTCATCATAGAGGCGCATCAATTCCAAATAATCGCATAAATTACTCATGCACCGGTGGCTGGAAGTGGCGCGACACCCCTAACAGAAATCCTAACAAAATTACAGGAGCAATGGTTGGAGGACCGGATCGTTTTGACCAGTTCCATGATTCGACAAAAAAATACAACTATACTGAACCAACTTTAGCTGGGAATGCAGGACTAGTAGCTGCTTTAGTTTCCTTAACAAAGACTGCAGGGAGCGGCGTTGACATAAATAGCATTTTCACATATATTCCACCATTCGGGCCGAAAAATTCACCTCCACCACCACCTTGGACACCATGATATAGTCTATTTCAATCATTTATTTTATCCTATTCCTTTTGTACACTCTCAAAATTTCATTTAAATTATATTATTTAGCCTTGTTCATTGCAAAATCATATTTTTGAGTAAACTAGTATAGAGACTTGAAGTTCCTACAATTGAAATTTCCTATATATTGTAACTATAGTCAGTTCTGTTATCTCCGATGTATAGAGATTGAACGGTTCATATCTTGAATGCTTTCAGCAGTATGAAACTGCATTTTTTGCGTATATATCTTTATGTTCAGTGATTTATAGCAGGGAATCTATTTCCATAGTCTACATTCTTGATGTCATGTGGATTTTAGATAAGAAACTTGTTTTGGATCTCAAATACATGAATATCTAATTGAAAGACTATTAATAATTTTGTTAAGAAAACATGCAGGAAAATGGATGGATTTAAGGCAATAGAGCCAAGTTTTATTGGATACTATTGACTACTACTGTTGCATACAAATCCTTTGAAACTAAAAACCATATGACTCAATTATCAATTCATGCTATAGTTTTGTCATGCACATATCAAGTCTTTGTTAAGCCTTACAAAAGTAGAACAAAGAGTTAAATTTTGTCATGAAACATAGAATGCAATAAAAAATCACCATGCAAACATCAACTAGATCTTCCAATTCACTTTCAAAACCAATATTGCTCATATCCATTCAACTCAAAAAAGAAAGTAAAACTATACAATGTCTACTAGTTGCTACCATGGTTAAGTCTCTGTTACGACGTTACAACCCCAAACTTGACCGTATCAGCTGCACTTTCCCATATTTTGCCGCATTATAAGAGTTCACAGCATTACCACAAATCACCGTGGCAATCATGGAGGCTGTTGCTATCTTATAAACATGAAACCGATCTCTCTTCTGCCTTATAACTTATTACTCAAGTTTATAGGCGCAAAGTACAAGACAAGCCTCAAAAGGCGTATGACTTTTAGTCGAATAATAACCACTGGTAGCACTATCATCATCACTCTCACAACTTTCAATACCTCTTTCCTCTTTATCACTCTCAGCTTCTGTGACCCCAGGTTTGAAGATAAAAAGCCCAGGCCCAGACCCAGAATCACTAAACAACCAATCATGAACATCCCAAAACACATGCACAGGTTGTTTATTAACAATAACAGTTTGGTTTCCTCTAAACTTCCACTGCAAATTCTTAACATGAACCAAAATAATCCCATCAATACTTATCCACATTTCAGGATCTTTATTGCCAACAGTTGAACTTTCAACAACAATATCACTCTCTTTTCTCTTCTCATCGAGTTTCGCCTTTGTCGAAAAACTTTTCTTTGCAAAAACATTCTCTCTTTTAATCAATAGTGTAGCCTCAATAAGTGTTTGCTTCATTTTCATTCTCTTGTAAGCCTTTTTCTTGTAATCTCCCAACAACAAAACAACCTCCTCGTGGCAAACTAAAGCAACATAGTAATCGCCGTACGGTTCAGGGCAATTGCCGCAGAATTTAGCTGATCGTAGATCCCAATACACGTCGATTTGATATCCGCCGGCGCCAAATGACTTATAACCTTTCTTGTTCCAAAAGTACCACGGTTTAACATCAATTTTGCAATTGTAGAGAGAGATTTCACCTACCGCGTCGATTTTGAGGTTTAATGTATGATTCATGATGTTTTTGCACCATAAGACTGATATATGTCTCCATTGGCCTGCAATGCTGGCTTGGTAGATGTATGTAACTGTGCTTTGTGCTGTTTTGGTTGGTAAGGGCTCTTCTGATATTCTTTGTGAAAATGTTGAATCATCGTATGCGTTTAAGATTGATTGTGATCTGAATGAAAGTTGAAAAGACATAATGCATACCCCTTGTTAAGGGGTCCTTTAATAATGGATTCAATTCATCAAAAGGTTTATCATCATCATTGAAAAGATGAATGAAATGGAATTGAAGATAGAAACAATGAAAAGATGAATCAAGAGATAGTAATTAGATGATTAAAATTTGGTAATGTCATAGAAAAATAATGTGACAGATAGATGTAATGTTGTTGATGATTTGTTACATAAAATTTTGGCGATGAAAGAGTCATGAATGACACCAAATTTTGTTTGTTTGAGGAAAAAGTCTTACATTAGAGGCTACAAAATAGAGGTGTGTCCGAATGGGAAGGAAGAAAAATAACAAGTCTTAAATAACTAATTCATTTTAATCAACATCAGAATAATACTACCATAATTAGGAAATTAACAACCTTTCTTACCAACCAAGTTAATGAAGATTCTCATAAATATTGTTCAAACTTTCTATGACTACTTCTGTTTAGAGATGTTTATGCCGATTCTAACTAATTGAAAACTAGACTCAAAGAAATTGAAACATGTGTAATTGTAAAATTAAAATGAAAGTATACATATATAGCCCAAAAAATCCTATCAATTGTGCTTGTATATTCAATTTCTTTTATATTTTATAAAATTATAATATAACTTTTACTTTGCTTTGGGCCGACTATATTAGTGTCAGCCGACTACTCTGAAGGAGTTATCATCATGTCAGAATATTCTCAGCGAACGAGAATTGTCCTATTGATGATCATAGAGAATTAAAATCTCAGGTGCATCCAACGATCCTCCATAATCCACGCATGGCAAATAATAAGTTAGTTATTCTCTCTCAACTATATATAGAGAAGACACCAATTTCAGGTACTCAGTTTCAAATTGAGTTTCAATTTGAAATTCTGATAACCTTACAGTGGATGTTATCACGGATGTTATGACATCCACTCCAACACAAACTACTGAACTTAATAATGAACTGTAAATGAAAGCAGTAGATAACACAGAGAGTTGTTTACCCAGTTCAGTGCAAATCACACCTACATCTGGGGGCTACCAAGCCATGGAGAAAATTCACTATTAGTAGAATTAATTCAGAGTCAAACAACCAGTTTGCACTCTTCACTAAAGACCTACCCAATGACACTTCAGTCTAACACTAGACCTGAGTTACCAACTCACTCCCCCTCAATCACAGCAGTGATATCAACCAATTCAAAGTTACAAATGGCAATGAAGTCACACTTCAAACACACCTTGATCTGCTTCACAGCTTTGATCAAGAGACACAACACCCGTGCTTAAAAGCTTAGAATGAACACACACAAAGTACAATTCAAACACATTAGTCCAATGCAATCATCCAAGAGATAATTGCTTGGCTCACAAGGAATCCTAGGACTCAAAAACACACGTGAAGAACAACTGCACAACACAGAATTATTCACTCACAAAACACTGTACTCTCCAATCTCTGTCCCTAAGCTCTTTTGAATCCGGATTGCTACTTCTGTATATATAAGAAACATACAATCTTTGGGCCTAGGTGTAGAAATTAGGTTTACTCAAGATAAACCTCTCTTCATGAAGCTGCCCACATCCAATTAGGTCAGGGATATTCCATGTTATCCTCAGCAATGCCTGACATGTCGCCTGAGATAACTAGGCTTCCTAAAATGTTTCCTGAAGTATAGCCTGAGCTAATACCAGAAAACTTAAACACGCGCCATGATGTCATACGCTTGATGTCATAACATCCAGCATGACATCCAACTTAACTTGCTCTTAACTATCCAAACTTACCCTGCAACACACTTATTATGTATGTTATAACATCAGTCATGACATTCACACATACATCAATGTTTTACCACAAAATGCAACCAATCAAAAGCATCTACAAACTCCCCCTTTGGCAAATTTTTGGCTAAAACACTCTGTCATCATATCAGAGAACAAGCAGCAGAAAGTTCATATCATATATCTAATCATGCAGGTAAGCTATTAGATAAAACTACCAATTTAACATACACCTGCAGTAGTATCATATCAGAGTCACCTACACACACACAATATCAGCTTCCAGCCACTCAGGATCAACCTGTTCGCCCACTATCGTCCAGCCTGATCTTAATGTCAAGACCTCTAGGATGACATCCTGAATCACACCTGTTTTACAACAGAAATCATCACCTGCTACATCCTGTGTTACTCCCCCCAACTGATGCTCATAACATCAATTAAACACAATCTGCACAACCTGCAGTCACACATACTTCTAAGCACAAGCAACAACTCTCTCTCTCACACACACACACACCTGCAAACTTGCTCAGAGCCATTATTCACAGCAGCAAAACTCAAACTCCACTTATGGCAACAAGTCATCAGCACACCTGCTAATGCATACACAACTAACCATGCAGTTAAACATGCATGTTCTACAACTACTTCTTGAAGGTGAGATATAACTTAGAAGGGGGGGTTGAATAAGTTTGGAAAATTAATACTTGAAAATAATCACACAATTATTTTTATCCTGGTTCGTTAAACAACTACTCCAGTCCACCCTTCCAGAGTGATTTGCCTTTCTCAACAAGGACTTAATCCACTATTAAATCAAACTGATTACAATAGTATCACCTAAGAACTACAGTTCTTAGTCTTCTCAAGAGCTATTGATTCACACTGAATCCTCTTAAGGAAAATCCTTTACAAACAATGTAAATTAAATACAAGAGTTTTTAATGCTTCTATAAAGCTATAATCACAACAGTGATTTTTCTCTTAAGTTTTAAGTACAATGATTCTATGAAGAATAAGAATGAGAGTTTAAGAATATGTGATTTCTTTTCAGCAAGTGTGTAGCTCAAAGAGTGTCACTGAAGAATGAAGTGAGAGACTCCTTTTATAGGCAACTGAATTATCCACGTTGAAAAGAGAGTCCAAAAGGTCTGAGCCTTTTTGTCTTCACATGTACTGACCTTTCCTTGAAATAGATGGCACAGATAAATCCTTTTTGTCTGTGTAAGTGTGTCTAGCACAAATAAGGAAAGAGACGTTGAATGGTTCCAACGGATACATTCTTGAAAACACTTCTTCAGTTTCAGCAAGTTCTTCAGAGTCTGAATGGATCAGAGTCTTCTGATGAGTTTCAGAACTATGCTGTATCAGAGTCTTCTGCAGCTTGTGTGCTTCTAGCGTGTTGATCATCAGAGCATCTTGACACAGAACTTCAGTACTTGGCAGCTTAGGTACTTTCAGAAACTTCTGTAGATCAATGCTTTGAGAAACTCTTCAATTAATATTCTTCTATACATCTGATGCTTCAGCTTCAGATGCTTCTGATTATCTTCAGATGCTTCTGAGTATCTTCAGATGCTTCTGACTTAGAATGTTCTGGAGCTTCTTTCTTCAGATCCTTCTGGAGACTTCGCTCAGGATCTTCTGTAAGGAGCAAGTAGATTCTTCTGTGAGATGCATCTGGCGCTTCAGAGTCAGAATAACTTCTTGTATTCAAGGCAGATTTGCTTCTAGAGAGTTAATATAATTTTAATCTGCAGTAAAACTCTCAAACAAATTTTAGAGTATATAATTCTTAAATATAAATTTCCTAACAGTTATCATCAAAACAAAGAGTAATTATTAAGAACCAATCTGTGTTCTAACAATCTCTCCCTTTTTGATGATGACAAAAAGTATCAGAAATTTTATTTAATTGAACTTAAAGAATTATAACTCCCCCTGAGATGATGAATCTCCCCCTGAGTTGAATATGAAAAAGGAATAGAAACTTCCCTTTTTATCTGAGTAATCTTCAGAGTCAGATCTTGTTCATCTTGTAATAATCAATGGTCAGAATATCTTGCAGATATAAGATTCAGAGTTTGATAAAAGATAAATGATCTGAGAAACTCAGAGGTTCTTTTATAGAGTATTCTTATCAAAAGTTCTGAAATAGTCAATTTAGATATTAGAAAGAATAGATATGTCTGAAGATTCATTCTAGTGAAATTATATTAAATAGTTCAGATCTTTATTTTCTCCCCCTTTTTTGTCATAAGCAAAAAGTAAAAACTTTCAATAAAGACAATTAAAAGGAATAATAGCAGATAATTCAATGGAGAATAACAGTCTGATTCAAATAATCATAACAGAGCAAAAGTACATCAGAGGATATAACAAAACATTCAGATGCAAAAACAACAGATGCACAAACATGAGAAAAAAAAATCTAAGTGTGTTTAGACAAAAGCATCTTCAATAGGTCTGTGATCTCAGATTGTGATTGCTCTTGCTTTAACATGAACTTAGTGATGGTCTCATTCTTCTCATCTTGTTTGGTCATCCATTCTGACATGTCCTCAGATTTCTTGTCTTGCTTCGCCATCCAAGATCTGATTTCAGATTGACCAGCTTCCAGAGCAGCAATCTTGTTTGCCAAATCTGGATTTTCTGACTTGATTTCTGATGATGGAGGTTCTGTATTCTGAACAGAGTCAATTGCCATATGTTCTGGAGATCCTGAAGAGGGTTCTACCAGAGTCATAGATAGAGTAGGGGCAATTGGTTCTGGTGGAGGAGGAGGTGGAGGAGC
Source organism: Lathyrus sativus (assembly GCA_963859935.3). Taxonomy (NCBI): domain Eukaryota; kingdom Viridiplantae; phylum Streptophyta; class Magnoliopsida; order Fabales; family Fabaceae; genus Lathyrus; species Lathyrus sativus. The sequence continues at coordinate 479,433,683 of OZ012739.1, read as the reverse complement.
ATCCAAACACAGCAGAGGTTCAGTCTTGTTGTCAATCCAGAATTGATTTCTTTCAGATCTGAGCTTTGCATCATCAGAACAGATGTTCTTCAGATTAGAAGCTACAGTGTTGAATCTATTCAGAAATCCTTTCCAGATGATTTCAGTCTCATTTGCATCCATAGTTTCAGAACATCTTCTCTGAACAGTACCTAAAGACATCTGTAATTCTTGCAAAAACGTTTGAAATAAATGTTCAATATTAAGTCTGGGTGGAGGTTTAAGCAAGGTTTCCAGAGTCATCTGTTTAGGTTTTGGAGTTGGTGGTATCAATGATTTAGGAATGGAAATCAGAGGTGGGGGTACGTATGGAAAGAATGGAATTTCTGGTTTCTGAGGAAGGGATCTGTTTAAAGCATTAATCAGATTTGGTTGAGGTCTGGTGCGTGGGTAAACATCATCAAAGGTTGCATTAGAGTATGGTACAAAGGCAGAGTTTGATGGTTTATCAGATGCAACTGTGTTGTCAGATGCAGGATGCAGAGCTGAAACAGCAACTTTACCAGATTTAGCAGATATGGTGGCTAAGGATCCTTCATTTTCCATAGATTTAATATATGAAAGGATCACAGATGGAAGGGTTGGTTTAAGTTTAGGTCTCAGAGGTGTCAAGGGTTCAGAGGGCTCAACTCTATCATAAAAATCTTTAAGTTTGAAACCATAAGATAAATTATGATACAGAGAGGACACTTGAGCACAAGAGATTCCAGATGATGATGGAATAGAAGTAGGAACAATCATCTCAGATGAAGGTTCAGGTGGAGGCATAGGTTCTGGAATGGTAGTTTTTGTAGGTACAGATGATTCAGGTTCAGGGTCATGAACAGGGTATTTGTCAGATGGATTAATCAGAAAGTCAGGATGAATTTCTGATTCAGATGAATTTGAAGATGTTTCAGGTGTACAAGAGGTAGAAGAAACTTGAAACACTGTTTTTAATGGAGTGATATCAAGAACTTCTGTCTCAGGGATATGAGATGGTTCTGAAGGAATTTCAGGTTGTTGAGTAGGTGGTTCAGATGAAACAGGAGCAGAAGTTACTTTAGTGGGCTCAGAAGTAACAGTTGCTACAGGTTCAGAAGAATGAATAGGTGATGGTGGAATGACAGATTCTTTTTGTGGTTGATCTTCTGTGGTTTGTTTTTCTGGAAGATCAGAAGATTTTGGTTGATTTTCTGTTTGTGGTGGTGAGGATTTTTGTTTATCAGAATTTTGTGGTAGTTCTGATGGTTGTGTTTGTTGTGGAATAGTTGGTTGTTTTTCTTTAGGCTGTGATTCTGATGGTTGTGGAACAGATTGTGATGGACGTGGAGTGAAGTGTTTGATGTGTAGTTTTGGTTGAGGTGGTTTTGATACAGGAGCAGTGGGTTGTTTCTGAGGTGATACAGAACTGGGGGCAGCAACAGATGTTGTTTGAGTGACAGGGGGTTTGGGAACAGACTTAATAGAAGAATCATTTATAACAACATTTTTAGAAGAGACAGAAGCTTTAGTACCTTTGAGTTTAATCCTCTTAGCAGATGCAGCTTCTCCAGAATCTTTTCTCTTCAGAAGATCCTTGGGAGTCTCAGCAATCTTAGCCTTCTTCTGGACAGGTTCAGATTCTGCTGCAGGTTGAGATCTTTTCCTCTGAAGTGGAACTTCTGCTTCTTCTTCTTCTTCTCCTGCATCTGGCAGGGGTTGCTTGACAAGTTGAAATACATTTGCTGGTACAGGCACTCCTTCTCTTTTGCATTCCTCTATATACATCAGAACAATGTGTCTAGGTTCTTCAGCAAAAAATAGAGGGAAATCTGATACTGGAATCCTTTTATTCAGATCAGACATGTTTAACTTCTTTGGAGCAGTGGTAAGTTCATCTACAATCTTGAGTCTCAGAAGGCTCTTAGCGTTCAGAGGCTTTCCCATAATGAACTCCAGTTCCTCTGTTACACCAGCATCATACAGAGCAGCCACTAAACCATTTTCTGTGAGAAGATCTGAGAGCAGCCTTCCAAAAGGTATCCAATTCCTGATCTTCTGGTTCTTTTCCTTCACAGATTCTCTGGATGCATTTATGTGATTCCACAGATGCATGAACAATAAGTAAGGAAGATCTACCTTATTACTCTGACTGAGGCAGTACATAAAATAGATCTGCTCATTGTTGACATAATCTGGGGAATTTGTTGATTTTCTGTGATGAATGCATCCCATGAATATCTTGGCCCAGATCTTGTAATCTGGCTTCAGATCTTTGAATCTGTTAGAGGCTTGTACAACAGTCATAACCTCTTCATAGACTTCATCCATATCAACACGTCCAACTGGCAGATGTGAAACACCATCTGTTTCTTCATAACCAATCAGTTTTCTAATTAGATCCTCTGTGATTATGATCTCCTTTCCCAGCACAGATGATAGAATAAACTTTGGATATACAGATGCATGAATCCAGAATTCCTTAACAAGCAAAGGGTAAACTGGTCCAAACAGTCTATCAAAGTATTTCACCCAACCTTGAGCTCTAACAATGGAGCGAAAATCAAACCCATTTTCAGCCAGTGAGTCAAATTCAACCATGGATTCACACAACACTTCTAACTTTTCAACAGGTGTGAGAAGAGTTCTTTGAGGAGGAATGTATGGATTAGCACCTAGATTGTCTGAAGTCACAGCAACCATTGTTGATTGAAACTGAGCAGTTGTTGATGAAGAAGACGCCATTGAAGAATGCTTTTTAGAACACTTAGGTTTTGAGTTTTTGTGAAGAGAGAACAAGAGATGAAAATGCATATAAATTCTGAGAGTGAAAATTGTGAAAGTGAATACACTTCAAGTATTTATACTAAACACATAGTCACACCAAGAGACAGAAATAAAGCACGTTGGAGCAGCATTAAATGAAAAGAATAAAATCATTTCAAATAATAAATGCTTCTGACAAATTTGGGGGGAAAATCAAGAATTTAACTATTCAAATTTCACCTCAAATGTCTTTTCAGTTGTCCACACGCCACCTCTTCAGATTTTGTGGGACACGTGTTTGCTTGCATGCTGTTCTGAATTCTCTCAAGAAATGAAACGTTAGCCACGTTCAGATCTTCTAAAGATGGTTAGTTCAGATTTTCACATCAGAAATAATAATCAGAATAGAATAAATGAACAGAAGAAATACTTCAGATCATTAAACATTTTGCATCTGAGAGATTCCTTCTGATAAATATTACTCTGGACAAAAATCCATACAAATATTTTTCAGAATGAACTTAAATCTATCTTCAGCAAGGGGTTTTGTAAAAATATCTGCCCATTGATGATCTGTATCAACAAAGGCTAAATTTATGATTCCCTTCTGAACATAGTCTCTGATGAAATGATGTTTAATTTCTATATGTTTTGCCTTAGAATGCAATATTGGATTTTTTGACAAACATATAGCAGAAGTATTATCACAAAAGATAGAAAGATTACTCTCATAGATTTGATAATCTTCTAATTGACTCTTCATCCAGAGCATCTGAGTACAACATCCAGCAGCAGCAATGTATTCTGCCTCTGTAGTTGATAGTGCTATGGTAGGTTGCTTCTTGCTGTACCATGAGATCAGATGACTTCCAAGAAACTGACAGCTTCCAGAAGTGCTTTTACGTTCAACTCTGTCTCCAGCATAGTCAGCATCACAGAATCCAACTAATGAAAATTCATCAGATCTTCTGTAACACAAACCCATGTTAGCAGTACCTTTCAGATACCTTAGAATTCTCTTAACAGCTGTTAAGTGTGATTCTCTAGGATCTGATTGGAATCTAGCACATAAGCAGACACTAAACAGAATATCTGGTCTAGAATCAGTCAAGTATAGAAGAGATCCTATCATACCTCTGTAGAGTTTTTGATCTACCTTCTTACTTACCTCTTCCTTACCTAGAGTGCTTGTAGGATGCATTGGAGTCTTTTCCATTTTGCTATCAACCATGTTAAACTTCTTCAGAAGCTCTTTAACATACTTAGTTTGATGTATGTAGGTGCATTCTGGAGTCTGATTGACTTGGATTCCCAAGAAGAATCTCAATTCTCCCATCATGCTCATTTCAAATTCTTCCTGCATACATTTAGCAAACTCCTTTCCAAGCGTAATATTTGTTGATCCAAAAATAATGTCATCTACATAAATTTGACAAATCACAAATCTTTCTTAACAGTTTTACAGAATAAAGTTGTATCCACTTTTCCTCTGATAAAATTTTTCTTCAGAAGGAAGTTGCTCAACCTCTCATACCAAGCTCTGGGAGCTTGTTTTAATCCATAAAGGGATTTCTTTAATTTAAAAACATGATCTGGAAAGTTTTCACTTTCAAATCCAGGAGGTTGGTGGACATATAATTCTTCTTCTATAATACCATTAAGAAAAGCACTTTTAACATCCATCTGATACAGAGTGATGTTATTATGTGCAGCAAAAGAAATCAGAAGACGTATAGATTCTAACCTTGCCACTGGAGCATATGTCTCAGTGTAATCAATACCTTCTTGCTGACTGTATCCTTGAGCAACCAGCCTTGCCTTATTCCTTTCTACTTCTCTCTTTTCATTCAGCTTATTTCTGAAGACCCATTTTGTTCCAATAATATTAAATCCTTTAGGTCTAGGAACCAGATCCCATACTTCATTTCTGGTGAATTGATTCAGCTCTTCTTGCATAGCTATAATCCATTCATTATCTTCCAGAGCCTCATCTACAGATGTTGGTTCTATTATTGACACTAAGCCAAATAAAGAAGATTCAGAAGTTCTGAGAAATGATCTTGTCCTTATTGGATCATCTTTATTTCCAATAATCACATCTTCTGGATGAGATGATTTGATTCTGGAAGAAGATCCTCTGACAGTTGGTCTTTCAGAAATTTGCAAGTTGCTTAGTTGGGAAGTCAAAGGTGTAGCATCTGGAGTTGCTTCAGATTCTTTGATATTTGCTTTTTCTGCCTCTGAGCCTTCAGAGTCTGTGAGAATCACTTCTCTATCTGCAGAACTTTCAAACTGCTTTGGCTTTTCAGAGCCAAGCTTATCATCAAATCTAACATGAATAGATTCTTCAACAATCTGTGTTTCAGTATTGAATACTCTGTAGCCTTTAGAGCGTTCAGAATAACCAAGCATGAAACACTTCTGTGCTTTGGAATCAAACTTGTTCAGATTATCTTTAGTATTAAGCATATAACAAATACATCCAAAAGGATGAAAATAAGAAATGTTAGGCTTTCTGTTTCTCCATAATTCATAAGGAGTCTTTTCCAGAAGAGGTCTTACAGACACTCTGTTCTGAATATAACAAGTTGTGTTAATTGCTTCTGCCCAAAAATGTTTTGCCAGATTTGTCTCATTGATCATGGTTCTGGCCATCTCTTGCAATGTTCTATTTTTCCTCTCTACAACTCCATTTTGTTGTGGAGTTCTAGGGCAGGAGAAATCATGTGCAATGCCTTTTTCAGAAAAATATTTTTCAAAATGTTTATTTTCAAATTCTCCACCATGATCACTTCTGACTTTAATAATTTTGGAATCTTTTTCAATTTGAACTTGATTGCAGAAGTCAAAGAACACAGAATGAGACTCATCCTTGTGTTTTAGAAACTTTACCCATGTCCATCTGCTGTAGTCATCTACAATGACTAACCCATACTTCTTGCCTCTGATGGATGCAGTTTTCACTGGTCCAAACAGATCAATGTGAAGTAATTCCAATGGTCTATAGGTAGACACAACATTTTTTGATTTAAAATGAGATTTTGAAAATTTACCTCTTTGACATGCTTCACACAGAGCATCTGAGTTGAACTTCAATTTAGGAAGTCCTCTGACCAGATTGAGTTTATTAATCTGAGATATACGTCTCATATTAATATGCCCCAATCTTCTATGCCAGACCCATTGCTCATCATTCACAGATAAGAGGCATTTTACATTTTGAACTTTAAGTTCTGAAAGGTTAATTTTATAAATGTTGTGTTTCCTCTTTCCACTGAATAGGATAGAGCCATCCTTTTGACATACAGCTTTGCAACATTTTTGATTAAAGATTATATCATAACCATTGTCACTTAATTGACTTATGGACAATAGATTATGTTTCAATCCTTCAACTAACAGAACATTAGTAATAGAGGGAAGCTTACCATTTCCAATAGTGCCAGATCCAATGATCTTGCCCTTCTGGTTCCCTCCAAACTTCACGTCCCCTCCAGATCTAAGTTCCAGGCTTTGGAACATAGACCTTTCTCCTGTCATGTATCGTGAGCATCCAGAGTCCAGGTACCATGATTGGTGTCCTGACTTTGCTGCTAAGAACATCTGCAACAGGAATTATTTTGTCTTTAGGTACCCAGATCTTCTTGGGTCCTTTGGGGTTAGTTGGTTTGCAAGTTTGTCTAAACTTCTGTTTTGCAACATAATGTTTATTCTGACTTGCCTTTGGTTTAAACACATAAGTACTCTTCTCAGAGCTTGTGTGTTTAATGTCATTCAGATGACCAAATTTGAATTGAGAGTACAGAGGTGTCTTCCTGATGAAAAGTTTGTCAACAGGTTTTGGATTGCTTCCAGATGAAGACTCATATCCAATGCCTCTTCTGTTGTTTCCACTAACACCATAGATCATGGAAGCCATCTTGCTTCTGTCTATGCTCTTAGTGAGAAACCTCTGAAAACTAGAGTCATATTTTTCTAAAATATTTTCACAAGACTTAGTTTCAGAATCAGATTCTTGTTGAGTTCTATCAAAGTCATTTTTGATTTTTAAATTTATTTCCTTCTGCTCAACAAGTTCTGTTTTCAGAAGATCAATCTCAGATTCAAGATTTCTTTTCAGCTTCTTGTATTTGAGTTTGATGTTGTTGTAACTTTTAAGAACTTCTGTTAAAACTTTAATGAGTTCTTCTTTGGTAAGTTTGGCCATTACCTCTTCTGCATCATCATCAGATTCAGATTCTGATTCATATCCAGAGGTACCTTCTTCTTGATCCTCTGTCCTGGCCATCAATGCAACGTTTGCACATTCTTCTTCTGATTCAGAAGATGACTCACACTCATCTGAGTCATCCCATGTTGCCATCAGAACCTTCTTCTTCTTGTTGAACTTCTTCTTAGGTTTTTCTTTCAGAAGTTTAGGGCAGTCATTCTTGTAGTGCCCAGGTTCCTTGCACTCATAGCACACCACTTCTTTCTTGGCATATCTTCTGTGACTAGAAGATTCTTTTCTGTTGTCAGATCTTCTGAAGTTGTTAAACTTCTTTCCCTTGTGCTTCCAGAGTTTGTTAATCCTTCTGGACAGCATGGACAACTCATCTTCTTCTTCAGAAGAAGATTCTTCAGAGCTTTCTTGAATAACCTGCAAAGCTTTAGCAGTTTTGTTAGATTTTAAAGCTATGGATTTACCTTTATCTTTCTTCTGGGGTTCATCTTCCTCCAGCTCAATTTCATGACTTCTCAAAGAACTGATAAGTTCTTCTAAGGAGATCTTGTTCAGATCTTTTGCCATCTTTAATGCAGTCACCATTGGTCTCCATCTGGTGGGAAGACTTCTGATGATTTTCTTGACATGATCTGACGTTGAATAACCCTTGTCCAGAACTTTCAGACCAGCTGTAAGAATCTGAAATCTAGAAAACATAGTTTCTACATTTTCAGAGTCTTCCATTTTAAATGCCTCATACTTCTGTATGAGCGCCAGAGCCTTTGTCTCTTTAACCTGAGAGTTTCCCTCATGAGTCATTTTTAGTGATTTAAACATGTCATGAGCAGTATCTCTGTTAGTAATCTTCTCATACTCAGTATGAGAGATTGCATTAAGCAATATAGTTCTGGCTTTGTGGTGATTCTTGAAGTCTCTTTTCTGCACTTCAGTCATTGATTTTCTATCAATCTTTTTGCCATCCTCTCCAGTAGGATGTACATATCCATCAATGACCAAATCCCAAAGATCAGCATCATACCCAAGAAAAAAACTTTCTATTCTATCTTTCCAATAGTAAAATTTTTCTCCATCAAACATTGGAGGTTTGGTACTGATCCTATCCCTCTCTTCATATTTATTGTTGATATTTGACATTAAATTATCAGCCATGATAACAAATAAATATATAGATCAAAGTATATCTCCTCTGGATCTTTACTGACACTGTTAAGTGATAGCACACTCAGAACCGGAGCTCTGATGCCAACTGAAGGTGAGATATAACTTAGAAGGGGGGGGGGGTTGAATAAGTTTGGAAAATTAATACTTGAAAATAATCACACAATTATTTTTATCCTGGTTCGTTAAACAACTACTCCAGTCCACCCTTCCAGAGTGATTTGCCTTTCTCAACAAGGACTTAATCCACTATTAAATCAAACTGATTACAATAGTATCACCTAAGAACTACAGTTCTTAGTCTTCTCAAGAGCTACTGATTCACACTGAATCCTCTTAAGGAAAATCCTTTACAAACAATTTAAATTAAATACAAGAGTTTTTAATGCTTCTATAAAGCTATAATCACAACAGTGATTTTTCTCTTAAGTTTTAAGTACAATGATTCTATGAAGAATAAGAATGAGAGTTTAAGAATATGTGATTTCTTTTCAGCAAGTGTGTAGCTCAAAGAGTGTCACTGAAGAATGAAGTGAGAGACTCCTTTTATAGGCAACTGAATTATCCATGTTGAAAAGAGAGTCCAAAAGGTCTGAGCCTTTTTGTCTTCACATGTACTGACCTTTCCTTGAAATAGATGGCACAGATAAATCCTTTTTGTCTGTGTAAGTGTGTCTAGCACAAATAAGGAAAGAGACGTTGAATGGTTCCAACGGATACATTCTTGAAAACACTTCTTCAGTTTCAGCAAGTTCTTCAGAGTCTGAATGGATCAGAGTCTTCTGATGAGTTTCAGAACTATGCTGTATCAGAGTCTTCTGCAGCTTGTGTGCTTCTAGCGTGTTGATCATCAGAGCATCTTGACACAGAACTTCAGTACTTGGCAGCTTAGGTACTTTCAGAAACTTCTGTAGATCAATGCTTTGAGAAACTCTTCAATTAATATTCTTCTATACATCTGATGCTTCAGCTTCAGATGCTTCTGATTATCTTCAGATGCTTCTGAGTATCTTCAGATGCTTCTGACTCAGAATGTTCTGGAGCTTCTTTCTTCAGATCCTTCTGGAGACTTCGCTCAGGATCTTCTGTAAGGAGCAAGTAGATTCTTCTGTGAGATGCATCTGGCGCTTCAGAGTCAGAATAACTTCTTGTATTCAAGGCAGATTTGCTTCTAGAGAGTTAATATAATTTTAATCTGCAGTAAAACTCTCAAACAAATTTTAGAGTATATAATTCTTAAATATAAATTTCCTAACAGTTATCATCAAAACAAAGAGTAATTATTAAGAACCAATCTGTGTTCTAACACTTCTCCCCCTTTTTAGCCACAAAATTAGATCATAACTAAACAAATAGTATAGATCAAATACACAGTTGGAAGCACAGAGTTAGGGGTTATTACAACACAAAGCTCATGAAGAGCAGCACAAATATCCCATGCTGTCACATAAAATACCAAAAAACAATAGTCTAACCAAAAGAACCAACAAATAAACTAGCCAATCCAACAACATTATCAGCCCAGCAGACCCTCATCCCGATCCACACAGCAAGCCACCAACACCAACACTTTAATCTTCCTCCTCAGAAGAGTTGGAGTCAATGTCCACAATATCTGTTGAGACATCTTCATCATTATCCTCAGATTCTTCCTCTGACACAGTTGCACTATTGGTGCCACAGACATTATCAGAACTGTGAGGTAGATTAATGCGAGCAAGGGGAATGGATATTCCACGCACAGGCCTCCCTGTCTGGAGAATTTTCGTGACAAGTTTCCCAATGGATTTGTCGACATAGGCCGAGCCTTCCCTATTTTTCATTCTAGCGAAGTCATCAGCAGTGGGAGAAGAATTACCTTGGGAGTGTTGATTGGGACTTCCAGCTTAAGAGGATGTCGTACCTGAAACATCTACAAAGGATTTGGGATGGGCCTTGGATGAAGAGGCATCTTGATTGAATGAAATTTTGTTGTTGAATGGTGAAGGAGAATGACGGTCTGAAGGAAATTCTGAAGAGTAAGGAGAATGACTGAATTGGAGCAGCAATTTGATAAAAAAATTGGTGTGGAATACCAAGCTGTAGTGGTTAAAGAGCGTGGAATGCATTAAATATGGAGGTTGAACCAAGTGTTTCCCAATACAACATTGTCTAACCTGAGCACTCCCTCTGGTCAGTAATTGCTATTGGTCCTCATACATGCAAATTCCGAATTTTCCTCTTAGATTCTCAAACTGAGCAGCATCTAGAGCCTTTGTAAAAATGTCAGCTAGCTGTAATTCAGTAGACACATGTTCCAGGGTAATCACTTTGTCTTCCACAAGGTCTCTTATGAAGTGATGCCTGATATCAATATGCTTGGTTCTGCTATGCTGAATTGGATTCTTGGAAATGTTGATAGCACTTAGATTGTCACAGTATAGTGTCATGACATTCTGAGTGACATTGTATTCAGTCAACATTTGCTTCATCCCGACCATTTGAGAGTAACTGCTACCAGCTGCTATGTATTCAACCTCAGCAGTGGATAGAGAAACACAATTTTGTTTCTTGCTGAACCATGATATGAGATTGTTTCCTAGGAAGAAACATCCACCAGATGTACTTTTTCTGTCATCAACACTCCCCGCCCAATCAACATCACAATACCCATACAGAGTAGGGGCACATCCATGAGAATATAGCATACCATAATCACAAGTTCCATTCACATATTTGAGAATCCTCTTGACTTGATTTAAGTGACTCATTTTGGGATCTACTTGATATCTTGCACACACTCCAACAACAAATGCAATATCAGGTCTACCGGCTGTTAGATACAACAAGCTTCCAATCATACTCCTATATAGGCTTTGATCAACACTAATACCACTTTCATCTTTAGATAACTTCAGATGTATGGGTGCAGGTGTTCTTTTGTGGCTAGCATTATCCATTCCAAACCTTTTTTACTATGCTCTTGGTATACTTACTTTGGGAGAGAAAGATAGAGTCTTCCATTTGCTTGACTTGCAGCCCAAGGAAGCATGTTAATTCTCCACACATGCTCATTTCAAATTCAGATTGCATTTGATTTACAAATTGTTTCACCATTCTGTCTGACATCCCACCAAACACTATGTCATCCACATAGATTTGAGCAATCATGATCTTCCCACCTTCATCCTTCACAAAGAGGGTCTTGTATATATCTCCTTTCCTGTATCCATTGGTAGTAAGAAACTCAGTCAGTCTCTCATACCAAGCCCTAGGAGCTTGTTTCAATCCATAAAGATCTTTCCTAAACTTATATACATGGTTTGGCATATTAGGCTCATCAAATCCCTTGGGTTGTTCCACATATACTTCCTCATTCAAATATCCATTTAGAAAAGCACTTTTCACATCCATTTGGAATAGTTTGAACTTCAGAATGCAAGCAATTCCTAACAGAAGCCTGATTGACTTAAGTCTTGCAACAGGTGCAAAAGTTTCATCAAAATCAATTCCTTCAACTTGAGTATAACTCTGTGCCACAAGTCTAGCCTTGTTCTTGGTAACAACTCCTTGTTCATCAGACTTGTTCTTGTAAATCCACTTGGTTCCAATGATGTTTGTTCCTTCAGGTCTTAGAACCAATTCCTACACTTCATTCCTTTTAAACTGTTCCAATTCATCTTGCATGGCCTTGATCCAATATTCATCAGTTAAAGCCCCCTTCACATTCTTGGGCTCAATCTTGGACACAAAGCATGAATTTGAGACGATTTCTCTATTTCTGGTTCTTACTCCACTGTTCGAGTCTTCAATGATAAGATCTTTGGGATGATCTTTAAGGATTCTGATAGAAGGTTCTTTGCTGGGAGCTTCTGACTCAGAGTCTGGAGTAACAGCTTGAGGGTCTTCAGTATTGACCATAACATCATCAGGTGGTTCAAGGAATGTTTCAACATCCTCCATGACATTGGTCTCTTCATGTTGATCATCAATAATCACATTGATGGATTCCATCAAGACTTTTGTTTTGGAGTTGAATACTTTATATGCTTTGCTGTTGGTAAAGTATCCCAAGAATATGCCTTCATCACTTTTGGGATCCATTTTTCTCCTTTGTTCACGATCTGTCAAGATGTAACACTTGCTTCCAAACACATGAAAATACTTCACAGTTGGTTTCCTTCCTTTCCATAGTTCATACATAGTGGAGGAAGTTCCTTTTCTCAAGGTGACTCTGTTGTGAACATAGCGGGATGTGTTCATTGCCTCAACCCAAAAATGCATAGGTAATTTCTTTGCATGAATCATGGCTCTAGCAGATTCTTGGATAGTCTTGTTTTTCCTTTCCACTACTCCATTTTGTTGAGGAGTAATAGGGGAGGAAAATTCATGACTGATTCCTTCAGATGAGCATAATTTAGCAAACTTAGAGTTTTCAAACTCCTTACCATGGTCACTTATGATCCCGACCACACCACATTCTTTTTCTCTTTGAAGTATGATACACAACTCTTTGAAGACTTCAAATACATATGATTTTTCTCTGATGAAACTTATCCAGGTGTATCTGGAGTAATCATCAACCACTATATAGGCAGACCTTTTTCCACCAAGACTTTCTACCTGCATTGGTCTCATCAAGTCCATGTGCAACAATTCAAGAACTTTGGATGTGGTAAGATGGCCAATTCTTGGATGTGTCATCTTGGTTTGCTTACCAACCTGAGATTCACCACAAGCCTTTACTTCATCAATAGTCAGCTTTGGTATTCCTCTCACAACTTCCTTAGATATAATCTTTTTCAATTGTGCTTGTATATTCAATTTCTTTTATATTTTATAAAATTATAATATAACTTTTACTTTGCTTTGAGCCGACTACTCTGAAGGAGTTATCATCATGTCAGAATATTCTCAGCGAACGAGAATTGTCCTATTGATGATCATAGAGAATTAAAATCTCAGGTGCATCCAACGATCCTCCATAATCCACGCATGGCAAATAATAAGTTAGTTATTCTCTCTCAACTATATATAGAGAAGACACCAATTTCAGGTACTCAGTTTCAAATTGAGTTTCAATTTGAAATTCTGATAACCTTACAGTGGATGTTATCACGGATGTTATGACATCCACTCCAACACAAACTACTGAACTTAATAATGAACTGTAAATGAAAGCAGTAGATAACACAAAGAGTTGTTTACCCAGTTCAGTGCAAATCACACCTACATCTGGGGGCTACCAAGCCATGGAGAAAATTCACTATTAGTAGAATTAATTCAGAGTCAAACAACCAGTTTGCACTCTTCACTAAAGACCTACCCAATGACACTTCAGTCTAACACTAGACCTGAGTTACCAACTCACTCCCCCTCAATCACAGCAGTGATATCAACCAATTCAAAGTTACAAATGGCAATGAAGTCACACTTCAAACACACCTTGATCTGCTTCACAGCTTTGATCAAGAGACACAACACCCGTGCTTAAAAGCTTAGAATGAACACACACAAAGTACAATTCAAACACATTAGTCCAATGCAATCATCCAAGAGATAATTGCTTGGCTCACAAGGAATCCTAGGACTCAAAAACACACGTGAAGAACAACTGCACAACATATAATTCTTCACTCACAAAACACTGTACTCTCCAATCTTTGTCCCTAAGCTCTTTTGAATCCAGATTACTACTTCTGTATATATAATCAACATACAGTCCTTGGGCCTAGGTGTAGAAATTGGGTTTACCCAAGATAAACCTCTCTTCATGAAGCTGCGCACATCCAATTAGGTCAGGGGTATTCCATGTTATCCTCAGCAATGCCTGACATGTCGCCTGAGATAACTAGGTTTCCTAAAATGTTTCTGGAAGTATAGCCTGAGCTAATACCAGAAAACTTAAACACGCGCCCTGATGTCATACGCTTGATGTCATAACATCCAACATGACATCCAACTTAACTTGCTCTCAACTATCTAAACTTACCTTACATCATACTTATTATGTATGTTATAACATTAGTCATGACATTCACACATACATCAATGGTTTACCATAAAATGCAGCCAACCAAAAACATCTACACAATTCACTCTTCTCCCTCAAATACTGACTTGAGCGTTAGAGTGCTAATCTTATAGGTCTGCCCCCTCTCCACCGCACCCGAAGTTCAAATCCACCATTACCTCTGATTCTCACTCCATTTTTGGTTCAAAAATGAAACAATGACGCTGTTTGCGAGAATTGACTTCTGATTCCTGTATTTTACATGATTTCATGTTTGCTCTCCGATTCATCAATTCAAAAACTTTCCCAGGTCATCGAATAAAGGGCACTCAAAGTCAAACACAAATATTTGTCACGTTTGTTCCAATTAAGTATCGTTTGAACTCTGATTTTATGAACATCTAGATCTCTTATTCATACGCTTCCAAGTAATTGTTGGATCCATAGATACTCGTTCCGCTACTGCGCGAGAAGCTGTTGCAGCTGCTGCAACTCAAACGGTCAATCAACACCTCCACCTTCTCCGCAACACGTTGTGAATCCAGAATCCATATATGGTCCAGACTCCTTAGATAGATGGATTTATCGAATTGCCTCCAATTGGACCTCATACTCCACCTCTAGTTTCACAACATGAACCCTTACCTGGTTTCCAATTGATGCGAGCTAACTTTGCATTGCAAGGCACTAATGAGTTGCTGAACAGCATGTACATCATCATCAAATTTTTTTTACTAGCGATAGAAGAAAGATTGTTTCGCCTCGAAAAAATCCTCCACAATGCTCATCCGTGAGGAAACTTCATTCAAGAGGTTATCTCTAGAAGAACTCAAACCTTCGTTCCTAAGCCGACCACTACGAGGAAAGACAGAGCTCTTAAGTCGAGGAATCAACGAGAGCAAGAAACATTAAATTCCTTCTCGAAGTCTTGAGGGAGATTGAGGCAAGCATGCTCTTCCCCCGGATCAGGTGGAAAGTTAGCCAGCTATGAGCCAACCGAAGCATCCTCTCTATTCCCGGATATTGGATAACAAAGTACCAAAATCCATGAAGAATCCTCCTAAGGTGGGAGAGTACGATGAAAAGGGTGATCCAGACGAGAACGTGCGACTCATCAATGAACAACTAAATACTTTAGTGCTAACGAAGCCTCTAAATACAAGTTGTTCACATTAACTCTGGTCGTACCAGCCATATTATCGTTCACTGGTCTTCCACATGGGAGCATTGAGTCATGAATAGATTGATGTGAATGGTTCTGTGCTCGCTATACCATTCGAAAAAGATAGTCAGTGACTATAACAACTTTGGGCGGGATTATTCAAGGGAAAAAGGAAAGCATGTGGTCTTATATCGACTGATTTATGAAAGTTGTAGTTGAATTATAGGGAGACGAAGAAAGCCTTAAGTGATGGATCTTCGTAAATGGTCTTATGAGGGACCATCCATTCATGTTGAAGATAGGACAAAAGAAGGTGCAAACTACTCAGGAGATGTTGAGCCTGACTCATTCTTACATGATCTGGGAGGACAAAGCTGAATACACACTACAAGAAAAACTGTCTCCAGCTACGTGATATAGTAATATGAAAATCGCGTGGCAAAAAAGTGTTAGGGTTGATTGAAAATATATATGTTGATACTCTTTACGGTGGAGTATGATTATTGGTGAAGACAATGAAATCTTATATATTATTTTCAATCAATTTGGAGATTGTTGGGGTTGGTTGAAAATATTCATGTTGAATAAGTTCCACATCACTTACTTTTGTGAATGAAGAGGGAGTCAAGGCTATATATAAGGTACGAGGTTTTTTGAAGTCCTACATCGCTTAGTTTTATGAAGGAAGTGGGAGTCTAATGCTATATATAGGATTCAAGTTCTTCATTCCAAGAGGCACCAGTAAAAAGCACTTTAACCTTATATTTGACTTTCTTTGTTCTCGTATGCTCCTGTATTAAAGTGTTGTGAAATGTAGTTAAATATTTGTTTTGGAGGGTGTGGGTGTACTGGGTGTAACGCCCTCGAAGGGTGTGGGTGTACTGGGTGTAACGCCCTCGAAGGGTGTGGGTGTACTGGGTGTAACGCCCTCATATTGCTTTTTAGGATTACCGACTGACCCCACAAACCAACACGAGTCTTTTCAGCATGCTTTGTCCTCAATCACACGCTTTCCAGGAAACTTCCCAGAAGGTCACCCATCCCTAAATTGCTCCAAGTCAAGCACGCTTAACTATGGAGTTCTTATGAACGGGCTACTGAAAAGAAGATGCATCTTATTTGTATAGGTAGTACCAATTAATCCTTATAAGCCTTCATTCAACCATGCAGTCCCATACCTGCATAGCCTTAGGATCCCTCTCATTCGGATGTGGATTCGGTTTTCCCCTAGAAGCTGCTAGGAGTGTCCCATTGTCATGCCTCATGACACCGACAACCACTCCCTCACCCACGGGTGTTACATGTAACCACCATCCTCTTTCACCTCAGGTGTTACATGCCCACCAACTTCCGCTTGGTTCGTCCCCGAACCACATCGTACTGGAAGAGGTATGGCTCTGATACCATTTGTAACACCCTCATATTGCTTTTTAGGATTACCGACTGACCCCACAAACCAACACGAGTCTTTTCAGCATGCTTTGTCCTCAATCACACGCTTTCCAGGAAACTTCCCAGAAGGTCACCCATCCCTAAATTGCTCCAAGTCAAGCACGCTTAACTGTGGAGTTCTTATGAACGGGCTACCGAAAAGAAGATGCATCTTGTTTGTATAGGTAGTACCAATTAATCCTTATAAGCCTTCATTCAACCATGCAGTCTCATACCTGCATAGCCTCAGGATCCCTCTCATTCGGATGTGAATTCGGTTTTCCCCTAGAAGCTGCTAGGAGTGTCCCATTGTCATGCCTCATGACACCGACAACCACTCCCTCACCCACGGGTGTTACATGTAACCACCATCCTCTTTCACCTCAGGTGTTACACTGGGGGCATGAGTTAGTTGAGGGTATATTATGTGTTGTAAAAATTTTCACATAGTGTTATTCTCTGATTGTCTATTGACAATGGTCGTGGTTTTTTATCTGGTTTTGTAGTTTCCACGTTATGTTCTTATATTGTGATTGCGTTTCTCTTTTTTTTCTATGCTTTGTTTTTTTTTTTCCTAACAACTAGTATCAAAGCTTTTGGTTTGATTCAGAGATGAGTGTTCTTAGTATGCTCTATGGTTGTAGTTTTGTTTGATCTTCCACATCAGAAAAAAAGGGTAGTATTGTGAAAGAGTTGTTGAGCTGCAGTCAAGAATTTCGTTGTGCAGTTTGGGATAGAGAAAATTGATGGAAGAATTTTTTTGACTTGTGGAAATTTTAAGTCAAAGTGTGTTGATACAATCAAGATTATACAAGGTACAAGATTATGTCAGTGGTTGAAGAGCTTCCTGCCAACAAAGAAGTTGCACCATAATGTTTCAACCTGATTTTCGACATGTGAAATTTTTGAAAATGGTTTAGCTTCAAGTGGAGTATATTCTTATTTAGGTGGAGTATTATAGTTTTTTAAAACTATGATTGTCGGTGAAGATAATGTAAATTTTTTAAGTGGTTTACCTTCAAGTGAAATTTATTCTTCATGATAAAGTATATGATTATCGGTGATGACAATGTGAAATTATTGAAGTGGTTTATCTTCAAGTGAAATATATTTTTCAGGAGAGAGTATGATAGTTTTTAAAACTATGATTGTCAGTGAAGACAATGTGAAAATTCTTGGAGTGGTGTATTTCAAGTGACTATACTCTTTATGGTGGAGTATGATTCTCCGTGAAGACAATGAACGTTTATGTATTATTTTCAATCAAGGTAGAAATTATTGATTTATTGGGTTTAATTAAAAATATACATGTTGATTGTAACGCCCGTTTATTTCAATTAAGTTGATTATGAATCTTTGTTGTGTCTCGTCGTATCGTAGTTGTATTCGGGTAAAATTGTTAGTCGGGATAATTTACCGTTAGGGCGAAACAGAAGTAAAAGAGCAGAAAATGAGAAAAATGTTGAGGTGACGCTCGTCACACCCATGCCACGGTCGTCACGGTCGTTACCACCGTCACCGGTCCCTCACGAACGTCACGGCCCTCACGTTCACCACATATCTGACGCTCGTCACACAAACAAAAATCCAATAACGTCAGAATTGGAACGTGCCCACGAAAAGACTGAGAAACTGCAGCAACGCATTCCATAATTCTCTCGCCCTCATTTCTGTCTCGTTTGGCAAACATAAACCAAAAAGGAAAAGAAAGAACGTGGCTGTGGAGAAATTAAGAGCAGAGGAATTAACCGCCAGAGAGATTTCAAGATAGTTGCAGAGGAGTCACCGGAGAGCACACGGAACCGGGAGTTTAGAGTTGTCCTCAATCCAAAGGTAAGGGTGGGCTTCAATTCTATAACCATGGGTATGATCGATTTCATGAACGGAATTGAATTATAGGATTAGTCTTCGTTGGTTGATAGATATTAGGGATGACGCTTGTTTGTGTCTGAAAAAGTGTGATCCGTCATTAGTTTTGGTGTTAAACTGTGTAGTTGTTTCTTAAGCAGTGCGATTAGTTGTTCCATAATTAACGAAACTTTACAAAAAATCTATAATTAATTAAGCGAGTAAAATTTGTGGTGTCGTTTTGATGAAATTCTGTTGAGATCTCTGATATTCCGGGGTTGGAGATGGCGCCGACACACGCTATTTCTCACTGGTTGAAATGATGTTGTTATTGTTCTCTTACATGATCAGGTTGAAAGATGGTGATTACTTGATTCGTATGAAATTGTGATGCTTCTGTTATGGATAATTTGGTTGTAGGCTTAATGCCTTGTTGCGTTGTTGTTGTTGTTGTTGTTGTTGTTGTTGTTGTTGTTGTTGTTGTTGTTGTTGTTGTTGTGTTGTAGTCCATAATAGATGCATTTCATGGCATATCATTCTGGTTGGCCTGTATTGGCGTTGGTTGTGTATGTATTGGCGGCCTATAATGGAAAATGAATTGGTTGTGGAGTTCTACTCCAAATTGGTACCACATGCATATGCATAGTTGAGTCGCATAGTGTTGCGTCATTATGTTGGTTGTAAGCGGTGATTGGTCGTTTGATTTTCTTACTAATTGTTGTGGACATGAATAATGAATTTCCTTGCAGTTTATTATTGATAATATTCGAAACGTTGCGAAGATTATAATGCTGTGATATGATTCCGACATGACTTTTATCATGCCTTATGTTATAATTTTGATATCTCACCCTTTTACGTTGTATGTTACCTCCCTTGGTGGTAACTTGCAGGTAATCCGGAATGAAGTGTCGTTTCGTTTAAGGTGTCGTAGGTCGCTCTGATACGTAGCACTCTTGGGGGGGGGGGGGGGGGATGAACGATTAATTCTATTACTTTTAATTGATTACCTTGTTGCTGAATTTTATTAAGTACTTTTCATTAAATGGGTTGCTTCTGTTAAGTGCCAAATGTTGGTTGGACGCACTAAACCGATGAATCAGTAGTGCTGATTTTTATGGTTGAAACTAGTGGTTTTCGTGAATTTATGCAAGATTATTACTTGCTGAATTTTTAATGAAGTTTAGATGCAAAACCTTCCTTGCCTTTGTTTTTGGCTTATTATGAGTTGTTTGGAAGTTTATTACATTCCGCTGCAAACTAACAGGCTATCTTATAATTAAAATGCTAAGCAGGTTATTGTTGTCGGTTCATTTGAAGTTGTGTTATGTATGTTATTAAATGATTTTAGCAGGTGTATGTTTGTCTTTTAAGTTGAAAATGTGACATCTCTAATTGATGCACTCTAATTTTCTTAATTATCCGTTTGGGTAGAAAAGGGGTGTTACATTGATACTCTTTATGGTGGAGTATGATTATCGATGAACACAATGAAAGCTTATGTATTATTTTCAATCAAGGTGGAGATTGTTGGGGTTGGTTGAAAATATACATGTTGAAGAAGTCTCACACCACTTAGTTTTGTGAATGAAGAGAGAGTCTAAGGCTATATATAAGATACAAGTTTTTTGAAGTCCCAAATCGCTTAGTTTTGTGAAGGAAGAGGGAGTCTAAGGGTATATATAAGATTCAAGTTCTTCATTCCTAGATGCACTAGTCAAAAGCATTTTAAGCTTGTATTTGACTTTCTTTTTCTCTTATGCTCTTGTATTATAGTGTTGTGAGATGTAGTCAAATATTTTTTTTGGAGGGTGTGGGTGTATTGGGGGTCTGGGTTAGTTGAGGATATATTATGCGTTGTAACAATTTTCAGTGTTATTCTCTGGTTGTTTATTGACAACGGTCGTAATTTTTTCTTTGGTTTTGCAGTTTCCACATTATGTTCTTGTATTGTGATTGTATTCCTCTTTTTTCTCTATGCTTTGTTTATTTTTTTCCTAACAAAAAAAGAAGTTGCAACGTGATAATCACATCGTTACATGTTTTTATTATTAAAAAATTGACGTTGCTGTAAACACATGGGAAAAACAGAAAAAAAATCTAATCAAAATATTGTGACGTGGTAATCACGTCGCAACTTTAAAAGTAAAATAAAAATAAAATAAAAGAAATCAGGCTTGCAGAGGTTAGCAGATGGAGGGAGATTTGAAAATTTCAAAATTTAAGTTGTGACGTGAAAATCACGTCGCAACGTGAAATTCAAAAAATAAAAGAACGTTATGGAGGGAATAAGTCTGACGCTGACTTGATGGGAGACAGTTGACTAACACATTTATTTGTGTCATGATTCCCACGTTGTAACCTTTTTTACTGTTGGGATGTTGCGACGTAAATTTTACTTCGCTAGATTGCGACGTGAGGCCTATATAAATTCTAGCTTTCTCTCTCGCCCAGACGTGTTTCATATTCTTCTTCATTTTCTTCTCTTTCTCTCTGCAATTCCATTCCTCTTCTTCATTCTAGAATCAATTATTATTGTTTATCTTCAATTCACCTTCAAATTTTCCTCCTCTAATATTATCAATCTCAAAAGGTATTTTAATAAAGTTTAATTTTTATTTTTTTATTTGTTAAATATTGTGTTGACTTTTTAATTGCATAAATAACATTGTTAATTATTTTCTTCAAGGTTCATCAAAATATATCTATTGGATTGTTGGTTCTTCAAGATTCTTCAAGCATGAAGAGTTCAAGATTGAGACATTTTTTTTTATTTTCATTGACGTATTTAAAGAATTTAATATTAATTTTTTTCCAGATTTAAATAAATATAATGGTTGTGGGTTGTTGGTTGATGATTGTTGTTATTGCAAATTTAAATGTAGGATAATTAAAAAAAATTAGAGTTTTATTAAAATAAATATATAGTAAATCCAAAATTAATTGTTTAATATATTTAAACATAATTTTTTTAAAAATTGAATATTATTTTTCATAATACATTATTCTGTTTATTTTTTAAAAAATGAATGTTAATTTTAATAATATATTATTAAAATATATTATTTTTTAGAATATTATTTTTTATAATATATTAATCTTTGAAATATGTTATATTATATTTTTTTGAAATAAGTTATTTAATATATTTGTTAAGTTATTTTTGTTTAAATTACTTTTTTTTAAATTATAATTATCTAACTATTTATTTGAATGTCATACAATACTGCCGGATAAATGTATGTGGGAAAAATGAATGAGAAAGAGGTTAAAAAAAATTATTTTGGCAGAACATCAGTTTGACTTTCTCACATGTTACGGCGTCCTAGAAAATGTTGGAAAAGAAAAAATATTCGTCCCAACTGAATAGACAAAGAAGTATTTGATGAACTTCTTATCTATTGGGATATAGCTGGTTTTAAGAAAAGATCTGGAAAATCAAAGAAAATGAGAGCATCTAAAAAAGAGGATAGCCTTAATGCAGTTGAAAGTATAAGTATTGTCGAACATGCTCAACGCATGGTAATTATTACTACTTTTTAGTTATATTTTGATTTATTATATATTTTTAATTAAAGTTACTTTTATTATTTAGGAAAAGAGTTTTCGGAGACCTCCACTCATGAAGGAGCTGTTTATAAAGACTCGAACAAAAAAAATAGGGAAAATTTGTTGACGAACATACCAAAAAAGCTTTGGTAAGTTATTTAATTTAATTTATATTGTTTATATTTTATTATTTAATGGGAACTTTGTGGCACGATTTTCACATGGCAACTGAGATATTGTGGCGTGAAAATCACGTTGCTATATCTATTATTTTATTTAATTTAATTTGAGTTGTTTAAGCTATATTTAACTTAACCTTTTTTATTGTATGTGTTCGAGAATTATCAGAAATTGCTCACACAATTTTTGGTTGAAAATCCTCAATATACTCCGAGAGGTTCCGAACTGCTTAATCTATGTGTGGATTTTTATATTTGGGGTTTAGTAAATGGCAGAAAGGGACTGAATGTGTATTTTTTTGGTGATGGAACTTTGGCCGATGGTTTGAGAAAAGGGGATAAAACTTTGTTTCAAAGAGTTAGAGACGCGGAAGGAACGTCACATCCACCACAATTGACACTCAAAATGATAGAAACAGCAGGACAACTAGTGCTAACTGAGGCGAGACGCTAGTCGGTGCAACGTGAGGCGACATTAAAGGCCCAAATGGAGGAGAAACAAAGTCAAATAAAGGCAATGAAGAAGAGACAAGCTGATATGGAAGAGATTATGTGATAATTTATACAATCACAAGAGAGCGGTAATCAAGCGTTTGGTGAAAATAAAGAAGTTGGTGGTCAAGAACAAATGGATGATGAGGATGACGATGATCTTAACTTTGTCGAGTTTCCCGATCTCGATGATCCATAGGATTTATTTTATTTTGATTTTGTAAGATATTAATTATTCAATTTAGTATATTATAAACTTATTATTTAAAATTTTTATTATTCATTTAAATTTAAAAAATAATTAATTATTAATTTTGTATTTATTTATATTTGATCGTTAATTTTAGTATATTAAAACGTAAAACAATTATAGTTTTTTATTTAAAAACACATTTTGTGAAGTGATTGGCACGTGCAAATCACGTCGCAACTTACTTACACATTTTCTGCCATCACTGTTAATACCTGTTACTAGAGGTGGCAATGAAATTCATTTAGATAATATCCATCCAATCCATCTATAAGACAAAAAATAATTTAATGGATTTAATCCAATCCATCCACTAACTCATATGGATGGATTCAATCCATCCATCTCATTTTATAAATCCATTGGATATTATGTTGTCACTTATTAAATTAAGAATTTTTAAATTAATTTTTTGGATGGATGGATATCCATCCATTAGAAATATGTTAATGGATGGATTTTATCTTTTAATGGATGGATTTGATTGGATTTTTATTAAGAGAGTTTAGTGGATTGTTAATGGATTGCTTTGATCCATCCATTAACAATCTAATCCATATACATCTAATCCATCTATTTTGCCACCCCTACCTGTTACTACTGAATTACAGTAGGTAAAGTTGAAAAATTTGTGTAGACTGTTGCGATGTGATTTTCACGTGGAAAAGTTGCGACGTGATTTTCATGACGCAACATAGTTGCCACACGTGCTCCTACTGCGTGAAAGATCACGTCGCTAAAAACCTGTTATGAAGTGATTTTTCACGTTGTGACATGAATATCACGTGACTACAAACTTTTTTTGTAGCGACGACTCAACAATTTCATTTCTAGCAAGACTAACTCTAGTTGTGTAACGCCCCAGACTGCTATCAGGATTACCGACTGACCTCACAAACCAACATAGGTCTTTTCAGCATGCTTTGTCCTCACTAACACATTTTTTGAGAAACTTTCCAGAAGGTCACTAATCCCAAAATTGCTTCAAGTCAAACATGCTTAACCGTTGAGTTCTTATGGAGCAGACTACTAAA
The DNA here is from genome assembly GCA_963859935.3 of Lathyrus sativus. Lineage (NCBI taxonomy): Eukaryota > Viridiplantae > Streptophyta > Magnoliopsida > Fabales > Fabaceae > Lathyrus > Lathyrus sativus. The sequence goes on along the minus strand of OZ012739.1, from coordinate 479,409,597 downwards.
AATAAGATGCATCTTGTTGGTATAGGTAGAACCAATTAATCCCCATACATGCACAACCTCATGATTCCTTTCATTCTGATGTGAATTCAGTTTTTCCCTAAACACTGCTTTTAGAATTACCGACTGACTCCACACACCACACGAGTCTTTTCAGCATGTTTTGTCCTCACTCACACTCTTTCCCATAAACTTTCCAAAAGGTCACTCATCCCAGAATTGCTCCAAGTTAAGCACGCTTAACTGTGGAGTTCTTATAGAATAGGCTATCGAAAATATGATGCATCTTGTTGGTATAAGTAGTATCAATCAATTTTTATAAGCCTTCCTTCAACGATACAATCTCATACATGCACAATTTCAGGACCCCTCTCATTCTGATGTGAATTCGGTTTTCCCCTAAAAGCTGCTAGGAGTGTCTCATTGTCATGCATCGTGCATTGATAACCACTCTCTTGATCTCGGGTGTTACATATAACCACTCTCCACCCTCGGGTGTGGCAAGCTGCCAGTCTGGGAAGGAGTCCCACAGATGATTTTGATAGGGGAATGCAAGGATGCTATAAAAAATACACTCTGCTAAATGCATCTCGACAAAAGATTTACAAAGAGCGTGCCAACACAAAATTTTGGAAAGGAGGAATTAGACCCCCTTTTCCCGTCAGAGATATGTCCCGAATCGATAAGTTGAAACACTATCGATTCCATATGTGATACGACCATAATGTCGGCGACTGCATCTAGCTGAAGGATACCATTGAAGGGTTGATTAAAAGAGGTCGGCTAGCCGAATACGTGAAAGAGGTAAAAAGAGAAATGGAGGAATCACCCAAGGCCAAATCTACCTTGAAGATTGCAGAGACCAGAACCAGTGGCGAAGGCAAGGAGGCCAACAAAGAGAAACACCTGTATATCACTGCTATACAAGAAGGAACTCCCTGAGCTAACCTTCCCTCCAAGATAACCTTGAAGAAAGAGATCATTGTAATGTTGGCCGTCTAAAAATAGGATGGTGGTACTTCAGTAAAGACACTTGACCGACCTATGCTAGGGTTATGGGACTTTGAGAAAGTGGAAGGCATTTCTAACGAAATTTCCCCCTTGGTGATTGGATCCACTATCGAGAAGTTCAATGTCTCCTGAATCCTAATCGACTATGACAACTCTTGTGATATAATCTAGTTAGAGTTATTTCAAAATATTGGATTTGAAAGAGGAAACCTATGGCCACATGAAGGCTCAGACGTACATGCATTCAACAGAACGACCACCCGTCCTTGAGAATATGTCTAATTGATGGTGTCAATCGGCGAAATAAAGGACATTTGAATAGACAATTTGCAATTCCTCATCATCCCTTACAGGAGCGTCTATAATTGCATTATGGAAAGACCTTTCATAGCCATTCTGGATGTTGTAGCCTCATCGATTCACATTAAGGTCAAGTACCATAATCTTCAGGGTGAACTGACAATCATCAATGCCGATCTTAAAAGGGAAAAATAATCTATCAAGCTGACGGAAAATTGCGATCTAAATGCAGCGGAAAACAAAAATTTCCTTTAGTGATCCTTACGAATGAGCATGGTCAGTGATAGAATCGTTACCTCTTTGTGGCGATTCAGATCTTTGATGCAGCGATCACAAGCGTTGATGAAGTGCAACGCCTCTACTCAGTCCACACGAACAGCTTCCGGTCACAGTGCTAGCTGCTTACGAACGAAATTATTTGAGTGAGAAAAGAGAATCAAAAACGAAATTGCATCAAGTGAAAGCTTCATCACAAGGGTTCCTTTTATAGACTCTCTTGTGGGCTGCGGGCTAAAACCCAATTCACATGATCCATAATAATATTATATATATTATTATAATAACTATTATTATAATAAATATATTTATTTTATTATTATTTTATAACCATTATAAAATAACAATAATTATTATTATATTATCCGAATTTCTATTTTTCACTTAAGTGCACCGTACCTTACGGTGTTCCTTTTTGATTTCTCTATCTCTCATCAAACTGCCCTTATGTGTGTGACCCTGTAGGATTTCGTAACGTTGGTAATTATATTAAATTATATATTTAACATAATAAACAGTAAGCGGTATCTAGCAACACATCACTGCTACCCAAGTCACAAAAATGTCATGTGATCTGACAAAACCTTTTTCGTGATAATATATGTTTGTACAATTACCCTTTTGCCCCTATGTCTATATTGAACACAAGGCATACACTGTGTCATCCTTGTCCAGTTCAATATTGGGCCCTTAGACATTTCTCCTGTTATGCAGGATTGGCAAATTCCATCTAGGACACTCATGTCCCTCAGCATGCTTCGTGGAGTGCCCATCAACTGTCTTTATGATCATCCAGTTACGGATAATGTTTGATCAGCAATAAAGCACCCGACTCTACATCTAGGGTCCATAGTGGTTTCAGGTCGAAGGGTGGTAATACATCATTATCACCATGAGAATAACTTATGACACTTTGCATAACATACTATGTAGTATTCTCATAGCGGGTCAATCCGGTATAAATATTACTCCTAATATTTATACCTATGTCAAGACTTGATAACTCTTTATCCATGATCCATGAGATGTGATCATCAGTCTATCTTCATAATAGTCTCAATGCTTTTAATGTTATCCCACTTTGCAATAAAGCTTGACTACGGATATTTTAAGAATAATGTCTTTATGTTTAATGGGATCTCATGATTAAGTCACACTTAACATTTCATTAAACAGACTAACTATTCTAGGGACTTTATTATTCTGAAAGACAAACATAATAAAGAAATGCCTTTTATTATTAAACGAATAATCCGATACAAGTACCAAAAAAGTATTGGCCTCTAGGGCTTACACCAACAATCTCCCACTAGCACGAGAGCCAATTAGGCATACCCTTAATACCCATAGATCTAGTATGACCATCATGCTTCTGTTGCGCAAGAGGCTTTGTTAATGGGTCAGCGATATTGTCAAGTGTAGGTACTCTGCATATCTTCACATCTCCCCGATCGATTATCTCTCGAATGAGGTGATAACGCCTAAGTATGTGTTTGGATCGTTGGTGAGATCTAGGCTCCTTAGCTTGTGCGATAGCACCATTGTTATCACAATATAAACCAATGGGATCCACAATGCTAGGGACTATGCCAAGTTCACTAATGAACTTCTTGATCCAAACAGCTTCCTTTGCTGCATTTGAGGCAGCAATATACTCGGCCTCAGTTGTAGAATCAGCAACTGTTTCTTGCTTTGAACTTTTCCAGCTCACAGCGCCACCATTGAGACAGAACACATAACCAGATTGTGATCTAAAATCATCCTTATCTGTCTGGAAGCTAGCATCAGTGTAACCAATTACATCAAGCTCTTCCTGACCTCCATATATCAAGAATGAATCCTTAGTCCTTCTCAAGTACTTAAGGATATTCTTGACAGCTACCCAGTGAGCATCACCGGGATCAGATTGGTACCTACTCGTTGCACTTAATGCATACGAGACATCTGGTCGAGTACATAACATGGCATACATGATAGATCCTATTGCAGATGCATATGGAATCTTATTCATGCGATCCCTTTCTTCCTTAGTTGAAGGGGATTGTGTTTTTGATAAACACAGACCATGTTGCATAGGTATGAATCCTTTCTTGGAATCATGCATATTAAAGCGTCTCAACACTTTATCTATGTATGTACTCTGACTTAGGCCAAGCAGTTTTTGTGATCTATCTCTATAGATCCTAATTCCTAATATATAGGCTGCTTCACCTAGGTCTTTCATAGAAAAACAATTCCCTAACCAAGTCTTCACTTGTTGCAAGGTAGGGACATCGTTTCCAATGAGTAATATGTCATCTACATATAATACCAGAAACACGATCATGCTCCCACTAACCTTCTTGTAGACACAAGGTTCATCTTCATTTTTGATGAATCCATATTGTTTTACGGTTTCATCAAAACGAAGATTCTAGCTTCTGGAAGCTTGCTTCAATCCATAGATTGATCGCTGTAACTTGCATATCTTTTGGGCATCTTGTGGTATGTCAAATCCTTCAGGTTGTGTCATGTACACATCCTCAAGAAGATTCCCATTAAGGAAAGCAGTTTTGACATCCATCTGCCATATTTCATAATCATGATATGCAGCGATGGCAAGTAAAATCCGAACAGATTTAAGCATTGCAACTGGTGAAAAGGTTTCATCATAGTCAACCCCATGAATTTGTTTATAGCCTTTTGCAACCAGTCTTGCTTTATAGATATGTACCTTACCATCCATGTCAGTCTTCTTCTTGAAGACCCACTTGCATCCTATAGGGTTAACTCCTATAGGAGGTTCTACCAAGGTCCAAACCTGGTTTGTGTACATGGAATCCATTTCAGATTTCATGGCTTCTAGCCACTTCTCAGACTCAGGACCAGTTATGGCCTCTTTGTAGGTCACAGGCTCATCTTGATCCATGAGTAATACATCACCCTGATCACTTATGAGATATCCATATCTCTCAGGTTGGTGACGTATCCTGCTTGACCTACGCTGGTCTTGTTCTACTTGAGCAGGTTGCTCTTCCACAACTACTTGTGTTTCCCGCTCTAGTTCCTCCGTAGGTGTTTCAATGTTTTGTGATTCTTGAATTTCTTCAAGCTCTATTTTCCTCCCACTGTTTCCTTTGGAAATAAAATCCCTTTCCAGAAAGACTCCAGTTCGAGCGACAAACACTTTGCCCTCAGAAGGATTGTAGAAGTAATATCCTCTTGTTTCTTTAGGATACCCCACAAATAAGCATTTGTCATATTTGGGCTCAAGCTTGGTTGAAATTTGTCGTTTGACGTAAACTTCGCAACCCCAAATCTTCATGTAAGACATATGTGGTTTCTTACCACTCCATATCTCATATGGTGTCTTATCAACCTTTTTGGATGGAACACGGTTAAGTGTGTAAGCTGCTGTTAATAATGCATGTCCCCAAAAGGAGTTTGGAAGATCGACGTGACTCATCATGGATCGGACCATGTCTAACAAGGTTCGATTTCTTCTCTCAGATACACCATTCCATTGTGGTGTTCCAGGAGGAGTAAGTTGGGATAGAATCCCATACTCTTTTAGATGGTCATCAAATTCTAGGCTTAAATATTCACTGCCTCGATCTGATCGAAGAACTTTAATATTCTTACCTAGTTGGTTTTGTACTTCATTCTTGAATTCCTTGAACTTTTCAAAGGACTCAGATTTGTGTTTCATTAAATACACATATCCGTATCTACTGAAGTCATCAGTAAAAGTGATGAAGTACTGAAAACCTCCTCTGGCTGGTATGTTCAGTGGTCCACATACATCAGTATGTATGAGTGCCAAAAGATCATTAGCCCTTTCACCTTTTCCTGTGAATGGGGACTTTGTCATCTTTCCAATTAAACAAGATCTGCATGTCTCATATGATTCATAATCAAAAGAGTCCAAGAGTCCATCTTTATGGAGTTTGGAAATGCGTTTCTCATTTATGTGGCCTAATCGACAGTGCCAAAGGTAAGTTGGATTCAACTCATTAGGTTTCAACCTTTTAGTATTAATGTTATAAATTGGCATTTCAAGATCAAGGACATATAGTCCATTATTCATTTTTGCAGTAGCATAGAATATATCATTCAAATAAATGGAGCAACAATTGTTCCTTATTATGAATGAAAAACCAAACTTGTCCAAACAAGAAACGGAAATAATATTCCTGCTAATTGCAGGTACATAATAACAGTTCTCTAACTGAATTATTAAACCACTAGGTAAAGTTAAAACATAAGTTCCTACAGCTAAAGCAGCAACCTTTGCTCCATTGCCAACTCGTAGGTCAACTTCACCTTTTGCCAAATCTCTACTCCTTTTTAGCCCCTGCACATTAGTACAAATGTGAGAACCGCATCCAGTATCTAATACCCATGATGCAGAAGTAGATAAATTAATTTCAATAACAAAAATACCTGAATTTGAAGTCTCTACTCCATTATTCTTATCTTCCAGGTACTTTGGGCAATTTCTCTTCCAATGTCCGGTCTTACCGCAATGGAAGCAAGTGCCCTCCTTTGCTATTCCTCCACTAGGCTTCAAAACAGGAGGAGTGGGTTTGGGTTTGGCAACTTCCTTGCCTTTCCCTCTACCACCCTGTTTGATGGGCCTCTTGTTCTGTTTCTTTCCATTACTGACCATCAGAATGGATTTCCCTTTTGTCTTCATATTCTGCTCAGCAGTTCTCAACATGCTTAGCAGTTCTGGAAGACTTTTGTCCAAGTCATTCATATTGAAATTCAGGACAAACTGACTGAAGCTCTCTGGCAACGATTGCAAGATCAGATCAATCGCAAGTTCTTTTCCAAGGGGAAACCCTAATCTGTCAAGGTTCTCCACATACCCAATCATCTTGAGTACATGGGGACTTACAGGGGCTTCCTCAGCTAACTTGTTGTTAAAAAGGGACTTTGAAACCTGAAACCTCTCATTTCTTGCTTGCTCTTGATAAAGCATTTTCAGATGTCCGATCATATCGAACGCAGACATGTTCTCATGTTGCTTTTGCAACTCAGAGTTCATGGTAGCAAGCATAAGGCAAGCGGTTTCATTGGCATCATCGAAATGCTTCTTATAAGCATCTCTTTCTGCCTTTGGTGCAGAACTAGGAGGTTCCTCCTCAGGAACTGGTGTCTCCAAGACATACAGCTTCTTATCGTGCTTGAGGACAATCCTCAGATTACGGTGCCAATCCAGGAAATTTGTCCCAGACAATTTTTCCTTATCTAGGATGGATCGCAAAATATTGTTCGATGTGTTTGTTGTCATGGTAATCTACAAGAGAAATATGAAAATATAAGTATCATTAAAACAACATACTTAATTAGGCCTTTAATCAAATATGCTCCCACTATTTTATTCAAAACAAATGACCCTCATCATTTGATTCGGAAAATCCCGTTGGAAGACTTTCTAGTGGGTCGAGATCCATGTTTCACTTTGTTTTAAGTCAGCGTTAGGTTGATTACACAAAACTAAGTTATTTAGGTAGGAACTCCTTCCAATTGTATCTCATACAACTCTCGAATATTTTCAATTGGGTGAATAACTCCTTATTCTGATCCATCACATGAATCATTCCCAATTCTTGCTTCTAAACATATATAATCTTATTATAATTTGTTTAGTTAAGTTTGACCCATTGTTTTAGCAATTGGATATTACAATTATCCCATCACACCTTACTAATATAGAACATGCACCTCGTGTAGGCGAAACCTACAATGCTCGATACTAGTCTTGATGAGTGCTAAAAATTGGAAAGCATAAATTTAATATTTAATTTTGAGGGAATTTGTTATTAGTTTGATCTCACCGGCTTAACATGCAAAACGTCTCTCACATGCATCAACATACAATTACATGCATCAACATACATATAAAAAGATACAATTATGGCCCCTAACGCAATTGTTCTCTCAAGCCAATGAGAGAACCTAAGCTAACCTAATAACGATCTAAGCTTCTCCAAGCATGATCTCCAAGGTTATCCTCCTTTAATATTGAATACTTCCTCTTTTTTTTTTCATAACATAATATTACATTACATATAAGAAAACTCGTTTTACATACGAGGGAGTGAGATGAGAAAAGAAGTTACATAAGGAGATTGAGAGAGAGGCACGACACGCAGGCCGTATTCAAAAATCCCAAAACAATAATAAAGGATAAACTAAGGCCATAACTGATCACCACAAATAATAATAATAAACACACTTTTATTATTAGTTTAAAATTCCGATAATTAAATAAACTAAATTAAATTTCGGCTGATTGATCACACTTTGCAGACTTAGCCGGGGGTTCCGCTGCCCGTTCAGTGGACGGGGGTCAAGGGGGCAGCGCCTCCTTGCGGGGTTGTCAGGGGCAGCGCCCCGGCGAAAAATTTTATGAACACTTCATTGTATTTCACGTCGTTTCATGCACAACTTTTGTGCATTTACAACCCCAACCGGAAAAGTCTGCGGCAATACAACACTTGTACTGCCATTAATCCTAATGCAACAATTTCATGCCGTCAAACACAACTCGATTGATAACTCAATATGATAGATCAACATGTCATTGCTTCACCATACTAACGTCGGATTCCGAAGCGAATGAAAATGATGATCTTTCAAAAGAATTACAATCCTTATGTGATTGAATGGATGAAATCAAAACAGTATATCCCATATACCATCTTTGCATCAGAATTTCTTATATCTTATATAAAAGTGATTGATCTAATTGTGTAACCTATGGATGATCAATGTATCGCACAACTTCACCATACTAATGTCGGTTTCTGAAGCATAATCAACATCAATCATCCAAATCGTACACAACAGATGCCAAATTTAATTAATCGTTTATTGTTAAATTCATTCTGTGTTTTAATCGAATCAAATACAGAAAAGACGGAAATTTAACAGCTATCAGATCCATGGTTTCGTAAGTGGCTCTGATACCACTGACGGAAAATTGCGATCTAAACGCAGCGGAAAACAAAAATTTCCTTTAGTGATCCTTACGAATGAGCATGGTCAGTGATAGAATCGTTACCTCTTTGTGGCGATTCAGATCTTTGATGCAGCGATCACAAGCGTTGATGAAGTGCAACGCCTCTACTCAGTCCACACGAACAGCTTCCGGTCACAGTGCTAGCTGCTTACGAACGGAATTATTTGAGTGAGAAAAGAGAATCAAAAACGAAATTGCATCAAGTGAAAGCTTCATCACAAGGGTTCCTTTTATAGACTCTCTTGTGGGCTGCGGGCTAAAACCCAATTCACATGATCCATAATAATATTATATATATTATTATAATAACTATTATTATAATAAATATATTTATTTTATTATTATTTTATAACCATTATAAAATAACAATAATTATTATTATATTATCCGAATTTCTATTTTTCACTTAAGTGCACCGTACCTTACGGTGTTCCTTTTTGATTTCTCTATCTCTCATCAAACTGTCCTTATGTGTGTGACCCTGTAGGATTTCGTAACGTTGGTAATTATATTAAATTATATATTTAACATAATAAACAGTAAGCGGTATCTAGCAACACATCACTGCTACCCAAGTCACGAAAATGTCATGTGATCTGACAAAACCTTTTTCGTGATAATATATGTTTGTACAATTACCCTTTTGCCCCTATGTCTATATTGAACACAAGGCATACACTGTGTCATCCTTGTCCAGTTCAATATTGGGCCCTTAGACATTTCTCCTGTTATGCAGGATTGGCAAATTCCATCTAGGACACTCATGTCCCTCAGCATGCTTCGTGGAGTGCCCATCAACTGTCTTTATGATCATCCAGTTACGAATAATGTTTGATCAGCAATAAAGCACCCGACTCTACATCTAGGGTCCATAGTGGTTTCAGGTCGAAGGGTGGTAATACATCATTATCACCATGAGAATAACTTATGACACTTTGCATAACATACTATGTAGTATTCTCATAGCGGGTCAATCCGGTATAAATATTACTCCTAATATTTATACCTATGTCAAGACTTGATAACTCTTTATCCATGATCCATGAGATGTGATCATCAGTCTATCTTCATAATAGTCTCAATGCTTTTAATGTTATCCCACTTTGCAATAAAGCTTGACTACAGATATTTTAAGAATAATGTCTTTATGTTTAATGGGATCTCATGATTAAGTCACACTTAACATTTCATTAAACAGACTAACTATTCTAGGGACTTTATTATTCTGAAAGACAAACATAATAAAGAAATGCCTTTTATTATTAAACGAATAATCCGATACAAGTACCAAAAAAGTATTATTAAATGAATAATCTGATACAAGCATGACCAATGAGAGGGCATAGCCATGGAAATCAATGTGGCATCTCTAACTGGTCGGTTTAGAAGAATGAACATCCATGCCAAAAAATGTGCCTGAGAAGTATGAAAGCAGACATGAAGAATAAATGGCAGCTAGCTCGGTTTGCAAGGCATGATTATGCATACCAGAAACCACATTAAATTTCCATGTATCATTCGCCTTGCAATATCCATGCAATTTAAATAGACACCCACATTTTCTTGATCTGGTGTTATCACGTATCAACTTCTAAATCGGTGGAATGTACGTGCCACTTCTCTCGCATCTCATGGTTGCAAAGTCCTTCCTTATATTAGAACCATTGTCAGACCTTCCAATTACAATGCCAAACCCCAATTTCCTGGCCTCCATGCAGACACATTGAAACATATTTTCACGAGCAGTAAATAATTGCTAGCTTCTAAATTATTGACCAACATCTATCTCGATAACAATTAGTATAACACACAGTTTAACATCATCCTTCACCTCACCCAGCTTAACATCATCCTTCATGTTATCTAATTTTACATCATTACTTACACCAACTTTGGAAAACATATCCGAGTGCACCATATCTAATACAAACCAAAATAGAAAAATGATTTAAAAAACTCACATTAACAGGAAAATCCAAAGATGCGCATCTGGAACATGAAAAGGTAAATTCGGAGATGCACATTCGAACGTAACATACATTTTTCTAGCTCAAGAACAAGATTAATGCAAACAATGAGGGATGCAATTACTGAACTTTATCTTAAATTGTAGCTTTTTTTGCTCCCTTTGATGTGATAAAGCACAAGAATGATGATTTGGAGTCGAAATGTTGATTGAGAATGAATTTCTTAAGGGTTTTAGGTTATGGATGTTGTTGTGAATTAGGATGCCTTAAAACAAAATATACTCGATTTCTTTATAGGAAAGAAAAACACAAGGGTTAGGATTAATAAGGAAAAAAATAAGGATTGGTTATAACTGCTATTCTTTACTTTCTATATAAAACAAATAGCAAGTACTCAAGAATAACAAATAACCCTTTCACCCTAATTAGGTTTTGTCACACCACACTTAAGATGAGAGACTAGTATTATATTTATAATAAAACCTAACATACTAAACTAATGTGTTTTTTTTAACAATCACCCATTACATGATAACTTAGGGTATAAGCTAACTTAAATAATTGGATCCTTAACACAAGGCCCAATTCGACAACTACATACTAGAACATAATTTGACTACAGCATGTAAGTCTTCGACAACAACATGTGACAAAACTTTGATGACATGCTGACTAGAGTTAAATCCAATATCTCACAAATCTCCACCTTGGATCTAACTCTACTATCAAGAAACAAACTAGCTTTCTTCATGCAACTTTATCAACTGAAACAGTGGAAAACCCTTGGTGATCATATCAACAGCATTATGATATGTCGAAACCTTCAACACTTGAACTTCTCCATGCTCAATTACCCCTCTGACAAAATGCATCCTCACATAAATATGCTTGGTTCGCTCATGATATGCTGAATTTTTCGACAGGTGTATTGCACTTTAACTATCACAATTAACAGTGACAACTCGACCTTGAAGTTTCATCTCCTTTGCAAAACCTTCAAGTCACAATGCTTCCTTCACAGCTCCAGTTAGGGAGATATATTCTGCTTCAGTGGTTGATAAGGCAACAACCTTCTAAAGTGTTGCTTTCCAACTAATTGTTGTGCCAACATAGTGAACACATATCTAGAAATAAATTTTCTGGAATCCATACAACCTGCATAATCTGAGTCGACATATCCTTCGATTGCTGCTTTACTATCTTCACCCAAGGCTCTACCATAAATTAGGACTCTGTTCAAAGACCCATTTACGTACCTTAGAATCCACTTCAATGCTTTCCAGTGAGCCTTTCCAGGATTCGCCATGTACCTGCTTACAAGACTTACTGCATATGCTATGTCGGGTCTAGTATAGACCATATCATACATCAAAGAACCCACTATATTAGCATATGAAATGCTATCAATATAAGCTCTTTTGACATCAGTACTGGGACACTGATTTATACTTAGCTGTAATTGAGGGTTTGTTTGAGTTACAATAGGATTTGAATTTGACATACCAAACTTTTCGAGAATCTTCCGTAGGTATACCTCATGAGATAAGCTTTATTTATACTACTTTCTATCTCTTCGTATGTCAATCCCAAGAATCCTGGACGCAAATCTCAGATCCTTTATGTCGAACTCCTTATTGAGTTCAACCTTCACCCTTATTACATCTTCGACATTGTTGCTTGCTATTAGAATATCATCCATATAAAGTAATAAAATAACAAATGAATATCCAGGTCGAAATATAAAGTAAACACAGTGGACGAACTGACTTTTAATGAAACTTATGCGTGCCATGAACTTGTCGAATCTCCTATTCCACTGTTGAGGAGATTTTTTCAATCCATATAAGGATCTCTTCAGCTTGCACACATAATTTTCCTTCCCCTTTTCGACATACCCTTCAGATTTCCTCATCAGGATTGTTTCATATAGATCACCATACAAGAGTGCAATCTTCACATCCATTTGTTCCAGTTCAAGGTCGAAATATGCCACTGTGGCAAGTAACATTAGAACAGATATGTGCTTCACAACAGGAGACAATATATCATTGAAGTCGACACCTTCTTTTTGAGTGAAACCCCTAGCGATCAATCTTGCCTTGTATCCTTTTGATGGCACTCCTTTGATTCCTACCTTAACTTTGAAAATTGATTTAGAGCCGACCAACATGGCTCCAGCAGGTTTCTTGATTAGTTCTCATATGTTGTCATCATGAAGAGATTTCATCTCATCATCCATGGCCTTCTGCCATTCAGTCTTCATTTGACTCCTCATAACTTCCTTATAGTCTCTAGGTTCTTGGTCGAGAACCTCACTTGCAGAGATTAAGGCATAAGCTATAAGATCTGCATATCCAAGTCTATGAGATGGCTTGATGACTCTTCTCTATCTATCTCTTGCTAGCAGGTATTCATTGTCAGTATCCTCATTTTCAATAACAGCTTCTTCTTCTTCTTCGACTTCATCTGGGGTATGCAATTCAGCAACAACATGCTCTACCTCAACATGAATCTCTCCCTGTTCCAGCTCTTCGTCAACATAATTAGTTTTCTTGAAATCCATCTCTGCTTCATTGAAAAATACATCTTGACTGGTGATACACCTCTTGTGACTTGGATCTAGGCACCATAGCCTATAAGCTTTGACTCCTTCAAGTTATTCATGAACATACATTTCAGGGCTCTAGGTTCGACCTTGTCTTGCCTAATATGAGCATAGGCCATGCAACCAAATACTCTCAGTTTGTCGAGACTAGGTGGATGTCCCGACCAAACTTCTTCAGGTGTCTTCATATCTAACAAAGTCGAAGGACATTGCTCCAGAATGTGATGAACACCTTGCAGGCCCCCAAAGATCAGCATGTATGTAATCAAGGGATCCATGAGTTCTTTGTTTGCCTTTGTTGAACTTCACTCTGCAATTTTTTCTAAGTACACAGGGTTCACAAAATTTCAACTTTTTGACTTTGTCTCCTCTAAGCAGATTTTGTTTCCCTAATTCGACCAGACCCCTTTCACTAACATGGCCCAATCTCATGTGCCAAATTTCTATTTTCGAAAATGATTTTATGGATGCAACATATGTGGAACCACTTACAACTTCATCCTCGAGGGTATACAAGCCTTGTTTCTTCACGCCTCTTAAGACTTCCTTCAACCCCTTCATGGATATTGGGATACTTTTCTCTCCTTGAAAAACATATCCATTCCTATCAAATTCACCAAGAGAAATCAAATTTATCTTCAAATCAGGTACATACCTGACTTCAGTTAATAACCTTATTGACTCATCATGGAGCTTGAATCTCACAGATCTAATACCTGTAATTTCTCAAGATTTTTTGTTTCCCAGTAGCACTGATCCACCATCTCGATCACATAGCTTCTAAAAAATTTCTCTATTTGGAGTTATGTGCCAAGTGCAACTTGAATCCATAATCCACTCCTTTCTTGAGTCGCCGCTTGAAACCACAAGAACATTAGATGATTTGAATTCATCTTGAACAATGGCATCGTTGCCATTATCTTTACCACCATGATCTTTCAGGCGTTCATAACACACTTTTCTTGTGTGACCCTCCTTCTTACAGTGATAACATCGAATATCAGATTCCTCGCCACTATAAGACTTCTGCTGACTTTTACCTTTCTTCTTGTCGAACTTACCATCCTTTTGCAAGAGTTTTCCATTAACGGCCATACCTTCACCAACCGTCGAAGGTTTATGCTCATTTCGTTCATTCAAGTCCTTAGAATACAAGGCTGATTAAGCTTATTCAAAGCTCAGGGACTCCCTTCCATACCTGAGAGTTTCTTTGAAGTGAGCATGTGTTCTTGGCAATGCGCACAACAACAATAGTGCTTGATCTTCATCATCAATCTTCACATTAATATTTTCAAGATCAAGGATCAAGTTGTTGAACATATCTAACTACTCAGCCAACACTTTGTCTTCACTCATCTTGAATGAATACAAAGCTTGCTTCAGGTAGATTCGATTCACCAGAGATTTGGTCATGTACTGACTTTCAAGTTTCAACCATAACCCCGATGTCGTAGTCTTCTTTGATACCCGTCGAATAACCTTATCACCAAGGCTCAATAATATTGCGCTATGGATTTTCTCTATCATGGTCGTCTTTTCTTTTTCTGTTAACACAACGTCCATGGCTACCTCTCCCTTCAACGCTTCCAAACAACCCTGCTGATAAAGTAGGGCTTTCATCTTCAAACGTCACAGACTGAAGTTGTTCACTCCGATAAACTTTTCAATCTCTTACTTTGTTGAAGGCATCTTCTCCACGCTCACCGCATCAATTTATTGTGAATTAGGATGCCTTAAAACAAAATATACTCGGTTTCTTTATAGGAAAGAAACACACAAGGGTTAGAGTTAACAAGGAAAAACAACAAGGATTGGTTATAACTGTTATTCTTTACTTTCTCTATAAAACATATTACAAGTACTCAAGAATAACAAATAATCCTCTCACCCTAATTAGGTTTTGTCACACCATACTTAAGATGAGAGACTAGTATGCTATTTATAATAAAATCTAATATACTAAACTAATGGGCTTTTTAACAATTACCCATTACAAGCTAACTTAAACAATTAGATCCTTAACACAATGCCCAATTTGACAACTACATACTAGAACACAAATCGACTACAACATGTAGGTCTTCGACAATAACATGTGAGCAAATTTCGACGACATGCTAACTAGAGTTTGATCCAATATCTCACAGACGTGATATGGAGTGCGAGAGAGATAATCATGCAAGGTGATGATATATTCAACTTTCTAATTGACATTTTCGGAAATGTATCTCCAAAAATATCACTGAATGGTTAAATAAACCAACTCAATGGAAAATGCATAGTAAATGAGTTCATGAGTGTTTTCAAAGGATATCTCCGAATTATTTTTTTAAAAAATGAGACGATTGTTTGATTTACGAAAAATATAGTGATTTAAGATGTATCCGTCGAATATGTATCTCTGGATATACTTGAAGATTATTTTAAGATTTTCGATAGTGTAAACCACACTCTAAAGGTGAAAAAAATAAATTCTTCATTATTTTTATAACCAAGTTCAATTAAGTTTACCATTATTTTTTTAAAAAACCCGAGATACCCCACATTAAAAAAACAGTTTTAGGTTTTTTTTATTGATTTAAAATTCTTTACAAATTTATTAGAAGAATTATGTTTTTCGTGAACCTATTCAATCTCAGATTAATTAGTAAAAGGAGTCGGGTAGTAATGTATGACCTTAGAGTAAAGAACCATTGTAATACCCCAAATTTTACCCTTAGATTTAGTCGATTCATGTTGCATGACATTTCATTTGTGCATCAACTAATTACTAACGGGTTACGTAGTCTGTGTGTTTTGCAAGAATCACGTTTGGTGCACTTTAGCTGTTAAAGGGCGAAATTGTCATTTACATATTGTTTGCTGACAATCTTTAAAGCTGAGTCGTCGCCAGGATTTTTTTGAGTAATTATAGTCTCCGTTTCAGAGTTCCTCATTTTCTTTGAAGATAAACAAAAATTCACAGTAATTTTGGCATCAGGATCTTTGAGATACGGTAACTAATTCAACGGGCTGAGACTCTGTCGTCAATGGATTTCCAAGACGTTTATTTTGTCATACGGGTCTGGTTATGTTAAGACGTCAATTTGGTTCGGCTCAAGTCAGTGTAAGAATCCATGCTGCGGAGTTTATTTTAAACAGACATTTATTTTTCTGGTTCCCCTGCTTTCTGCTATTTCAATCCGCAAGAAAAGGGAGCAGTGGGATTTTGTTTCGAATCGAGTTTGAAGTTACTATGCAGATTAAATCATGGTTTTGGCCGACTCAATCTAGGATATTGGGTTTAGTCGTCGGAGAGACAAATTGAATTTTTTATGCGAAGTATGTTTCTGCTTCCGCGGTAATCGGTTTTTCTCTGTTTCTTTCATGTTTCACGTCGTTCAAGACTATCATCAGTTATATCATCCGACACGATTTAATTTGGGAAAATATTGGATTGGAATTGAAAGATATATCAGTTATATGAGGTAGCACAGGTGGGAATGACCAGGTTGATTCGATTTATCCGTGCAAGTTCATTTGGTATAAATTAAAGCTGCTTGTGCAAAGTTTAAATCGGTTAAATTTAATCGATTAATTTTATTCGGAGAATTTTGACCAAGTTGGATTTAATCAGATATTTTTCATGCGTCATCCGATTGCGACAAATTTTAATCAGGAAAAGAGAATAAGATATTGTTTTGGATAGAAATATTATTGAATTTTTTTTATTCATAAATATTTTTACAATTTGCAAAAGGAAAATAAAAATATACATTATTTTTCATCCTAAATTCTATTTTCCTAAGTGGTCTTCGTCTTCATGCCATCCTTCGTGCTCGACTTTTCTGATTAAATTCTCCGAATATCCAAATGTTTTTCCGTACATGCACACAGAAAAATCACAACGGAAAAATAAGAGCAAAACGTTAGATTTATTTTTGACACCCTCAGAAAAGTCTCATCACCGGGTGTCGGGAGGGCACGACAATGGTCGCAACCAACTCCCACTCTAATTCTCGACCTCGGCGTTGAACCGGTAGTATCCGTTCTTTTCGGGACAGCCAAGAAGAAGAGGAAAAGAAGGTGGGCCGAAAAATGATTTTGCCGAAAAAGTGATTATCCAACCAAACAGATCACTAACAGAATTCAATCCAGATATCCATTCCTATCATGTAAATATTATGGAATCCAGAAGTCCAAACCCAAAGCCACAGAAAACGGATATCCAAATCCAATATCCAAAAATCCAAACCACATCACAAATCCGTATCCAATATGTGAAGAAAATCCAAATCAATATCAGCAAGCAAAACAATATCAGCTAACAGAATCCGAAATCCAAGCATCCAAACAAAATCAATAAACGTAAAATCCGTATCCGAAAGCCCAACAACATAACAAAGCTGTTCAGTCAAAAATTCAGTTCCGAAAAATCTGTAGAATCCACATGATAATCTCAACAAGAGTTAGAAGTATCAAGGCCTATAAATGAGATTCAATAAGTCATATAAAGTGAAGGAGATACGAAACCCTAACGGGGGGGGGATCACAAAAAACGGTGGAAGAAATAATATAGAATGAACTCACCCAACAAAAGACGAAGAACAAAAAACCAGAACAACATTGTGAGATGTAAAATTCCACAGATGTCAGCATCACTGCAAAATCAGTTGAGACAACACGTCTGAAGCGGTGGCCGTAAAACCCTTGAGAAATCTACTACCACCGAAGTTCAATCAAAGGCTCAAAAAGAAAAGTTTCCTTCACCATCATCATCGCCTCAACCTCCTCATTGGCCAAATCGGACGAAACCACCTGAAAACCAGCAAAAATCCAACACGAAGCAAGCATCGGTAATGATCAAAACCATTAACTCATTTGGTTTTCATGTGTTCTTTTGTTGACAGGAGATAGAAGAAGAGTACGCCACATGGAAACTGCCGCCGTCGAAAGAAGACGAAAGGTTCTGGGGAAGGTGGAGATGGGGCGCCGCCGGTCATGGGTAGAAGGAGAAGAGAAAAGGATTAAGAAACCCTAATTGTAACTAATCTGACCATATATACCCCTTTTGTTCACCGTGTGCTTTGCTGTTTTTGTTTTCATATGTGTTTTATTTTCATTTTTTTAAGAATTTACGTTAGTTTATTTTTTTTATTTTTATGATGTAATGATTAAAAGCTTTTTGCAATTAATATTTTTTTTAGAACATTAACTTAAAACATTCTTATATAGTTTTCACTTAAAATTTTTCTTTGTATCTAAAACTTAAAATTTCTTTTGGTTGTAACGACTGAGTATTAACAGACTTAGTTAATTAACTTCAACTCTAACTTGTTTTAATGTTAACCAAACGTTTTTTCTAAAAAAGAAATCTTTGTTTTTGTTTAAATCTCTAACCTTGTAAAATATCAAGTTGATTTTTCGTTAATCTAAAATAATGGGTTTAAAATATTTTTAAAACTAAACTTCATTTTAAATTAAAACTAAAATCCCTTTTCAAAACTAATAAACAATAATAAAAATTCCAAATTGCATTTTGTCTTCCTGTCAATATTCACTATTTTATTATTTGCCATGAATTTCTGTCTAACTTGTCGCTAATGTTCTCTATGTTTCTCCTTAGATTATACTTAAGTTTCGATTAATATTTTTCAATTTATTTTGGTTCCATGGATGTAATTTACGCGAGGCCATGGTCGCGGTTTATTTTATTTTTCTTTTTTGGGAATTTGTAATTTACGCGAGTGATCGTCGCGACGCTTTCTTCACTTTCCGCACTTTAATTTTTGTCATATAATAGTTTGCCATGTTTGCATGTTTTACCGTATTTTCCCTTCCGAAGGAATTAGGTCTAAACCGTTTGACCGCCGAGTCAATAACCTAACCCTTTGACTATTTCAAACCCTAATAGCCTAGGTGTCTCGCCGTGGACGAAATTACCCTTTACCCTAGCATTAGGTCAAAGAGTCGCCGTACTCTGTTTTAGGGTTTCCCGCCGTGGAACACCTAATTTAACCCTAATTTTAATTCAACATTTCAACGTAGAAATAGGAGTCTCAACACTCCACGTAAGCGTTTCCTTAAGAAATGCTTACTCCCCATTGAAACCTTGACCACAGTCAAGAAGTTTCTAACCTCCCTTTCGAGGGGAACTACGATTACTCTGATTCCATTCCCAATTCAGGATACGTAGGCACAAGATGCAACGTCTTGCCGAGTAAACTTAGGACTAACCCTTAGGTCTTTTAGGTCACTTTATCCCTTAGCTCAATATATATTAAAACAGATAATAAAATAGAAAAGCAAACAATAAACAAAAGGTTCCTGTAGAGTACTACAGAAGTTTAGGGTGCTAGTACCTTCCCTAAATTTAACCAACCCCTTACCTAGGTCTCTCCCCGCGTTGTGTTTATGATGCAAAAATAGGTTTTTCCTCTTTTGACCTTTTCCTTCGGATAAATCAAATAGCGGTTGTGAATTAAGAATTGTGATTCAAACTAATTAATAGTTTGATATCCTATTTCCACCGCAACAACCATTTACAATTTTGTTTAAAGATAGTTTAAATTCAGCTAAATTATCATTGAGATGAACACATTTGCCATAAGAAGGAATTTCACGAAAAAGAAAAATGTCAAAATTGTCAAGCCTAATATTCAGTCACAACTATAGTCATACATGATCTTCTAGATTTGAAAAACCATACACATCATCTAAAAATTCAGAGGTTAACAAATAAGAATTTGTTCAAATTGATATTATGCATAAGCAATATAGTCAAAGAAAGAGGAATAGATTTAAATTAAATAAGAGAACAAGAAACTAATATAGAAAAAAAATGAGAGACCCATTTTAAATTTATTTCTTCAAATATTAAAAGGGAAATACTGATGAGAAGATATTAATACTGAGAATATTTTAAATTTATTTCTTCAAATATTAAAAGGGAAATACTGATGAGAAGATATTAACACTGAGAACAACAATATTTTGATGTATAAGTGGATAGGAGAGAAAGATATTTGTGTTAATTTAATAAAATAATTGTTGATTAAAATAAAATAAATATATTATTTTAATAATATTTCGTGAGATGTATGTTATTTCACAACAAAAGAAGAATTTGAAATTATGACAAAGGTATTATGAAAATGAAAGAATAATTTGAAATGAAATGTGAAGTGAAGCAAATAATAAGAGATATTTCTATTTATATTAAAAAAATCATAATATATGTCAGATCAATTGACGTCTCCCTTTAAATTTTGCATATTGGCGCCAATTAAATTAACAAATATATATATAATCATTAATCATTGACACCTCCATTATATATCTGTCATCAATTCACGACACTAAGTCCTATTTATTTTTAAAAGTGGAGTATTTTAGAAATTTTTTTATTATGGAAAGAAAAAGTGGATTATTTGGATTAAAAATCACAATAATTTTATAAATTATAAATAATATTTTTAATAGTTATAAAATAAATATGTTTTTATTTTGAGATTAAATTTTGCGTTTTAAAATTAACGTCTTTCTTTGTTGTTTTTCATTAAATTAAAAAGAGATTAAGAAAATGAAGAAAAAAATGAAATAAATAAAATGTAAGAAAAAAAAAACGAAAAATTTAAAGTTTAAAATATGGGGAAAAAACAAAATAAGTGAGAAAGTTACAGATAAAAAATAGAAGAAAATATGAATAATTTCAAAATTTTTTAATATTTGTTAATTATAAATATTTCATTTGCTTAATACAATTTTAAATATATATCTCATGGTCCCTACATCCCATGCCCACATCTTTGCATGGGAATCCCAAGAGGCAACATAGCAATCTGTGATCATGAGTTTTCTCTAGATGATTAACACATCAACACGTCAATTCACTCACATACCGCCACGAATCAAATCTCTTTACTTCACACTTTACAAGATAAAATTATTGTTACTAATATCAAAAAGTAAAAAATGGAACAGAAGTCTTTAATCTTAGTTGAAAATTTTATATTGCTTTTCACTTGTTCGGTTATTTTAAACAATAGTATAAGCTAAAGAAAGACAAACACAAACACAAACAAGTTCAGCATAGACATCATTTATATTTGTCTCTTATATCACCATCATGGATTCTTCTGCAGGTTTACTCACCAAATTGTGGAGCTTTATTTCCTTCCTCCCTTTCTTCTTCTTGCTCTTTATACTTGGTATCACCAAAGGTTCTTTTTCTTTTCATGTTGTTGGTTATGCTTAAACACATATATTGTTGATTCCTTACTAGATTTTATGAAGTATTATATTCATGCTTATGTAGTCTCTAATGCATAATTTGATGAAGAAAAGCTCATAGTTATTATTAATGCATTCATGATAAGTGATTGATTCCTTTTGGCAGCTACATTGATTGGTCCAATTGCATTTGCTATTATGCTTGTTGGAAACTCATCTGTTATCATTGGACTTTGGACAGCACATGTTGTTTGGACATACTATTGTTTGGCCAGGTTGTAGTTTGTTACCAAATTCTTTGGACTTTTGAATGCAAACTATGTATGATTATGTTCTAACTCAATCTCATTCTTCAATTGTTGGCCTTTGACAACAGAACAAAGAGATTTGGACTAGTTTTCAAGGTTGTGATGTTGATATGTTTGCCTCTTCCTTTGTTACTTTGGCCAGTAGTTGGGATTGGTGGTAGCATTTTAGGTGGAATTGGATATGGCTTTTTTGCTCCTCTTTTTGCAACTTTTGAGGCTGTGGGAGAGAATATTAAAGACAAATTCTACCATTGCTTCATTGTAAGTCAGAATTTCTGCTATGTAATTTTGCCACCTTGTTTATGTAATTTAAGATCTATTTGGATAAACAGCTTAATTAAGAACTTATCATGTATAAGTGCTTATGTATATTTTGATACCAGGATGGTTGTTGGTCAACAATTAAAACAAGCTGCACTGTTGTTGAGGATGTGACAGATTTTTGCTTTCACTCCTATTTTTCATACATGGATGAACTAAGAGAAAATTTACCTCCTCAAGAAAAGCCATTTGATCTCAGGTAAGTTGTTTTGTTCCCTTCCAATATATGTTTGTTTGTAAGAGTAAGATACTAATTAACAACCATTGGTTGTGTTTATTAGATTGTCTTTATTACCATGTTGCTTCTTGGTGATCTTGGTTGGTGTGCCCTTGGATGTGGTTTTAATCACATCTATTGCTATATGGAAGAGCCCTTACATGCTGTTCAGAGGATGGAAGAGACTAATAGAAGATTTGATTGGAAGGAAAGGACCTTTCTTAGAAACGGAATGCGTCCCGTTTGCTGGCCTTGCCATTATCCTTTGGCCTTTGGCTGTTATAGGAGCTGTATTAGCAGCTACAATCTTCAGCATTTTTCTTGGTCTATACAGTGGAGTTGTTGTCTATCAGGTTAGTTCATGTATGAAGCTTTAATAACTCACAAGTGTCATGTTAACCATCAATTACCGGATAAAGTTGTTGCGTATTTTACTTTAGGAGGACTCAATGCAGATGGGGTTTGCTTACATTGTGTCTGTGGTTTCATATTTTGATGAATATGTGAATGATTTACTCTTCTTGAGAGCCGGATCCTGCTTTCCCAGGTGGTATCAAATATTCTTTACCGTGCTTACATAAGTGCTAGCAACGCGAACTCAGACACTTTTTTCTCCAACACTCTATAACCCGCTAAAGTTCATGTGGGTTCACCTAAATCACGCGTCCACGTGAATTTAAGCCAATAATATAGTGCTGGAAAGATAGTGTATTAGAGTGTGTTGTTAATAACGACAAACATTTGCCACTTATTCAAAGTAGTCGTTGTGACAGACAGGCCAGCATACCGTAAAAACATGAGGCATGAGAAGAACCTTGAAGAAAGTGATCATAATTTGAAAAACCGGAGAGATAGTTCACAAAACTTGGAACATACACTACAACAAACCAGAAGTATGAAGTGGAAAATTCATCACTACAAACCTGTGCAGGTGATGGTAATTTGACTTAAAAATAAGCATTTTCTATGAATTTTTCTAACTTGAAAAGAATGACCCTTTTGCAGATTTGGGACTGGTTTTTTAAGTCATGCGAGGTAAACGGAAGAATAGTCCTCCGCGACGGTCTTATAAGTGTGAAGGAAATCGAGGAATGCATTTCGAAAGACAATTGGAAAATATTAAGCACCAAGTTACCAGCATGGTCTTTGCTCCAATGTCTTCTAACATCAGCAAAATCAAATTCAGATGGGTTGATTATATGTACTTCTCTTACTCGTGTCACCTCTTCATTCGATTGAAATACATAAATATATTTATGCTTCGACATATATGCATTTGCAGCCGATGATGTAGAACTGACAAAGATGAATGGACCAAAGGATAAAGTGTTTGAGTGGTTTATTGGACCTTTACTAGTCATGAAAGATCAACTTAAGAACCTTGAGCTGCAAGAAAGTGAAGAAACTTGTTTGAAAGAACTTGTTATGAGATGCAAAAACAATATACCTCAGGATTGGGATAGCACTGGATTCCCATCAAATGACAATGTTAGAAGAGCACAGTTGCAAGCCATAATTAGAAGGTATATTTCTATATAATGTTTATTTATCGCGTGACATATAAGTACTAGTTTCTGTAACTATCTGTTCTTCATGTTCACGAGAGTTTATGAAAACAACTTAAGACTTACATAAAAAAAGTTCAACCGCATTCATGGTTCAGATTGCAGGGGATTGTGGCTTTGATGTCGCGGATGCCAACTTTTCGAAGAAGATTTAGGAATCTAGTGAAGGTTTTGTATATAGAAGCATTGCAGGCAAGTGCTTCAGCTAAAGAAAGCAACAATATTGATGAACCTTAGCAATGTAAGGTTGAAAACGTTACATATGAAGTCCAAAGTTTCTTGTAATTTCAGTAAGAGGTTTGCCATCCTTGTTCTGTTGAACCATGACCTCGAAAGTTTCAATAGTTTGATCTTCAGTCCTGTTTAGACAGCATAAGAGGATTGAGAAAACTTCACAAAGGCTCTTTATTTAACTTTCCTCTAAGAACTATAGAAAATTTAAAAACATGAATACATTTTTTTTATTTACAATACAAAATGGAACTTTTTATGTCGGTGCTTTTTCAAAAAAACAATCCAAAATATAAAAAAATGTTATATTCTCAAGCTTTTATTCATGAATGATTGTGTCAGAAAGTGTCAAAATGGAAAGCATATGTCATTGGAGAAGAAGGTTGCAAATAACTTGCAATAGAATTGTGCAGAGAGAAAGAAAAAGTTAATAGAACAACTGTTTTATTGATTAAGAGATAAGATACATGTGGTAGTTTATATATAGATTAAACAATAGTCATTGGATCTAATTAATCTAACTATTTCTATTTGTTAAATAAGCTATCAAGCTAATATAGTAAGCTAATATTCTCCTTTAAGGTGGACTATGGATACTACAAGGTCTTAACTTGGCCAAAATGGAAGTTAAGGTTGGAGAATGCAAAGGTTTTCTAAACATGTCTGCAAACTGGTCAGTGGTGAAAATAGAAAGAAGATGAAGCAGTTTAGACTGAATCTTTTCACAAATCACATGACACTCCAGTTCAATGTCTTTACTCCTCTCATAGAATGCAGGGTTGTGAGCCAAATAGATAGCTGACTTGCTATCATAGTAAACTGAAGTTGGCTAGGACATGGTGATGGTAAGGTCTTTAAACAAATATTGCAGCCATTGAAGTTCACAAGTTAAAGATGCTAAAGCCCTGTATTCAGTTTCAGTAGAGGATCTAGAAATTGTGTTTTGTTTCTTGGACTTCCAACAAAGAAGAAAGGAACTCAGAAGAACACAAAAACTAGTAGTGGATCTTCGAGTATCAGGGCATTGTGCCCAGTCAGAGTCAGCAAAATCACAGAGCTTAAAATCACTATAAGAAGAAAATAAGATACCTTTAATAAGGAAAAAATTAAGATACCTTGAGACATTTGTGGCTGCCTGATATTGTGGAAGTAAGGGGTGAGAAACATATTAGCTCAACTGTTGCACAACATATGATATGTCAGGTCTAGTGTTAGTGAGATAGATCAACTTGCCAATTAACTTGTGATAGGAAAAGGGATCTTGCAATTCCTGGCCATCTGAAGTAGACAACTTCAGTGTGGGATCAAAAGGTATAGAAGAAGGTTTGTAAGCAAGAAAAATTGTTTCTTCCAACAACTCAAGAGTGTATTTCCTCTGATTCAAAAAAATACCTTTACTAGACCTGGAAATTTCAAAGCCTAAGGAAAATCTTAGCTGACCAAGGTCCTTGATTTTAAATTGCTTGTCAAGGACACCTTTGACAAATTGAATTTCATGAAGGGAGTTCCCTGTCAAAACTATGTCATCCACATAGACAAATAATGCAGTGAAACTGTCCTTGGTTGCCTTGGTGTATAAGAAATGGTCTGCCTACGATTGAGAGTAGCCCAAAAAGATCAAGAAAGAAAAAAAGTTTAGAGTACCATTGTCTGCTTGTTTGTTTTAAACCATATAGATTTTTGAAGTCTGCATGCTTGAGAAGGTTTTGAGACAGAAAGGTCAGGAGGAAGGGACATCTATACCTCTTCATTCAAATCACCATGAAGGAAGACATTATTCACATCTAATTGCTCCAAATGCTAACCCTTAATAGCTGCAATGGATAAAAGAACTCAAACTGTGGTGATCTTGGCAACTGGAGAAAAGGTGTCAAAGTAATCAACCCCTTCTAACTGAGTATACCCTTTGGCAACAAGCCTAGCCTTATGCCTCTCAATAGAACCATCAACCTTAAAGTGTGTTGCTAATGGCCTAGGAGTATGTTTTTGGTTCAATATTGGTGGTAATGGAACAATAGAAATGTTTATAAGAAGGAGAACAATTACTGTATGATAGGACTGAGGATAAAGGATAGGTTATAGGAGGATGATTTTTGGCAGCACCAGAATAACAATGGTAATATGCTAAGTAGCTGGGAGGATGAGAAGATCTAGTGGAGTGTCTCAAGGGTAAAGGGGAAATATCTATAGACTGAGAAGAAATTACAACAGGAGCAATAGGGACATGACTGATATTGGGGGATAAAGGAACAAAATTGTCACATAAAAGACTGTTGGATAAATGTAAAGGTACATCGTATGTATTAGAAGGACTAGAGAGAAGGTTGGGGTCAGGTGAGGAACTGGAGGATAACGGAGAAGGATAAGTACCAAGGGGTGATAGAGCATTGCTGCTAGTGTCAATGGACAGGCCCGTATTAAAAGGAAGAGACACATCAGTAGTACTAGTGTGTTCAAGATGAGTAGGTGGTTGAGGTATGTCAGGCAAATCATCAAGAAAGTGATGACTAGGTGCAGGAAAGGTAGAAGGTAAAAAATTGAGTTTGAAAGGGAAAATGTGTTCATATAAAATATTTCTTGACACAGATATAACATGGCTATGAATGTCATAGACAATGTATCCCTTGGTACCATCCCTAAAACCAAGAAAGATGGACTTCCTAACTCTATGATCAAATTTTGTCCTATGTGCTTGCAAAGTAGAAGCATAGTGTTGCGGTGGAAATAGGATATCAAACTATTAATTAGTTTGAATCACAATTCTTGATTCACAACCGCTCTTTGATTTATCCGAAGGAAACGGTCAAAAGAGGGAAAACCTATTTTTGCATCATAAGCACAATGCGGGGAGAGACCTAGGTAAGGGGTTGGTTAAGCTCAGGGAAGGTACTAGCACCCTAAACTTCTGTAGTACTCTACATGAACCTTTTGTTTATTGTATGCCTTTTATTTTTATTTATTATCTGCTTTAATATATATTGAGCTAAGGGATAGAGTGACCTAAAAGACCTAAGGGTTATTCCTAAGTTTACTCGGCAATACGTCGCATCTTGTGCCTACGTATCCTGGATAGGGAATGAAATCAGAGTAATCGTAGTTCCCCTTGAAAGGGAGGTTAGGAACTTCTTGACAGTGGTCAAGGTTTCAATGGGAGTAAATGTATCTTAAGGACACGCTTACGTGAAGTCTTGAAACTCCTATTTCTATGTTGAAAAGTTGAATTAAAATTAGGGTTGAAATCAGGTGTTTCACGGCGGGAAACCCTAAAACAGAGTACGACGACTCTTTGACCTAATGCTAGGGTAAAGGGGATTTTCGTCCACGGCGGGACACCTAGGCAAATTAGGGTTTCGAAATGGTCAAAGATTAGGGTTATTAACTCGGCGGTCAAACAGCTAGACCTAAT
Source organism: Lathyrus sativus (assembly GCA_963859935.3). NCBI lineage: Eukaryota > Viridiplantae > Streptophyta > Magnoliopsida > Fabales > Fabaceae > Lathyrus > Lathyrus sativus. The sequence continues at coordinate 479,382,173 of OZ012739.1, read as the reverse complement.
CCTTCGGAGGAACATAACGGTAAAAACATGCAGGCAACATAACTATTACATGGCAAGCATAAAAAATATGAAAAATAAAGCAAGCAGAAAAGGAAAGCAGCGCGACCACTCGCGTAAAATACAAATTCCCAAAAAACTACAAAACAAAAATAAACCGCAACCATGGCCTCGCGTAAATTACATCCATGAAACAAAAACCAAACAATGAATACTAATAATCCGAGACAAACCGAGTAGCGAAGGTTAGGTGAAAGTGAAACGGCTAAAACAAACCTTGCATTCTTGCATTCTTATTAAAAGAAAAGTTAATTGAAGAAGAAATTATGTTAACATGATGTTTTTATTTAAAACATGTTCTAATTTAAACAAAGAAGGTGTTTTTATTTTAAGAAAAATTCTGCGTTAATTTTATTAAGGGAATTGATTTTAATTTTATTGTAACAAAAAATATATTGTAATAAAAATATATTGTAATAAAGATGCAAAAGGTGTTTTAAATTACAAGGTAAACATCTTTTCAAAATTTCTTTAACGGTTTCAAGGAGGCTTTGATAAAAAGAATGTCACTGATTTAAGATTGCGTTAATTTTACTGCTAACTTAATTATTGACTAATAATCCTAATCTTGAATTAATTAAATACTACAATAATTAAATACCAAAAGAAAAAAAATCACAAAATAAAACAAGAAGAAATAAAAATGAAAAACAAAAAGGGGACGTGGATTCCGTTGACCCGTCATCCCCAGGTTTCAAAGCCTTCTTCTCCTTCCCCTTTACTCGTCGGCGGCGCTCTCACGGTCTTTGCATGCAGGAGATCTCGTCCTCCCCATCGCCACAAATGCCCGATCCACATACCTTTGGTTGGCTTTCCTCAATCCTATCATCACCTGCGGAAAAGAAATGATAGAGCGATAATAACCAAGTGAAACTTACCCTCCGGCACCGGGAACAATCTTTTGACGTTAATGACCTCAGCCGTTGATCTCAATGGAGAACGATGATGAGGTCCCTGTTCGTCGAAGTCCGATTGAATCTTCGACGGTCGGTTTCTCCTCACTCTGCTTCTTTCTTCAACCGGATGATGATGTCGATGAAACTTGAGGAAATCCGCCGACCCTCCCTCGATTGGTACCAACGCCGCTTTTTTTCGTAAGAGTCTTCTCCTCTTTAGGGTTCTTTTGGATCCTTTTATACTGGTCATTGTTGGGCCTGGATCCAGTTTGTAGTTACAATTTACTTACAGTGATTTTGACGCTATCTTTCAGGGTTTGGGTTTGACCTTGTTTGGAGCAAAAATCGGAGCCAATTTTATTGTTGCGAACCTTATGGCTGAGGGTTAGGAATAGAGATGCGGCGGGTTTGCCTGCTGCTTCGATTTGGTCTTGGCAGTGGTCCACAAGGGAATGCATTTCGGGATTTGAGAAACACGTTAAACTTGCTGGAAGCACAATTTCTTCTACGATTGAACCTGATCAGCTCTGCAAAGTTCTGCTCCTGAAGAAAGATGCCAAGAGCATTTTGGTTCTAATGCACAGAAGTTATGCAAGCACATAGACGAATATGCATTGCACTTTTGTACACACTCTGGTTGTCATCATACTGAGGTATTTGCTTCTCCCTTTTCTTCACTATGCAACTGCTACTTTGAAAAAAATGAAGACTTTCTTACTCATTCCACTTGTATGGATTGCTATCACCCGAGGTGCTCTGGACTAACAGGAAAGACGTGGCCTCAACAACCTCAAAGGCTCTTACTGTGAAATTTTGAAAGGTAAATCCCAATACTCAAATGGAAGTCCCCTCTTGAGATTTGAGAAACAATTTGAACTGAACACTCTTATCGAACTTCTGTCTAATGCTGGATGTTCTGTTTTCACAGCGCACGGTTTGAACCTGCTTTGCCGATATGGAATTTGTTGATGTGGTTCTCTATTAGTGTTTGAGACATTACCATGTAACCATAATACTTTAACATTATACTCGAATTTTGCAGGCTAACTGCCGTCGTTTAGAGGACGATGGCGGCTCTAACAAAATGGCGCCGATAATACCGGTCTTGGTGCGAACCTCAACAACATTACAACAAGCTAGTGTAAAGGTTCGATAATGCATTGCCTGTATCGGCCATAAAGCCAGGTACGAGCTCAGTAGCGGAACCATTAAGTTGGGAAATTGCGAGGAAACGTCAATGTGGTACCGTCGACAGTTAAACGACTCTTTTGATTCAACCATTAATTTTTCTAACAACGATACCGCTTTGGAATTGTAGTCGCGATTTCCCGTATTATTGAAGACACCTTGCCATTATTAGAGAACAATATAAGGAAGCAAGTGGAGTGAATGACTCGTATGATACTCATCATTTACATTCAAGTGAGCAAAGTAGCAAGGCATATAGGGAAAACACGAGTTATTGATTCAGCCGTACCAAACACATGATTTATTATTGGGCACGACCAGGGAAACATATCAAACTTAGAGGCAGCTTAGCTAATTTTCAGTACACGAGGATATCAACACTACTTCTTCCCGAGTGACTCGTTCTTATGGAGCAACTGCTTCCTCTGCTTAATTTTTCCGCAGAAATCTTCTGGTTGGTACCATATCGCAGCCAAAGCCATGATATCCTTGCAAATGCGACCTCTCTCACAACTCGCATACGACAAACAACGCTCAAATCTGCCCATATTTCACTTGCCATGGTTACTGATTGAGAATTTGGGTTGTATCCTTCAAGACCTTTCTCTGTTACCACCACTACATAATTGTCATTAACAACGTGGCATATCTCCTTTAATGGTGGAGCAAAACAGTAATTTCATAAGACTCACTCGGCACATCAATAGGAAATGGATATTATTTCCAGCCTTGTATAATGTAATTCCATTTTGTATAATGTAATAAGAACATATAGAATAAATAAATTCTATTTTCCTTAATAAATTAAATGCGATCCGGCTCAACTTTCTGCATAAACTCGACCAATTAGAAATTAACTCGACTAAGCTCCTTCCATAAACTAAATTGGATAAACTTCTTCAGTTGAAGATACATCCGAAAAACCTTTCAAATGAATTTAATTGACTAACTTTGATCACAACTATACTAAGAAACTCATCTGCTTCTAATTTGCCCAGTTAAATTCAAATGGAAACCACCTTCCTCCGGTTCATCCTATCCACTTGAATTGATTTAAACTCCGCCCATTAATACCCTCGGCCTTGATTTGTACCAATAAGATTCAACTTATCCAAAGTCCCTGACTGCCACTTAGGTTAGTTAAATTGCAATGTAAAAGTGAAATGGAATGTAAAATGAAACGACTAATCTTAGAGCAAAATTTGGGGTATTACACATAGCACAAGCAGCCAAAAACTTTTAAGTGAATAAGGGAGGGAGGCTTGTGAAAAAGAACCTCATATGGAGATTTGGATTTTAGGAAAAAGGTGGGAAGTCTGTTTATAATATGGATGTCATGCTGGACACAGAAGTTCTATAAACTCAAAGGGACATTAGAATGGAAGTATAGGGATCTAGTAACATTAAGGATGTGTTGATGTTTTTTCTCTACCACCTCATTTTGTTGGGGTGTTTCAACATAAGACCTTTGATGTATAATCTCTTTAGGCAAAAGAAATTCATTGAGGGCAAGAAAGTCATTGAGCAGATTGTGAAGTTGCATGGTGTCCCGTCGAGTATTGTGTCTGATAGAGATCCGAGGTTTACATCGAGGTTTTGGGAGAGTTTGCAGGCAGCTTTAGGTACTAAGTTGAGGTTGCGTTCTGCCTATCATCCGCAGACGGATGGACAGACAGAAAGAACTATCCAGTCTTTAGAGGATTTGTTGAGAGCTTGTATTTTGGATCAAGGTAGATCGTGGGATAGTTATTTGCCGTTGGTTGAGTTTACCTACAATAACAGTTACCATTCTAGTATCGGAATGGCACCGTATGAGACTTTTTATGGTAGGAGGTGTAGGACTCTATTATGTTGATATGAATCAGGCAAGAATGTTGTGCTCAGACCTGAAATTGTGCAAGAGACGACTGAAAATATCAAGATGATCCGTGAGAAGATGAAAGCATCGCAGAGTCGTCAGAAGAGTTACCATGATAAGAGAAGGAAAGCACTTGAATTCCAAGAAGGAGATCATGTGTTTCTGAGAGTTACGCCGGTAATTGGTGTTAGTCGAGCTTTGAAGTCTCGAAAGCTCACATCGCACTTTGTTGGTCCGTATCAGATTTCGCAGAGGGTGGGGGAAGTAGCCTATGGGATTTCTTTACCGCCGTCGCTCGCGAATTTGCATGATGTGTTTCATGTGTCCCAGTTGAGGAAGTACATTCCAGATCCGTCGCATGTGATTCAGATGGATGATGTACAAGTGCGAGATGATTTGACTGTTGAGGTGTTTCCTGTTCGATTTGACGAACAAGAAGTGAAACAGCTACGAGGTAAAGAGATCACCTTGGTGAAAGTATTGTGGTGAAGACTAGCTGGAGAAAGTTGGACTTGGGAACGTGAAGATCAGATGAAGGAGTCGTATCCGACTCTGTTTTCTGCAGGTAATTTTCGAGGACGAAAATTCTTTTAAGTGGGGGAGGGTTGTAACACCCCAAATTTAATCGGAATATGTTAATTAATTATTTAATTGAAAATATTCATGTTTCGGTGAATTTCCGGTGGTTTTGTGAATATTGAAAAATGTGCATTTTCGGATATTTATTTGATTAATAACATATAATATTAATTTATTAGTATTATTATTAGTTAAATGGAATATAAGTGAAATAAGGGCAATTTGGGCATTTGAGGAAGTTAGTAAGGGTAATGAGGGAAAAGCCCAATGTGTGAGGCCCATGACTAAGTTAGACAAATAGAGATCTGAGAGGAAATTGGAATTATTTGTGTTTAACGTGAAAGTTTGGTGTGGCCAGAGCTCTTAAGGAAAGGTTGGAGGCAGAAGGTCCCAAAGAGAAATCGTTAAAGCTACGAATCGACTAAGGTATGGGGAGTATTTTTGTTCATGATTTTCCATGTATGCCTTTAGATGTATTCATGGTGGATTTAGGATTTGAGGGTTTCTGAGTTGAATTGGAGAAACTAAGAGATTCGATTATAGAACTCTGAGATTGTGGGTTATGGTATGAATCACTGAATATTATTGTGAGGAAGGAAACCTTAGGCCTTGTGGCCAAAAACCTTGGATAGTTGTGTGTTTGACCCTGTAGGAATAGGAATATTCAAACGTGAGTAACTCGGGTGCACTCAGAGCAATTGCAGGAAAATAGTGTTTTAGGCAATGCAAATGTTGTCGGATTAGCCTAATGAACCATAGAGTTTATACCGTTATTGTCGTATAACCTTAGGGATGTTGTAGGGATACTTTGGGGGCATTGAGTGAATGATTCGTATGAGTTTTTGGGTGGAAATCAGTTCTGGTGCGTAGCAGAAGTTGCTGTCATCGCACTGCTCGCCTAGCGAGCAAGTCAGCGAAGGTTCGCTACAAGACTCGCCTAGCGAGAAAGCCAGCGAGGATTCGCTAGAGGCTCGCCTAGCAAGCAAGCCAGCGAGGAGCTCGCTACGAGACTCGCCTAGCGAGCGAGCCAGCGAATGTAGCAGAAGTTCGCGAAATTGATTGTTGTGCAGCGATGTCGTGATGTGTGATTCTTGGATTTCTGGGATGAGTTACCACGAGTGTGACAGTGGGTTTTAGGTGATGAGTACATGATGTTATGATAGTTTTTGTGATGTATCGATTGAGTTAATATGATGAAACTACCATGATTTGATGAACTATGTGATAACATGAGATATGATGCTTTATGTGATTTATGTGATGATGATGAATATGATGAGTGATGATGCACCATATGCTGTATTGTGAGGATTATTATTGTGACATGTGCATCATGCATTCATGCGCATTCGATTGCTTTGGCTTTAGTTCCACTGTATGGATGTGAAGTATTTTGACGTGCTCCGATCCTATTGACGGGGATCTATGGAGGGTTGATGGCCCAATGTCCATCGAGCTGTGATGATTGGTACCATGTAACACCCCCTTTCTATACCCCAAAAATAACGAATAATCATTTAGGAATAAATTCAAAATTTCATCTGAGTACATTTATATCACGGCATAAAAGGGGCATATCACATTATCCCAAAAATTCAACATGCACAACACCTGCTCAACAGATATGCAACAACGGGGCAACACCCACAAGGAAAAATATTTAGAACATAGGCGGAAACATCTAAATATTTCATAACTTCCAAAACATGTAATCACATACATATACATCATTCGAGTTGATTCACAACATCATCAATATATACAATATTCAACCAGCATGTTTCATCAGCAGATACAAACATAGATGTATCACAAAAGAATCAAAACAATCCCTAGCTACCTGGTGCTACATATCAGAGCCGACCGACCAAAAAGGGATGAAGTCACGCTTCACAAAATACCTCCAGCCAACTAATCTGCAATGCCTCATAGAGCATTATAAAATAGCAGAAGGATGAGAAACAATATCATAATAATCAATGCATATAATTATATATCTATATACATACATGGGATATACACAATTCGAGTTCTCACCACACCTCATCACAATTCATCATATACATCACAATGCATATTCACACAATCAAGCATATTCATCAAATCATGCTTCTATACATACTCATCATTTTCCACATAAACATCTACCATTATGTTTATTCACCATACATCATGCAAAGATGATAAATGCAAATCATAGAGGCCAACTCGCTACCCTACGCAAATGTATTACGATACCGACTTAGTCGTCCATCAGATTCTCCTAAGAATCAATTCACTCACGCCCCTCACGGGTACACTATAACTCATCAGATTCTCCTAGGAATCACATTGCTCATCAGATTCTCCGAGGAATCACATCGTTCATCAGATTCTCCGAGGAATCACATTGTTCGTTAGATTCTCCGAGGAATCACATGGTTCGTCAGATTCTCCGAGGAATCACATTGTTCGTCAGATTCTCCAAGGAATCACATGGTTCGTCAGATTCTCCGAGGAATCACATTGTTCATCAGATTCTTCGAGGAATCACATTGTTCATCAGATTCTCCGAGGAATCACATCACTCATCGGACTCTCCTAGGAATCCTATCACTCATCAGATTCTCCTAGGAATCACATCACTCATCGGACTCTCCTAGGAATCCTATCACTCATCAGACTCTCATAGGAATCAACAGCACAAGAATGTACTTCATGATGCTTCACTTGCAAAATGACTCCATACTCTTCTTGAAATGCATACATGTTTACAAACATACTCATGCATTCTTCACATTCATCGCATATGTTCATTATGCATTCACAATACATATACATATCACAATGCATATATACATATTCGTCATTCATTCACAACATGCATTTCTATTCAATTCAAGTAAATGCACCAAATTGCCAAACGACCACATTCCACACTTCACGAATCACAAACTAGGATTCACGCCATACGGCCACCCACAACACATATAACAACGTATAATTAGTCATCTCAGGCAAGGAATGATCGCAACCAAACCACACAAACAATCCACGAATGGAAAACACAAGAAAAGGAAATATGCTGCTGCGTTCGCTAACCTTCGCCTGACGAACCTTCGCTACTCCGTTAGTCTGGCGAACTTGCCAGCGAAGACCACTGGGATTTATTCTGGAATTACTCGCTAGCAAACTCGCCTGGTGAACCTTCGCCATACTCATTCGCCTGGCGAACTTGCCTGCGAAGACATGGTGTTTGCTTCTGACTTGGTTCGCTGTTGCTCACTGGGCTTTGCCCGGCGAAGCTTCGCTGCCATTCGCTTGGCGAACCTGCGAACTCAGAACTCCCATGGCTGTCCAAAAGCCCAAACTTCACAAACTGACCGATTCTAAAACCAAACAACCCCAGTAAGTTCAACCCAATAACACCCGACTATACTACTCCATCCATTTCTCGATTCTAACCGGTTAAAACAACATTCTACCGATTAAATCCTAATATTGCCCTAAGATGAAAATGAGTAGAAACTCTCCTCAATCCAACATCAAACAACCAAAAGCATACATAATCATACACATTAACAATATAATAGAGTTTCACACCCTTACCTGATTAATCGCAAGCTAGGGTTTGATCTTGATGTTTTCCAAAGTTTCCTCTTCTTTCTCTCCTCTTTCTTTTCTCCTTCTTTCTTTCTCTTTTCTTTAAAATAAAAAAGGACTTAACGAAAAAGGGATAATTGAAATCAGGGCGTTACAACCTTCCCCCACTTTAGAAATTTTCGTCCTCGAAAATATTACCTGATCCAAAACAACTCTGGATGCGACTCACGCATCTTACTCCTCAATTCCCAAATCATACACGATCGTACACATGCACACTTCATACCGCAATCATAGTTATGCCATGTAGCTCCTATAAAACCTTCAATTCGCAACAATCTCCCTTGGAGATTATGGGTACACCGCCCGTACCCCACCAGGAATAACATCTCGGTCATTCTACCCCGGTGATCGTCTCACTAGGAACGACACATAGTCATTCTACCCCAATGAGATCGAACCTTGGACATATACATATTCCAATATCATCATCTTGAAGTCTCCCCTCTTATCATCATCAAATCCACGGACTTCAAATCCAATTTCTCTTTCTGGCGGTACATCCTTAACATCCTTCCAGAAACATCTCTGAAAAGTCACGCACCACTGGGAACACATCCAGGTCAGCCTTACTCTCCGCCGACAATGATGCAGACAACTGAACACTTGAGTTTTGTCCCTCAAAAGTTTCTTCAACTCTTTCGGGAATAAGAAACTCTCATCCCTTCCATCCTTCATAGAAGAAATCCTCACCAACAGGGAATAACAATCTACACTAAATCTATCATACTGCAATCAGCTCATACCCAAGATTACATATGATCTTTCTAATGGTGAACACACCAAGTCCATAATAAATTCTTTACCATACATGGTCAAGGGACAACTTAAACATACTAAAGATGTAGTTACCGACCCCGAAGCGGGCGTCTCAATAACCATACCACCCTCCCAAGAGTACAACACAATTCCAAACGCTTAGCGTCCTCAAAAGAAAAGAACGAATGAGTCGTTCCGGTATCAATAATAGCAATTAAAGGCGTATTATTAATAAAGCATATACCTCAAATCAAACGATCCGCATTAGTAGTGTCTGATCCTGCCAATGCAAATACTTTTCCACTTGTTGGAGCTTGCTTAGGTTTAGGACACTTAGCACTGATGTGACCTTCTTCTCCACAATTGTAGCACTTCACTACACCCTTTCTACAATCCGCAACATCATGCCCGGCTTTCCATACATAAAAGACTTATGACCCATCTCACCACACTTGTAGCATTTAATGGATCCAGAACTCCCTCCTCCAGGCCTCTTAACAAAGTCCTCCCTATGCTTTCCCTTATCAGTAGGCGTCACATAAGGTCCACTCCTTACCTGTTGCCTTTCTTTCTCCTCCTTCAAACTCTTGTAGTGAGTAGAACGAGTTTTACTATCCTCTTCAAAAATTCGACAACATTCGGTCAAGTCCGAAAATATCCTTATCCTCTGATAGCCCACCGCTTGCTTGATCTCAGGGCGCAAGCCGTTCTCATACTTAACACACTTAGAAAATTACGTCGTCACCGCGTCATAGTGAGGATGAAATTTTACTAACTCTGTGAACTTAGCCGTGTAGTCTACCACGGACATATTGCCTTGCTTCAATTCCAGGAATTCCATTTCCTTCCTTCCCTTCACACTCTCAGGGTAATACTTCCTTAAAAATTCGGCACGAAATAAATCCCAAGTTATTTCCTCGTCATCCACTTCAAGGACTTGTCGCATACCGATCCACCAGTCATCGACTTCTCCTCGCAACATGTGAGATCCAAGTCTCACCTTGTTCCCTTCAGCACAATTCATAACCCTGAAGATCCTCTCAATATCCTTCAACCAAATCTGAGCACCGTCCGGATCAAACCTTCCTTTGAACACCGGCGACTGATTTTTTCTAAACTCATCATTAGCATTCACATTTGGCGCACCCTGCACCGCCCTAGACATTGCCTCCAATGCAGCAGCCATCGCATTGTCATTACGACCAACCATATTCTGATTATTCCCAAAAATAACAACAAGGTTAAACAACCGTTCAACCAACAAAACAACGAGACAGACACAACCGACTCAACACTGGCTCTGATACCACTTAATGTAACACCCCCTTTCTATACCCCAAAAATAACGAATAATCATTTAGGCATAAATTCAAAATTTAATCAGAGTACATTTATATCACGGCATAAAAGGGGCATATCACATTATACCAAAAATTCAACATGCACAACACCTGCTCAACAGATATGCAACAAGGGGGCAACACCCACAAGGAAAAATATTTAGAACATAGGCGGAAACATCTAAATATTTCATAACTTCCAAAACATGTAATCACATACATATACATCATTCGAGTTGATTCACAATATCATCAATATATACAATATCCAACCAGCATGTTTCATCAACATTCATCAGCGATACAAACATAGATGTATCACAAAAGAATCAAACCAATCCCTAGCTACCCGGTGCTACATATCAGAGCCGACCGACCAAAAAGGGATGAAGTCACACTTCACAAAATACCTCCAGCCAACTAATCTGCAATGCCTCATAGAGCATTATAAAACATCAGAAGGGTGAGAAACAATATCATAATAATCAATGCATATAATTATATATCTATATACATACATGGGATATACACAATTCGAGTTCTCACCACACCTCATCACAATTCATCATATACATCACAATGCATATTCACACAATCAAGCATATTCATCAAATCATGCTTCTATACATACTCATCATTTTCCACATAAACATCTACCATTATGTTCATTCACCATACATCATGCAAAGATGATAAATGCAAATCATAGAGGCCAACTCGCTACCCTACGGAAATGTATTACGATACCGACTTAATCTTCCATCAGATTCTCCTAAGAATCAATTCACTCACGCCCCTCACGGGTACACTATAACTCATCAGATTCTCCTAGGAATCACATTGCTCATCAGTTTCTCCGAGGAATCACATCGTTCATCAGATTCTTCAAGGAATCACATTGTTCGTCAGATTCTCCGAGGAATCACATGGTTCGTCAGATTCTCCGAGGAATCACATTGTTCGTCAGATTCTCCGAGGAATCACATGGTTTGTCAGATTCTCTGAGGAATCACATTGTTTGTCAGATTCTCCGAGGAATCACATTATTCATCAGATTCTCCGAGGAATCACATCACTCATCGAACTCTCCTAGGAATCCTATCACTCATCAGATTCTTCGAGGAATCACATCACTCATCAGACTCTCCTAGGAATCCTATCACTCATCAGATTCTCCTAGGAATCACATCACTCATCGGACTCTCCTAGGAATCCTATCACTCATCAGACTCTCCTAGGAATCAACAACACAAGAATGTACTTCATGATGCTTCACTTGCAAAATGACTCCATTCTCTTCTTGAAATGCATACATGTTTACAAACATACTCATGCATTCTTCACATTCATCGCATATGTTCATTATGCATTCATAATACATATACATATCACAATTCATATATACATATTCGTCATTCATTCACAACATGCATTTCTATTCAATTCAAGTAAATGCATCAAATTTCCAAACGGCCACATTCCACACTTCACGAATCACAAACTAGGATTCACGCCATACGGCCACCCACAGCACATATAACAACATATAATTAGTCATCTCAGGCAAGGAATGATCTCAACCAAACCACACAAACAATCCACGAATGGAAAACACAAGAAAAGGAAATATGCTGCTGCGTTCGCTAACCTTCACCTGGCGAACCTTCGCTACTCCGTTCGCCTGGCGAACCTGCCAGTGAAGACCACTGGGATTTATTTTGGAATTACTCGATAGCACTCGCTAGCACACTCTCTCGACGAACCTTCCCCATACTCATTCGCTTGGCAAACTTGCCAGCGAAGACATGGTGTTTGCTTCTGACTTGGTTCGCTGTTGCTCGCTGGGCTTTGCCCGGCGAAGCTTCGCTGCCATTCGCTTGGCGAACCTGCGAACTCAGAACTCCCATGGCTGTCCAAAAGCCCAAACTTCACAAACCGACCGATTCTAAAACCAAACAACCCCAGTAAGTTCAACCCAATAACACCCGACTATACTACTCCATCCATTTCTCGATTCTAACTGGTTAAAACAACATTCTACCGATTAAATCCTAATATTGCCCTAAGATGAAAATGAGTAGAAACTCTCCTCAATCCAACATCAAACAACCAAAATCATACATAATCATACACATTAACAGTATAATAGAGTTTCACACCCTTACCTGATTAATCGCAAGCTAGGGTTTGATCTTGATGTTTTCCAAAGTTTCCTCTTCTTTCTCTCCTCTTTCTCTTCTCCTTCTTTCTTTCTCTTTTCTTTAAAATCAAAAAGGACTTAACGAAAAAGGGATAATTGAAATCGGGGCGTTACATACCACATGCATTGAGTTATGTTGCATTGCATTTATGAGTGTTTGTGTATAAATTATGATGTTGTGACCTTTGAGGCATGTTAGATGCCCAATTGTGCTTATTTGAGCTATCAAATGTGGGCATCTTTCGCTCTTTTTTGTCTAATTTTCGGTTCAAAACCGCCTTGCTTTTGTTGATATGCGATATGATGTGAAATGCTCTTGGTCCTTTTAATTTGTGTGTTATTGTGCAGTATTTGAGCATGAAAAGAGTAGAATTTGAAGACACAAGAAAGTTGACAAAGGAATCAAGAAAGAACAAAAGCAAAAGCATGTTCGCTAGGCGAACATCTGGCGAATGTTGCAGCGAGGTATTCGCTAGGCGAGCTGCTAGCGAACACTCTCTGACTTGGGCAGAATCAAAATGGCATCATTCGCTGGCAGCGAGGTAGGTGGCGAAGAACTCGCTAGGCGAGCACCTAGCGAGCAAGTAGCGAAGCATTCCAGAATCTTTTCCTCAGCCCTCGCTAGCATGTTTGCTAGGCGGGGCTGTAGTGAACGTTCGCTGTTAGCTCACTAGGCGAACGAGATCGCGAGCGTGACAGGACAACAACTTTTTCTATAAGTAGCCCTATGTACTTTTTGAACATATACCATATTTTTCACTAGTTTTGCTGCATAAGAGATTTTTGTGACCTAGAAACCCATTATCTCTTATTTTCTTCATTTCTAAACATTATTCTACAAAAAGAAGGTGGATTCTCATCCAAGTTGGATTCTTTGACTCAGATGTTCATCAACCTTCTTCCGAAACTTCTTTTGCAAGCTACCATGAAAATGAGTAGCTAAGTTCTTCATTTTTTCAAGGTTAGATGTAGATGATCATTAAACTTTGTATGTATATGGATGATCTTCATTTGTAAACTCTTGGATGATAAATGTATGGTGAAAACCTTGCTTTATTTATAACTCTTTGTGTTGGTTTATGATTGAAAGATATTTTCCAACTCTTGACCTAGGTTTTCATCCTTCTATTTTCTTAAGCTAGAAATAGTTTTGAATGTGGTTGTTCATGAAAAATGTTAAACCTAAATGTTGTCATTTTGATAGATTGTGTGAGAAATCAACAATGGATCAAAATGGGAAAAACCATAATGTGAGTTAGAAATAATCACATTAGGAGGATGTTGTGAATGTGTTTATCATCTAAAGGAGTTTATGCGTATTGTTGATCGGACATATACAAGCAAAGTGATTACCGAACCCTAACTTTGACAATCTTTATTAAATCGTAAAATCAATCTTTTACTGCAATTCATTACCTTTTATGCAAGATACCGTGACTAAAAACCAAACCCCTTTTGTTACTACAAAGTTAAAAACTTGACAACCGTCAAACGGCGGCAATATCTCAAATTCCCTGTGGAGACGATAACGAAAACCCGACACTTTACCACTGTCCTAACAAAATGGCGCCGTTGCCGGGGAATTTGAATTGATATTGCGAGCATCGCAATAGTTGACGAATTTTTAACTTATGAACTTTTGACTTGTGCTTGTTAATTTGTTTGGTTTAGTATGCAGCTTTCGTTTTATGCGAGGGCAGGTTCCTTAGGACTAACTTCTTTTTGATCCCGAGATCGAGAGAACCGCAAGGAGACTGAATAACAGAACAAGACGGAGGAGGAAACTTGCTAGACAACGACAAGAACAGGGAGAAGGTTCTCCTACAACACCACCACTTCATTTCATACCTATCATGGATCCACCACCACCACCGCCCGTTTCCACACCATGTATCAACAGTCCAAGAAATACTGCTCAGTTTGCCAACCACACGGGAAGGCAAGCCGAGATGAAGACGGGAACTCTTAACTTGTTATACGGAAGTCCATTCACCGGAATGGACCATGAAGAACCCTTTGCTTTTCTCACCAAATTTTATGAGATAGAATTGGCAGCGAGAGTTGATCAAGCTCAAGAGCTACCATTGTTCAAAAGACTTTTTCCACATGCTTTGCTCGGCAAAGCCAAAGATTGGTACTTGGATCAAACACCGGCGGTCATGACGGATTGGAACGTGTTGGAAGAGAAATTCATTGAAAGATTTTTCTCTCACAACCGGTTCATGGAATCCAAAACGACAATTTCCGTGTTTTCTCAAGGAGCCAACAAATCATTGAACGAGGCATGGGAAAGATTTAAATCCATGCTTCCAAAGTGCAAAGGTCATGGCTTTGATGAATTGACGCAAATCCATATTTTTAAAAATGGCCTTCAACCAAATTATAAGACTTTGTTGGATGCCACTGCGGATGGTTCTTTGTTGTCTAAAAGCGTCGATGAAGCTACGGATATCATCAACCGTATGGCTCTAAATGACCTTCAAAGCCAAAGTAGAGGAAACACTTTGAAGAAACCAGGAGTGCTTGAACTTGGGACAAATGATGCTATCCTTGCACAAAATAAACTCATTTAACAACAAGTGGAACTCTTAACTCAACAAATCAAAGAGATGAAAGAGCCCTTAAAAGCTAAACAAATAGCTTGTTGTGAGCTTTGCAAAGATGAACATGATACCGGATTTTGTCCACCTCCCGGGTTCGAAGAGGTAAATTATATGGCGAATCAACGAGACTACCAACCGAGGCAACAACAGCAACAACCACCATATCAACAACATTCTCAAAATCAACCACAACAACACTATCAACCAAATCAAGGGTACCAACCAAGGAGTAACTATCACCATAATCAAGGTTATGGGGGTGGTAATTCTAGCCGTCAAAATCCTTATCAACCGCAACAACCGCTAGTCGTAACTTCAAAGTTGGAAGACACGTTGACGCAATTCATGCAAATGTCAATGGCTAATCAAAAGAGCAACGATGCGGCAATCAAAAATCTTGAAACTCAAGTCGGACAACTTGCTAAGAAACTAGCGGAACAACAATCCAGACCTTCTTTTTCGGCGAACACGCAAACAAATCCAAAGGAGCATTGTAAAGCAATCACGACGAGAAGTGGAAGGGAGTTGGTTAGTGAGAGTAAAAAAAGAGATGAGAGTGAAAAAAGAGAGAATGAGAGAAAAGATGAGGAGAAAAAAATTGATGATATAATTGATGGTGAAGTTGAGGAGGAAAGTGAGGAAGAAGTTGAAAAGAATGAAAAAAAGGTTGAAGTTGAAAATAAAAAAAGTGTAGAAGTAGAAAATGATAAAAGTGAAAAAGTGAAGGTGGAGGAAGTGAAGAAAAAAGAGCGGAATTCTAGAGCGTCTAGAGGAAAGGAGGTAGTGAGCACTACTCCGGTCCAAAACCTACCATATCCACATGCTCCATCTAGGAGGGAAAATGAACGGCATTACGCCCGGTTCATGGATATTTTTAAACAACTTCAAATAAACATTTTGTTTGCCGAAGCTTTGGAGCAAATGCCTAAGTATGCCAAGTTCATGAATGGCATACTAACTAAAAAGCGGAGGTATACAGAACCGGAAACAATTGTTCTTGATGCTAGTTGTAGTGCCATCATCCAAAGGACTCTTCCGAGAAAAGAGGTTGATCTGGGAAGAGTTACGTTGCCGGTTACTATTGGTGATGAATATGTCGGGAAAGGGCTAATTGATTTGGGGTCAAACATTAATTTAATACCTTTGTCTATTGTGAAAAGGCTTGGCAACATTGAAATGAAAGCCATACGGATGACGTTGCAATTGGCCGATAAGTCGACTACCCATCCTCATGGGTTATCTCAAGACGTATTGGTCAAAGTCGACAAATTCTTCTTTCCGGTTGATTTCATTGTGATTGATATGGAAGAGGATAATGATGCTCCACTAATCCTAGGCCGACCTTTCATGAAAACCGCGCAAATGATGATTGATGTTGATGACGGTTTGATGAAAGTGCGAGTCCAAAATGAAGAAGTCACTTTTGATCTTTTTGAAGCTATGAAGCATTCAAAAGATAATCGTGATAGTTTCTGAATTGATGTGGTTGAAGAAGCAACGTTGGAAGTATCTAAGCATATTCATGTGACATCTCCTGTGGAATTAGCTCTTGATGACTCTTTTGAAGTTTTTACAAGTGAAGAAGAGCAAGCTCTTGAGGAATGTTTAAGGGAACTTGATAATTTTAAAGAATTGCAACCATGGGAAGTCGAAGAGGAAGTGTTGAAAAAGGAGGTCCATGAAGAAAAACCGTCAATTGAATTGAAAATGCTACCTTCTAACTTGAAGTATGCATTCCTTGATGAAACCGAAGAAAACCCGATTATCATAAGCAACCTTTTGTCTGAAAATGAAGAATCTCGTTTAATTGATGTGTTGAAAAAGAATAAAGAAGCAATGGGATGGGCTCTTTCCGATCTCAAAGGAATTAGTCCTTCTTATTGTATGCACAAGATTTTAATGGAAGAGGATTTTAAGCCAGTGGCTCAACCTCAACGCCGCTTGAATCCTACTATGAAGGAGGTTGTTAGGAAAGAAGTTGTTAAGCTTTTGGATGCGGGAATGATCTACCCAATTTCGGATAGCCCTTGGGTGAGTCCCGTGCATGTGATTCCGAAAAAGGGTGGAATTACTGTCATTCGAAATGAAAAAGATGAATTGATCCCGACGAAGGTGGCAACGGGGTGGAGAATGTGTATTGATTATAGGCGGTTGAATACCGCAACTCGAAAAGACCATTTTCCACTTCCGTTCATGGACCAAATGTTGGAAAGACTTTCGGGCCAAAAATACTATTGTTTCCTTGATGGCTATTCCGGGTACAACTGAATTGCGGTTGACCCGGCCGATCACGAGAAGACGGCTTTCACATATCCGTTTGGAATTTTCACATAAAGAAAAATGCCCTTTGGGTTATGCAACGCACTGGCGACTTTCCAAAGATGTGTGCAAGCCATTTTTGCCGACTTGATCGAGAAAACGATGGAAGTGTTCATGGACGACTTCTCCGTGTTTGGAAGTTCTTTTGGTTTATGCTTGGATAATCTGGAAACGGTGCTTGAAAGGTGTGTGAAAACAAATCTCGTGCTTAATTGGGAGAAATGCCACTTCATGGTAACCGAGGGGATAGTGCTTGGACATAAAGTCTCTTCAAAAGGGCTTGAAGTTGATCGAGCAAAAGTTGACGTGATTGTAAAGTTGCCTCCTCCGGTTAATATGAAGGGAATCCGAAGCTTCCTTGGGCATGCTGGTTTTTATCGGCGATTTATTAAAGACTTCTCAAAGGTAGCTAGGCCTTTGAGTAATTTACTCGCCAAGGACCAGGTATTTCTCTTAACTGAAGATCGTTTACATGCTTTTAAAATTTTGAAGGAAAAACTTGTTACCGCTCCAATTATAGTCGCTCCGAATTGGAATTTGAATTTTGAACTAATGTGTGATGCGAGCGACTATGTTATTGGAGCGGTATTGGGACAAAGGAAAGAAAAATAATTTCATGCTATACACTACGCAAGTAAAGTTCTAAATGAGGCGCAAATTAATTATGCTACCACCGAAAAAGAACTACTCGCGATAGTGTATGCGCTAGAAATTTCGGTCTTATCTTATTGGTTCTAAAGTGATTGTGTATACCGACCATGCGGCGATTAAATATCTGCTCACCAAACCGGATTCGAAGCAAAGGCTCATCCGTTAGATCCTCTTGTTGCAAGAATTTGATGTTGAAATTAAGGACAAGAAAGGATCGGAAAATTTGGTGGCAGATCATTTATCTCGCCTTGTGAATGTGGAGGTTACATCTTCTGAAAAGGAAATCCGAGAAGAATTTCCTGATGAAAAACTTTTTAAAGTTCAAGTTAGGCCGTGGTTTGCGGACTTTGCAAACCACAAGGCGAGTAGTTTTGTGCCTCCTGACCTAACTCCGAACCAAAAAAGGAAATTCATCTCGGATTGTAAGTATTATATGTGGGATGACCTATACTTATTTAAGTTGGGTGGTGATAACATTTTAAGAAGGTGTGTTACAGGAGATGAAGCGCAAAGTATTCTATAGCATTGTCACAACTCGCCTTACGACGGACATTTCAATGGGGCAAGAACGGCCAATAAAGTCCTTCAATCAGGATTTTATTGGCCTTCTATTTTTAAAGACGCAAATGCCCATGCGCAAAGTTGTGACAGTTGCCAACGAAGTGGTGGGATAGGTAAGAGACACGAGATGCCTCTCCAAAACATCCAAGAGATTAAATTATTTGATTGTTGGGGTATCGATTTTGTCGGACCATTCCCACCCTCTTTTGGAAATGAATACTTGCTGGTTGCAGTTGACTACATGTAAAAGTGGGTTGAGGCGATTGCCTCACCATGGGCGGATTCTAAAACGGTCATAAATTTTTTAAAGAAAAACATCTTTTCCCGTTTCGGAACCCCCCGTGTGTTGATTAGTGACGGAGGGTCACACTTTTGTAATGCACCGTTGGAAAAAGTTTTGCAACATTACGGTGTAACACATAGAGTGGCAACTCCGTATCACCCACAGGCCAATGGTCAAGCTGAGGTCTCTAATCGGGAGATTAAGAGAATACTTGAAAAAACCGTGTCTAATTCTAGAAAAGATTGGTCGCAAAAATTGGATGAAGCTTTATGGGCATACCGCGCTGCTTATAAAGCTCCAATTGGGCTAACTCCATTTCAAATGGTTTTTGGTAAAACTTGCCATTTGCCGGTCGAAATGGAGCACAAAGTCTTATGGGCTTTAAAATTTTTGAACTTTGATAATGAGTTGGCCGGTGAAAAAAGAAAGGTACAACTGCTTGAGTTAGAAGAGATGTGCAATGCTGCATATCACTCAAGTTGGTTGTACAAAGAAAAAGTTAAAGAATATCATGACAAGAAGCTCCGGAAAAAGGAATTTGTGCATGGGCAATTGGTATTATTGCTTAATTCCAGGTTGAGGCTTTTTCCCGAAAAATTAAAGTCAAAATGGTCAGGGCCATTTTGAGTGAAAGAGGTAAAAACTTTTGGGGTTGTTGTGTTTGAGGACATGGAAAAGAAGGACAGTTGGACAGTAAATGACCAACGTTTAAAGGTATATCTTGGCGGCCTAGTTGATCGGGAAAGCTGTGCCTTCCTTCTGGATGTTCCGGTGTGAGGATCTTGGACCGTCGAGCTTATTTGATGTTAAACAAGCGCTTGTTGAGAGGCACCTCAACGTTGTAAGTATTTGCTGTTTATTAGTTGTGTTTTGTTGGTGTCTACAAGAGGAAACATGCTGAAACTGACCTTTGGATGCTGTCTTGATTTTGTGAAATTCTGTCATGCTCGCTAGCATGTTTGCTAGGCGAGCATGCACGTATTTGGCATTTTAAGTTGTTTAGTGGGCCAGTCTTGTAGGCCCAATATCCGATTTTCTTTTGTAACTTAGTCTTTGTCACTCACTCTCACTCTCACACTTCCAACTGCAAAACACAAGAACTCTCCATTCTATTCTCTTGCAAGCCCTAGTTTGTGTGTATCAATCTCTCTGCTGTAATCAGGTTTGATATTTCTCCACTCTTTTTGTTCTTCATTGTTTTAATTGTAGAAAAATTAGGGTTTAGGTTAAATTTTACAAGTTAGGGAATTGAGAAACTTTAGGTTTGCATGTGTACCAAGAACAATGCCTTTCATGTTTCATCAAGTAGTTCTGGAATTGTATTCAACAAACTTGAGATTATGGATGTTTGGGGGTCCAAAACAATGGTTGTTTTTAAGCTTTCGCAGCGCTCGCTAGCTTGTTCGCTAGGCGAGTCAGTAGCGAGAATTTGCTATGGACTCGCTAGGCGAGCAAGCCAGCGAGCATGACAGAACTTGGTTTTTAATTATGATGACTGATAATCTTGTGCTGTTGTTCGTTGGTGTTTTCTGTGGTTTTTGTACAGATGGCCTTAGGTAGTCATGGTAAGAAGAGAAAAGTTGCCAGCACCTCCCGTACTGTTCCAATCAAATTTGATATCGAAAAGTTTATCGGGGCCAAACAAGTAGTCCGCTTTGTAGCATTACAAAAAAGGAAGATCCTCCCTGAAAAGAGGTTCATCATTGATCCTCAAGGCGAGTACAAAACGTTTGCGGGGCTGATTAACAGTAAAAGGTGGGACAAGCTGGTTTCTCCTCTCGAAAACTACAGTATTAATATAGTGCGCGAGTTCTACGCGGACGCGCTGCCCAACGACGAAGAACCCTTCACGTGGTCTACAAGAGTGATGGGCCGTCAGGTCACTTTCGACAGGGATTCCATTAACCGAGTGCTAGGCGAACCGCTCTATCTAGGAGCAAATGAATTGGACAGATACACCAGAGACCTGAGGTTGTAGAGAGATACAGATGACATTTCTGCTGCCCTGTTGCTAGAGGGTAAATCGGTTGAGCTAAACCAATCTGGACATCCTATGAGATATCATAGGGAGGACATGCTTCCTATAACTCAGCTGATTTTACTTTTGGTTCTGACAAACATTATGCTGAAATCCCACACATCGACCGTGCCGATCCCAGTGGCACACCTTGTCCATTGCATACTCACTAATGTCCAGATTGATGTGGCTAGGATTATTACCAATGAGCTGAAGTCCATTGTTGAGAGCGGTCTAAAGTCGGGGTCGCGAGTTAACTTCCCTTGCTTTTCCCTGCCTCATTATGGCCTTATGCTCCCAGTCGCGGATGAAGCTTCCATCCCGCAGTTTGGTGAAGATCCCGACCCCCATTGATGACAAATATGTGGATAAGTACTGTAGGTCTAAGAACTACATGGGTGGTGCAGCTGCTAGTACCGGGACTATTGATGGTTCCGACGCTTTTTCTCAAGGGTTCGACCCTTTTCAGCAGGCAGTGTGCAACTATAACTGTGATTGGATGGCGGCAACGCAGCGAGCTATGGTGGATATTCACGATTCTATGCAGGTATTGCAGCTTCAGATCCGTGACCCCTCCGTTGAGCGTTTTTTGATGACGCGTGAGCAGTTTATGCAGCATGCGAACTGGCCTGTGGACATGCCTGTTTTTGGAGAGGGGGCAGGTGTGAGTGGTCCTACTGATGATGATGCTGATGACGATGGTTCTGATGAGGTTGAGGGAGAGGATGATTTTGACGATGATGGTTCTAAGGAGGAGGAGTCTAAGTCCGATGAGGACTAAGTTGTTATCTTTTTCAGTTTTAGTATTTTGTTTTATTTTCAGATATTCTGGGTTGTACTTTTTGGGGTGTTTTGTCCCCCACGCACACTATTTTTATTTTAATGGTTAATGTTTTGTTTTAAATTATTGTGTTTGTTTTAAATTATTCTGTTTAATAATTTTTATGGTTGTTGGGTGTCAAAACCTTCTAGATTGGTTGCTCTCTGAAAGACGTATCCAATGAAGGTGCATCCGAGCTTGGATGGCAATGATAAAAATAAACAAGCGAATACGGCTAAGGTACATGGTTACCTTCGGTTAAAACTCTAGAATGCATGAAGAACTTTATTCTTGTTGTAATTGAATATTTTTCTTTTTGCAACATGATTGAATGAATGATTCACTTAGGACTTAAGACCACAAATTGTGAGGAAACCTCCATTTTACAAATAAATGTTGGATTCTAATGAACTGTGTTGATTTTCTTAATTCATGCTTTGTATTTTATTATTGTGAACTTGTGGAAGCAATTAGAAATGATCAAGGCACTTGTTTCTTTCGAGCACAACCAGTTCCAAATACAAACTACCCGTGAGCAGAGAGTATTTGTTAACTCCTTTGAGCTTAAACAGTTGAATCTCAGCTTGAAACAAAGCGAGACTTCAAAAATCTTTTTCTTGAAAACCTGAAACTTTTTTATTATTGTTCTTTTGCCGTCAAAAGTAAAGATCATTCACTTATGAAGGAAGTAGAAGATAAGTTGGGGAGAACGAAATTGTAAGTTGGTAGTTTGCCACAACTCTTGTAAAACCAAGCAAGCATTGAAAAGAAATTAGAAAAAAGAGAAACACTTGTTTTGTGAATACGGTGTAAAAAAAAATGATCAAAAGAAAAGAATGAAAATGAATGCTTGCTTGGAAGAAAAATATTGAAAAAATTTGAGTTGTGAAATAAGAGTTGTGAAGGTTTCAAATTAGAAATAATTTAAATGAAGTTGAGATGTGTGAATAATTGTAAAGTGAATGTCTCTTTTGCGTCGGCAACTTCGTTTTCAATGGCTTTAGATATGTCCCTTGTTTGTTAACCTGACCAAGCTACAGCCGGAAAAGACCTTAGTGATCTTCGTGCTTCCGCATTTTCATTTATAATTGTTAGACATTGTATGAATTGAACTGAGTTTGGCATTGTTCGTTGGAGAGGGAGATTGCACCCGCGGTTGTAAACGCGTGATCTCTTCAATCCTTATTCGAAGAGGAGTGATAGGGTGATTCATTTAGGATTTAGTTGTTGTGGATTGATGCATGTTTTGTATTTCTATAAGAATTTAGTTTTTGTGTATTGTGTTGTTCTAACCATTGGAGACTTGTATCTAGTTGAGTCGCTTGTGTTTGAGCCATTTGATCCAATTTCGGAAAAACTTTTTTTCTTTAAGAAAATCCTCTTGTTCTTCGAGAGGCATACTTTGCTTGAGGGCAAGCAATATTCTAGTTGGGGAGAGTTGTTAGATGCCCAATTGCTCTTATTTGAGCTATCAAATGTGGGCATCTTTCGCTCCTTTTTGTCTAATTTTCGGTTCAAAACCGCCTTGCTTTTGTTGATATACGATATGATGTGAAATGCTCTTAGTCCTTTTAATTTGTGTGTTATTGTGCAGTATTTGAGCATGAAAAGAGTAGAATTTGAAGACACAAGAAAGTTGACAAAGGAATCAAGAAAGAACAAAAGCAAAAGCATATTCGCTAGGCGAACATCTGACGAGTGTTGCAGTGAGGTATTCACTAGGCGAGCCCATAGCGAGCTGCTAGCGAACACTCTCTGTCTTGGGCAGAATCAAAATGGCATCATTCGCTGGCAGCGAGGTAGGTGGCGAAGAACTCGCTAGGCGAGCACCTAGCGAGCAAGTAGCGAAGCATTCCAGAATCTTTTCCTCAGCCCTCGCTAGCATGTTCGCTAGGCGAGGCTGTAGCGAACGTTCGTTGTTAGCTCGCTAGGCGAACGAGATCGCGAGTGTGACAGGACAACAACTTTTTCTATAAGTAGCCCTATGTACTTTTTGAACATATACCATATTTTTCACTAGTTTTGCTGCATAAGAGATTTTTGTGACCTAGAAACCCATTATCTCTTATTTTCTTCATTTCTAAACATTATTCTACAAAAAGAAGGTGGATTCTCATCCAAGTTGGATTCTTCGACTCAGATGTTCATCAACCTTCTTCCGAAACTTCTTTTGTAAGCTACCATGAAAATGAGTAGCTAAGTTCTTCATTTTTTCAAGGTTAGATGTAGGTGATCATTAAGCTTTGTATGTATATGGATGATCTTCATTTGTAAACTCTTGGATGATAAATGTATGGTGAAAACCTTGCTTTATTTATAACTCTTTGTGTTGGTTTATGATTGAAAGATATTTTCCAACTCTTGACCTAGGTTTTCATCCTTCTATTTTCTTAAGCTAGAAATAGTTTTGAATGTGGTTGTTCATGAAAAATGTTAAACCTAAATGTTGTCATTTTGATAGATTGTGTGAGAAATCAACAATGGATCAAAATGGGAAAAACCATAATGTGAGTTAGAAATAATCACATTGGGAGGATGTTGTGAATGTGTTTATCATCTAAAGGAGTTTATGCGTATTGTTGATCGGACATATACAAGCAAAGTGATTACCGAACCCTAACTTTGACAATCTTTATTAAATCGTAAAATCAATCTTTTACTGCAATTCATTACCTTTTATGCAAGATACCGTGACTAAAAACCAAACCCCTTTTGTTACTACAAAGTTAAGAACTTGACAACCGTCGAACGGCGGCAATATCTCAAATTCCCTGCGTAAACGATAACAAAAACCCGACACTTTACCACTGTCCTAACAAGGCATATGTGAGTAATACGAATGTGTTGAATATGAATATGTTTCCATTTATGCATTAATTGTCATACATTGATTATTATGAATTGTTTTACTCACCCTGCCTGTTTGAATGTTACCTCCACGTGGGTAACATGCAGATGATCCAGTTTAGCCGTGGACGCCGACGAGGAGTTAGTTTTGAAGTTTTTTAGTGTTTTAGTCTTTTGATCAGCTTAGAGGGTCTTTCTTTGATATGTAACATCGGGTTGGGTTCCTTGAGTTGATTTTATACAATTGATGTTATGTTGATTAATTTCCCTCTTTGAGGAAGACTTTGAAGTATGTTTTGAATTCCGCTGTTTATGAAGCTTTGATGTATTTTTGGGAAAATTCGTAGTTACGGAGTATGGATCCTATTTTGATGAATTTGAGAATGTACGCCCTTTTAGTGGCATTTTATTGAGATTTATTTATTCACTCTGATTTATGTGTTGTTTTGCCTTAATATTTTTGGGGGTAGAAAAAGGGTGTTACAATAAGACAGAAGTGTTTATCGACAACCAGGCAGCAATTGCAATTTCAAAGGATCCAGTGTGTCATGGTCAGAAGATCAATGGGCAGATTTGTTTACAAAGCCACTTACTGTCAGCAAGTTTGAGCTATTGAGGCAAAGAATTAGAGTTTGCAGATCCTAAAGCAAGGAGGAGTGTTAATTATTTGCTTTTGGACTGCATTAAGTTTTTTATTTATCATTATTGTTTTAGTTTTTTTTAGTCAATTAGTGGATCCTAAATTTTAGGAGCAAGTCTAGTCAGTTACCCCATGTTCCTAATGTGGCGGTGATTAGTTTTACTTCTGAAAACACTATAAGTGTTTTGGCTGTCATGAATAAAAATACAGTAATTCCCATCTTCTTAATCTCTCTGCTATAATAAAACCAACACTCCCTATACCTATGAACTGGAACAATAACATCACAAGAACAAGGAATAACACATGTACAAATAGGAATGGGACGATAGTTCTCAAGTTCATCCCACATGACTTTCATCTAAGTAAAATGGTTAGAGACATCGAGAGTACCTTGAAGAAACTTGTAAAGATCTTCTTAAATGAATGAAATATGGAAGATATCACCATGAGAAAACCTAATTTGTAAGTTCTTCCAAACGCCAACTGCATTGTCGATCCATAACACCAACTTTGCAATGGCTTCTGAGATCGAACGCTAAATTCAACCAATAACCATAATGTTACAACGAATCCATAATGCATAAAGAGGATCAAAACCCAATGGTTTATGTAGACCTTATCCTTGTTCTTGGATATCAATGCGATTTGCATCGAACACGCCCAAGTGTGATAATTTTTGTCATCGATTGAAGGAGAAACAAGCACGAGCACTGGATTTTCGTTTGGATGCAGATAATAAGGGTTTGTAGAATTGTTAGAAAAATCAACATAACTCTGGTAGTCCATTGGAGAAGAAGAAGAAGAAGAAGAAGAAGAAGAAGAAAACGAAAGGTAAAAGCAAAATAAAAAAAATACAGAAAGATGAAGGAAAGAACCTTCAACACAAGTTGCAAAAGAAACAATGATTCACAGAGAAGAATGAGAAAGAAATATTGGCTACCAGAGCTTAACAAGCTCTGATACCATGTCAACCATGGAAGCATATGCCATTGGATAATAAGGTTGAAACTAACTTGCAACATAATTGTAACAGAATTGTGCAGAAAGAAAGAAAGAGTTAATAGAACAACTGTTTTATTGATTAAGAGATAAGATACATGTGGTAGTTTATATATACAAGTCAAGATTAAACAATAGCCATTGGATCTAATTAACCTAACTATCTTTATTTGTTAAATGAGCTATCAAGCTAATATAGTAAGCTAATAGAAAGAGACTGCAGCTCGACTTGGACAAAACTTTTTATGCTCTGATTGTTTCAAAAACGATAAAGTTGGCAGATCAAGTGACCTTATTAATATGTCTTTTGAATTAATTGCCTTAGAACGCCTAGTTTAACTTTGAATTGGCTTAAGAAGTTAGAGAATATAGTGTAAATTAATGAGTGTAACTTTTAATACATAGTTGTAATTTTTTTAACATAATTGTAATTATTTTAATACATAGTTCATTGATAGCTATAATTAGGAGATTCGATATAAAAGATATAATCGCTTTTCGTCATCGAACTTTACTCCGTTAATTTTCTTGTTCATATTTTTGTATCAAATTGCTATCGAAACCCCCTCCCAAATTATTTAGTTTAATTCACATTGTTATTTCCTTGTTTTAATTTACAATTTAAGTGAAGACAAATTATTTTATCATTTCGACGAGACTGGTATACTTGCTAGTTTAGTCCATCACCAATATATATATATATATATATATATATATATATATATATATATATATATATATATATATATATATATATATATATATATATATATATATATATATATATATATATATATATATATATATATATATATATATATATATATATATATATATATATATATATATATATATATATATATATATATATATATATATATATATATATATATATATATATATATATATATATATATATATATATATATATATATATATATATATATATATATATATATATATATATATATATATATATATATATATATATATATATTGCGGTGAGAATCAGATATCAAGCTATTAATTAACTTGAATCACAAACCATGAAGTTCACCACTGAACTTTGATTTATCCAAAAGAAAGGGTAAAGATCAAAGAAAACCCTAAGTATGCTATTGATCCGCTGTCGCGCGTGGATCAAAAGCGAGTAGTTTGAAAAACGGTAGTTTAGCGACAACCGTTTCTGATCCGCGCGCGACAGCGGATCAAATTGGCGTCGTTGTCGGGGATTCTTGTCGATTTAGCCAATAGTCTAGTTTTAGGTTTTGTTTGTTTTAATTTTCTGCATTTTTGTGTATTTTCTTGCGTTTTCGCATACGGTCGTCTCGTTTCGCCCGCTTCTCGTCAGACCTAGCCGAAAAAAACCGGTTTGGGACAAATCACCTCCTTTCTTAGATCTGTTTCGTGGCAAAAAAAAATCGTGCACTAGAAGAGTTATGGGAGTTGGCCCCTCGAATCGCCAAATTCCTTTTTTTTTAAAATTAATTTTTTACTATTTTCATAGTCTCAAAACTTTGATTATTGGTGGATGGAGATCCCTTGAGCGTATGAGACCTTACTCTATTGCTGATCCATCCAAAAATTTGATTGATCAAGCTTTTGAGCCTTTTAGGGCAAACCCTAGTTTAAAAATAAAACAAAACAAAATCTTGAAAATTGGTTAGATATGCATGATTGATTGACCTAGAATGTTATGCAAAAATGACTCAAATGTGGTGGAATCTTAAGGTTAAAAATTAGGGTGTGACAATATATATATATATATATATATATATATATATATATATATATATATATATATATATATATATATATATATATATATATATATATATATATATATATATATATATATATATATATATATATATATATTTATATATATATATATATATATATTTATATATATATATATATATATATATATATATATATATATATATATATATATATATATATATATATATATATATATATATGAAAATGCACCAACTTGATATGAAGTAAGCCTTCTTCAATGGTCCTTTAGAGGAAGAAGTGTGTTTAAGTAACCACTAGATTTTGAAGTAAAATAGCAAGAAGATATGTTGTACAAATTGAAGAAATCATTGTATGGTTTAAAGTAAGCACCTAAAGCTTGGAACAAGAGGATTGATATCTTCTTAATCATGCTAGATTTTAATAAATGCACATTAACATTGTGTATATGTGAAATTCTCAAGTGGGTAAGACCAACTCATCATATGTATTTATGTGAACGGTCTATTGGTTACATATTCTAATGAATAGAAATTGGAAAAGTTCAAAGCAAGCATGAAGAATGAGTTTTAAATGTCAAACTTCGAAAATTTGGCATACTTCCGAGGAATGGAAATTGCGAACATCAAACATAGCTTTTTTGTATCAGAAAAAATATGCATAAGACATCTTGCAATTACACTTATGGACACCAACATCAAATACATAAAATTGAAGAAGGATTTAGGAAATGAAATGGTGAATAATATATTGTACAAGCAAATCATTCGCTCTTTGAGGTATCTATGCAACACAAGACCTAATATTTGTTATAATGTGGAATTGGATAGTAGATTTATTGAGAAACCAATGCTATGTCATCTACTTACAACAAAATGGACCCTATGGTACATTACAGATACATCAAAGCATGAAATACTCACGCCACATTAATAAAACACAAGAATGAAAGTTAAGATCTATAGCTATTTTAATTCAGATTGAAGTGGTGATCAAGATGATAGAAAGAACACAAGTGTGTCACTTGTTTTGCTTGGATCAACACCAATCTCTTAGACTTAAAAAAAGTAAGAAATCGTGGTTGTCTTCATCTAAGATAGAGTATGTTGCAACCTCGTACGCTACATGTCAAACAATTTGGTTGGAGATGTTGCTTGAAAGGTTTAGTGTCAACAACTATGTGCAAATTAAGCTGCTAATAGACAATCAATCAACAATTAATTTGACAAAATCATTCTATAAGCCATTATAGGAAAAACACATTAAAAAGAAGGTACCACTTCCTTAAAAAGCAATTTGATAAAGAAAAGTTGAACGTTGAATATTGCAAGACTAAATTGTAATTGGCTGATATTTTTAACAAAACTTTTAAAGCATACAAGATTTGATGATCTTAAAAGGTCAATGAAATGAGACGTTTAAAAAATCTGAATTAAAAAGGATATTAGGAATTAATTCATGATTTTTTGTAACCGTTGCAACATTTCAAACAGTTACTAAAAGCTGTTTTACAAAATTCATAAATTAATTAATAAAATAAAATAATATTAACGTGTTCTAAGAACAGTGTTAAACAACTTAATATAAATTTTTTGCTTTAATAGTTGCGTATTCAATGTTGTAAAAGTTTGAAATAATGTTTTTATCAATACATAATTTTATATTTAGAATTTTTAACCTCACGTAACAAAGTTAACTTAGAATTACTAATAGTCTTTTTTTTTTAAAGAATCACGAACGGTAGATTAAAGACTAAAAAGAAACATTTTTAAATATAAAAAATAAAAACCAACAATTTTTCTATTTCATGATATTAAAAAAGTTTAAATAGTATTTTCATTTCGGTAGGTTAGTGAATTTTTTATTTACGTCGCTGAATCTTTTTTTGTTTTGTTTCAAGTCTCCATATATTCATTTTTCTTTGGCGTTAGTCTCTGCTGCGAGTGAACCGTTAAAAAAATGCCGATGTGGCAGACTATGAGAACTTGACTTATGGTATAGCATTTGTTTTATTTTTTCTTTAACATAGTGGATATAATGTTTTCCCCTCCAAAATATGTCATAAAAACTCATTCCTCTTTTCTATTTACTCCTTGTAAATTAGGGTTTCATATTTAAAAAGCGCTTCATCTCAGGGAAGGTGAAGTCGACTGGTACAAGAGCTTGTCTCGGCGAGGCGACTGAGGGTGCCAAAGCTATAATCGTGATTGAGCGACCTAATCGAATCTTTCAAGTATGACATTTACGGTGAACATTCATTACTGGAGAAAGTTTGTTAAGGATAGTGTCGTGTACTACTTAGGTGGGGATAAACATGTAGTAGACATTGACCCTGATAGGTGGAGCTTTTTTAAAGCAACTGGTATTGTAAATAAATTTGCAACCTTGAGTCCAATGATTATTGGCTGTGGTTGTATAACATTATATCGGGTAAGCATGCAAGGTTAGTTAGTGACATTGATACTGCTGGGGTTTATGAAAAAGCTGTTGAAACTAGTTGTAGTGTGGATTTATTTGTTGAGCATAGAGTAATTGTAGTTGATAATGCCGTTAATGGTACTGATAATGTTAATGATAATGTTGATAATGGTAATGTTGATAATGTTGATGATTGAAGCTGATAATGTTATTGAGGATGATGTTCATGATAATGCTGGAAATGGTATTGCTGATAATGTTGATGGTATTGAAGCTGATAATGTTATTGAGTATGATGTTCATGATAATGCTGGAAATTTCAATGTTGATGATGTTGATGATATTAAAGGTAATAATGTTATTGAGGATGATGTTCATGATAATGCTGGAAATGTCAATGTTGATGGTGATGTTGGCAATCTAAATGTTGATGAATCTGCCAAGGTTGATGAGAATCTTGATGGTGTTGAAGGAGATGATAATGATGATAGTGATTATAATGGTTTATCATTTGAGGACGGTGAGGATGAAAGGGCTCTTGGCATGGATGACGAGTTTGATATTGTAGACAAACCACACATATAAAATAAAGAAATGGTTTGGTGCTCACACGTGTGGTAGGGTTTTGAATAACACCACTGCTAACTCCAAGTGAATTGCGAAGACTGTGGCGGTTAGGATGGCTTCATCTGATGGAATCAAGCTTCGTGATATTGTCTCTGAGATTAGGAGTACTTACTCTGTAGGTATATCTATGAACAGGGCATGAAATGCTAAGAAAATTGCAAAAGCTTTAGTTGAAGGTGATGCAACAAAGCAATATACACTATTATGGAGGTAAGCTGCTGAATTAAGGAGGGTTAATGCAGGGAACACATGCAAAATTAATATCACCAGAGTTGCTCCAACAATTCAACCTAGATTTGGCTGCTTTTTATTTTTGCTTTGATGGAGTAAAGAATGGATTCACTATTGCTTGTAGGTCATTCATTGGTGTTGATGGATGTCACATCAAGACAAAATATGGAGGAATCTTGCTTGTTGCTGTTGGAAGGGATCCTAATGACCAATATTATCCCTTGGCTTTTGATGCATGTGAGACCGAGACAAAGGAGTCATGGAGGTGGTTTCTGACCTTACTTTTGGAAGACATTGGACAAGACAAAAGATGGGTATTCATATCAGACCAGCAAAAGGTACTTTTCAGATCCATATATTTTTTAAATTCATCCCTAAGTTATTTAATTGTGTTTTGATTTGGTCCTTGAATATGTCAATTTATTTTGAAGTAGGTCCCTGAATATTATTGTTTGTTTTTTAAATTCATCCCTAAGTTATGTAATTGTGAATTTCATCTGTGTATTATTTTTGTTTGCTTGAAATAGGTCCCTTATTCTATTGTTTGTTTTCATTTGAAGGGCTTAGTTCCTATATTTGAGGAGATGTTTGAGAGAGTGGAGCATAGACTTTGTCTTAGGCATTTATATGCCAATTTCAAAAAGAAGTTTGATGGTGGCACACAGATCAGAGATTTGATGATGTCTGTAGCAAATGCCACATATATACAAGCATGTGAAGCAAAGATGAAAGAGTTAAAGGTGTTTAATTCTAAGGCTTGAGAGTGGTTGATCAAAATACCTACAAAATCATGGTGTAAGCATGATTTATCATTCTATCCTAAATGTGATGTGCTAATGAATAATGTCTCTGAACCTTTTAATAGCACAATACTAGTGACTAGGGATAAACCAATCTTAACCATGTGTGAATGGATATGAAACTACCTTATGAATAAAAATTCTAAATTAAGAGAAAAAGTTGATATGTGGGAACATAAGATAATGCCAAGACCTAGAATTAGGTTAGATAAAGAGGTAGAAAATGTTGGTAATTGGACATATCCATAGCAAACATAGCTTCATAGTTGACACTTCTAAAAGAACTTGTACCTCTAAATTTTGGGAATTGGTAGGCATACCATGTAGACATGCAGTTGTTGCCTTAGGCTTTAGGAATCAACACCCTGAAGACTATGTAGATGACTGTTATTCTAAAGAAACATACGTGGCATGCTATGATTTCAATGTTAGCCTAATTAATGGCCAAGACATGTGGCATGAGGTTAATACTGAGGAAATGTTCCCTCCATCATACAAAAGAGGCCCTGGTAGGCCAAAGAAATTAAAGAGAAGGGAACCTGATGATGACCCTAACAAGGTAAGGACACAAATATCTTATTGTTGTACCACCTGTAGTGTACATGGCCACAATGCAAAGAGTTGTTTAGTTCTGGTGCCTGACCGTGAAGCTCAAAAAAGAAAGGTATTAACTTAACTCAATGATATATTCTTACTAATTGTGTTTGTAAGTGATATTGATTGAATCACTCTGTGTGCAGAAAAAACCAAAGAAAAATGCTACACAAACAACACAACCTGGATCTGTAGCAGAACAAACAACACCTGCTGAAAATGAAGCTTCTACTGAACAACAACAACCTCAACATGAAGCTTTAATTGAAGAACAGCCAGAAACACAATGTGATGTGGACCAAGAGTTTGAAATGCTTGCAGCAGATCTTTGTGCAGCTTTCCAAAGGACACAACCTTAACCCAATGTCAATGATCTCACTTCCCAAATTTCAACTCCAACTCAAGTTACTAGTGACCGTGCTCCAACTGTTGAGGTTGCATCTGTAATGGCTTCACAAGGGGTTGGTGACTCACAACCAAACTACATTCTCTCTGCACCTGCCCAAGTGGTTGAGCCTACACCTAATGAACCTGTTCACGCACCTCCTCTTAAGGAACTTGTTTCTGCGCCTCCTAAACAAATTGAGCCTGCTACTGACTAATTGACTTAATGTGTATGTTCTCAGCTTTATTGATATTGACATTGTGTCTTTGTAGGCAAAGCAACCCAAACAAAAGGTCGCAAGAAAGTTGGAGTTGAGAAAAAGTGATAGAGCAAGGGTACTCAGATGCAAAAAGCTCAAGGGAGAAGGAAGTAACCCTGCTCAAGGGAGAAGGAAGTAACCATGCACAAGGGTGCCATGGAAATTGAAGACATTGGAACTGTTTTGACTTATGTTTTTTTGAACAACATTACTACAATGATGTACTTAAGTCTTGTTATTTTCTATTATATATTTTGATTGCAATACTACTTTGCCTTTAGCCTTAGAGTTTGAACCTTTGTGTTTTGGATACAAGCATGTATTTTAACTTAAGCCTTTATGTTTATGATACAATATGTATTTTGGATACATTATCAAGTTTGTTTTATGCACTTTATCAAGTTGTTTTATGCACAATTGAAATGACCTATTACTAATTTGGCTTTTATTCAAATTATCAAGTTTGGTTTATGCACAATTCAAAACAGGAGGAGCAATATAATTGCATACATATACTGTCCAAAACCAAAAACATCTTTTTCATTCATCATATGGTACAGAGACCAATCTCAAAATACATTAATGTAACACAGACTAAAAACAAAAAACAGAAACAGACACAAACAAATGGGATTCACCACCATTTGTGATAAGCAAAGAAGAACCCCCATGACACAACCAACACTAGCTTCAAGAGAGTCGCTTTTCTCTTTTCCTTCTCTAATTTAATCTTCATCTTTGCCTTTTTGCCAATCTCAATCTCTTTAACAATGGACCCTAAATCCTTAAACATTTTCGAGCAGTTGCAACCACTTAATTTCGTTCAAGGTCATCGTCCCAAATGAGCAACTTGCAACCAAACATTAACCCTAAATTTTGACACTTCCAAAATCTTTTTTTTAGGATTTTCAACAAATTTTGATATAAATATTTTCATGCTTCTATTGCAACCACAAATCGGTGCTTGAACGTGATGAAAATTGACAGACGAAGAAGAAGCCATGGATGTTGAAGGTGCAGAGAGGAACAACAAAAAGCAAATGGCGAAGACGAAGGAAAGGAAAAGAAAAGAAAAATGTAATTTTTTTATTTGGTCGCACTTTAATCAACTGCAAACACTATTTTCAGATGTGTTCCAAAAAAAAAAAAAAAATGTTGAAACATAATCCAGGTCATCACCTACTAACTCAGCTTTTTCTTAACGTTCCATTGACAACAGAGACTGAATCCAACAGAAATTGAATATATAAAAACTTAGAACAAAAAACAAAGATTCAAGGACGAAAACAAAAAACAAAAATTCAAGGACGAAAACAAAAAACACGTTGTCTTACATGAACAAAACTGAATTAATAGATGTTTAACTATCCATGATGGTTGATCAAGACAAACTCTTGCTAGTAGTGAATACTATTGACCTTTAAATTTGGTTAGATTGGAAGGAAAAGAAAAACTGAATATTTGTCATTTCTGATGCGTGGAGAGAAATTACATATGTAGTGCAGAAAATCAGCTGCATGATTATTATTACTTCTAAATGTGTAAAATTAAAATCAATACTATAGGACCCAACATTTAATTCCACTATATTCTATTGAAATGTAACCCTTATCCCTCTATTTTTGCCAGTAAACACAAACCCCCTTTACTATTCACTACAAATGGAGGCTTGCATGGCTTTCCTAGGTTTGTAAGAAAAAAGAATGAACACTACAAGTTCATGGTCTGCTCTCACCACATGAATCAAATCGGGGATGAGATTTCAGAGAAATAAGAACACAAGATAATATTATCATTTCCCACTTGAACTTCCTTCCTGTTCAATGACCAAACCAAAATAGATCAAGAAACAAAAACACTTACAATTCACAGCAAGACGGAGATATAAAATACCAAAGTTATAGTACAGTTAAACTAGGCTCAATTAAATTTGTATATGAATACAAATGTAAAAATCTTACCACGGTTGGTTAATACGAATTAAGCTCCCCACTTCAAGATCAACATTGCCGCACACTCTTGGACTAAAGATAATGGTTCTTTGACCATCTTTGCTGCCATCGAACCCGGTTCCCTTAGCTTGTAGCGGAAAATTCTGCAAAAACAACAGATCACCTTCCATCAATTTTTAATCCAACACTAAATAAGGCTATATCTTACTCGTAGGTGATTGTTCTATTTCAAGCAAAATTATCATCTCATTAGTACAAGTCTTGATTGAATACCATTAAAAAGTGTGAAATTTATTAAAAAAAATCTCAATCCCTAAATCGAATAGAATAACAACTAACACTAGAGAATAGAAGACCGTTAGGAGTCTCCATTCTCAACAGACAATCACGCCGAATAACCAAACTTCCTTTAATTAAGTGCTTTCCCCGCATACAAACTACTAAAAATAAGGTATTTATGATACTCAAATAGTCATTTAGCTATTTGATTTTTTTATATGAACTTTTTGACACATCAAAGTATTAGTTAAGGAAACAAAAATAGAAACTTTTAATTAGAAAGTAAAGTTTTTATTATGATAATGTGGTACTTTTCAATAAAAACTTCTATTTATTGATTGCTTACTCAGGGTCCATGAGGGACTCATTAGCCAGACCCTTTAAAATATAAGAATTGTTGGTGTCAGATTGGTTGTGCATCCTAGGTAAACCAAGCATTTTCTTAAGTATAAAGTATAAACTTTCAGGCTAATAATAAGCATATAAAAAGCATGGCAATTGAATCTGTTTATTTTTAAAACTTTACCTCGGTACACTTGCTAAATGAGCAATGGCAAACAATCAACTTTCCGTCCAGGTATCTTGAAATGATGCCTACATCAACACAGCCAATTTCACCTGATATTTTTTCTAAGTCAAACATCTCTGTTCATTTGTGTTAAAAACAAATGTAAAATCTGCTTTATGCAACACATGAACCCAAAAAATTAAAAAGAAAAAAAAAACTGCTAATGAATGATTGTCTATGTAATAGAGAAGTCATCAACGATATTTTACTTAGAGAACAATGAAAAAGGCAGACAGAGTAAAAGAAAAAGTTTTACGATCTGGCCTAGCTCCGGCGTGTAACTTTTTTGAGAAGTCCATGTCTCTTTCTTTTTCTCTCTGCATCACCTGCTGTAATTTTTCAAATATTCCAGTTCTGCACAATTTTGCAAGACAATCAATCAAACAGAGTTCAGAAATAATTTGAATTCTATGGTTCAATTGTTTAAAAATACCAGGAAACTACAATTTTATACTTCAATGGATTGAGTCCTCCAACTTTTTCAGCAATAACAGACGAAGACCCTAAAGCATGGTGAAATCTATCTGCCATTGTCTGCATTTTCTTTCCAGGGAAAGTAGTTTTCATGCGTTGATCACTTTCCTACAGACAAACAGATTTAAAGCCAGATATGACAATGGACTAGCCAGTACATGAGATATCATTGAACAGTATTACCTCATTGTCACTTGATGATCTGCTATCCACAGGTTCAGGCGAGTCTTCACTGTCAATAACTGTCTCTGGCAAGAGGGGTCTACTCTTCTGAAAAAGCTGCACTGATTTTCCTTTTCTTTGATTTTCATATGGACACTGGAAAATAGAGATGGAAGGATCTTATACAGGGAAAAAGTAAACATGTGTAAAAAATAACTGAAGCATTGATAAAATTTCCACCTACCAGATCAGTCTTATTTTGGAGGTTGTCAAAAAGATCAGCCATTACGGGAAGATTAAATTCATGTGGAAGAGCTTCAGTTTCAGAAGGTTCGGTGTCTAAATCTAATTCCACTATGTCGTCATCTTCAAGATGATTTCCGTCTAAACTTGCAGAAGCTCTAGGATTAACACCTTTCATAATTTCAGGCAGCCTATCAATATTAGAGATTGAAGGGCCATTGTGCCCATATTTAGTTGTCACTGATGAGAATGAAAATCTTGGCTTAGCTTTGCCCCAGATGCCTGCAACAGTTGCCAATTTGATATAATATTCAGATATTTACATTGAAATATTGATGAAGTTGTGATTACTATCCTGGATAAATTGAATCTTTTTTAGAGCATATATAATTCTACATATCCTCAAATGCAGCAGGGGAACATATTAAAAAATCTGTAGCCAGTATTTAGATGACACAGGACACTCAAGAAGTATAAGAGACTTCAAAGTTCAACAAGAAACCCCACTAACAAATATTTTCAGTTTCAATAGGGAATTGCACGTAACTCATGCTCTAACCCAGAAATTAGCATTTTCTTTTGTGCAGATACCAGATGAATTTGGCTTGGAGCAGGTAGCATGGGATGCCGAACATGAAGCACTTTCTTTAAAACAAAGCAATGCTTCTGATTTCCTCTTTGTATCTTTAACTTCTTCATTTTTGATATATTGAGGACCATATTTATGGAGGAGTCTGGTCGAGAGGACAGTGCTACCCTTAAATGATTAAACAAAGATAGAGTAAATAATCAAGTTTAGCCTCTGAAAGATATAACATTGGTCATATTAGTCCCAAAATAATGCAAATTACACCCGTGGTCACTGAATCGTGATGACTAATTTAACTAAACAAATGAACATTTAGAAACATCGGGCATGATATTTCCATTATTCATATGCTAACATAACTAACATTATATATTTCAAAAGACTAATTTGACTATTTACTCCAAACAAAAAAAGATGAAACCATTTAGCAATAACCCAAACAAAAAAAGATGAAATGAAAATCATAAACTAAGTGAAATTCAGAGAGTACCTCATCTTCAGAAACAATATCTTCATCTCCCGAATCAGCAACCACCTCACCTAAGATATCCTGGAAGCCACCCTCATTGAAATCAGGCATTTCAACCTCCTCATCTTCAAGCAAATTCTGATAACAACCATAGAAATAAATTAATAATATTTAATAAATAAACAACAAAAATAACAATATTAAATTATAGTAGCTGTAGGTAACAATTAAGAACTTAAAAAATCATTAAGAAAGCAATGCAAGAGTAATGAGAAGCCAAAGTCATAATAATACCTGAAATGAAGAAGCCAAATTCTGATTACAGAATCTTCCTGTGAAGTATTAACAGAAATTGATAGAAGGTTATTATAAGTAACAATTTTAAAAAACAACAGCCGCGACAAAACGGTTTCGGAAGGTGTCGATGCCAATACCGTTATTCACAGTTTTTATGACAAAGAACAAATTGTCGTTAATTCGCAACACCTGTACCCACCGAAATTGCAAAAGCTTTTATGCGACCACGATCCGCGACGATTATTAAAAACATAACTAAGACTCTGTTTGGTAAAAATAGCAATTGACTAATAAGATAGCTTATAGCTTATGTCTGAAGACTGATGACCGGTAGCTTATAGCGGATGGTTGATGACTCATAGCTGATAAGCTAATTGAAGTGTTTGGTAAAATTAACGGTTCAACTATAAAATGACATAAAAGATATTTAATACATATTTATTTTATTACGTGATAAAAAGACAATTACCAAACAGGTCTAAATTGTCATATGAACTTATAAGCTATAAGCTCGAAATTGGGCTTACCAAACAGAGCCTAACTATAAAATACAAAACAGTATTCAATTAACAACATCAAAGATAAGAATGAGTTAGTTTAATTGAGGCACCTTTTAACAAATCTAGCCGGGCCGGAAGAGGTAGTTCTTCTTGCTACAATTAACAAGAGATAACATTAACTAATCATGATTACATATAAAACGAGATTTATTATCATAACATAAAGTAAGTATAAGCTTAGGTGTGAAGTGAACCTTGTTAGGGGCAGGCACATTGTTGGTGCGATTAGCTTGAAGCTCGTCGTCATCTGAAAATTAATTAAGGTAATTAAGAAGGTATTAAGTTGTAATTGGAGTGAATTAGTAGAAATTACCGGAAATGCTGTCGTCTGAGTGAGGATTTTCCTGTAACTGTAAAATGTGAGATTATGATTGAAGTGAATTGAAGGAGGTAGATGATGATAAAGAAGTAAGAAAGAGAGATAGGGTTTGGTTTCGTAGTACATTTACACGGAGGAACATTTTAGCTGCAGCTCAGAACATGGGTTGAGCTTCACCGGCGAATAAAATTCTCATTCTCCGATATCATTTTCCCATTTTCTCTTATATCGTCATATGTTTTTGCTTAAATTTTTTTTTTAAATAAAAATTTAGTTTGAATAATTATTCTTAAAATATTATTTAAAATATTTTATTAAAAAAATTATTTAATTTTGAATCTATTTCATATAAATTTTTATAAAAAATCACTTTTAAAATTTATTTTTAAAAAAAATTGTAATTTCAATTATATTTTGATTCAATAATGTACGTTTATTTTAATTTTAGAATAATTTTTTTATTAAAATTTTAAATTTATAAAATAAAATTTTAAATTTATGTTTTTACTTTAAAGTTAAGATACCACCATCAAAAGTATTACCCCGGTACTCCACTTATGATTAATATTGACCACCACTCAATTTTGTAATGAAGAAAGTCATTGGCAAAATTTAAAAAAACAAAAACAAAATAGTGATATTAAAAACAAAAAAACACCACCGTTCCATTACGGGCATTTACAAGGCATACCTAAATGGGATGGGCATGCCGATTTGCCATCCCTATTCTTTACCACAACGAGCTGGTAGTCATAGTAAAAACAAAATAGTGTGCAACCTATCACTACGGTTGAAATAACTAATCGTAATAAATGGTGGAATGGTCATGGGTTTGATCCTAAGCGCCATCATTTTGGATAATTAATACATTTGACCACGGTTGTAAGTTCTAATCGTTGTGAAACATTTAAGTACAATATTTCACCACGGTTGTAATGTTGTAGATATATATTTGAGTTTATTATAACTTATGTGAAATACTTGTTTTACTACCGTTCATTAAACATATAACCTTTCAATTTGATTTAGAAAATAATATGAAAAATCAAATTACATTTGAATATCAACTTACACAAATCAATATTTTTTCGAACTTTTTGCAACTCATTATCCATATCTCCCTCTTTAACACTTGGAATTTGGTTCAATCCTTCTAATTATTCAATTAACGCTTCATCCTCTATTAATTTTTGCAAAATATAAATTTATTGAGAAATTCTTATCATCATCATAGTTATCATCAGGATGATAATGAATCGAAATTTTTTCACAAATTTAATGTTTTGCATAATGTACTAGTAGAAAAGGAAATGTTGATTGAAGAACTAGAAGTATTAAACTAAATTCTAACAATAAAAGAGCAAGATACAGATTATAGATTGTAGAAAGCTCAAAAAATATTAAATAGTGTAAATTATTCTTAAAATGTAACTTCATGTTTTATATTATTATTTCCTAATTCAATTTGACAAATTATATATTCACTAAAGGGATGGTAGAACACTCGATTCACATACAATACAATAAATGTATATTCTATTATATGCTTTAAACATGTTTGGTTGAACGAAATAAAAATTATACAAAGAATAACATTATCAACAATAATACAGGACAACAAAATCAACAACAGTAATAGAACATTTTATATAAATAAAATGTTGTGTTGTTGTCAGGGACGAAGCTACACATGACATCCTGTGGGCACGTGCCCTCACTATTATCCCACTCATGCCTATGCTAATATATACTAATATTCACATATCATCTATATGTATAGTTTATATATTATGGTAAGATAATATCTAACTATGAATTCTGGTTGAAAGCACTGTATATAAATACTTTAATAAATTATTTTTATTTGTTTATAATTTATCGATTATAAGCTATAATATTTATTCTATTAATAAAATTTTATATTAGCGTTTTAGGATTTAGTTAAATTAATGAATAGTAAGTATTTACCTTTATTCAATTTTGAACATGAGATCCCGTAATATAATAATAATTTTCACTTATTTTATGAAATTAAAATATTAAAGTAATGATATTAATTTTTTTTAATTTTTAAAATAATACATACTTTACATATCAAAATAATATATCATATATAGAATATGAATTAACTAATGTGCATATTATTAATATAAAAAAATTAAAAATATATTTAATTACTTCTCTTACAAATATAATTATTTTTTAAAAATATTTTATAACATAAAGGGTTAAATATGTTTTTGGTCCTTCTAAATATCTCATATTTCGTTTTTAGTCTTCAAAATATTTCGTTCAAATGGCCCTTTAAAATTTGTCATCCATACTTTAGGTCCCCAACACTAAACTAT
This sequence comes from Lathyrus sativus, assembly GCA_963859935.3. Lineage (NCBI taxonomy): Eukaryota > Viridiplantae > Streptophyta > Magnoliopsida > Fabales > Fabaceae > Lathyrus > Lathyrus sativus. The sequence continues at coordinate 479,340,576 of OZ012739.1, read as the reverse complement.
TGTTAATCCAGTCACTAAGTAATAAAGCGTAGCTAAAATCGTCGCTAATTCAATTGCTAAATTGTCAAAACCGTCGCTAAATTGCAGGAGAGATCAAAAGTGTGGATGAAAAATTTTAAAAGGACAATTCTTTGAAGTAACTATTTTGAGGAAGTAAAAATAAAATTTGAGATATTTAGGAGAACCACATGTATATTTAATCATAATATAAAAAATTAAGATAATAATAAAAAATAATTGAATTGATGTGCAATTGATTTTTATGAGTCAAAACAATACAATTAAAATTATATATATTGTCCCCGCAACCTAAACTTTCTAGCTCTGTCTCTGGTTGTTGTTATTGTTTTTGTTGTCCTATATCAACAAAAAAATAACAACATATATAACTCAACTCAACATTACCAATAAAAAAACAAAAAACATAACAACATAACTAAACATTAACAACATACGGAAAAAAAACATAACATAAATAAATATTAACAACATAATTAAACTTTAACAACATATATCAATCAACATTAATAACATAGAGCAACAAAAAATAACATCATAACTAACGAAAATCATGACAATAACATAACTTTTTTACTTATCTAAAAAAAAAAACAACACGTATAACTAAACTAAAACATCAACATTAACAAAAACTTTTTAATTGTATCAACAAAATCAACAATGTAACTTAACAAAAACAACAACATAATTAATAAAAACCACAAAAATAACAAACATTTTTCTTATCTCAACAAAAACAATAACATAACTTAATAATAACATAACTAACAAAAATAACAAACATTCCTTTTGTATGTTAAGCAATGGGAAGTTAATGTTATGTTGTTTTCATGTTAAATGATGTGTTATCTAGTGTCTTGTTTTATTATATGTGTAACTTGCTTATAAATCTGATTCTTTGAGTGATCGACTTAGAAAAAGATAATAGCTTGTTGTTGTGAGATATCCAACAACAAGTGGATTTCATAATAAAAATAGTTGAAAAGAGTAGGGTAGAGATATTCACTTGAATAGTTCATTTAGAGATAGAAAACTACAATTGTAAGGGATTTCAGAATACAAAAAGACATGTTTTAGGGTTATAAGTGTGACTTAGATATTTGTTCTCTTACCCTAGTAATGCATGCTTTGATGTTGTAGAAATATACCTCTAGATCACCCTGATCACCTTTTATGGTACAACACTACACATCATGAACACATAGTTACTTCATTACATTAATGGACCTTAGATTAACATGCACTCTCTGGATATCATCTCCTCTCACTTTGCACTGCTTAGATCTGGTCTAAAGAAGAAAAACTGAATCTATGACATCCAAATATTATTTTTTATCCTTGCTCATGCTTAAGTTCAAAAGATAGTTTCTTACAACTTAAGTAACATTCACTCTCAGTTGATACGATATTCTTACTTTTTATCACTTTCTACTTTTAAACATACATGTATACTTGCTTGTGACACATTTATAAGAAATAGCTATCAAGATCAGAGAAGAGGTCAAGAAGAAATTTGATGTAGGTTTTCTGGCTGTTGTGACGTATCCGCAGTAGATTTCCAATATTGTACCAGTTCTGAAGAAGGATGGGAAGGTGCGTATGTGCGTGGATTATATAGATATGAATAGAGCTAGTCCAAAAGACGATTTTCCTTTACCTAAAATTGATGTATTGGTAGATAACATAACTCAGCTCTATGCATTCTCCTTCATGGATGGATTCTCTAGATACAATCAGATTAAAATGTCTTCCAAAGATATGAAAAAAAAACTTTCATTACACCATGGGGCACTTTCTGCTACAAGGTGATGCCTCTCGACTTGAAAAACACTAGGGTAACATATCAAAGAGCCATGGTAACTCTCGTCTATAACATGATGCATAAGGAGATTAAGGTCTACGTGGATGACATGATTCCCAAGTCTCATACTAAATAAGAGCACATTATTCATATGAAAAGGTTGTTTTCCAGATAAAGAAAGTACAGACTATGCCTAAATCCTACTAAGTGAACTTTCGGCGTCAGGTCTGGAAAATTCTAGGGTTCATTGTGAGCCAACAAGCTATAAAAGTTGATCACAACAAGATCAAAGCTATTAAAAACATGTCAGCACCTTGTACTAAAAAAGAAGTTTGTGGTTTGTTAGGCATACTGAATTATATTGCCAGATGCATCTCGCATCTGACTGTCACTTATGAACCAATATTCAAGTTGTTAAGAAAAGATCAAGTTGTCAAGTGGAACGCAAATTTTCAAAGGGAATTTGATAGAGCCAAATGGTATCTGCAAGAACCACCAATCTCGGTGCCACCAGTGCTAGGAAGGCCTCTCATTATGTATATGATAGTACTTGATGAATCCATAGGATGCATACTCTAACACCCTTCTTAACCCCGTGGAATATATATAAATAATCAGAGTAAATCATCATGCACTCACAAAAAGGGTGTCACACATAATTTTCAAAACATCAAAAACCACTTGTCATGCTCATTAACACTTTAATAAATAATCATGCTTTTCAAGGTTTCACTTTGCATGTAGTAGCAGATTTAACTTAATCATAATTGACATAATGAAAGTCTCATACTCATTTCATTCATAATCAATACTTAGGCATAAAAGCCAATATTCCACATAATTCAAATAAACATAATGACATATAGAAGAGTACATAATGTATCTCTCAAACATAAATCGAAACGGTCCCAGTGTTACATGATCAGAGCACGACTCGACCCAACATAAATAAATACACTAAGCAAGCTATTCCAAAAGCTACCTCGCGCTAGAAGCAACTCTACTCCTCGGTACCTGAGCGATGTCGTATAAAACATCATTCCAACAGAAGGGTGAGAATTCACATAATTATCGAAATTATAAGATAATGAATAATGTAAAGCATGTCAACACCAACACCAATATTCTCACACTTCAATTTTTCTCAGTCAATATCATTCAACAACCACACACTCGCAACCCTCATTTTAACAAGTCATACACATACGCATACTTTCATACAACAATTATATATGCCATGCGACTCGATGCAAACTCAATGCAACTCATGCCATGTGGTACCAACACTTGTTATTATTTTTTGGTTTTTACATTTAAACTGGGTCCGTCCCCTAGACCAATAATAAACAAAAGCCCGTCCCCTTGGCTTTCAAACCCCACTCTAGGTTTGGGACAAGTCACTAGTCTCCACGAAACTAGCAAGCATTGCCTCTTGACAACAAATGATGCGTATGCAATCAACAACCATATACACTTAAGACCGTTCTCGCATCTTAATCTCATGCATTCTCAAATAATTCATCACACAAGAATTATAACATGATTGCACACACAACACATTTCATAATAATCAAAGTATTCATACTTTCAACATCATCATTACATTTATCAATTAATGCACAAGAATCAATTATATTCAATCACACTTGAATTATCACACAATCATACATACTTGCACATTTTTATCAATCATTCTCACACAATTCATTTTCAATGGTATACAACACATTTTACAATACAATCACAATGGTATTATCATTACAAAAAGCAATAACTATCATGAATTTCATGTTGTCACACACCAAAATATACTTATACAAGCATACATACAGTATTCAATAAATTATCCATAAATAATTTCACAACCGGCAACAACAGTGCAACAATTCGATAATAGAACATATACATAACTGACTTCCCAAACATATTAGATATAAAAATATTTGGCAACTAATTATATCATCTATACTATGTTATAGATCTATTCATTAGCTTTCCAACGCTTTGAGCGGGGACTAAAACCGACTTACGTATCAAAAGTTATGGCCAAAATCGTCGGAACATAAATTTTACCAATACATAGCCTTGAGTCGACCGCTGGTCGATGCATGGGAAGCCGAAACGAAATCCAGAAAAAATGCAATCAGTATGCGTCGATCGCTACGACGTATGAGTCGATGTAAACAACGCATAATGCATAATTTTCTGCGTTTTCCACCGTTGGAGGCCTTCCGGACCTCCGATTTCAATTCCGTAAAAAGCCCCAATTTCAGAATTCGAAATCCTACCATAATATGAAAATTATAACAGCCCACAACACATATTTAAGGATCCTATCGTCATATATCATGTAATTATAAAATTCAAAACCTTGGAAATTAGAGATTTTTATCCTAAATATGATCCTACCCATCATACACTATCACACAATCACAATAATCATATGAAAACCCACTCTTACCTTAGGTTTTCTTTGGGAAGAATCCTTGATTCCTTGAATGATTGAATTATGAGTTTCTCCCTTCTACTCTTCTTTCCTCTTGCCTCTTTCTCTTCTTCTCTTCTATGCTCTCTTTCTATTCTCTTTTCCCCTTTTTTTCCCTTCTTTTACTAACTTCTCTTCTCTAAAACCCTAATTCTTAAGTTATTGGACTTAGCCCAATTCACTTACTATTCACACACTACACTAACTCACTAATCCTAGAAATCAATCATCTCACCAAATAAATAAGTAATTATATGATAATTCAATTAATCCAACCAACTCAAATAATTTAAATAATTTATATAAATCTAATAATCAATTAATTCATATAAATCAAAGTAAATCAATTAATTCAAATGAATAAATAATTACTAAAAATTGGGGTGTTACACATACTAGGGCAGCATGATGAGACGGGTAAAAAAGAACAATGCTATATATTACCTGAGTAAGAAATCCACAAAATGTGTCTTGTAGTTATATTCTCTCAGTTTAGTGATAACTGATGATATAGCTTGTATATATTTAAACAATATTAATAAATGATGGCACTGCAAGGACATATACCTCGGTTATTGGTGAGTCAAGGTGAAATCTTTATCATTAAAAGTATTATTTGTAGTAGTGATGAAGTAAATAAAGACAAACAATAAGCAATTGAGTGAAAAACAATACTAAAATTAAAGGTGGGACATAAATTCATACATTTCTTACAAATTTTGTATCTCTTTTATTTGGATGTTTGAATTCTAAAGAGAATAAAAATGAAAATTTGAACCCCTCTTTAGAAAACAAGTTTTGCTTATATACTAAGTCCATTAGTAACTACCACAGAATTCGACATGTATCTTGCAACATGGGCTTCTGCCTTCTGATGTGTTTCCATGTGTCTTTGGTATTTGAACTGCTTTAAACTACTCATTGCCGAGCTTGTCTTCACATTCTATAACTGCCTATGTAAAAATTTAATCTTGTCAAATCTCTTGACTTGGTTTTGAAATATCTTTAAGTTACCTAACTTTTAGACCAAAAATTTTACTAAGTGTCAAAGCCCCTGGTGAACAGGCCGAATGCATATTCTCCAATATGCTAGTTGAAATAATTAACATGTAGAAACCATAGTTTGGTCATTTTACACTCACATATCACACATTTCTAGAACACCTCCAGGTCAAAATACTAATCCAAAGTTCTCATGCTACCAAATGCCTCCCAAAAAGGTCATTTTTCGACCATATCTATGATATGGCAGAAAGGTGGCATTTTTAGTCGAATGCATAACTACTCATTGTCATACCATAATCTTTAACCCTAAGATTCCACCTCATTTTCATACTTTTGGCATAACGTCAATCATCTCATGTGTGTTTTATGCATTGCTAACCCATTTAGAACACATGAGTATGTCTTTTGGTTTACTTTGACTACAAACTAGGGTTTTGGCACCTAGGAGCTCAAGAAGTTGAATAATCAAGGAGCAATGTGATCCTTAACCTCTCAACATGATCAAAGGTCTCCTTACATCAATAATCAAGGGCAAGATTCCACCAATACCATTTCATCAAGCCCTAAGTCATCAGATGCACCCAAATGGTTTTGACCTAATTCAGTCCTGAGTTAACTTTTTGAGAAAGGCATGATCCTACACTTCAAGACATGTTCCAAGGACCTCAATTACATCATATTAACCCATTCATATGGTTGGATTGATTCAAGAAGCTTGATTCATAGACAATTGAAGATTTCAAATTCATCTGGAAAAAGTCAATTGTTCACCAAAGTCAAAGTTTGACTTTTGAGAGTTTTGGTCAAACATGGACTCCACAAGTCAAGAATCATGAGAATAGGTGAATTTGATCATGAATAATCAAGGAAATCAAAGAAAACATGAAAGAATTCAAAGTTGTGAAAACTAGGGTTTTGAATTTTTTTTCTAAGTTATAAAATCCTATGACAAATGCCCTACTTTCCAAGACCATAACTTCTTCCTCAAGCCTCCAATAAAGACACTTGAGAACTAATTTTAAATATGGTATCCCACACTTAAAATTGGTGAAAGAGTGGACCCAAAAGAATTTACTAATTGGAAGTTATGATTGATCAAAGTTGAGGTTTTTTCAAAGATGTGAAAGTGTCAACACTTAGAAAATTTTCCAAGTATGAGTAAGTGAAAAGTTCAATTTTGATGGTCAATTATCTTAATAATCCACGGTGTTTCTTTCCAAGTGACCAACATCAAAGTTGTAGTATGTGATCTCATCTTTCAAATGGTACCAATGGCACAATTTTATCTTGCTTGAGCATTAAGACCATGGTAAGGCAGTTTGACCTAGACAGAATTACACAAACAGATTTTCACACGAGTTGAATGATGATTTTGGCCAAGTTGCAAGAATTTTCTAAGCATCTGATCAACTATGAACTTGTTCCTTATCCTGAAGTGTTCCCAAAGATACCAAACTTCTGTAGAATGGATCCTCATTCATTGAAGAAAAGCATCATCCAATGTGCTATGGTGCATTACATTTTGGACAAAGGTTAAAAATGTGTTTTTGAATTTTGCTTGTTTCTTAAGTTGGGGAACTTGATCTGAGTATTGCCAAAAACTTGTACAATTTAAATATCACCCAAGAAAGGTCAACTTTCAGCCACACTAGAAAGCAAAAGGCTACTTGTACTTGAATCAACTTTATGCAAAAGTTGAAATATCTAATGGATCATATTTCAACTTTGTCCAAATCTTTGACACTTGAATTGAGCCATTTCTCCTATAAATACCATATCAAACCAGAAACAAAACACGCAACATTGATCCATAAACCTCCCTCAATCCCAGCATCTTACAATCAAGTTCCAAGTTTCTTCCTTTTGCACCAAAATCACAAATCCTTCCAAAACTCCATACAATTGCCAAACACTCAAACCAATCACTACAACACACCATAAATCATCCATATAAATTATCCAAACTCGTCGCAACACTAGAAATCATCCCAATCAAAAATTCAACCCTCCATTGGTCATATTGTTAACCAAGGAGCCAAAACTCCACAACTCTCTGTTCTTGCCATCTCCCTTCATTCTAACCTTTCAAACATCTCACACAAACTTCATAGAAGCTATCCAGACCATCACATACCATATGTAACACCTCTAACCTAGAAATAAAAATATCATTTTTTACACTTGCAAGAGGGTTCGAGCTGAGGAATTGGAGGGATTTTAAAGCAAACTAAGCATTGCAATAGCTTCCTAAAGGTTTAGTGGAGTTAACTGCATTGTCATTCATCATCTAGAAGTTCATTTGAATGGGAATTGGACTTACTCCAATAGGTAAGCTTTTCAATTCTGAAACTCCATGATTTGTGCATTATTTTCATTCATTTAAGTTACTAAATTGATTGCCATAATGTAGTCATCAATACCCTTATGCCAATTGATCTTGACCAGTGATGTTTGGAATTTCATATTGATTTTTAGTTTTGGGGTTCTTACTGTTGTTTAATTGATTGTATGCAATAGAATAAAAATAAATAAAATTAATTAGTACCATTGGATTCCTTGTTCAATTCTGAGCAAGTTTGATGTTTACATTTCTTAATTTGGTTGAGAAACGAGAGAGTTATAGTCTGAAGAAATTCAAAAATGGTGATGATGCTCGTGAGGAAGAAGAATGTTGGGTGGCGCAAAATTGTTTTGAAATATTAAGTTTAATATATTATTTATTATTCGGGTATTATAACTTGAATTGGCATTGCGCCCCAACAGTCATGAGCTGATTTTGAGTATGTTTGTGTGAAGCGAAGGGTCTGGGGTTCGAACCCCCCTCACCCCAGACCTTTTGCTATTTTATTTTTTTCTATATTTTACCTTGAAGCATCATATTTTATTCACTGCGCGCATCCTTAGTCATAGTGCAGTACATGGCCTGGTGGTTAAGGTTTTAGGCTACAATTTATAGGACATGGGTTCAAGACCCCTTGGTAACATTTCCCTTCTTTTTTACCACAAATTCCATTTCCTTTTTAATTATTTCTTTTAATTAAGTTTAATCATTTTTATTTAATTTTAAGCCTTCCTATTTTATTTTTTATTTACCAAAATCCCAAAAAAACATTTTATTATTTTTATCCCACTCATTTATTTTATTTTTAACAAATACTAAATGTTAATTATGTTTTATTATTTATGTTATTTATTTTAAAATCAACTTTAAAAATCACAAAAAAATATTTTATTTTCTTTTTACCTATTTTATTTCTTCCATTTTAAAATACCTAAAAATATTGTCTTCAAATTTTGTTAGTTAAAACCCATGTTCATATGCTTTCTTTTTTATTAATTGTTAAAAATATTTTCAAGTTGTTAAATATGAATGTCCATACTTTTTGTATAGGGTTTGGTTTAGTTAATGCTCGGTGATTCTTGATTGTTAAGCCTTGTTAATATGTTGTTCATGCCTTGATTATCTTGGATAACATGCTTGTTCTCAATGCCATCTTTGTCTTGCTCTTAATGCTTTAGATAATTGATTATTGTTCATGTTTTGTTTCAAATTATCTATGTGTTTAGAACTTGCTTCTTGACCTAAAATATGATGAAACCATGCCTTGACTTCTTGCTTTGATGTTAACTTTGTCTTTGTGTATACATGTTGTAAATTGTTGTACCATGTTTGTCTTGGATGGTTCATAATAATCTTGCCTTGATTTAAGTCATGACTTGGTCCTGAAACTTGTATTGTTGAAACATGCCTTGTAAACAATGTGTCCTTGCCTTTTTGTTCACATGAATGTTGTATACCATGATCAAATGTGTTGTCTTAAACCTTGTCCATGTTTATTAAACCATGTTAACCTTGCTTGTACCATGTTCTCATATTTATCTTCTTTGTTGAATGATGGTTTACACTTGTATATACATATTGCCTAAATCCAAGGGAGGGACTCTTTGTTGACATTATTGTCATATGCATATTCATATTTACATCTTCTTGTATATATTTTACATGTTATAATCCTTAACTTGCTATCCTTTAGGAAGTTCCCTTTAGGATGAATCAACTTAGATAATTCAATTAGGGTTTTCCCTTTCTCAAACTCAAAATCACTTTCTATAAAAACCTTGACTTTTGGTCATTGATCTTTTCAACTGTTTTTCTTAACAAATGCTTCAAGACATATTAAGCATATTTAAACCCTTTCACAGAGACTAAAAAAATACAAGCTTCAATTCAAATTTTTTGCCACTTTGGCTTTTCAATTTAAAACCTTTTCAAAAATAGATTAGACATTAGTCATCCTTAGTTGAGATATAAATCTCCCACCCCATGGCATTATTGAAAAAGATGTTGATTATTTTCCACTTGAGAGAGGTATGTGGCATATTTGTTGATTATACATCCAAGTTGGAGCCCTTCTCTCAATGTGAAGCAAAGGTCCATCTTCCACATGTTTGTAGTGGATAAGTAGAGTGTTCTCCTTAAGATGACAACTTGTCTCTTCTTCATTAAAATCTACCGTAACAAACCCCTTTTCAATTTAAACCTATCTTGCTAATTTGTGTTATTTCTATATATTTGTTTGCTATGTGTTTGGGTTCTTTGGGCGATCCAATTATGGTGAGATAAGTCTTAACCCATACTTGAGAATACAAATAAGTTAGGAAGGATGGTATAGTCAAGGAGGCTTTGAGGGAGTAATCTCGAATAAGCTAACTTGAGATCCCCCGCTCAGTGGAGGCCCTCTTGAGGGTGGTATTTGTTAAAAGGGCGATCATGAAAACATTTGCTACTTTAACCTAGAAGCCCGAGAAGCTGAGGACCTTAGTTAACCTTGACCTCAATTGGCCTTTTAGGATGTAGTGTGGTGGCTATGAAGGTGTAAACGTGAAATAATTGGTACGCGATACTACACTTAAACGAGATTCTCTTGAAAATATTTTCGATTCTCGAGTAATTGGTGTGCTAGTAATATCCGAAAGATGGATCAATGACTTTGGGAACTTGTTAGAACCTTGTCTTACATGAACATAAAAACCCTTAGTACATACCATTTGGGATGGTTTGACCATGGCTCCATGCTCGTGACATCAAACCTTTGAACCATATATGTTTGTGTATATGTGTGTTTTTGCATTCATCCATCCATGCATTCATGCACCATTTTTCTGACTAACATCTTCAAGGAACTTAGGGTTATTTTTGCAAACATCATAGGTTCTACCGTGGATTTTGGAAGAAGAAGAACAAAAAAGTAAACTTGCAAGAGTCCTAAGTTGGAAGATTTGAGGAAGATTGGAGGATTGGTTATAGATCCATTGGTTTTTAAGAACAAGTATGGAAGGCTCTTATCTCTCTTAAAGCTCAATATGGTGGATGTAATTCTTACTACTTTGGTGCAGTTTTATAATCCATTGTATCATTGCTTCACATTTCCAGATTATCAGCTCATGCCTACATTAGAGGAGTATTCTTACTTGCTTGGACAACCTATCTCTAATTAAGACCCATTCTCTGGTTTGGAGAAGACTCCTAAGCCTCAAGATATTGCAGAAGCCACTCACTTGAGGATGTCAGAGATCAAAGCTCACATGACTACTAAGGGAGGAATTCTTGGGTTGCCTGCCATGTTTTTGATGGATAGAACTCAGTACTTTTCTGACATGGAAAGTATGGATAACTTTGAGGCTCTTCTTGCCTTACTCATCTATGGACTATTTCTCTTCCCTAATGTTGACAACTTTGTTGACGTTATTACTATAAAAATCTTCTTGATTGGAAATTCAATTCCCACCTTGCTTGCAGATGCTTACCATTTAGTTCATCTCATGAATTCTTATGGTAGAGGGATGATTACCTGCTATATGTCGTTGCTTTACAAGTAGTTTGTTTCTCACTTGCCTCGATCTGCTGCCTTTTGGGATCTTAAAGATGGTTTGTTATGGTCACAGAAGATTATGTCTCACACTCATTTTGATATTGAGTGGTATAATCATGCTTATGATGGAGTGGAGGTTATTGATAGTTGTGGTGAGTTTCCTAATGTTCCTCTTCTTGGTACAAAAGGAGGTATTAGCTACAATCTAGTTTTACCTCATCGTCAGCTTGGTTATCCCATGAAGGAAAAACCAAATACCACCTAATTGGAGGGTCTTTTATTCAAAGAAGGAGAAGACAATAAAGTGCTCAAAAATAAGATTGTTCATGCTTGCGTCATGTTCATAGAAAGGGAAGAGCAGTTATAGGGAGGCTAGATTATGTCTCTTTGGAGCCTTATCTCCAATGGGTACAAGATAGGGCCATCAAGCTAAAAATGTCGTATCCTCATCAAGAACCTCTACCACTAACCACTAAAGATCCTACCTTGATCTTCATGAGTGAGGCAGATAAGCTTCAAATTGCCCTGACCAAAGCACAGTGAGAGAGGAATGCTTGAAGGAACAAATATCAAGTTGTCAATAATGAGAACGTATAACTTCAAAAGCTTTTGAAGCAGAAGGGTGAAAAAGACTTTGCTACTAAGAAGAGGAAGGTGCAAGAGGATTTATTTTCCTATGGCATTCCATCAGCTCCTACTGTTCATAGTTCAAACACTTCTCCGTCATCAGTTGCTTAAAAGTTGGTCATCGACAAGCTTATACTTGAGAAGGATGAGATGAAGGAGCAGATCAAGAAGTTCACTAGGAAGTTGTAAGAAGGGGTTGGATCTTCTCATGGGGTTTCTAGTTTCCTTCTCTTATATTTTCTACTTTGTTAGGACTTTTGAAAGCTGCACTCCATTGTAATCCTTCGAAGTTTATTAATGAAATGAGATTTTTCAGTTATTCAAAAGTGTTATCCATTTTATGATGATTGCGATATAACTGTTAAGTTCCTTGAAAACTATCTCATTTGCATTGTATAATCATACATCATTTAGCTTTGTATATTTCATTATAGTTTAAACTTGTCCTCTTTCTTCAGTCAAGTTATCACAAGTGCGACACTCGAGCCAGTTGAAAGTGAGGATGGACTAGCTTGAACAGGAAAATTGTGCACTCCGCGAAGAGGTTACCACTTTGAAAGACTGTTTGGGAAGACTCTCTACTATGATGAAAAATCTGATGGACAACCATGAGCAAGAGAACCATGAATTCTGCGAGGAGGTTTCTAGTTTGAAGGTTGGTAAAAAAAAGGTCTGATTTCTTTGTTTAAAGATCTAATTGTTTCTCAGCGTCAACCTAATCCTCCTCCTTCTACTCATCAGCAACCTAATTAGAGGAAGGATAAGTCTGATGATATTTCGGTGTCTTATGCTAAGTTGTATCTTGTCATAGTGCAGAAGGGGTTGCTCAAGACAAGGGCACCACCCATTTTCTCTAAGATTCATAGGATTTATCTCAAATTTGATTCTTTTTGTGCATTCCATCAAGGCGCACCCAGACACGACATTGAAGATTGTTTTGCTCTCAAGAAGGAATTACAAAAGTTGGTCCAAGAGGGCACTTTGTCATTTAAGGTGTGTGATCCCAAAGTTCAAGTCAATATGTTACTAGAACATGGAGCAGGCTCCTCTATGTACATGGTTGATTAATACTCTGGAGTTTAAAGATGTTCTTCAATCCTATGTATTTTCAGATGTTTAGCCCATTTACTGCCTTTTTCGCATGTAATTGATCAGTGCATCTTAATGCATATTCTCTTATGCTGTACTTAGACATTTCCTTAGTTATTTTCGTTTATTTTATGTTAGTTCTTGATTGGCATGTATTTTGGTAAAACTAGGTGTAATCACAAGACGTCCTACAGGATGTCGTGACATCTATCTGTCAGGATCAACAGGTTGCTTTGTACCTTTTAACAGGTCTTTTCTCTTGATGTCAAACAAGATGTTTTGACACTCATGGACTAAATATTATGTATGAATGTGGTTGTGTGTCCATTTCTTTATGTGCAAGTTTACTGCACCATTCTGGTGTAGAATCTGCGTGTTTTTAGCGGTGTTCTAAAAGCGTTTCTAATACACTTATTGTGGATCAGATTTGATTTGATATGGAGTTATTCTCAGAAGATTGATTGAAGATTGGAAGAATGATTTGATTAGATCTGATTGATCAAATCAAATCTGTTTCATTATTGCTATTGATGAAGATTGAAATCTTCTCAAAACCTGTTGTTACTTTTGCCACAGCCCAAGCCCATTCTGCATTACTATTTAAAGAGGCGAAAACCCTAGCTTGAATATCGGAGAAGCAATGATTAAAAAGTGTGTGCAATTGTGTAAGGTTTAAGCTTCGTGTTTGTTAGTTTTGTGAGCCATTCACTCATTGTTTAATGTGTGAATTGGACTAGGTTGTTAATTGTAAATTGTTCACTCAAAGCTTGTAAGCAAGAGTGTATTATACTTGATTGAAGCTTTTAAGCAAAATCAAGTTGTGGCTTTGAAGAGTGTCTTCTAAATTCTTCTTTTGTTGATTGATATCACTGCTGTGATTGAGGGGGAGTGAGAGGTATCTCATATCTAGGAGTGTCCTAGATAGAAATTACAAGGGTAGAGATTAGGTGAGAAGATGGTAAACTAGATAGAGTCTACTGTATGTCTTTGAACTAATTCTACTTAGTGGATTTCCTTTCTTGGCTTGGTAGCCCCCAGATGTAGGTGTGTTTTCACTGAACTGGGTTAACAATTGTTGTGTCTCTTTACAATTTTTATTTATTTATCTTTGTTCTTATTAAACAGATATTTGTGTCATGAACATCACCTTCGACATCTAATATCTGATACCAGAATTTCAATTGGTATCAGAGCAGGCATCCTGCTCTAGTTCTGGGTGAGATCTAGGGACGATACTTTCTGGTACCATGGACAAAGAAGGAGGATTTGTGAACAGACCAAATGTTCTGGATGGGAATAATTATGACTATTGGAAACCTAGGATGGTTGCCTTCTTAAAATCTCTGGACAGCAAGGCATGGAACACTGTCATAAAGGGATGGGAACATCCTGTAATTATTGATAAAGATGGAAATGCTACAACTGAATTAAAGCCTGAGGAAGAATGGACAAAGGAAGAAGATGATCTAGCTATGGGAAACTCCAAGGCCTTAAATGCCTTGTTCAATGGAATTGATAGGAACATATTCAAGTTGGTGAACAACTGTGAAATTGCTAATGAAGCATGAGAGATTCTAAAGACTACTCATGAAGGCACATCAAAGGTAAAAATGTCTAGACTTCAACTCCTTACAACTAAGTTTAAAAACCTGAGAATGAAAGATGATGAAAGCATACATGACTTTCATATGAATATTCTTCAAATTGCCAATGCTTCAAGTGCTCTTGGTGAAAAAATGTCTGAAGAAAAGCTGGTAAGAAAAATTCTCAGATCTCTTCTCAAGAGATTTGACATGAAAGTAAGTGCTATAGAAGAAGCCCAAGACATTTGTAAAATGAGAGTTGATGAACTCATTGGGTCTCTTTTAACATTTCAAGTTGGAATAAGTGACAAAGCTGACAAGAAAAAGAGCATAGCTTACTAAAAGAAGAGATGATGAATCTGATGAGGATACAAATGAAAGTCTATCGAAGGCCATGGTTCTGCTGGGAAGACAATTCAACAAGGTAATAAAAATAATGGATATAAAGACAAGACCAAATGTCAAGAACACCTCACTTGACATCAATAAGTCAAATGATGCAGGAAGAAGAACTAAGACTGAAGAAAAACCCACAAACAATAAAGGGATACCGTGTTACGAGTGTGAAGGTTTTGGTCACATCAAATCTGAATGCCCTACCTATCTCAAGAAACAAAAGAAAGGCCTAGCTGTTTTATGGACTGATGAAGACTCTGATAGTGAGATTGAAGAAGAATCTGCCAAAGATGTAACTGCCTTGACTGGAAGATACTATTCTAATGAAGACTCTAGTGATGATGAATTGACCTTTGAAGAACTAGCAGTTTCCTACAAAGAACTGTGCCTAAGAAGTGAAGAAATCTGCCAGCAAGGTGAAAAACAGAAGAAACACATCATCAAGCTAAAGGCTGAAAAGGAGGAACACCTGAAAAGTATCAATGGTTTGAATAATGAGGTTGCTGGACAGGCTAAAACTATCACTAAATTAACAGATGAAGTTGCTCAACTGACTTCCCAACTTAACCAAATGGGAAAGTTTGTTAGAATGATGAATAGTGGTACCAAAACCTTGGAAGAGATTCTTCAATCTGGCAAAAGATCTGGAGACAAGACAGGGTTAGGATTCCATGAAGACAATAACTCTGCCTATCACTACAAACCTTATAGGTCAAGGCAGATGATGTTCCAGTAGATGTCTCAACATCATGACAGAAAACAAACCAGCCAACCTAGAAAATTCCAAAGATGGAGATGCCATCACTGTGGTCGCTTTGGTCACATAAAGTCATTATGTTTCAAACTGCATGGATATCCAAATTCTACTACTCAGACAAGACCTAACCACAACACTCTCCTCTCCAAGAAGCAATGGGTTCCAAAGGGTCCTTCTACTAAACAACGGGCTCTTAAAATTGATAATACTTGCCTCATAGCTCATATGTCCCTAAAAGTTTCTACTAAGGAAGATTAGTACTTTGACAGTGGGTGCTCAAGACACATGAATGAGATCAGAAATCTGTTAGTAGACATCAAACCTCACTCAACCAGCTATGTGACCTTTGTAGATGGGGAAAAAGGGGAAATCAAGGGAATTGGAAAACTAAATTGCTCAGGAACACCAGATCTTGACAATATGCTGTTAGTTAAAGGATTAACTGCCAATCTGATTAGCATTAGTCAAATATGTGATTAAGGTCTAAGTGTCAACTTCACTAAACTTGAGTGTTTAGTTACTAATGAAAAGGGAGAGCTGATCATGACAGGAGTCAGATCCAAGGACAATTATTACCAATGAGCTACTCAAGATTCTAAGTATACTCTTGCCAAAAAGGATGAAGTAAGAATGTGGCACCAGAAACTTGAGAATTTACAAGGAATGAATAAGATCATATCTATAAATGTTGTTAGATGTATCTCTAATCTAAGGATTGAGAAAAGAGAAATATGTGGTGAAGGCCAAATAGGAAAACAAACTAGGATGTCAAATAAGATGTTTCAACATTATGTACAACAAATGCAATCTAAGTTTGACACAAGCCTTGTTGGGGAATTAACTAACCTTCTTGGAATACAAGTCATACAGATGGAAAAATCCATATTTCTATCTCAAAGTAAGTATGGGATGTCGTACACTCATGAATTTGGGTATGTGCTGTCTGGATATTGTGATACTGATTGGGCTAGAAGTGCTGATGACAGAAAGAATACATCTGGAGGATGCTTCTCTTTGGGAAACAACTCATCTCATGGTTTAGTAAGAAACAGAGCTGTGTATCCGTGGCTACTACAGAAGCAGAATGCATAGCTGCTGGGAGTACCTATTCTCAACTTGTATGGATAAAACAGATGCTTAATGAGTATAATGTCACACAAGATGTCATGACATTATTCTGTGATAATTTGAGTACTATGAATATTTCCAAGATTCTTATTCAACATAGCAGAACTAATCATATTGATATTAGACATCATTTTATCAGAGAGCTTGTTAAAAATCAAATCGTCACTCTTGAGCATGTCACTACAGAAAATCAATTGGCTACAAATAAATTTGAGACTTTGAAAGGAAACTTGGGGATTTGTATTTATGAGGACTTATAGCAATTACTGCTAAGAGGTATTCTTGCTTTTAAAAAATGTTTTTTCTTAAAATAGAGATGTTCCAACATCCCTCTTTATTACATAACACGTCCTTGTCCACTCAAGCACACTACCCCTCTCAAAGTTTTCCCTCCAACTGTTCCTTCAACTTCCACACGTCCACCACTGTTCAAACTACCTCCCACTCTCTGCGCATTCTCTATCTTCATCCTACCCAAAATTTTCCTTCTCTCAGAAACAACAAGATGTCTCCTAAACATGATGCTTCCTTATCAAAGACTACCCACACTAATGCTCAACCCATGAACATCTCTTTCAAAGATGCTCTTGATATAACCCCTATTTCCATGGTTCCTGGTCATACAACTGATGTTCCCAAGACCACTCTTCCACATGCAAACGAATCCCAACAACCTTCCAAAGGTAACACTTCTGAATCCCCTTCTGACAACATTACTAAAATGAAAAACAAGGAATGCTCTGCTTATTTGGATAGATCCATTAGGGAACTTGTCACTAAGATTCTCTATGAAGGTCAAAATGTGCATGGTATTACCACTCCTCTCTCTCGTGTTGATCTATCCCCTAACTCTAATGATAACCTAGAAAAGAATGCTGAAAAACCCTCTGTTGATGACAACTCTAACACTGAAAACTTGGACAAACTTTCCAGTTTTGTGCTGAATGATGTGAATAAGGCTAAAGATGCAAGTCTGAATGGTGATGTGAATAAGGCTGAAGATACTGGTCTGAATGTTGATATGGATGATGCTTCAACCAAGAAAAATACCTCTGACAATGTTGTAGATGTTGAAGATGTGCCCTCATATGATGAGCTGATAAAAAATGTTGCCCCAGGAATTGCTAAGAGACTGAAGTCAATAAAAGGAAAGGTTGTGCTTGAGGAATCTCCTTCCAAAATCCAAAAGAAGAAGACCCCTGTTGGACCTCTCAAGGTATGGAGCAAGGTCTCTCTTGCCTCCAAAAAGAGAAAGGTGAGAGTTGAGAACACTGACTCTGATGAAGATGTTGTAAAGGATGTCCCTGACATAGCTCATCTGAAGAAATCTACTGCCAAGAAAACTCCAAGACCAGTGCCCGCTGCTCCTTTGGACAATGTGTCTTTTCACTCTATCAGCAACGCGACGAAGTGGAGATATGTCTATCAAAGGAGGGTTGCTTTGGAAAGGGAGCCGGGGAAAGATGCTTAGGAAATCAAGGAAGTGATGGATTTGATCACTGAGGCTGGACTGCTCAAAACCATCACTGGCTTCTCTAAGTGTTATGAAGGGCTGGTGAAAGAATTCATTGTGAACATTCTTGATTCCATTACTGATAGGAACAGAAAGGACTATATAGAGGTATTTGTTGGGGGTAAATGTGTGAAGTTTTCTCCAGCTGTAATCAACAGATTTTTGGGACGATCAAAGGATGGTGAGGAAGAAATGTCTGCAACAGACAACCAAGTGTGCAAGGTCATAACTGCCAATCAAGTTAAAGCATGGCCTTCAAAGGGTAAGTTGTCAGCTGGACAACTCAGTGTGAAATATGCCATCCTTCACAGGATTAGGGCTGCAAATTGGGTTCCTACCAATCATACCTCCACCATTGCTGTTGGGTTTGGCAGATTCATTTATGTTGTAGGTACCAAGGTTGATTTTGATTTTGGCTTATACATTTTTGATCAAATTATTAAGCATTCTACTTCAAGTTCCATCAAGCTACCTATTGCCTTCCCTTCCCCCATATGTGAAATTATATTGAATCAACACCCTGGGATTCTAAACTCTAATGATGTTGCTAGCAAAACAGAGCTTGTTTTGTCCCCTCACTACAAATTTTTTGCTGGAAGACATGTTCCAGATATTATTCTGACATCTGGTGAAAGGGCCACTGCTTCAAAGGCAAGGATAATTCCTGAGTTAAAAGAAACTTGTAGGGAATTAGGGGAAACAGTTAATGCTGCTATGACAAGAAAGATCAAGTTGGAATCGTTAATTCAATGCCTAGAAGATGATGCTGCTAATATTGATGATGCTAGTGAGGCTGGGTCTGGGGAGGAATCTGAGGATGAAAGTACTGATGTGCCAACTGAGAGAGATGATGTTGTTGAGGTGTCCACATCTGAAGATGAAGATTGAGCTTTTTGCTTTGTTGTTGGGTTGTTTTTTTTGTTATGTTTACCTTGGCAGAATATACTGAATGTGTTGCACTTTATGTGCAAATTGGGATGTGTTATTATTGGATCTTTATGATCCTTACTCATCTTGTTTCTGACCTGATGTTATCTATTGCTATATCTTAGCTTTTTGTTCTAAAAATTGTGGCTAAAAAGGGGGAGAAGATAGATCTGTATACTATATACAGTTTGGTATATAGTTATGACAGATGTGTAGCTGGTTTGAAGACGGTGTCTGCTGCTGCTTAGATTTGGGCTGCTATTTATTTTTGGTTCTATAGGTTTCTATATGATGGTGCTTTGGTTGTTGTGGTTGCCTATGTGCTTGGGCAGTTCTGTTGTGCATTACAGGTTATTGAAGGTTGTTGAAAGTTGGGCTACTTTATGTAGATTGCTTGGGCTGTTGTGCTTGGGCTGTTGTGGTGTTTTGTTTTGTTGCTTAAGTTGAGGGGGAGTTTTGCATTTGCTCTCCTTACTGAGTAGTTCTTCTGCTGTGTTGTGCTCTCTTCTGTTTTTTTTCTCTTCTGATCTGTTTTGTATTTTAGCCAAATTTTTCCAAAGGGGGAGTTTGTTAGTTCTTGATTGGCATACATTTTGGTAAAACTAGGTGTAATCACAAGATGTCCTACAGGATGTCGTGACATCTATCTGTCAGGATCAGCAGGTTGCTTTATACTTTTTAACTGGTTTTTTTCTCATGATGTCAAATAAGATGTCTTGACACTCATGGACTAAATATTCTGTATGAATGTGATTGTGTGTCCATTTCTTTATGTGCAAGTTTACTGCACCATTCTGGTGTAGAATAAACGTGTTTTTAGTGGTGTTCTAAAAGCATTTCTAATACACTTATTGTGGATCAGATTTGATTTGATATGGAGTTATGCTCAGAAGATTAATTGAAGATTAGAAGAATGATTTGATTAGATCTGATTGATCAAATCAAATCAATTACATTATTGCTATTGATGAAGATTGAAATCTTCTCAAAACCTGCTGTTACTTTTGCCACAGCCCAAGCCCATTCTGCATTACTATTTAAAGAGGCGAAAACCCTAGATTGAAGATCAAAGAAGCAAGGATTAAAAAGTGTGTGCAATTGTGTAAGGTTTAAGCTTCATGTGTGTTAGTTTTGTGAGCCATTCACTCATTGTTTAATGTGTGAATTGGACTAGGTTGTTAATTGTAAATTGTTCACTCAAAACTTGTAAGAAAGAGTGTATTGTACTTGATTGAAGCTTTTAAGCAAGATCAAGTTATGGCTTTAAAGAGTGTCTTATAAAGTCTTCTTTTGTTGATTGATATCACTGTTGTGATTGAGGGGGAGTGAGAGGTGTCTCATATCTAGGAGTGTCCTAGATAGAAATTGCAAGGGTAGAGATTAGGTAAGAAGATGGTAAACTAGAAAGAGTCTACCGTATGTCTTTGAAATAATTCTACTTAGTGGATTTCCTTTCCTGGCATGGTGTAATACCCCAAATTTTGCCCTAAGATTTGTCGTCGCATTTCATTGCATTTTTATTGCATTTAATCAATTACTAACAAATTTGTGTAGTCGTTTGACTTTTTGCAGGTAAATATCATATGGCATGCATTTTTTTTTCCAAAAAGTAAAAATGACACAATTGGCAGGAGGACATGTGTAAGGAGTTATGAGTGTGAGAGGTTGAGAGTTTGAATCTCACCTTTGTCACTTTTTTTTGTTTTTTATTATTTTTACTCTAAATTTTTCTATCTTTCATTAAAAAAATAACAAAAATAGTTTTTTATTATTATTTAATTATTATTTTCGTATTTTAATTAAATCATTTTTTAAAATATTATTTTTTTCACTTTTTTCTAAATTATTCATAAAAATATCCAAAAAATCATAAAATAAAAAATATTGAAAATTTTTTTGTTCTTTTTATAATATTTTTGATTTTAGGAATCAATAGGATTATTAGTTTTTATTTTAAGTTTATTTTAATTATTTTAAATTATTTAAATTTTATTTTTTCTTAACTAATTATTTAGTTTGGGCTTTAAAATGGGCTTTAGGGACATTATTGACAATTTGGTGTTAACCCTAATTTGTTCCCTATATATACATGTGTTGCCTTGTTGGAAAGAGGGGGAGAATGAAAAAAACCTAAGAGGAGTGAGTGCCGTTTGCCGTTATTTAGTTTTCTTCTTCATCCATTACTATTGTTTCTTTTTCTTCATCGTTTACCGTTATTTCTTTTCCTTCATCTATTACTGTTGTTTCTTTTTCTTCATCTTTTACCGTTATTTCTTTTTCTTCATCTTTTACCGTTATTTCTTTTTCTTCATCTATTACCGTTATTTCTTTTTCTTTATCTATTACTGTTACGTTTATATATATATAATTTTTAAATTGTTAGAGTTTATATATATAAGATTAATTTTTGATCGAATTATGTCGATACGATGTTTGCACATTTGTGTGCATGACGCGTGACATTTGTGTTAGTTCGATCTGGTTGCAATGATCGCATTTTTGTGTGAGCAATAATACTATTTTTTGCTTAATTTCTTTTTCTTTGCGATAAATTTTGTTTCGTCCGATTTAGATCTGGTTGCGATGAGCGCATTTCTGCGTTAGCAACATTGTTGGGTTATTTGGCACATTTAAAATTCATTATTGCTTTATTATTATTATTATTATTATTATTATTATTATTATTATTATTATTATTATTATTATTATTATTATTATTATTATTAGTATTATTATTATCATTATTTATTATTATTATCATTATTATCATTATTATTACCATTATTATTATTATTGTTATCATTAATTTATTAAAACTTGTTATAATATAAAAATCTGTTTTTTAAAATAAATAACATTAACATCTTTTCCAAATTAATATGAAAACCTATTATTTTTAAGAAAAACTTTTTTTTAGATAAATTTAAAATAATAACTAAATTTTTTTTTTTATAATAACTAGAACCGTTATTTATTTTATTTTATTATTGTTCAATTCAAATTTCATTATCATATTGTATCTGCTCCTCTCATGTAACCTCGCGAACTTAACAATCGCTCTTTAAATTCTGCCTTTAAATTTCTGCTTGCATGGTTTAAATTATGACATTATCTCTCTGTTTGCATGATTCAATTATCTCACGCGTTTACCATTATTTCTGTCACATTGCACACATCCGAAGGTTAGGTCTAACTGTTTGGCCGCCGCGCCAATAGTCCGTAAAACTTCACACATTCAATTTCAAATCCTCAAAACTACAAACTACAAACCCTAACTTTTCACAAATGTCTCGCCGTGGACAAAATTACAATTTTACCCCTAGCATTAGGTCAAAGAGCCGCCGCGCTCATTTTAGGGTTTCCCGCCGTGGAATCCCTAATTTAACCCTAATTACAACTTAACATTTCAACGTAGAGATTTGGAGTTTCTACACTCCACGTAAGCGTGTTCTTAAGATGTGTTTATTCCCCTTGAGACCTTGACCACAGTCAAGAAGTTTCTAACCTCCCTATTGAGGGGAACTACGATTACTCTGATTCCACTCCCGTAAGGATACGTAGGCACAAGATGCGATGTCTTGCCGAGTAAACTTAGAATTAACCCCTTAGGTCTCTTTTCTCACTTTTAATCCCTTTATACATATATCTTAAGCAAATAAATAAAGCAAAATAGTAAACATCTGAACAAAAGGTTCCTGTAGAGTACTACAGAAGTTTAGGGTGCTAATACCTTCCCTAAATTTAACCAACCCCCGAACCCTAGATCTTTCCCCGCATTGTGTTTACGATGCAAAATAGGTTTTCCCTCTTTTGACCTTTTCCTTCGGATAAATCAAAGAGAGGTTGTGAATTGAATTGCGATTCAAACTCATTAATAGTTTGTGATCCTATTTCCACCGCAACAGAAAATGGCGACTTCACTGGGGAGATGTCTTAATTTTTGAGGGTTATCCCTAACTTGTTCATATTTATTACTATCTGTGTTATTATTCATTTGCATGTATATATTTGTGCTTTGATTGGGGGACTGTTCCTTGTGTTGTGAGATAAGTCCTACGCCCGGACTAGTGACATTATTATAGGATGGGGATATATTCGATGAGGCTTATAGGGAGTTGAATCCCGACCAAGCTGATTCGAGAATCACCGCTCAGTTGAGACCTTTTCGAAAATGGTTCGGTTGAACGAGTAATCGTAAAAACTTTTTCCATGGTCGATTGGAGTCTGTGATATTGGGGACCGTAGTACCTTAACACCACCTTGGCCTTATTTAGAACGTAGTGCGGGAGCTATGTGGGAGTAGTCTTACAATGGTTGCTACACGATACTACACTCAAAAGAGGTTCTCTTGAGAATATTATTAACCCCCGAGTCAGTCGGAAGGTTGATAATATCCGAAAGATGGGCTGATGACTTTGGGCACTTTTTAGAACCTTGTTCTGCAGGTACAACTAACCTATAGTACACTCCTTTTGGGGATGGGTAGACCTTAACTCCGCTCACGTACCTTTAACCTAGGACTTTATGTGTTTTCATGCATTGCATTCATAAAACATCATATCGCATTAAGATTTCATGGAATTCAAACTCTATTTATGAACATTGCAGGATACCATGGATCACTCCATAAGGCATACTTTGAAATTTACTTTTAGGGGTTTTAATTTGGAAGTCCTAGAGAAGCTAAGGGAGTTGGTTCAAGGTCAAGAAAAGTTCCAAAACAGATATGGAAGGCTATTGTCTTTGTTGAAGGTTCAAGTAAACGAAGGACTTCTTGCAACTTTGCTACAGTTTTATGATCCAGATTATCACTGCTTCACCTTTCCAGATTATCAGCTTTTACCTACCTTAGAAGAGTACTCTCAGTTGGTGGGATTGCCTATCTTGGATAAGTCTCCATTCCCTTTCTTGGAGGAAGACCCTAAAGAACGAGATATTGCTAAAGCCATTTGTCTAAGGATATCCGAGGTCAAAAACAATATGATCACCAAAGGGGGGACCTCCGGTTTTCTCAGGGACTTCCCGTCGCTTGCGCGAAAATAAGGTGCCGGCATGACAGAAGAGTCGCCACCTTTCGTTATTTATCCCTCAGAGCGGGAAAGGAAACGATCGGAAAAACCTGACGAATAAGGGTAAGACAAGGTCATCGCAACCATTGTCTGGGTTCGGGAGTCGGTTACGCAAGGGGAAGGTATTAGCACCCCTCACGTCCGTCGTACTCGACGGGATCCTCGCTTGTTTGTTTACTTGGACGGGTTGATTATAATCTATCTACCTATCAAGGCTGGCTGAAAAAAGAAAAGAAAAATGACTCGGCAAAGCGTCGCACTTTATGCCTACGTATTCTCATCAGAGAATGAGAAATCAGAGTCAACGTAGTTCGGCTAACTACGGGTGAAGGTGGGGAAAGGTTGCTCGCTAGGATATCGCATCCTATGCCTACGTACTTTCATCTGGTATGAAAGATCAGAGCAAACGTAGTTCGGCAAACTATGGGTTAAAATGGCTCAACTAGGAGGGAGACTATCAAGTCCTACTGTTATCATGCCATGGATTCATCCTATGGTTGAGGTTTGAACAGGGAACTCCTAGATGTTGTCATGCATAGGTTTCAACCTAAAAGTCTATCATCAAATCCTCATCAGAAGAAATGAGAGTCCTAAGGGATCATGTCAATGACACACCAAAACAGACAAAAGCATCAGCTTTAACAGTAAAATGCATGCAATGCAAGTGAGGGAGGAAATGTGTGTGGGGCTTCAGCCTCCACAAGCTCATCTCGACCTCAAGCCAGTCATGAAATAACAGCAATCATACTGAAGATAATCAACATGCTATCAAGCAATGAACCAGATAAAAGAAATGAAGTGCCATCAGACAAACAAACACACATGCTATGAGAAAGAAAGAATCTACTCCCTAATCCTAACCCTAACACAGAATCTGAATCAAATCTAAGCAAAGCCCTAAGGCAAAACCTAACCAAAAGAAATCAATCCCAGTCTTCAAGCTTCAGAACAAACTTACCAAAGACAGGGAGCTAAGCAAGCAGACTCATAGTGTCTTCCTCAGGAGGACACTAGGAGGTGTATACTCAGGAGTCATACCCTATGTGGCTCAACCACTGTGATCAGTTTATATTCCTCCTCAAGAGAAATTAAACTCACAAGCAGGCTCCAACATCACTGGATATTTAGGAAATCCTATCTGAACTAGTGGAGCTAAGTGAATAGACTCATAGGACCTTACTCAGGAAAGTACTAGGAGGCTTCCACTTAGGAGTTGTATCCCATGTGGCTCAACAACTGTGATCAGTTTACATTCCTCCTCAGGAGAAATTAAACTCACAAGTTGGCTCCAACATCATTGGATACTTGAGAAATCCTAGATAAACTAATGGAACTAAGTGAATAGACCCATAGGACCTTCCTCAGGAAAGTACTAGGAGGCTTCCACTTAGGAGTTGTATCCCATGTGGCTCAACAACATGTGATCAGTTTACATTCCTCCTCAGGAGAAATTAAACTCACAAGTTGGCTCCAACATCATTGGATACTTGAGAAAGAGGTGAGAAGAAAGAATGAAAGTCATTCATAGTGCCTTCCTCAGGAAAGTACCATGAACTTCCCTCAAACTTCAGGATCTCAAACCTCACAGACAGGGAACAAGCCAAGCTCTGGGTCTCCGAGTCTTGATCTACAATCTTCTCTCCATCATGCTCTTCAACAAGCTCTTCAAGACAACACAAGCCCCACAACAAACTCCCCAAAATAAACCCCAGAGATGAACAGATAACCACAGGACAAACAGAATCATCAGGCAACTTCAGAAAATACCTAAAAATACTAAACCAAGGGGGAAAAATCTAACAATTATTCACAAGGGTCCTCAACACCTACTCATAACATCTACATAGGCCTCTACCTAAAAATCAAGACAAAACTTATTCATAGAAAGGAATTCATCACCTAAACACAATCTAAACCCTAATTAGGATACCCTACATCTACCCTAATTAAACTAATCAAAATTTTAATTCTAAAATTCTAGAAAAAATCCTATGGGGAACTATGATTCATCATCTAATTGCAAAAAAAAAAGAATGGATTAAAAACCCTAAGGGAAGGTCCTAAAACAATTCCTACAAAATCATGATACAAAACTACACATTATAAAAGCTTTTTAAAAGAAAAATCTATTAAAAATACTAAACTTAAAAATAAAATCCCACTTTTATTTTTATATTTTTCTACACAAAATCATCTACTCATAGAAAAAAGAAGAAGTCAAAAATCATTTTTTATCATTTATTTATGAATTAATCAAAACAGAAAAAATAAAAGAAGAAAATAAAAGAATTTAAATCAATTAAAGGGAGGGGGGTTGGAATAGCAATACACGCTAGTTGGATTCAGTTGGGCCAGCAATAGGGGGGGGGGGGTGCGAATAGAAGCCAGCAAGCCCAAGCGCGGTTTAATGAAACGACCGCGTTTCAATTATTTGAATCTTTCCCTCCATTCTTCAGACTCACTCACGGCCGTTAGATCTGATTAATTTGTCAAACTCTGGAGCCAATCTAAGGGACCTCCTTCATCGTCCCAAACGAAACTAGGGTTTTCAGAACCCTCCCCTCCATGCCCTAATCTTCCAATCCCTGGTTCTCTCTGCTCAGGCCATGGTTTAACACGATTTCAAAACGAAAAATGCTCTACTACTCAAGAGCAACACAACCATACGCGCACTTTCCCCTAACTCGCCCTAGATAACCCTAACAGAAGACATCAAGATCATGGTTCCACCATGATCACCTGAGATCAACCATGGTGAAGCTTCAACCTAAGGATCTAACCCTGCTCTACATGCTACCCTAGTCAATCTGACCTAACTCATGCTAACTAAAACGCCCTAAACAACTAGTTCTTGAAGATCAAAGAAACACTCACCTGCCATGGAACCTCACGCAGAGCTCTCAAACTCTCAGAAATTGATCTTCTATCCTAGCATATTAATTCTACACCTACAAAACTAATTGAAACTAGCTAACTTAGGAGATACAAGGAGAAGAAAGAACCTGTCAAAGGGATGATGGTGAGGGCTCGTGGGGATGCTTGCAGGCCTTGGAATTGGCTCAAGATGCTCCTTGGATGATCCAAAACCTTCTGTTTGCAAGAGTTGTTGATGGAAGATGCTTGTGATGGAAGAAAACTCAAGTTGCTTGATTGTGAAGGTAGCTCTTTAATGGCAATGTATCTCTCTCTTTCTCCTCTGACTTGACTCTCTATCACCAAAACTTGAACACTATGAGGATCATCCTTCTTATAATGATGGATGGAAGAAGCTGGATCCTTCTAGAATCATCTAGAAAAGTGTGGAAAGTTCTTGAAAATCTCATGATATGCCATATTGGTTATCTCATATCTCATATGTTATGCCTTGCAATTTAGTCTTAAAATATCCTTACATGAGTTATTGAGTGTGGATGAGTGAAAAACAAGCTCATCTTTGGCTTGTGTAAGGTTTTTCAACATTGCCTTCTTTTTCAAGTAACAACTTTTCAAAGCATCACCCATTTTAAAGCTCCAAATCAAAATTCTAGCTAAACCAATGTTCTCAAAATGATTTTTCCAATCAAAATGATATATTGGATGACCTATTTTGGATTTGTGGATCTTCCAAATCACTTTTCAATTTCAACTTTTCAAACTTATATGCCATTTTTAGTTCATTTTGGACCAATCATGTAATCTCATGCTATGAGCTTTTCCAACAATTTGTGGCCTTCTTTCTAGACTTAAAATCACATTTTGAGCCACTTTCATGTTTTGAGTTTTTCCATTTGAGGCTTGGAAATAGGAGTTTTAGGCATTGGCTAAAATGACCTATAACTGACAAATGACCAAAATACCCCTGTCTTGTTCAAACCATAAGTTGAGTTCCACAAATCCAATCAAGGACTTCTACCACTCAAATTAAAGCTAAGAAGATGCTCTTCAACATTCATGTTGACCAAGAAATCATAGGAATCCTCCTACTAGGGCAAAAGTTGTCTGCAAGTTGGGTGACTTTCAAGGACCCAGATTCACACACCTCTGCTGACCTGTAATTTGTCAAAACCATAACGTGAGCTCTGAAACTCCTATCAAGGACTTCCACCACTCAAATTAAAGCTTAGAACAAGCTCTACAACATTCATGTTGTGGGGAAGATGAGATATCAATCACATCTAGAGCTAAAACTGCCTGGAAGATAGGGATCAAATTAGGGTTTTCTCACTGACAATCCTCAGAAACCCTAACTCAAAACTTCTCAAACTCCTCAATCATGATGAGTTGGTCTAGGAATCATCTTTATAACATCTCTATGCATCATTCCATGATCTCATGGCCCTTGGATTAGGTCTCAACCCTCTCCAAATCTTCAGTTGACTTAGGGTTGACCCAGTCAAAACCCTAATTCTACCATTCATGGTTGAATCTCCTGAATTCTTGCATAATGACTTCCCTGGGCTTCATGATGGCTATCAAGACATCTCATAGGCTTTCCCAAAACATCAAATTCATTCTCAAAGTCTCAGAACCATCTGAGGAGCACCCACAACTTTCAAACTGTGAAGCACACAACCCTGGTTTCAACCCACTCCTCTGAGGATCTCTTGAACTTCCTGATGAAGGTATCCATTTTCAAACACTCAATGAATAAATAATTGTTGGTCAAATTTTGGGGTGCAACAGCTGCCCCTATTCAAACGGCTTGAACCTGACTGGGTGAGAAGCGAACGACTCTCAACCAATCAAGGTACGAGACGGTTGAATATCGGTAAACCCGAAAATTTGCCAACTGCACGAGCACACGGTACTCTGCGGGGAACAAATCTTTGAATCCTGCAACATTAGCTGCTCAACAACTAGCTGGAGAACCAAAGCTGACATCACTGCTGGAGAAACATCTTCGACTTCAATCAGAAGACGTATCATTCACTTGATCGCACTCAATCATCACCTCAGGATAACTGACTTGGTCTTCAGACCCACGCGAATCATTCTGTTGTATCTACAACCTCTGGAACCTTATCTTCATCCACCCGTTGATTCTTCAATACGGAAATCTGGACTTGCAGGAACCTTCTGATATCGCCTTCGGGCGCTTACGAAATCCATCTTCAGATTAGACATCGTGGTTTGGAGCAGACATATCATGCTGCTGAGGACTTCAAGAATCATCTTGACCAAACAGATCCGTCGGGCGTCTTCAAGAATCGTCTTGATCTGATAACCTTTCCGGAGCAAACCTTCTGGTTGGGTATTCCAGGAATCTTCCTGGGCCACTCTTGCTGGAGGCGCTATTGGGGAGCTCAAGTATCATACTAGGCGAACCACTCGGGAAGCTGTACTGGGGTCTTAAGAATCGTCTTAAGCAAATGGCCCTGCTGAGGGACTTGAGAATCATCTCGAACTGAAGACTTCGCTGGGGATCTCAAAAATCATCTTGAGCGAGCGACTGCGGGGATCACACCGGGGTCTTTAAGAATCATCTCAAAAAGCGACCTTGCTGGGGAGATTATCAAGAATTGTCCTGAGCAACTGGTCTTTCGGGGATACACCTGTTCAACAAGGATGATGATGACCTAGATCATGCTTATGATGCGTATGCTTCTGCGCTACGCCCCACACGGTGGGAGTGATATGCATTTATGCTAAATGCCATGCAATCCTGCATAATTCTACGCAGCGTTTAAATGCTATGCAGTCATGCACAATGCTATGCAATCATGCACAATGCTAGGCAATCATGCACAATGACATGCAATCATGCACAATGATGCGATCCCGTCAGCAAAATAAATGCCGAAGGGGAAATCCTCCTGTCAAGGAGAAAGGACCACTCCGATAGAGGAATCATCCTGCTGAGGAGAACGTGAACACGCCAATATCAATCGGGCTCTGTCTGGGGAATTGATCTTCCGCGAACTGCTGCAGGGGAACAACTTCAGCTGACTGCTGCAGGGGATGAAGCTCTACGAGAACTTGGACCTGCTGATATCAATCGCGAGAATGAACCGCGCGGCCGCCTCAGCTACTCTTCTGGGGATGACCACTCTGTGGGGAACCGACTTCAGCTGTTCAACACTCCACTGGGGAAAAACCAATCATGATCTGATCAACTTCCAAGGATTCGGATCTCTTGGACACCTGCAAACTCGGATGAGGAAGGAGAAATCATTCTGCTTCGAGTGCGATTATGGGAAATACAACGCTAGTTGCCCCACGCTCTGCTGGGGAAAATCAATCATGATCCGATCAATGTTCAAGGATTCTGCCTTTCCGCGGACTCAACCGGGGAGGGAAATCATTCTACTTCGCTGGAGAGTGCGACTCTGATAAGGAATTCGATTCCACTGGGGAAGAAAGAATCATCTGCCTTCGGGGGAGAGTACAACTCTGCAAGGGAATACAACATCAGCTGTTCCAGCACTCTACTGGGGAAGAGGGAATCATCGAACTTCAGGAGAGAGCCTGACTCTGGTGAGAAATCTCAATTCCACTGGAGACTTCAGTCTGGCACCATCAGTTACTACACCCTTCGGCTAACGAACAGCCTTTTGCGAAACCTGCACTTGTGACCCGGTGCGGGGGGACACCTGCTTCGGCGACTTTACTGGGGAAAACACGAGCTTCGGTACCTAAACATTTCCATGGACTCTGCACTTGTGACCCGGTGCTGGGGAGAGACGACATCATTCTTCGATGCTTGGCTCAGCTGATGAGGTGACATTCCTTCAGGATGCATCTGCTTGGGGAAGAGAATCACCTCTACCTGGGGAAGACATATCAATGCTCACCATCTGATTCTGATTCTGCGGAAGAGAAACTACTGAACTCTGCTGGAGAAGGAGGACTCGTCTTGCTTCGGGGATACGCACGACGCATCTTCTGGCAAGGTGCTACACCTGCAACAATACAAACAAACAGACAAGATACCCTCCTCAAAGGGGCCTATCCAGGTTATTATCTCGTGACAATGTTCAGTTAGTTAATTGTTTCAACAATCAATGGGCCTAGGCCCGCAAGTTTATGTATGCGCATTTTATCAAAAACACATCGGCGTTATCATTCGCAAACAAAACAGATAAATGCTAAACAGACAAGTAGAATTGCTGAATAATGTGCATTTTATTGATGATGAACCCCTGAACGGGCAAAAATGTTTTACAACAGAGGCAAGCTCCTGGAATGAGGAAGCCGCGCAAAAGAAAACATAAATATACATCAGTATATACAAATGTCGGCAATCGAGGCGTAGACGAACACCATGAGTTGATCCCTCTAAGACCCACTCGACTTCGATACTTCTCTGATGCTTCAGCTTTGGAAGAGATTGATTCAGATAAACGGCCCTCAGGTCTTCCGAACCACTAAACAATGAAAGTCCATACGCGGAACGCAGTCATTTGCTTACTCAAATCCCTAACTTTTGCGTGAACCGCCCTTTCGGGTTTTCAGTTCACCGGGATACCCTTTTTTGCCGAAGCCGCCCAGTGTAGGTTTTCAACTTCGCGGGTGTACATTCTTTTCAATATATCCCTAATTTTTGCCCGAACCTTTTATTCTGTTTTTGGTTCGCCGGGATGCCCTTTTTTGCCTGGACTCTTTCTTTTTTTTTTTGTCCAGCGGGTCTCTTTCAAGCAAAGTATTTTTTAACCGCGTCCGCGTTCACCGGGGATGCAAAATCTTCACCATCCATCGTGGATAACAACAAAGCTCCTCCTGAGAAGACCTTGCTGACGACATACGGCCCTTCGTAATTCGGAGTCCACTTGCCCCGGTGATCGGAGTGTGGCGGAAGAATCTTCTTCAGGACGAGGTCACCCGTCTGAAAGCTTCGAGGACGCACCTTCTTATCATAAGCTTTCTTCATTCGGCTTTGGTACAGGCGACCAAATGCAATCGATGCTAACCTCTTCTCGTCCATCAGGCTGAGCTGGTTCAAGCGGTTCGTAATCCATTCTGCCTCATCAAGTTTCACATCAACCAAAACTCGCAAAGAGGGAATCTCCACTTCTAGCGGTAGGACAGCTTCCATACCGTACACCAAGGAGAAAGGAGTTGCCCCGGTCGACGTACGCACCGTAGTACGATAACCGTGCAAGGCAAACGGCAGCATCTCGTGCCAATCTTTGTACGTCACAACCATCTCTGAACAATCTTCTTGATGTTCTTGTTGGCCGCTTCAACAGCGCCGTTCATCTTCGGCCGATAGGGAGATGAGTTGTGGTGTTCGATCTTGAAGCTCTCGCACAGCTCCTTCATCATCTTGTTATTCAAATTCGAACCATTGTCAGTAATGATCCGCTCGGGAATTCCATAGCGACAGATGATGTCCTTCTTTATGAATTTAGCTACCACCTGCTTGGTCACATTAGCGTACGAGGCTGCCTCCACCCACTTGGTGAAGTAGTCGATAGCTACCAGAATAAAACGATGACCATTGGATGCGGTGGGCTCGATCTTGCCTATCATGTCGATGCCCCACATGGAGAACGGCCAAGGGGAGGACATGACATTCAATGGGCACGGCGGCACATGAACTTTATCGGCATAAATCTGGCATTTGTGACATTTCTTCGCGAATCTGAAGCAATCCGACTCCATAGTCAGCCAGTAATATCCTGCTCTCAGGATCTTTCTCGTCATGGCATGCCCGCCGGCGTGCGTACCAAATGTGCCCTCATGGACTTCTTCCATGAGCATACTCGCTTCCTTCTCATCCACACATCTGAGTAGCACGAGATCGTGGTTTCTCTTATACAGCACTCCATCAGGGTTGAGGTAAAAGTTTCCAGATAGCCTCCTCAGAGTCTTCTTATCCTGGGTTGACGCACCCGCAGGATACTCCTTGGTCATAAGGAAGGTCTGGATGTCGTGGAACCATGGCTTGCCGTCAGTGGCATCCTCGATTGCGAACACATATGCTGGTCTGTCAAGACGCGAAAGAACAATGCTTGGAGCTTCATTCCAAAGATTGACCTTATACATTGAAGCCAGGGTGGCTAAAGCATCAGCCATTTGATTTTCAGCCCGGGGTACATGATGAAGTTCTACTCGGTCAAAGAACGGAAGCAGCCTCCTGGCATAATTCATGTACGGCACTAGATTCGCTTGCCGAGTTTCCCACTCCCCTTTGATCTGATTGATTACAAGCGCTGAGTCACCATATATGTCTAGATTCTTGATTCTCAAATCAATTGCCTCTTCTAGACCCATAATACATGCTTCGTACTCGGCTTCGTTGTTGGTAACTGAAAACGTCAGTCTTGCAGTAAACGGGATATGGGATCCGTGAGGAGTCGTGATGATAGCCCCGATGCCACTTCCATAGGAATTAACCGCTCCGTCGAATATCAACTTCCACTGAGACTTCCTATCTGGCCCCTCATCGGGCAATGGCTCCTCGCAATCCTTCGCTTTGAGAAACATAATGTCCTCGTCAGGGAATTCGAACTTCATTGGCTGATAGTCTTCGATCGGCTGTTCGGCAAGGTAATCAGACAATACGCTTCCCTTGATGGCTTTCTGAGAGACGTACTGAATATCATATTCTGTTAACACCATCTACCACCTGGCAATCCTGCCCGAAAGAGCCTGCTTCTCGAAGACGTACTTGACCGGATCCATCTTCGAAATCAGCATAGTGGTGTGATTGAGCATATACTGTCGTAGACGTTTGGCAGCCCAAGCTAGTGCACAACACGTCTTCTCCAGCATCGAGTATCGAGATTCACACTCAGTGAACTTTTTACTCAAATAATAAATGGCATGCTCTTTTCTGCCCGTCTCGTCGTGCTGACCGAGAACACACCCCATACTATTCTCCAGAACTGTCAAGTACATGATTAATGGCCGTCCAGCCACTGGGGGTATCAAGATTGGAGGTTCTTGAAGATACTGCTTTATCTTATCGAATGCCTTCTGGCAATCCTCATTCCAAGTAATCGCCTGATTTTTCTTTAACAACTTGAACATCGGTTCACAAGTGGCCGTGAGCTGAGAGATAAACCTTGCAATGTAGTTTATTCGGCCCAAGAAACCACGAACTTCTTTTTCTGTTTTCGGCGCTGGCATTTCTTGGATAGCTTTTATCTTTGCAGGATCAACTTCAATACCTCGTTCACTAACGATAAACCCCAATAACTTTCCGGACCGCACTCCGAAAGTGCACTTGTTAGGATTCAGCCTCAGCCTGAACTTCCTAAGCCTTTCAAACAGCTTCAGCAAATTGACCAGATGCTCCTCCTCCGTTTGGGACTTCGCAATCATGTCATCAACATAGACTTCAATCTCATGATGAATCATATCATGAAACAAAGTTACCATTGCTCGCTGGTAAGTGGCCCCTGCGTTCTTCAGACCGAAGGGCATTACCTTGTAGCAAAACGTGCCCCAGGGGGTGATAAACGTCGTTTTCTCCATGTCCTCCGGCGCCATCTTAATCTGATTGTAACCGGAGAAGCCATCCATGAACGAAAACACGGAAAACTGGGCTGTATTGTCGACCAACACATCGATATGAGGCAACGGGAAATCATCCTTAGGGCTCGCCCTATTCAAATCCCGATAATCGACGCACATGCGTACCTTACCGTCCTTCTTCGGTACAGGCACTATGTTGGCGACCCACGGAGGGTAGGTGGTAACGGCTAGAAATCCTGCGTCCAACTGCTTCTGGACCTCTTCTTTGATTTTTACAGCCATGTCTGGTCTCGTCCTCCTGAGCTTCTGCTTGACTGGAGGGCAATCTTCTCGCAACGGCAAGCGATGAACCACGATATCTGTGTCAAGTCCGGGCATATCCTCATATGACCAAGCAAAGACGTCACTATACTCTCGAAGCATCTCGACCAGTCTATGCTTGACATCGTTCTGCAGCGCAGCCCCAACTCTGACATTCCTGATAAGCTCCTCAGAACCCAGATTTGTGATCTCAATATCCTCCTCATGAGGCAGAATAACCTTCTCCTCTTGTCTCAACAAGCGGGCCAACTCTTCCGGAAGGTCCTCGTCTTCATCAATCTCATCCTCGGCTTGATAGATCGGGCAATCAAAGTCGTAGTGAGCCGTAGAGGGTCCAGAGTCGATGTCATCTGTTACGTGGATCCTGCAATAACAAGGGTTAAGTTTAAAGCAAGAATATGCAGGTTAGCACGAACCTCGTTGCCATTTTGCTGTTTTTCGAAACAAACATAAAGCATGAATAACAGAGAACACAATATTTGATTACGAGGAAAACGCCTTTTTATTTATTAACAAAATGCATACACATAATCCAACAAGGCCCTGACAGTAAAACCACTATGCCCCGGGCAGGACATAGGGTTGTACAAAGATTGTAAAAAGCAAATCATTACTCTTCACTTGTCAGCTCGATAATCTCCTTGATGGTCCAGTTGTGAAGGTGCTCGCCTGGCTTGCTCGGTTGAATCCAGGCGTCAAGATCGCAATCACTGTCCCCGCTGTCCTCTGACGTAGCGTTGATACTCTCGAAGATTACTCCCCCCTTGGTGAATAAGATCGGCCCTTTCCCATGAGACGAACTGCCAGAAGAAGATGAAGCTTCAGCTTGCGGAGAATATCCCAATCCAAACTTATCCTGTTTGATTGGTATATCCAAGACATGCCCCCAGCCTGGGGTGGAACCAGCTTCGACAACAACCCGAGCTTCCTTAAACGAGGAGAGGTTCAACTCTTGCTTCTCTGCAACAACGGGAGCTACCTCCTTCACCCTGACGGTTTCAAAAGCTTGGCAAAGAGTCTCATGGATCTCACCATCCATTTCGACATATTTAAAGGACGACAGGTGACTTACCATGATGTCCTCCTCTCCACAGACTGTCACTATGCTGCCCCCAACAGCATATTTAAGCTTCTGATGCAACGTGGACGTTACGGCACCAGCAGAATGGATCCACGGCCGACCTAAGAGGCAACTATAGGCGAGCATGATATCCATGATATAGAAAACCGCATTAAACGTCTCTGGTCCAACTTGAATTGGCAGGGTCAATTCTCCGAAGACGTGGCGCTTGGTTCCGTCAAAGGCCTTCACGACCAGATCACTGGGCGTGCACAGCAGTCCACGGGTATCCAACTTCATCAGTGCCTTCTTCGGAAGCACGTTAAGCGAGGAACCCGTATCTACCAGGACACGTGACATAATCGTGCCTCTGCACTCTATCGAGACGTGCAGGGCGCTGTTGTGATCTCTTCCCTTGGGAGTCAGCTCCAGATCTGTAAATCCCAGCCCATTACCAGCATTGACATGGGCTACTACTTCCTCAAGTTGATTCACTGATATCTCCTGCGGCACGTATGCAGCATTCAATACTTTCAGCAACGCGTTGCGGTGCGCTTCAGAACACAGCAACAGGTTAAGAATAGAGATCTTCGACGGAGTCTGGTGAAGATGATCTACAATCTTGTAGTCACTTTTCCTGATTAGTCGCATGAACTCTTCAGCATCTTTAACCAGCAAGTCCTTTTCTGTCCCTGCAGGGACCTCCTCAACAGCTTTACCTTTACCCTTATCCACAGCGTCAGCTCGGACCACTTTCTCTACTGCGACCTCTGCCGGTGCGAACACTCTACCACTTCTAGTGATACCACTGACCTCAGTAAGATTCTGCGCAGTCGATCTGGATGACTCAAGCTCTATCTTCTGACCATTACAATAAACTTCGGCGCCATAATGCCATGGGACGGCATTAGTGCTCTCGAATGGGATCGGTCCGGCCCTGGTGATGGTAATAGTAGGCGGTCGGGGCGCAGAAATAGTGATAGGGTGGCGAGGAATAGTAATGGTAGCAACTTCGTCCGCCTGCTTCAGCACGACTTCCCCTGACGCATTCTCAACGCTTCGACTGAACTGCAAAATACCCTCGGTCATCAGACTTTGGATACCTTCGATCAACTGCTCACACCCATCAGGAAGTGTAGCACAAGCCATGCAAAACTCTCCACATCCAGGAAAGAAGCCTTTCTTTAGCAACTTAGCTTTAACAAAACTCAACGGCGTCTTCAGATCTTTGACATCAGTCAGCAAGTCTGAATTCTCTTCAGTGATAACAGCATTCACTCCGCCCCCCCTATGATGAGGCATTGGATTTTTGGTGACGTTGGGCACGCTGTCAGAAAAGTTGATGATCTTGGCGTCGACCAAGTCCTGGACTTTGTGCTTAAAAGCTTTACAATTCTCAACTGTATGGCCAGGTGCCCCCGAATGAAATTCACAAGTAGCATTAGCATCATACCCCGGTGGTGGTGCCCCTGTCAAGGGAGCCAACGTCCTTTTTTGAACTAATTGGAGCTGAAGCAACGTCTGCAGAAGCTGTGCATACGGCATAGGAGGAGTTTCCAAATGACGGTTTGCCAGGGGACCCCGATTCTGATATCTCTTATATCCCGGATTATTCTGTTGCTGGGGCTGCTGCTGCGGCTGCGGGGGAGCAGCTGGGATGTTTATGCTAGCGATCTGAGACTGAGGGCCCTTGCCCCTTCTCCTAGCATTAGTGACAGCACTGGCATCTCCCTCTCGACGCTTGCCAGTATAGGGTTTCTTGCTAGCTCCTCCAGCTGAGGATGATTCACCCTGAATCTTTCCAATCTTTATGCCGTTCTCAACATGCTCGCCCAAAGTGATGAGAGCCGAGAATGTTCCAGACATGCCACTGATCAGCTTCTCATAATAGACTCCGGGAAGGGTAGCCACGAACAGTTGTACCAACTCACGCTCGACCATCGGCGGTTGAACCCGAGCAGCCAATTCACGCCACCGCTGGGCGTACTCTTTGAAGCTTTCATTGCTCCGCTGCGAGAGATTCTGAAGCTGAACTCGGTTGGGAGCCAAGTCGCTATTTTATTGATAGTGGAGAACAAACGCTTCTGCAAGATCTTTCCAGGTGCGCACAGCAGCGGGTTCCAAACCCATATACCATTCGAGCGACGGACCAGAAAGACTATCCTGAAAGAAGTGCATCAGCAGCTTCTCATCGTCAGAATAAGCGGACATCTTTCTGTAATAAGATCGGAGGTGAACACGGGGACAAGTAGTGCCCCTATACTTCTCAAAGATAGGCACCTTAAACTTGTGAGGTACTTTAAAGTCAGCAATCAACCCGAGTTTGGACATGTCAACGCCCAATGCGTTCTGATTTTCTATATCTCTCATTTTGTCTTCCAGCGCCTTGAACCTGAGTCGAGCTTCAACAGTCAACTCAGCCTCTGCACCTCTCTGAGAGAATATGTCATCCTGATGGTCCTCCAGCCATGGTTGAGGCACCACCATATTTCCTGCACCAACATTGCCGTTGACCGGCCCCATGTTAACATTGGCTCCCAAACCACCATTGACGGCGCCCGCCGCGTTTAGTCCGAGATTAGTCATAAGATTGTCGTTAGCACTACCGTTGCCCCCGGCAGCAGGAACAACGTTCTGTGGAGTATCCCCTTGAGGAGGAGTGGGCACGGCCCCGCCGTGAAGGATTCCATTACTGTCAACCCTGGAGATGAGAGGTTGAACCAAAGTACGAAGCTGTTCTTGTCCATTCGCAACTACTTGCATCAACTCCATAAAACGATCCATCCTTTCACGAAGCTCTTGAACATCTGACTGTACCTGGTCCATGATTCTCGTTTGATTGGCGCGAGTTGAGTAGCGGTGGATGAATCTTTGATCAATCCTGGAGATCGAAAGCAGCTCGGAACCTGAGTACCTGAAAAACCTGTCAACATCAAAGGTTAGGAAAAGGTAACAGAATGTATGTCATGCAAGAATGCTTCATGCAGATGCATGCGTGTGTCTGTGTGCTTGAGAGATTATCCCCTGATCCTGGCACCTGCCGGCAATAATAGGGAGAGGAATCTGGGCCCAATCATGGAAACAGCAACCTCACATAGCAATAGTCAGATTCGACACTTCGAGGACCGAGAACTCATACGCAACAGTCTTTCTGAGAGAGGCTGCAGTAACGCAATAAGAGGCGAGAGATCCTGGATCGGGGAAACGGTACCTGTCACAGACACACGCTAATGGAATGATTATGCAAGCTAATGCAACATGCAGGTATGCAGCAATATATCCAGGTGGCTGCTGTGGAGATTCGATGCCAACAGTCACTGATGAGAAGGAAACCCCGGTGTAAAACCACCGATCTGATCTGCTGTGAATAACCATCTGGTAGGATCGAGATCAAAATTCTGCTCTGACAAGAACGAAGGCCTGATAATAAAGACCCGGGATGCAAGATCAAGGAATGTCTGTTGATGAAGTCTTCAGACCCCAAATCACAAATCTGCCCTCTCTAGAACAAATACACAGCTGCTGATGAGATCTTCAAACCCCACTCAAAATCTGCCCTATCAAGAACAAATAACAACCGCTGACGAGATCTTCAGACCCCACTCAAAAATCTGCTCCATCCAGAACAAACCTCTGATAACAATACTCTGATCGGAACCTGCTCTATCAGGAACAGACAAACACCCGATGATAAGATCCTCTGATCAAACCCTTGCTCTATCAAGAGCATCTCTGCAACTGAGAACCCAACATAACTGATTCACTGTCAAGAAAACCAGGTAGTCTGGAGGTCAAAGTTTCCTGCAATATCCCAACCCCACTCACAGGTATGATGGACCTAATCCACGGACAAAGGTACGGCATCCTATGCGGTCGTCAGCGTCACAGACTTTCATGAGTGACAACACGATTCCCAGAAGGAGTGGCATCGTCAAGTCATGAAGAGGCCTCTCTTAGCTGACTTCCAAATGATCGGTCCCCAGAGTCGACAATCCTCACGTCTGGACTCCCCTCAGATCCTCAGGACCGGAAAGGAGCACCTCTGCAAGAATCTCGTCTGAGCGCGGATTTTCGTAGGGAACTGTGCCTGCTCAGCAGACAGGTTCGTCTACTACTTCTCCACAACTATATCTAGGTGTGTACTCAAGCCCAGGTCCGGCTTCTCACTCATAGTAACATCCCTCTCCCACAGCAGCACAGATAATCATATCAAACTGGAAATAAAATGCGGGAAATAAAATGCGGGAAGTAAAGATGCGATAAATAAACGCAACCCAACAAGCAAACACACAAACGATAGGATTGACTCGCGTAGGGGATGGGAAACGGTCCCAGCATAAGGGATGGGAAAAGTCCCTAGGTGCTACCTTCCCCAGCAGAGTCGCCAGCCGTCGCTTGCGCGAAAATAAGGTGCCGGCATGACAGAAGAGTCGCCACCTTTCGTTATTTATCCCTCAGAGCGGGAAAGGAAACGATCGGAAAAACCTGACGAATAAGGGTAAGACAAGGTCATCGCAACCATTGTCTGGGTTCGGGAGTCGGTTACGCAAGGGGAAGGTATTAGCACCCCTCACGTCCGTCGTACTCGACGGGATCCTCGCTTGTTTGTTTACTTGGACGGGTTGGTTATAATCTATCTACCTATCAAGGCTGGCTGAAAAAAGAAAAGAAAAATGACTCGGCAAAGCGTCGCACTTTATGCCTACGTATTCTCATCAGAGAATGAGAAATCAGAGTCAACGTAGTTCGGCTAACTACGGGTGAAGGTGGGGAAAGGTTGCTCGCTAGGATATCGCATCCTATGCCTACGTACTTTCATCTGGTATGAAAGATCAGAGCAAACGTAGTTCGGCAAACTACGGGTTAAAATGGCTCAACTAGGAGGGAGACTATCAAGTCCTACTGTTATCATGCCATGGATTCATCCTATGGTTGAGGTTTGAACAGGGAACTCCTAGATGTTGTCATGCATAGGTTTCAACCTAAAAGTCTATCATCAAATCCTCATCAGAAGAAATGAGAGTCCTAAGGGATCATGTCAATGACACACCAAAACAGACAAAAGCATCAGCTTTAACAGTAAAATGCATGCAATGCAAGTGAGGGAGGAAATGTGTGTGGGGCTTCAGCCTCCACAAGCTCATCTCGAC
Organism: Lathyrus sativus; assembly: GCA_963859935.3. Classification (NCBI taxonomy): domain Eukaryota; kingdom Viridiplantae; phylum Streptophyta; class Magnoliopsida; order Fabales; family Fabaceae; genus Lathyrus; species Lathyrus sativus. Next base: position 479,299,373 of record OZ012739.1, on the reverse strand, counting down.
CTCAAGCCAGTCATGAAATAACAGCAATCATACTGAAGATAATCAACATGCTATCAAGCAATGAACCAGATAAAAGAAATGAAGTGCCATCAGACAAACAAACACACATGCTATGAGAAAGAAAGAATCTACTCCCTAATCCTAACCCTAACACAGAATCTGAATCAAATCTAAGCAAAGCCCTAAGGCAAAACCTAACCAAAAGAAATCAATCCCAGTCTTCAAGCTTCAGAACAAACTTACCAAAGACAGGGAGCTAAGCAAGCAGACTCATAGTGTCTTCCTCAGGAGGACACTAGGAGGTGTATACTCAGGAGTCATACCCTATGTGGCTCAACCACTGTGATCAGTTTATATTCCTCCTCAGGAGAAATTAAACTCACAAGCAGGCTCCAACATCACTGGATATTTAGGAAATCCTATCTGAACTAGTGGAGCTAAGTGAATAGACTCATAGGACCTTACTCAGGAAAGTACTAGGAGGCTTCCACTTAGGAGTTGTATCCCATGTGGCTCAACAACTGTGATCAGTTTACATTCCTCCTCAGGAGAAATTAAACTCACAAGTTGGCTCCAACATCATTGGATACTTGAGAAATCCTAGATAAACTAATGGAACTAAGTGAATAGACCCATAAGACCTTCCTCAGGAAAGTACTAGGAGGCTTCCACTTAGGAGTTGTATCCCATGTGGCTCAACAACATGTGATCAGTTTACATTCCTCCTCAGGAGAAATTAAACTCACAAGTTGGCTCCAACATCATTGGATACTTGAGAAAGAGGTGAGAAGAAAGAATGAAAGTCATTCATAGTGCCTTCCTCAGGAAAGTACCATGAACTTCCCTCAAACTTCAGGATCTCAAACCTCACAGACAGGGAACAAGCCAAGCTCTGGGTCTCCGAGTCTTGATCTACAATCTTCTCTCCATCATGCTCTTCAACAAGCTCTTCAAGACAACACAAGCCCCACAACAAACTCCCCAAAATAAACCCCAGAGATGAACAGATAACCACAGGACAGACAGAATCATCAGGCAACTTCAGAAAATACCTAAAAATACTAAACCAAGGGGGAAAAATCTAACAATTATTCACAAGGGTCCTCAACACCTACTCATAACATCTACATAGGCCTCTACCTAAAAATCAAGACAAAACTTATTCATAGAAAGGAATTCATCACCTAAACACAATCTAAACCCTAATTAGGATACCCTACATCTACCCTAATTAAACTAATCAAAATTTTAATTCTAAAATTCTAGAAAAAATCCTATGGGGAACTATGATTCATCATCTAATTGCAAAAAAAAAAGAATGGATTAAAAACCCTAAGGGAAGGTCCTAAAACAATTCCTACAAAATCATGATACAAAACTACACATTATAAAAGCTTTTTAAAAGAAAAATCTATTAAAAATACTAAACTTAAAAATAAAATCCCACTTTTATTTTTATATTTTTCTACACAAAATCATCTACTCATAGAAAAAAGAAGAAGTCAAAAATCATTTTTTATCATTTATTTATGAATTAATCAAAACAGAAAAAATAAAAGAAGAAAATAAAAGAATTTAAATCAATTAAAGGGAGGGGGGTTGGAATAGCAATACACGCTAGTTGGATTCAGTTGGGCCAGCAATAGGGGGGGGTGCGAATAGAAGCCAGCAAGCCCAAGCGCGGTTTAATGAAACGACCGCGTTTCAATTATTTGAATCTTTCCCTCCATTCTTCAGACTCACTCACGGCCGTTAGATCTGATTAATTTGTCAAACTCTGGAGCCAATCTAAGGGACCTCCTTCATCGTCCCAAACGAAACTAGGGTTTTCAGAACCCTCCCCTCCATGCCCTAATCTTCCAATCCCTGGTTCTCTCTGCTCAGGCCATGGTTTAACACGATTTCAAAACGAAAAATGCTCTACTACTCAAGAGCAACACAACCATACGCGCACTTTCCCCTAACTCGCCCTAGATAACCCTAATAGAAGACATCAAGATCATGGTTCCACCATGATCACCTGAGATCAACCATGGTGAAGCTTCAACCTAAGGATCTAACCCTGCTCTACATGCTACCCTAGTCAATCTGACCTAACTCATGCTAACTAAAACGCCCTAAACAACTAGTTCTTGAAGATCAAAGAAACACTCACCTGCCATGGAACCTCACGCAGAGCTCTCAAACTCTCAGAAATTGATCTTCTATCCTAGCATATTAATTCTACACCTACAAAACTAATTGAAACTAGCTAACTTAGGAGATACAAGGAGAAGAAAGAACCTGTCAAAGGGATGATGGTGAGGGCTCGTGGGGATGCTTGCAGGCCTTGGAATTGGCTCAAGATGCTCCTTGGATGATCCAAAACCTTCTGTTTGCAAGAGTTGTTGATGGAAGATGCTTGTGATGGAAGAAAACTCAAGTTGCTTGATTGTGAAGGTAGCTCTTTAATGGCAATGTATCTCTCTCTTTCTCCTCTGACTTGACTCTCTATCACCAAAACTTGAACACTATGAGGATCATCCTTCTTATAATGATGGATGGAAGAAGCTGGATCCTTCTAGAATCATCTAGAAAAGTGTGGAAAGTTCTTGAAAATCTCATGATATGCCATATTGGTTATCTCATATCTCATATGTTATGCCTTGCAATTTAGTCTTAAAATATCCTTACATGAGTTATTGAGTGTGGATGAGTGAAAAACAAGCTCATCTTTGGCTTGTGTAAGGTTTTTCAACATTGCCTTCTTTTTCAAGTAACAACTTTTCAAAGCATCACCCATTTTAAAGCTCCAAATCAAAATTCTAGCTAAACCAATGTTCTCAAAATGATTTTTCCAATCAAAATGATATATTGGATGACCTATTTTGGATTTGTGGATCTTCCAAATCACTTTTCAATTTCAACTTTTCAAACTTATATGCCATTTTTAGTTCATTTTGGACCAATCATGTAATCTCATGCTATGAGCTTTTCCAACAATTTGTGGCCTTCTTTCTAGACTTAAAATCACATTTTGAGCCACTTTCATGTTTTGAGTTTTTCCATTTGAGGCTTGGAAATAGGAGTTTTAGGCATTGGCTAAAATGACCTATAACTGACAAATGACCAAAATACCCCTGTCTTGTTCAAACCATAAGTTGAGTTCCACAAATCCAATCAAGGACTTCTACCACTCAAATTAAAGCTAAGAAGATGCTCTTCAACATTCATGTTGACCAAGAAATCATAGGAATCCTCCTACTAGGGCAAAAGTTGTCTGCAAGTTGGGTGACTTTCAAGGACCCAGATTCACACACCTCTGCTGACCTGTAATTTGTCAAAACCATAACTTGAGCTCTGAAACTCCTATCAAGGACTTCCACCACTCAAATTAAAGCTTAGAACAAGCTCTACAACATTCATGTTGTGGGGAAGATGAGATATTAATCACATCTAGAGCTAAAACTGCCTGGAAGATAGGGATCAAATTAGGGTTTTCTCACTGACAATCCTCAGAAACCCTAACTCAAAACTTCTCAAACTCCTCAATCATGATGAGTTGGTATAGGAATCATCTTTATAACATCTCTATGCATCATTCCATGATCTCATGGCCCTTGGATTAGGTCTCAACCCTCTCCAAATCTTCAGTTGACTTAGGGTTGACCCAGTCAAAACCCTAATTCTACCATTCATGGTTGAATCTCCTGAATTCTTGCATAATGACTTCCCTGGGCTTCATGATGGCTATCAAGACATCTCATAGGCTTTCCCAAAACATCAAATTCATTCTCAAAGTCTCAGAACCATCTGAGGAGCACCCACAACTTTCAAACTGTGAAGCACACAACCCTGGTTTCAACCCACTCCTCTGAGGATCTCTTGAACTTCCTGATGAAGGTATCCATTTTCAAACACTCAATGAATAAATAATTGTTGGTCAAATTTTGGGGTGCAACACTTCCTAATTAAGAAGGCCCAATTTTATGCCGATCATAAAGACATGTTTGCCTTTGAGACAATATTCGCTTTGCTTATTTATGGGTTGCTGCTTTTTCCTAGTTTTGAAGGGTTTATGGACCTTAATGCAATCAAGACCTTCATGAGAAGAAATCCAGTTCCAACACTATTGGGTAATACTTATCATTCATTACATCTTCGAAACTTTCATGGTGGAGGAATGATTACATGTTGTGTGCCAATACTATACAAGTGGTTTATTTCTCACTTACCCAAGTCCGGTCCGTTCTGGAGATCTAATCAAGAACGTTGGTCGCAAAAAGTCATGGCTTTAACTCACTCTGATATTGATTGGTATAATCGCATGTACGATGGGATATCGATCATTGATAGTTGCGGAAAATTCAACAATGTGCCTTTGCTCAGTTTCAATGGAGGAATTAGCTACAATCCAGTCTTAGCTCGCCGACAGTTGGGATACCCCTTGAAGGAACCGCCTAAAGGTATTCATGTGGAGAAAATCTTTTTCAAAGACGACAAAAAGCTTCAAGATCAGATTCTATCTTCTTGGAATCATCTGCATAGGAAAGGCAAAGAAAGTTTGGGAAGGCCTAATTGTGTATCCACGGAACCATACCTTCAATGGGTCCGAGGAAGAGCTATTGAGTTGAAGATGCCTTACTCTCGCCAAGATCCTTTACCTCAAAGAGAAGAACCTGTCCAGTATTTCATGACTGAGGCTGAGACTTTGAAGATCACTTTGAAGAGATCACAACGCGAAACAGAAGCATGGAAGAACAAATACCATGTGATGGCCAGCGAGTACGAAGAACTTCAAAAACAGATTCAGTCGAAGAATGATGAGATAAAATCCTACAAGAAGAGAAGGCTCTACGAATATTTATTTTCCTCCGGATCTCCGTCTGCTCACTGAAGTTGTGGAAGACGCTTCTCTAGGATTTTCTAGGCTTTTATTTAGCTATTTTGGTTGCAAGAATATTATTTGTAATCTGTCTTCAATGAATTAAAAGTTTCCTTGGTATTCCGCAATATTCGTAAATATTTGAATTCCATGAAATCTTCATTTGCATTCACATTTTAGCATCATACTTTTGCATTGCATGTGTCTCCCGGTTTCTCATACTCGGTTCTCTCACCTTTCAGTTTTGTCACCCTAAGTTCTCTGCGTCAATACGACCCTTCAAAAAGATGGAAGATCAAAATCAAGAGATCAACCGTGTCAGCCATGAACTCGAAGATCTTCGAGGAAGTGTAGGGCAGATTTTGGAGATGCTACGAGCTCTTAGTGTGAAGGTGGATGCTCAGTCTACTGTTGTTTCTGAGACTACTAATACCGTTATGGAACCTCAACCAGCTGTTACTGTCAAGAATGTACCTCCTCACGGTTTTCAATCCGGTTTGGTGCCTCCTAGTGCTCAACCAGTTCGACGAGCTACCCCTCCAAAGTGCAAAACTCCTAACTCCGACCATGGTAAAGGACCTACACGCTCGAGGAACCGCAAAATGGATACTCCTCAACCTTGGCAACATCAGCAGGATTATGTTCAAGGTTATCCGCTCCCATATGTTCAACAACCCTATGTAGCTACTATTGCACCTCCTTTCGATCAGCAGTTTCCTACATACCAGCCTGTGCAGTCAGCTCCGGTATATCAAGCACAAGTGTATCAACAACCTTCCGGTTATCCGCCCATGCAAGTTCCTGTCAACAATCAACGAGTGCCCAACGCTCCTGTTCACCAACAATTACAGGATCAGGTTCCTTATCCCCGTAAGAGGCAGTATAAGCCTTGTCCTCCAATTCCGATAACTTTCACTGAGTTATACTCCCATTTGGTACAACAAGGTCTGATTACCACCCGTGCTTTGGGTCCTCCGCCTAATCCGTTACCTGCAGGTTACAACGCTGCCGCTTATTGTTTATTTCATGAGGGTGCGCCCGGCCATGATCTAGAGAATTGCTATGCTCTTAAGAAAGTTGTCAGAAATTTGCTAGAAGCGAAGAAGTTGTCTTTTAGCAATGCTCAGCCGAAGATCGAGATTCCTCTCGGGGTCCCTCACTTGTCGAGTTCGAATTCTGCAAAGTATGTTAACCTCTCAGCAAATCAGCCGAATCCAGTAATTATTCAAAGGCCTAGCTCGCTTCATTTCAGCAATCCTCAAGATGATATGACCGGGATCAACAAAGAATCTGGGAAAGTTATTTTGAAGCAACGACTGAAAACTGTTGAAGATGTGACCAGCCTAACTGGGGCAAGCCATGACGACTCACAGTGATCGTAAACCGGACGTCCTTCCCATTGAGGCTCCGCCAAAGGAAACTGTTACTCTTGAATGCAAGATTTCATAAACATTTAGAAGGATTTTTCCGACAGTTCATTTGTTTATTTATATGCATTTCTCTTTGATTAAGCATATTTAGCATGTACGAACTTGTTTATCTTCGATTAATTAATGCAACGCATATGTTTGTCTTGAATAAATCCATTCGTTTCACTCATTCAAAAAAAAAAACGTTTTCATAAATCATAATGCCAACTTTACCCGATCTCTTGTTCTGATGGAGAATTAGGGGGAGGATGACGAACCCAAAACGTCAGATTTCTTGTCGTATGCTTTCGATTGAAACCCGCTGATGATGTAAGGCATTGTTTCAAATCCCAAACACTGGAGATATAAGGATGTTAATCCCTAGTCAACCCTTTGAGCCTTGAAGTAGAAGTTTTTCTTTCTTTTTAAGAACCTTCATCCTAACCTGGGGCAGGGTAGGTTTCAGTTAAACCGATCGAGCGCTTAGACTCTTGAAAAGGAAGAGCAAACCTTCGAGAATTTATCCTTAGCATCTTAAGAAGTCCAATACAATGACTATCCCTCGGTTACCTAAGGAGTGGGGCAGTCACGAGCCTTTCAAAAGATTTACACGACTTGTGCATAAAAGAATATTCAAAAAAATAAGAGCCTGCTAAGTCAAAACCTATGAAGGAGACTTAGGCAAAACTGGGGCATCCCGCTGGACTCCAACGTCAGATCAAAAGACGTTGTCCAGGCAAAAGTTAGGGAATAAGAACACCAAACCAGTAGTTTTTTATAATCCCTATTAAAGAACAAGGTCGTGCGATCGAATTGCCATTAGAAATAGGCGAGTGACTGCCATGTCCAAAGCCTTGATAAGTTCTCGACCATAGCAAATCCGCTTGAGATATGAGCGTTCGTATCCGATTAAATGAATTAGGAGTGGAGAACATCACGGAGAAGGGGTGGGTACAAATATAACTTTGAGCCTTTATATCTTTTGTTTCTTAAACCGTGAACCGAGCCACGATACAACCTTTAAAAGACCTAATTGAAGTAGGACTTTGGTTGAAAGCATACTCGACAAGATCACGTTTCCTGACTCCTACGAACTATGCTCAGAAAAATTCATGTTGGCATTATAATTAAAACTTATATCCCGACTAGTGATTTCGGTCACAAGTTATTGCGATATCTTTTTCAAAACAAAAATTCAAGACAAATATATGTGTGCATTGACAAGCTCAGGATAGGAATTTCAGGCACGACAACTTTGCTTGATATCTTAGAGATTTACATATGAACATAACCCGTGGAACTTGAAGATCCTGCTGAACAGGGGCAGGCAGTTTCCCAATTCGCTTACCAACGCGAGTCTGACGTTCTTAAGAGCTATTTCCCAAAGATTTCGTCGTAACACGATTAATTTGTGCCAGTTACGTCGAGACCTGACAAATCTCTCAAAGAGTTTGAGAACAATGGGGCAACCAGACTCGGTGTTCTCTATAAAATCCTCTTGAGATGACCCTACCTCGCAACGCAAGTATCCTGGGGCACCATGTTTTTAAATGAAACAAATGGCGACTACTATAAGGTCCTTCAAGATCAAGGCCATGTGGTTTCACAACTTTTCTTCATGCACCTAATGGATTTTACTCGCAGCGGCCTTCATTCCCCAATGAATCTCAGTGTTGCAACAGGCTCCTAAACTATTGCCTCTTCATAGTCCCCAGAGAGACTATAAGCTGACAACTTTTTCTTGGGTAACTCAAAAGTGTCCCTCAGGTTTTCTTCTCCCCATGTGAAGACGTGATACTGTACACCCAAGCAGATTACCTTCTCCCCAGAGAATTCAGAACTTTAAAACCAGATTTGGTTCTACCATTGATCTTTCTTACCCATGATTGACGTATTGGTTGCAGAGAACGCAGGGTATTTCCGTCGAGATGTTTATTTCATCTCTCGTCCCGTCTCTAGTCTGTTTCGTTAGCATACGCAAGGGCATAAGCATCACATGCCTATTTCATTACATATTCATTACATATTCATTACATATTCATTACATATTCATTACATACTCATTACATACTCATTTCATAACATCTTGCATACATAAACATTAACATACATAGACATTAACATACATTCACATTAACATATGCATCAACATATGCGTTAGCATTCACAGGTTCATTATGTTTCACCATCATTGGTTGTTACCGCCGAGTAACTGGGTTGGTCCACTCTCTCCAAATAGATTGTCAGCCCTAAGCATAAAATACATATGTGTTTCCAGTTTCCCCACAGAGCTCGATCCTCGTGGATGACGGTTACTTCAGCTATCTTTCCTTACCAGGATAAGATATTTACCCTTCGAGATCGTTTCCCTTGATGGAGTCTTGATTACCAGTCTTCTTTCTAGCTCGATCCTAGATTGAATCTCAGTTTTGTCGGTCGTCAAGCCCAACCGGACGTGCATTTATTTTGCACCGTTTAAAATTTATTCACTATACCTTGGCAGATACGCGACTGTTCTCGCCGAGAAGTTTATCACTGTACCCGGACGTGCATTTATTTTGCACTATCTTTCAACCGCAATCCTTTACAGATACACGCCAGTTCATCAGTACAACACTTTACAATCCTACATCTTACAACATCAGTATGCGACATTTCTCACCTAAGAAGCCGATCCTATCTTCGTTATGACTTGCAGCAAATGGCCATCTCCATGGAGCAGTTGGGCTTCCATTTCCCTGTTGTCTTGAAGTATAGGGAGGTTTGAACCAAATCGTATTCAGGAGAGCACGATCTTGAAATACGGGGAGGTTTGAGCGGAATCATATTCAGGAGAGCACGATCTTGAATTATGAAGAAGTTCATTTACCCTTTAGTAAAAGAAGGAGCGGAATCATATTCAGGAGAGCACGATCTTGAAGTATGAGGAAGTTCATTTACCCTTTAGTAAAAGAAGGAGCGGAATCATATTCAGGAGAGCACGATCTTGAAGTATGAGGAAGTTCATTTACCCTTTAGTAAAAGAAGGAGCGGAATCATATTCAGGAGAGCACGATCTTGAAAGTATGAAGAAGTTCATTTACCCTTTAGTAAAAGAAGGAGCGGAATCATATTCAGGAGAGCACGATCTTGAATTATGAAGAAGTTCATTTACCCTTTAGTAAAAGAAGGAGCGGAATCATATTCAGGAGAGCACGATCTTGAAGTATGAGGAAGTTCAGTTTACCCTTTAGTAAAAGAAGAAACCAAATCGTATTCAGGAGAGCACGATCTTGAAGTACGGGGAGGTTTGAGCGGAATCATATTCAGGAGAGCACGATCTTGAATTATGAAGAAGTTCATTTACCCTTTAGTAAAAGAAGGAGCGGAATCATATTCAGGAGAGCACGATCTTGAAGTATGAAGAAGTTCAGTTTACCCTTTTCATATTCAGGAGAGCACGATCTTGAAGTATGAAGAGTTTCATTTTATCCTTTATGTAAAAGAAAAATCAGAATCGTATTCCAGGCGCCGACCTTAAATATGAGAAGATTTATATATCAGATAAGCAGCAGCCTCTTTATTTGAGTGCTTATCCATTTTGGCATGTAAGTCCCTTCCAACGATAAGTGACAGTTCTCCCTTGAGAAGCTTATCGGGGCATTTCCCATTAAAGTCCATTTACTTTGGCATACAGCCGGTCTTTACCCTGTATATTTGATACGGATTTCCGAAAATCCATTCGATCCCACCACGAGGGATAGGTTATAGAATTTGGATGTTATTCTTTGCTCAATGCTCCAGCATTCTGTGATCGATCTTGCAATCGTGTAGGTCCAATTATTATTAGACATTCCCAAGTGGAGGTCATCTCATAGGTGCCATCTCCATTTAAGGATCTTATTCTTAAAGTCCATTTATTTTGGCATACAGCCGGTTTTTTTTACCCTGTATATTTGCTACGGATTCCCGAAAAGCCCGTTTGATCCTGTCACGAGAGATAGTTTACAGAAGCTTGGATGTTATTCTTTGCTCAATGCTCCAGCATTCTATGATCAATCTTGCAATCGTACATGATCCAGTTTTACTTTTAGATTCCCCAGTGGAGGCCGTCTCATAGGTGCCATCTCCATTTGAGAATCTCGTACCCGTTCTAAAAATGACAATTGGTCGTGTTCGCACCAGTTGGCCATCATTTAGAATTCCCCAGTGTTGTACTGTGTCCCAGCACGTCGTTTTCCCTAGTGTGTTCTTCTCGTAGCGTCTGTCCCTGTGTCGTCGTATTCATCAGCATTTTCGCGCTCATCATTCCAGCATACACATCATATCATATTCATGGCATTGTCTGCATTAGTCTTGTTTGGTCCATAACATTGCATATCGCCACATATAAGGGCAAAATTTTCGGTTATCTATATTTAAATCCCTCCACCATGATTCCTCGAGTCTCCACCACTCGAATCACCCGGTGAAGTTATTTAAATAGGGGCAACTGTAATACCCCAAATTTTGCCCTAAGATTTGTCGTCGCATTTCATTGCATTTTTATTGCATTTAATCAATTACTAACAAATTTGTGTAGTCGTTTGACTTTTTGCAGGTAAATATCATATGGCATGCATTTTTTTTCCAAAAAGTAAAAATGGCACAATTGGCAGGAGGACATGTGTAAGGAGTTATGAGTGTGAGAGGTTGAGAGTTTGAATCTCACCTTTGTCACTTTTTTTTGTTTTTTATTATTTTTACTCTAAATTTTTCTATCTTTCATTAAAAAAATAACAAAAATAGTTTTTTATTATTATTTAATTATTATTTTCGTATTTTAATTAAATCATTTTTTAAAATATTATTTTTTTCACTTTTTTCTAAATTATTCATAAAAATATCCAAAAAATCATAAAATAAAAAATATTGAAAATTTTTTTGTTCTTTTTATAATATTTTTGATTTTAGGAATCAATAGGATTATTAGTTTTTATTTTAAGTTTATTTTAATTATTTTAAATTATTTAAATTTTATTTTTTCTTAACTAATTATTTAGTTTGAGCTTTAAAATGGGCTTTAGGGACATTATTGACAATTTGGTGTTAACTCTAATTTGTTCCCTATATATACATGTGTTGCCTTGTTGGAAAGAGGGGGAGAATGAAAAAAACCTAAGAGGAGTGAGTGCCGTTTGCCGTTATTTAGTTTTCTTCTTCATCCATTACTATTGTTTCTTTTTCTTCATCGTTTACCGTTATTTCTTTTCCTTCATCTATTACTGTTGTTTCTTTTTCTTCATCTTTTACCGTTATTTCTTTTTCTTCATCTTTTACCGTTATTTCTTTTTCTTCATCTATTACCGTTATTTCTTTTTCTTTATCTATTACTGTTACGTTTATATATATATAATTTTTAAATTGTTAGAGTTTATATATATAAGATTAATTTTTGATCGAATTATGTCGATACGATGTTTGCACATTTGTGTGCATGACGCCTGACATTTGTGTTAGTTCGATCTGGTTGCGATGATCGCATTTTTGTGTGAGCAATAATACTATTTTTTGCTTAATTTCTTTTTCTTTGCGATAAATTTTGTTTCGTCCGATTTAGATCTGGTTGCGATGAGCGCATTTTTGCGTTAGCAACATTGTTGGGTTATTTGGCACATTTAAAATTCATTATTGCTTTATTATTATTATTATTATTATTATTATTAGTATTATTAGTATTATTATTATCATTATTTATTATTATTATCATTATTATCATTATTATTACCATTATTATTATTATTGTTATCATTAATTTATTAAAACTTGTTATAATATAAAAATCTGTTTTTTAAAATAAATAACATTAACATCTTTTCCAAATTAATATGAAAACCTATTATTTTTAAGAAAAACTTTTTTTTAGATAAATTTAAAATAATAACTAAAATCTTTTTTTTTTATAATAACTAGAACCGTTATTTATTTTATTTTATTATTGTTCAATTCAAATTTCATTATCATATTGTATCTACTCCTCTCATGTAACCTCGCGAACTTAACAATCGCTCTTTAAATTCTGCCTTTAAATTTCTGCTTGCATGGTTTAAATTATGACATTATCTCTCTGTTTGCATGATTCAATTATCTCACGCGTTTACCATTATTTCTGTCACATTGCACACATCCGAAGGTTAGGTCTAACTGTTTGGCCGCCGCGCCAATAGTCCGTAAAACTTCACACATTCAATTTCAAATCCTCAAAACTACAAACTACAAACCCTAACTTTTCACAAATGTCTCGTCGTGGACAAAATTACAATTTTACCCCTAGCATTAGGTCAAAGAGCCGCCGCGCTCATTTTAGGGTTTCCCGCCGTGGAATCCCTAATTTAACCCTAATTACAACTTAACATTTCAACGTAGAGATTTGGAGTTTCTACACTCCACGTAAGCGTGTCCTTAAGATGCGTTTATTCCCCTTGAGACCTTGACCACAGTCAAGAAGTTTCTAACCTCCCTATTGAGGGGAACTACGATTACTCTGATTCCACTCCCGTAAGGATACGTAGGCACAAGATGCAATGTCTTGCCGAGTAAACTTAGAATTAACCCCTTAGGTCTCTTTTCTCACTTTTAATCCCTTTGTACATATATCTTAAGCAAATAAATAAAGCAAAATAGTAAACATCTGAACAAAAGGTTCCTGTAGAGTACTACAGAAGTTTAGGGTGCTAATACCTTCCCTAAATTTAACCAACCCCCGAACCCTAGATCTTTCCCCGCATTGTGTTTACGATGCAAAATAGGTTTTCCCTCTTTTGACCTTTTCCTTCGGATAAATCAAAGAGCGGTTGTGAATTGAATTGCGATTCAAACTCATTAATAGTTTGTGATCCTATTTCCACCGCAACACATGGTAACCCCCAGACGTAGGTGTGTTTTCACCGAACTGGGTTAACAGTTGATGTGTCTCTTTACAATTGTTATTTGTTTATCTTTGTTCTTATTAAATAGATATTTGTCTCGTGAACATCACCTTCTACATCTAATATCTGATACCAGAATTTCATTTTAGTATTTTATTATATTTTTATAATTAAGTCTTTGTTTGTCGTTAATCTATTTTCGCAGCTTATTCTCCGCTTTAGCGGTTATTTGATACATGTCTACTGTTTGGATTATAACTAGAGCTACGAGAATCGGAAATATGAGTTCTACTAGCCGTTGGAAAGCTGAGACAAAGATCTACAACTTTCATGTTTTACAAAGAAGCTGATTTAGAGTGTAGCAGACTCAAATAATTCTTTGAAGATAGGACCCGAATTCTGCCTTTAGGAATACTTAGTTTTGGGCCGGGTTTTTTTTAATGTTTTTCGACCCAGTTGGGTTAGAACCGGATTTTGTTATGCTTTCTTATACCTAGGAGCATCCGTACTACTGTTGGACATTCTTTTCACTGTTGACATTTTTGCTTTTTGCTTTGTACAAATCTTATGGAGAACTAACTTCTTCAGGTTAATCTGCTGTGACCGTATCTCCATTAACTTTGAGGTTAATACAATTTTCAAGTAATTTTGATTCCCTTTTCAATTCTATCTATAATTATGAATTCTTTATTCAGTTGTCGTTGTTTGCTTAATTAAGTTGCATATTTTATAGAATAGGATTTGATTAATTCAATTGATATATGTTCTGTTAACTGTAACCGTGTTTGCTTAATTCGTGTTTGCGTTATCTGTTTGCTTAATTCAGATTTAGGAACATAAATCATATATTAGTTGCATTCACGCTTGTTAATTGTTATTGTAATCGAAAGGGAATGGTATCCATTTAGGGCTTGAGAATTGTATGATCAATGATAAGTGGGAGAACGAACGACAGATTAAGTTATCTTATAATCACTTATATTTTTAATCACTTTTTCTAAATCAAAACCAAATCCCCCCATATTTCGTTACTGTAATTAGTTATTCCACTACAAGAATCCTTGAGATTGATACTCGAGTTGTCGTTACAGTAACTACTTTTTTATTATTTTAAATTACTCTTTTTTGATCCGCGTGCGACAGTAGATCAAATTGGCGCTGTTGCCGGGGATTCTTGTCGTTTTTAACCATTAGTTGAGTCATAAGTGTTGATTAGTGTGTTTTGAACTTTCGTTTTGCTGTTTTGCCATTTTCGCGTTTGGACGCCCTGTCTTGCGTCCTACCTAGTCAAAAAAATGGTTTTTTAGAAAAATGGTCTCAGATTTTTCCGATTCTTGGTCGATTCATTAGAAAAAAAATCAGAGATTAAAAGCCTCTATTTAGGAACTAAATAATGGATGCTGACCTAAAAATCCTAAATTCATCATTTTTCTATTTTTTATGAATTATTTACTGTTTTAATAGTTTCAGAAAAATCCGAAAAAATTCCCAAAATTCGTATTTTGTTTAGATTAAATTTTGAGTTTTAATATTTTTCTGAATTTATTTTAATCATTTTTATTCTTTGATTTTGTTCCTGCCTGTATAGGGACATTGTTGGTGTTATCGCATTTGTTGTTGCATTAGTCCTGACTACTAGGTCTTCTTGTTCGGGCCTTTTTTATTTTGATCCTTAACAATTTTGATTTTGATTCTTTATTCTCACATTTCTTGTTTGATTTTGATTCTGAATTTTCTTTCGACAATAACATGGCTGACCAAAGAACATTAAGAGAGCTTGCTACTCCCGATGCTAATTATAATGGCTTGTGTATTGAATATGTTGACCCTGTTGTTCCTTTTGAATTAAAGTCTGGATTAATACACTTGTTGCCGAGATTTAGTGGTCTTGTAGGTGAGGATCCACACAAGCGTCTTAAATAATTCCATATCATTTGTTCTACTCTATTGAGGCCTGAGGGAATTATAGAAGATCATATCAAGCTGAGAGCCTTTCCATTTTCACTATAAGGTGTGGCCAAAGATTGGTTATATCATCTTGAGCCAAACTCTATTGCAACTTGGAATGATTTGAAGAAGGTATTCCTAGAGAGATACTTTACTACCTTCAGAGTTTCCTCGATACGAAAAGATATTTGCAGTATTAGACAGCTAGATAATGGATCATTGACTGGATATTGGGGGAGATTCAAACAATTAGTTTCAAGTTGCCCACAACACCAAATCACCGAGCAGTTATTGATTCAGTATTTCTATGAAGGATTAAAACCAATGGATAGGAATATTTTAGATGCTACTAGTGGTGGAGCACTTGTTGATAAGACTTCAACTGCTGCCAAAGCCCTGATTGAGAGCATGTCACTTAACTCCCAACAGTTCACAACAAGAAACAATTCTGTCTAAATGAAAAGTGTGAATAAGGTTCATGTTTCTTCTTCTAGCAAGGCCTTCGAAAATAGAATGGATGAGCTAACTGAATTAGTGAAACAGTTGGTAATGGTAGGCTAGTCTCAAGTAGCAGCTCAAGCAGCAAGGTTATGTGGTATTTGTACTTCTCCTGACCTTTATTAGAAGATATTGTTAAGCAAATGGCTATCAATACTCTCCAATTCCAGCAGCAGACAAACTCCAATATCCAAACCCTGCAGACAAAGATAAGGTAGCTTGCTTATTCAACTAATAGTATTCAACAAGCACAAGGATCCAACCAACTACCCTCCCAAATAGTAATGAATCCTAGAGGTCCTAATGTGAGTGCAATGTCCTTGCAATCCGAAAAAGTTGCAGATTCTGCCCCAGAAAAAAAACGAGAGAGTTGTTGAGGTCACACCTGAACATGAACCTGAACCTTCTGTTGTTGTTGAGGCAAGAGAAAGAGAGTATGTAACTAAGATACCTTTCCCACACAGAGTAGCCAAAACTAAAAAGATGTAGGAGGGAGACAAAGAGAAAGAGAGAGAGAGAGAGAGAGAGAGAGAGAGAGAGAGAGAGAGAGAGAGAGAGAGAGAGAGAGAGAGAGAGAGAGAGAGATTCTGGATGTATTCAGGAAAGTGATAGTGAACATTCCACTTCTTGATGTGATTAAGCAGGTTCCAAAGTATGCAAAACTTCTGAAAATAAGAGGAGGATGAAGGGAAATGAGAGAGTGAACATGGGAAGAAATGCTTCAGCCCTCATTCAACCTAAACATACACATGAAAAGGCTAATGTTTCAACCCTCAATCATGCCATGTTGCCCCAGAAATGTAAGGATCCAGGAACTTTTTCTATCCATGTACCATTGGAGATAGTAAATTCGAAAATTTCATGCTTGACTTAGAAGCAAAAATTAATGTTATGCCTACTTCTGTTTATAATAATCTTAATCTTGGTCCTTTGCAACATACAGGTTTAATCATCCAACTGGAAAACAGGAGCAATACTCGCCCTATTAGAGTAGTGGAAGATGTGCTTGTCCAAGTTAATGATTTGCTTTTTCCTATAAATTTTAACATTTTGGACATGGTCGAAGAAACAAATTCAAGCAGATCACCAATCATTTTAGGCAGACCGTTCATGAAAACGACAAAAATAAAATTTGATGTTGATGAAGGAACAATGTCCATGGAGTTTGGTGATATCATTTCTATATTTAACCTTTTTTATGCTAAGAAACATCCCGTGGAAGAACATTCTGTTTTTCACATCGGAGTGCTTTCTGAGTCGGTTGATGATACTTATTTTGATTTGTTTTCAACTGATTTCCCATCATTGCCTACTTTTGGTAATACTTACTCATTTGATTCTTCCTCTGTTTTTGCTGAGATTAAGGCTGCTCAGCAGGTTGACATTGACATTGTTCCTATAGATGAGATTATCAATGAATAAGATGTTTATGCAGCTGAAGCTCTCGACATCCATGTTACACCAACACCATTCATTGGGCAACCCCTTCACTTTGACACTTTTACTCATCCGAGATCATTCTTTGATCCTGAAATAAAGGTCAAAGGAACTATACCAATTTTTAAGGATGGTGAGCATTACCTGAAACTGATCCATGAGAACTCCAATTTAGAAGGAGAGACTATAGAAGAGCCTTTACTAGCAAAGATTGTTTATGCCATCACCTATCCTCCTTGACTGCTCGGGTGTGTTCTTTCTATTTTCTCACTCTTATTTAATAGTTATGTCCTTTCATTAAGGATAATGTATTTTTTAAGTGTGGGGGAGGGAATCATTTCTTTTTTTTTTGTTTTCTTTAGTTTTCTTCGTTTTTGTATTTTTTTTAAGTGGAAAAAAAAGACTTAGAAACGCAATGCATCTTTTGAAATTTTTAGGCTATAGATTAATTTGATGTTAGATTATGGAGATTTGAGAAAAATTCATAAAATCGGTACCGTTTTAACACCTTGAGTCTCCCAAAGATGGAAACCGATTTAAATACTTGTTATGACATAGCCTTGAGTTCTCATCCTTTAGTAGCTCTTAAGTAGTTTATCTAGCAGTCAGCACCATCAAGAAATTATATATTAAGTAATTAAGCTGATGCAAATAAGTGAATGATCTCATGCTTAATAAGAAGTCTGAATAAGAATTCGCCTTACAAGTTAAGTGATCCTCACCCGGTCACTTAGGCTAACGATTGTGAAACCTTCAAAAAAAAAGAAAAAAATGGTTAATTTTGAATTGTTAAAAAGATATGGATCATAGTCACTAATAAGCTTATTTACCATATGTATGAATAGATATTGGGCTTAATGTGATTGCATTAGAATGAAAGCGAGCAAAAAAAGAGGATGAGTAAGTTAGGCTTAAACATAATAACATGATTCAGATTGGTTTGTATAGGAGGGAGGTTTATGACCGCACAACTGTGAATTTGTGTTCTTACGACATTCTTAGTGTGCAAAATTAGTACCTATCAATACAATCTTGACCGAGTAAGAGTTTGTGGCCTAGGATGAGTATTCGAATGTTATTATTTTTCATGAGTCTTGATACTATTTTGCTCGGAGTGCAAAAGTTCAAGTGTGGGGGAATTTGATCAGTGCATCTTAATGAATATTCTCTTATGTTTGTACTTAGGCATTTCCTTAGTTATTTTCATTTACTTTAGTGTTTTATTACATTTTTATAATTAATTCTTTGTTTATCGTTAATCTATTTTCGCAGCTTATTTTTAGCTTTAGCAGTTATTTGATACCTGTCCACAGTTCGGATTATAACTGGAGCTACGAGAATCAGACTTATGTGTTCTACCAGTTGTTGGAAAGCTGAGACAAAGAGCTACAACTTTAATGTTTTATGAAGAAGTTGATTCAGAGTGTAGCAGGCTAAAATAATTTGTTGAAGTCTGGACCCAAATTCTGCCTTTAGGAATATTTAGTTTTGGGTCGGTTTTTTTTAAATGTTTTTCGACCCAGTTGGGTTAGAACTGGATTTTTTATGTTTCTCTATACCTAGTAGCAACCATACTACTATTGACATTTTTTTCACTGTTGACATTTTTTAATTTTGCTTTGTACAAATCTTATGGAGAACTAACTTCTTCTGGTTGATCTGCTATAACCGTATCTCCGTTAACTTTGAGATTAATACAATTTTCAAGTAATTTTGATTCCCTTTTCAATTCTATTTATGATTTTGAATGCTTTATTCAGTTGTCTTTGTTTGCTTAGTTCAATTGCATATTTTATAGAATATGATTGGATTAATTCAATTGTATGATCAATGATAAGTGGGAGAACAACATATTAACTTATCTTATAATCACTTATATTTTTAATCACTTTTTCTAAATCAAAACAACCCCCCCCCCTCATATTTTGTTACTGTAATTGGTTAATCCACTACAAGAATCCTTGATATAGATACTCGAGTTTTCATTCTTGTAACTACTTTTTTTTAAAAAAATACTCGTTTTTGATCCGTGCGTGACAGCGGACCAGTAATCCTCCTTGTTTGTTAACGTATTTGTTTTTGCACATAAGAACTTGTTTGTTTTGAATGATTAATGCAATAAGTATGTTTTTTGAAGTAATCCATTCATATTCACTCATAAAATTCTTTTTTCTGCTTTATAATGCCAATGCTACCCTAATCTCCTGCCTAGGCATAGAATTAGAGGGAGGATAACAAAATTGAAAATGCAAGATCTCTCGTTGTATGCTTTTGAGTAAAACTTTGCTGATGATATAAGGCATTGTTTTAGATCTCTAAAACCAGAGATATAAGGGAGATAGACCCTTCTTAACCCCTTTGAGCCTTGAAGTAGAAGTTTCCTTTTGTATAAAAAAATCTCAATGTTAACTCGGAGCAGGGTAGTCTTTAGTTAAGCTGATCGAGCACCCAAACTTTTAAAAAAAAGGGACTGGACATCTGGGGACCCACTACACTTATCCCTCACACATAAGGAGGCTGGAAGTCAGATCCACAATGATTATCCCTCAACTAGCTAAAGAGTGAGGTATCCACAATCCTTTCAACAAGTCAAAAACGACCTAAAGTCACACGATTTGTTCATAAATAAAAAATGAAAAGAAAAAGTCTGCTAAGTCAAAACCTATGAAGGAGATTTAGGAAAAATTAGGTCATCCCGCTGAACTTCAAGGTCAAATCCAAAAGAGTCTATCCAGACAAAAGTTAGGGAAAACAAAATGAATGAAAAACACGCAAGGTGAAAAGAAAGGATTATAAAACAAAAATCCTCAGTAAATAGCAAAGTCGTGTGATCAAACACCAAAAGACAAAAAAAGGGTGATTGTTATTCTCAAGAAAACCTCATTGGTTCTTAGACCATTAGTTTCATTGGTCTCTCAACCATATCAAAAATCCTCTTGAAAGATCAGTGCTCGCATCAAATTAGTTAAACATAGGGTTCGAGAACATCACAAAGAATGAGTTTGTACAAATAAACTTTGAGCCTTATATCCTTTGTTTCAAAAAATCGTGAACCAGGCCATGTTTCAACCTTTAAAAGACCTAATTGAAGCAGGATTCATTTTGAAAGCATACTCAATGAGATAATGTTTTCTGACTCCTATGAGCTATGCTCAAAATTTGTGTTGGTTTTGTAAAAAATCAATTAATGTCATATCCTAACCAGTGATTCAGTCACCGGTTATTGCAATATCTTTTCAATAAAAACTCCAAGACTAACATGTGTGTTGCATTATCATTCTCAGAATTAACATTTTTCTACTTGCTAATATTGCTTGATATTATAGAAGCTTGCACATGAGCATCATTGATGAGTTTAATCTTTTGAGACTTGAGACTCTGATGAGTAAATGACAAATAATTTCAAAAGAATGATCATATCTAAGGGCATGTTGCCTGAAGACTTTGCTAAACAGGGGAAAGTTGTTTCCCAGTTGCTTTCACAGTCTGACCATCCCTAAAGGACAAGTTTGAAGACTTAGTTGTATCGAATACAGTTAATCTGAGGCAGTTACATTGAGATTCGATAAATATCTCCAAGAGTTTGAAGGCACTGGGGCATTTTGGATGCCAAGTTTTCTGTAAAATCCTCTTGAGATGATTTCTTCTTATAAGCCATGTAATCAAGGGAATTTGAGAATTGGAGTTTATTTTTTGCAAGAACTGTTGATTATTTGTGATGATCATCGTGCAATTCATCGGTGCAGAACTAAGTATTCTCTTAAGTAGTATGTTCTTGTGATATGCCTTACACATACTCCCAGTGATGAATCTTTACTTCAGGTAGCCATGACATGTTTGGTGTACGACATAGGAGTTCCCCAGTGGTTTTCTTATTAACTTAGTACTCCCTAGCAAAGTATTAAGCCTGAACCCCGATTAAGCTATGATTCAAGGACCCCAATTTCCCTAGTCAAATGTGTTTCTTTCCGCCAACATGATATTTATTTTATCCCCGGTAAGTATCTACTTCAGGAGGTTATGGCATGTCTAGTAATAGGATTTCTCGTTTGACTTCAATCTTCCCTAGCGAAGTGTTTGTTTATTTCATTCCCCATAAAGTCCCAGCTTTGGCATCCCCAGCTACGAATTTGATTTAGACCTCTCTAGTAAAGTGGATATTAATTGTATCCCCTATGAAGTCTTAAGTTTAGTGTCACCAGCTACAACTTTGATTCAAGCTTCTCCAGTTATGGGTGGTTCTTCCCTAGTGGATCTTTCTTCCCCGTGAAGCGGAGTTCATGTTGTTAACCCTAAATGGATTTTTTGATGATCGAAGATACTTTTTTTAGGGTCATCCCTGAGATAAGTATCTTCCTCTCCCTCAAAGATTGGAACCTTGAAGCAGGACTTCGTTCCATCTGTGGCTTTCAATTTACCCCCAGTAAGTCTCTACTTCAGGCGGTTATGACATGTTTGGTGTGACCTAGGAGTTCCTTAGTGAATTTCTTATAACTCTCATCTTCTCCAGGGAAGTGATTGTTTATTTCATTCCCCTATGAAATTTTAGGTCTGGTATCTCCAGCTGTAATCTTGATTCAAGTTTCTCCAATGATGGGTGATACCTTCCTAGTGGATCTATATTTCCCCATGAAACAGAGTTTATGTTATCCCTTAGTGGATTTTTGATGATAGAAGAATATTTTGGGTCATCCCCAAGTGAAGTATTTTCCTCTCCCTAGAGATATTGGAGCCTTTAAAGAAGGACTTTGTTCCATCAATGGCCTTTGCTTCATCCCTAGTGATGTTTTTATCTTGTTGAGATTGGCCGAGTATCCGGTTGAGATGTTTATTTTATCTCCAGCATAGGGCTTTCGTCTGTTTTGTCAGCATAAACAAGCATGACATACATTAATTCATACCCATATACATAATACATATGCATTTCACATTTTTTGTGATGTTGTTTACTTTGCTCACTTTGGTTGTGTTTATCCTCAAGTGACTTTGCTTTTTCCTCTCTCCCAATAGAGTTGTCAATCTTAAGTAGAAAGTGTACATCCTTTCTAAATCCCCACTGAGTTTGTTCCTTGGGGAAGATTTTTTGCTTTAACTTTTCCTTTCCACACTTGGATATGATAAAACTCTAGTCAAGTTTATTCCTCATTGGATAGAGTCTTGTTTGACCGTTTCTCTCTAGCTTATTCCTGGATTGAACTTTGGTCTCTGACAATTATTTTGTTTTTGAATCTCACTAGGTTGTTAAACATAGATCAAGAATGCTCTTATTTTACACCCATGAAAACTTTGTCTTTCCAGGAAAAATCTATTTATGGATCCCCATTTAAGACAAATCTCCATTCCTCATTAGTGTTTTTCTAAGTACTCTCTTAGAATTTATACCAGACAACAAGTGGCAATCTCTTTATTTGAGCAACTTGTTATGCTCTAAGACTTTGGATGGCGAATGGCAGTCGCTTTCCAGGACAACTTGTCTATCCCAAATGAAGTCATCAAGAGTATCAACTTTCTTCCATCAAATGGAATCTCTTCGGAAGTCCCGTCAGAGAAGTTTGTTGAAGATTATCAACTTTCTTTCACCAAATGGCATATCTACGGAAGTTATGTCAGAGAAGTTTGTTGAAGATTACTACAAGGATTCCATCAAATGGAATCTCTTTGGAAGTGCCCTCAGAGAAGTTTGGTCAAGATTTCCACATATGATATTTCTCTTTATTTGATAAACCTGTTTTGCAAGTCAGCCGACCCACATCTCTTTTGAAGATCCTCGGTGAAATTATAAAGCTCCAGTGAAATCCCTAATCCCCGGTGAAGTCATTATTGGTGAATTCATTTCCTATCAAATGACATCTCTCCGAAAAAAGTCTCGATGGGAAGTTTGGTAAAGTTTTATTTCCTATCAAATGGCATCTCTCTGAAAAAGTATCGAAGGGAAGTTTGGTAAAGTTTTGTTTTCTATCAAATGGAATCTCTCCGAAAAAGTCTCAAAGGAAAGTTTGGTAAAGTTTTATTTCCTATCAAATGGCATCTCTTTGAAAAAGTCTCGAAGGGAAGTTTGGTAAAAATTTATTTTCCATCAAATGGCATCACTCCGAAAAAAGTCTCGAAGGGAAGTTTGGTGAAGTTTATTTTAACCTTTTCAAGTGGAAGACATGATAAGAAGAAACTGAGACCTGCTCGTGGCATACAACCTCGAAGCATTTGAGATGTTTATTTACCTTTTCTAACTGCCTCATTTAGTTAAAAAAGAACCTAAATTATGTTTTGATCATGGAAGTTTATTTTCGATCAAACACGTTTAATCTACCATATGTTTGGTAGTAGGTGATATTTCCTTCTGAATCTATCACCTTTGTTTAGGCTACCATATGCTTGGTAGTAGGTGATATATCTATCTTCGATCAGATACCTTTGCTTAGGCTACCATATGTTTGGTAGTAGGTTATATTTTCTTTCAAGTTTATTGCCTTTGCATAGGCTACCATATGTTTGGTAGTAGGCAATACACGTCTCTCTTTTGAAGCTCCCCTGTGATTGTCAGAGTTGTTAATTTCATCCCTAATGGAGTCACAATCTTTTCCCAGTATATTCATCCTTTGTGGAATCATTTCCTATAGAATACTTGTCTTGCATTCATATCATATCATATCATGAGCATCTTTGTGGCATCTTAGGACCAAAAATTATGCATGTTTGTAGTTAAGTCTCTCCTATCACATCGAGACGAAGATTTCAATCTCCATAGCTTCGGATAGAAGAAACTTAAATAGGGGCATCTGTCATTCCCTAATTTTTAAACCAAATATTCTACATCATTTGCATCCTTTTGGCATATCATCAATCATCTCATGTGTGTTTTATGCATTGTTAACCCATTGAGAACACATGACTATGTGCTTTGGTTTACTTTGACTCCAAGCTAGGGTTTTGGCATCTAGAAGCTCAAGAAGTTGAATAATCAAGGAGTAATGTGATCCTCAACCTCTCAACATGATCAAATGTCTCCTTACATCAATAATCAAGTGCAAGATTCCACAAATACCATTTCGTCAAGCCATAGGTCATTAGATGCACCCAAATTAGGATTTTGACCTAATTCAGTTATGAGTTGACTTTTTTAGAAAGGCATGATCCTACACTTTAAGACATGTTCCAAGGACCTCAAGTACATCATATTAACCCATTCATATGTTTGGATTGATTAAAGAAGCTTGATTCATTGACAATTGAAGAATTCAAATTCATCTGGAAAAAACTGTTCACCAAAGTCTAATTTTGACTTTTGAGAGTTTTGGTCAAAAATGGACTCCACAAGTCAAGGATCATGAGAATAGGTGAATTTGATCATGACTAATAAAAAAATCAAATAAAACATCAAAGTATTCAAAGTTTTGAAAACTAGGGTTTTGAATTTTTTTTCTAAGTTATAAAATCCCATGACAAATGCCCTTCTTTCCAAGACCATAACTTCTTCCTCAAGCATCCATTAAGGACACTTGAAGACTCATTTTAAAGATGGTATCACACATTTCAAATTGGTGAAAGAGTGGACCTAAAAGATTTACCAATTGGAAGTGATGATTGATAAAAGTTGAGGTTTTTCAAAGATGTGAAAGTGCCAACACTTAGAAAATTTTCCAAGTACTTATCAGTGAAAAGTTCAATTTTGATGGCCAATTATCTCAATAATCCAAGGTGTTTCTTTCCAAGTGACCAAAATCAAAGTTGTAATATGTGATCTCATTTTTCTAATGCTACCAAGATTACATTTTCATCTTGTTTGAGCATGAAGACCATGGTAAGGCAGTTTGACCTAGACAGAATTGCACAAACAGATTTTCACACGAGTTGGATGATGATTTTGGCCAAGTTGCAAGCATTTTCTGAGCATGTGATCTACTAGGAACTTGTTCCTTGTCCTGAAATATTCCCAAAGATACCAAAGTTCTACAAAATGGATCCTCATTTATTAAAGAAAAGCATCATCCAATGTGCTATGGTGCATTGCATTTTGGACAATGGTTGAAAAGGTGTTTTTGACTTTTTCTTGTTCCTTAAGTTAGGGAACTTGATTTGAGTATTGCCAACAACTTGTACAATCTAAAAATTACCTAAGGAAGGTCAACTTTTAGGCACACTAGAAATCAAAAGGCTACTTGTACTTGAATCAACTTTATGCAAAATTTGAAATATCCAATGGATCATGATTCAACTTTGTCCAAATATTTGACACTTGATCTGTGCCATTTCTCCTATAAATACCACATCAAACTAGATACAAAACACACAACATTAAGCCACAAACCTCCCTCAATCTCGGCATCTTGCAATCAAGTTCCAAGTTTCTTCATTTTGCACCAAAATCACAAAACCTTCCAAAACTTCATACAATCACCAAACACTCAAACCAATCACTCCAACATACCATAAATCATCCATATAAACTGTCCAAACTCATTCCAACACTACTAATCATTCCAATTAAAAAGTCAAACCTCCATTTGTCATATTGTTGACTAAGGAGCCAAAACTCTTTGTTATGGCCATCTCCCTTCATTCTAACCTTTCAAACACCTCACACAAACTTCATAGAAGCTGTCCAGACCATCACATACCATTTGTAACACCTCTAACCCAGAAATCAAAATCTCATTTTTGAAACTTGTAAGATGGTTCGAGCCGAGGAATTGGAGGGTTTTTAAAGCAAACTAAGCATTGCAATAGCTTTCCAGAGGTTCAGTAGAGCTAACTGCATCATCATTCATCATTTGGAAGTTCATTTGAAGGGGAATTGGACTTACTCCAACAGGTAAGATTTTCACTTCTGAAACTCCATGATTTATGCATCACTTTCGTTCATTTAAGTTGCCAAATTGATTTCCATAACATAGTGATCAATACCCCTATGCCAATCGATCTTGATAAGTGATGTTTGGAATTTCATATTGATTTTTAGTTTCAGGTTTCTTACTATTGTTTGATTGATTGAATGCAATAGAGTAAAAATAAATAAAGTTAGTTGGTACCATTGGATTCCTTGTTCAATTCTAAGCAAGTTTGATGTTTACATTTTTTAATTTGGTTGAGAAATGAGAGAGTTAGAGTCTTAAGAAATTCAAAAATGGTGATGATACTCGTGAGGAAGAAGAAGGTTGTGTGGTGCGAAATCATTTTCAAATATTAAGTTTAATATATTATTTATTGCTTGCGTATTAAAACTTGAATTGACATTTCCCCCCAGCGGTCATGAGCTGGTTTTGAGTATGTTTGTATGAAGCGAAAGGTCTAGGGTTCGAACCCCCTTTGCGCCAGACCTTTTTCTATTTTATTTTTTTCTACATTTTACCTTGAAGCATCATATTTTATTCACTGCGCACATCCTTTAATCACAATGTAGTACCTGGTCTGATGGTTAAGGTTTTAGGTTGCAATCCATAAGACGTGAGTTCAAGACCCCTTGACAGCATTTCCCTTCTTTTTTTTACCACAAATTCCATTTCCTTTTTAATCATTTATTTTATTTAATGATTTTTATTTAATTTTAAACCTTCCTATTTTATTTTTTATACATCAAAATAATAAAAAAACATTTTATCATTTTTATCCCACTAATTTATTGTTATACTAATCACGCTACCATTCGATATCTACTTAGCAAAAAGGATGCAAATCCTATATTACTTTGCTGTATCCTTTTGCTACAAGAATTCGACTTGGAAATCTGTGATAAAAAAAGCACTAAAAATGTGGTAGCTGGACACCTTTCAAGGCTCGAATATCTAAAACCAGATCTTATAATGATGACTTTACCTATGATAGACTTATAGTATCAATTAAAACTAATCACAGTGATGACTCTGATGATGAATTAGAACTAAACATCAAAGATGCACTAGTTATGGTGAACATACCTTGGTACGCCAATTTCGTTAATTATCCAACTGCCAATATTATACCCCCGACCTAAACTATCAACAGAAGAAGAAATTCTTTCATGATGTGAAACATTTTTATTGGGATGAACCCCTTCTCTTCAAGAGAGGCACAAACAACATATTTTGTCGTTGTGTACTTGAGGAGGAGGTAGATAGTATAATTACTCATTGTCACTCTGCACCTTATGATGGACATGCAAGCACATCTAAGACTTGTGCTAAAATTCTTCAAGAAGACCTCTTCTGGATAACATTGTGGCGCGATGTTCATGCTTATATAGTCAGATGTGACCGGTGCCAACACATTAGGAATATCTCTAGACGTGATGAAATTCCCTTAAGAAATATTCAAGAATTAGAAGTCTTCGATGTCTGGGGAATAAACTTCATGGGACCTTTTCCATCATCGATGGGAAATAAATACATCCTAGTAGTTGTTGACTACGTGTCCAAGTGGATCGAGGTCGTAGCCTCACCTACCAACATCACTCGGGTAGTCATAAAATTATTCAAAAATTAGATATTTTCTAGATTTGGAGTACCTCGCCTTGTTATAAGCGAATGCTGATCCCATTTTATTTCTAGAATCTTCGATAATCTCCTAAATAAATATGGAGTAAAGCATAAAGTAGCAACACCCTACCATCCGCAAACTAGTGGACAAGTAGAAGTTTCTAATAGGGAGATCAAACAAATCTTGGAGAAAACTGTCTCTATCTCTAAAAAGGATTTGTTCATTAGACTACAAGATGCATTGTGGGCTTATCAGACTGCTTATAAAACCCCTATAGGAATAACCCCGTTTAAATTGGTTTATGGGAAATCTTGTCACTTACCCTTCGAGTTAGAACATAAAGCTTATTGGGCTATAAAAACCCTTAACATGGATTATCTTACAGCTGGCGAGAAATGCATTCTTGACATCTACAAGTTAGAAGAACTCTATCACGGTACATATGAAAATGCCATTATTTACAAAGAAAGAACCAAAACCTGGCATAAAAAAAGAATTATGAGAAAATAATTTAGATTAGGCTACCCTGTACTTGTTTTCAACTCTAGATTTCGACTTTTCCCTAGTAATTTATGTTCAAGATAAACTGGCCCATACGAGGTCACTAAAGTCTTGAAATCTGGGGCAGTCGAGATTCGAGACCAATCATGTAGTCCTTTCATCGTGAATGGACAAAGATTAAAATATTATAATGGAGGTGACATCCCTACTTACTATTCTTTCCATACTCTAATAGAGCCGCCAATTGCTACTTCAACAATGTGATTAGAATCATCGTCGAGCTACCGATGTTAAACAAGCGCTGTGTGAGAGGCAACCCACGACCCTTTTTATTTTTGTTTTTGCATTGGTTGCAAAAGGTGAATTATTTAATTTATTATTTGCTTAACAGGATTTACTTGTGTGATATTTATGTTTCAGGTTCAGATCCCATCACTGTCCATAGCCATATTCATACTAACAATATTTCTAGGATGCAGAGCTTCGATGACATGCACGTCCGATTCAGAGATGTCAGTCAGAGGAAACGATATGTGGTCCTATCTGAGAGACAAATGCTCCAAAACAGATACCCTGACCTCGCTTGTCTAGAAGCCTTAGGTCTTGAATCTATTATGAGATATCTGTGTCACCAACTTCAATGGAAATAATATGTTGAAGCCATGAAGGTTACCTACCAGAATCTCACTTTAGAGTTTCTTAGATCACTTGCCTACGAACCTTACCATGGTAAAAGATTCAAAAGAGACCTTATTACCTTCAGATTATTTGGACATGAATACAAATTAAACCACAAGGAGTTTAATGACCTATTAGGATTTCAGAGTGTCCTCGATGACATTGTTGAAGTTCTTAATTATGGTCTCATGCAGGAAGAGATTGACACCTTTTGGAGTAATATTATCGGTGGAGGTATCCCTGACCCATCCACCCAGTTCTCTAAGCATATCCATAACCCTGCTTTTAGGTATTTCCAAATGATACTAGCCCAGACTTTTTCCGGAAGGAGTGACACCGATGAGCTTGTCAGTGATAAAGAGATCTTTATGCTCTTTTGCATCACTCAATCTCGTCCTGTTACATCTGGAAATTTCCTCATCCAAAACCTACACCTAACTGCAAAATATACTAAAAGATCTATCCATGTAGGAGGAACCGTAACCCATATTGCTTATGCCTTAGGTCTTTTGAACATATTGTCTCATCTAATCCCTTATTGTGGCTATACCCTCATTGATTTGAACCATTGTTTAGACCGTGGCCTAGTAAGAAGAGTTTACTTTAGTACCAAACATTACAAACTCCTGATCAATAATGAAATAATCCACAATTTCGGCCTACCACACCAAGGAAGAACTAGTATCCACAAGAAAGAAAAATGGACTTATCCTTTAGAGGCCCAAGGAGAGACACCAGCTAGACCCAAAACCCCTCCTGTTTCAGAATACCACCCTACACCTCCCTCAGATAGGACCACAATGTTTTCTACTAATATCAATTTGTAGAGGCGTGACATTGACTCTAATCACATCGCCATGTGCCAAGAGATGGCTTTACTTCGCGAAGACCTTACTGACCTTACTTTGCAGATGGAGGTATCAGATGCTACTCACGCTACAGAGACAGATTGCCTCTATCACGAGATTTATAGTCTCCGACGTCAACTTGCAAAAGCAAAGGCATCCTGTCTGCATCAATACCAGGATGACCGACACATATCACTTTAGAGGAGACACTGGACGAATTGGGGACACTGCTCATATTCAATGTGGGAGAGGATTTTATTATTTGATCACCACTATAAGACTCATTTATTTTCTTTTCGCTATTTGACTCGTTTATTTTTACATTTTACTTCATGATTTAATTTGTTGGCAAATCAGATTTATTTATTCCATCCGTTAGACTTATTAGTGATTAATTTTCTCAATATCAATTTTTCAGTTACGATGCAAATTTCCGATTGAATTTTAAAATTTTTTAGTGTCTTTTATTATTATTAGTTCTAATTATTGCATGTTCTGATTATTTTTCATTTATATCATTCTAGTCAAAGCAAAATAATCAAAACAAATCCATACACCTCTGGGAACGCATTTGTACACCCCTAGAAGTCCATAACCCGAAGCTAAAGCCCAGTTACTCAAAGTATGAAGATGGCGTTTGCCTTCCCCCCTTGGCATCCGCCATGGGGTCTGAAGACAAATTCGGGACATAATGGAGAAAATTCATTTTCTCTCACACAAACTCATCTTCAACCTCTTAAAACCCCACTTTCTTCCATTTTTAACCAACTTCAAATCCCACTAACTCACATTCACACTTAATAACTCACAAACCCACTAACCTCCCCACTACCACATCAACTTTCCAACTTGAAAAACTTCATTTTTCACCAAAAATCCCCAAAACCCATATTTCCCAATCTTCACCAAAACCCCCAATTTTTCTTCACAATATCAACAATGGCAGAAACGGGAGAAGGAGAAATCATTTTCCATGAAGGATGAGACGAGAACAAGCAGAGAGAAAAGTATGAAGACTTGCTGACACGCGAGGTTTTTCCCACAAGGTACATTGATGAAAATTGCTTGTACAATTTAGGATTTATCATAGTGTCTTTTATTTGTTAGATAACTTAGGATTGCATGATATATTTGCTCATAAAGAACAGTCATATGAGAGGCTAACCCGAGAATTCTTAAGTTCCCTCATTTACACGGTTAGGCCGAACACTGCAAGTACCATAGGCACATTTAAATTCCGCATGTTCAATATGGAATATTCATACACTACTGATCAACTTTTAAGTCTGTTAGGATTTCCCCACCGGGAAGATGTGTTGTGTGAGGCACCCTTAGACTCTAATTGGGCAGTTGATGCCCATCAATTATGGAGAGATTTGACAGGTCACACTATAAATTCCTTTGAGGGGAACTTAACTTCAAATATCCATAACCCGACCATCAGTGTTTTCCACCAACTATTAATAAACACTACTTTTGGCCGGGAGAATTCTAATAAGTTAAATGCCAAGGAATTTCTCTTTTTACAGGCCATGCTTACACAATAAAGGTTAAATTCAGTCCCCTTTATGATAGTGCAAATGCATGCTATTGTGAAAAACAAGGGGACCATATCTTTTGGAGGGTTGACTACCTCCATTGCCCGTGCTTTAGAGTTAAGTATTGAGCTGGCTACATTAGAACTTTTTCCACCTCACACCATTGATCTGAAATTTTTAAGAAATATATGTTTGTGTAGGGTGAGGAAAGAAGGATTTACTACCTCATGGTTCATAATGTATCAATCAAAAGTGTTATTTTACCTTGCG
Organism: Lathyrus sativus; assembly: GCA_963859935.3. Taxonomy (NCBI): domain Eukaryota; kingdom Viridiplantae; phylum Streptophyta; class Magnoliopsida; order Fabales; family Fabaceae; genus Lathyrus; species Lathyrus sativus. Next base: position 479,268,047 of record OZ012739.1, on the reverse strand, counting down.
TTAGTCATACAAACGTGCGAAGCAGAAGAAACTGGACCTATGATTTACAAGCCACAGTTTACCGACCCATTACTCCCAAACATCTCACAAAATGAGGATGACACGATTGGTGATGACTATGAGTAGAGGAACATGTCTCCCGTTCATGATTCCCCTCCCCCCATATACATAACCTACACACACCACACCCTTTTGCAGGTACATCTTCAGGCTACCACTTTGATGAGGATCTGCTAAGAGAGAAAAGAGCCCGTGAAGAGGAACGTGATCGCCTATTTTATGCCGTGCACAAATAACAAAAATGAATGATGGACCTCATGCGAGAATCTCAAAGACAAACAAAGCGTTCCCTGCAATCGATCTTAGAAGCCCAAGCTACATTGGTGGCCCAACAACAATGCCAACATGCGTAATTGGCGAGTCATTTCCAATGTGTGGAGATAAATCAAGTTTCTATTCTAGGGACCTCTGAAGATTACAAGAGTCAAATGCCTCACTAGCAACACAAATTAAGCAACTCGAGATTTTACAAAGTACCCGCCACCGCAGTAGGAGCCGTCATTTGAGACGTCCAAACCAAGGAGTAGAGGGAACTAGTGGCTAGTAGTAGCATCATCCAAGTTCCACCTATCTTTTCTCTCCATTTATCAAAACATTGGGGACACTGTTTGGTTTAAGTGTGAGAGGGGATATTTACCGCTTTCATTTTTCTTTATGCTTTCTAGTTTTTACTGTTTTCTAGTTAGTTTCATTTTTGCTTTTAGTTCATTTTTAGTTAATTACACGTGCTTGCCGAATCGTATGTGTAGTTTGTTGATTTCCTCCATTTCTTGAGCCATACCAAAAATTTGAAAAAGAAAACAGTGAAAATTTTGAAAATTTAGGCTGTTAGACAAGTCAAGGATAGGTTGCAAAGAACTGGGAAAACTCATGAAAAATCGATATCATCCTAACGCCGTAAGTTTCCTAATTATAGAGATTTATTCGGATACTTATTATGTCGTAGCCTTGAATTCTCACCCTTTATTGAGTCCTTAAGTAGTTTATCTTAGCAGTCAGCACCATCTGAGTTGCCGTTAAGTGAACAGACCGATGCAAATAGGTGAATGATCCCGTAAAAGAAAGAAAAGAAAAAATATAGTAAGAAGCAAATAATTTGAAAAAGAATCTACCTTCTAAGTTAGGTGACCCTCATCCGGTTACTTAGGCTTACGGTAGTGAAACTTCTAAAAATTATGCTAGTGTGTTTGTGTTAAATAGTCAAATTGTTGAACGTTGACACAATATGGATCATGATCACTAACAGGTTTGTTCACCTGTGAGTACAGATAACGGGCTTAATGTGATTGCGCCTGAATGAAAAAGGATGAGAATATGATGAGTAAGTTAGGCCTAGGTATAATAACATGACATATATTGGTTTGTATAGGAAGAAAACTTATGAATGCAAATGTGGAATGTGTCACTACGATACCCTTGGTTCATGAGTTGGTACCTATCAACTCAACCTTGATCGAACTAGAGTCTTTAACCTATATTAAGAACTTGTGTGTTTCTGTTTTTCTTCTTATGCTCATAAAGGATTGCTTGAGGACAAGCAGTGGTTTAAGTGTGGGAGATTTCGATAACACCAAAACATGTATTTGACTCGGATTGCACATGTTTTATCATCATTTTATTATTATTTTCTTGTATTATGTTGGTATTTTGTCTGGATTTCAGGTAAGTAGCCAAATGAGAGCCGTTCGCGAAGATTTTGGTGAAAATTGTGCACATGACATCCAACATGGCGTTGTCCATAGAGGTTTTCGTGAGCTGGATCACCTCTCCTACGCCTCAACGGTCAAAAGACCAAGTCATAATCATTTTGGGAACATGGTCGTCGCCATTCTCACATGGCGGTCGCCATCTTTGAAAATGTCACCCTAGTCAAATGGCAGTTGGAGACTTCACTCATGACCACCACTTTCCTCTCACACAATTTCTGAAGGAACTACTTGACTTCGAAGGCATTTTACTAGTATAAACAGGACCTAGATTTTGTTTTCTCATTGACCAAACTTAGTTGCAACTTAGGCATATATTTCAGATTTGTAAAACAATATTTCTTCACACTGGAGAGTTATCGTACTGTGGTTGCAATTGAGTTTGGAGCACCGTAGATTTAGAATTTTAATCTTGCCGCCACTTACATTCCAGTTGTAACAGATTCAAGTCTCCAATTGGAGCAGTTTTTTAATATGATTCTGCATTTACTTTATTTATTTCCTCGCACCGCTTTTACTTTGTTTACCTTATCGCATTGCTTTACTTTCGTTTAATTTCCTAGCACCGCTTTAATTTTATTTATTTCCTTGCACTGTCTTACTTTGTTTATTTTATTGCACAATTGTTTACTCGCTTTATTTCATTATCGAAAAAGATTTATTTTCAAAACCATACTTTGATCATATAATTCTTTTCATTTATTTTCGAAACCCAAATGCACACCTAACACTTTATTACCCAAAAAATGTCATATCCCAATTATCAATTATATGTTTTGTCATTTACCGTAACCATGTCCATCTAAATCTTTAGTACTGGAATATGAGGACCATCGATTCGACAGTACTCCATACGTTGTATCTGTAGGAACACTTTTGGGCCTGTTTTTGACTTTAATACAATTTTTCTGTGGTTAATTTGATTGGTTACTACAAAAGTAGAACCGTGATTAAGTCGGGTAAGATCGAAAGCCGTCTGACACTTAAGATAAAAATTGGTTAGTTTTTTATTAGGAAAAACATTGAAAGCGCTTTGTTAATCAATTAGGAAAGTTTAATATTATTAGAAGGAGATTTTGAAACTATTTTCGGACTCGTTTATAGGTTTAGGATCCGATTCTCCGAGCATATGCTGGAGACCCTTTTAAGTTAAAGTTTTCAATCAAAAAGCACTTTTCAACTAAGTTAAAGAGGTCATTATGTAAAAAAGTATTTTCTATTTTAACACAATACGCGACCGGTACAACGTGAGCGGCTGGTATAGATTAAAGATAAAGTCTGGTTCCAATTACGCTAACGTGACATTTCCTTTTTAATTAACTCTTTTTCAAGAAAGAAAATATTGCTCCGTAAGTGATGCTATTTAGAAACAATAGAAGTATTGTTTGATCTATGTGAATTACATTCCAATATTATTTCTCTGAATTTTTTTAATCGTTAATATTTACATTCCATGCACTTTCCAAAACTTTTGATTTCGCCTTAAGTAGAACACTGTAACAATAGAAATCGATAGATTGACATTGGTCTGTGTGAGATCGATAATCTTTTATATTACTCTGACGCACTCCGTATACTTGCGGATAACACGCATCACCACGACTTCCTAGAATATTGGCAGTCAACACCCTTCCCCAAGAATAAGGGAAAAATGACTATTTCTTAGAGTTCCAAAAACCCTAAAGCCCAGGGAAGGAAGCATAAATACCTTTCCCCTCGGCATGAGAGGGGATCCCGAATTAACATCATATTCACCTAGGTAATTAATAAACACACTAAGCTATCACAAACACCACTTACCTCACGTGAGTTGGTTACATATACCTTACGTACAAATAATACCTAGACAACACCATGCTACCATAACCAAAGGTCTCTCACCTCATGTGAGCAGGTCGTTAAACCACCATATATAGCCTCTCGCAACTGCAGATGGTCCTTAAACACCATCGATTTTATATACATACGAATACCTATGAGTGTCCACTACCTCGCAATAGGAATCCACACACCCCTATATTTTTTGGATAATACAGATATCTAAAGAAATAAAAAAAAATCATGTAAGTTTGAAGTTATTTAAAATAATTTTTAATAAAAAAAATTATTGAGTAAGAAATATTTTTTATATTTAAATCTTTAATAATAAATATTTATATTAGTTGAGGTTGAAATTAACTATTCAATTTATAAAAGAGTGTTTAAAATAACTTCTACTACTTTAAAAACTATGTTACATATTACAAAAATATTTTGCTTTAAATAGGGTTATTATATATTGACACATTTTATCCATACAATACTCATTTTAACAAATCATATTATGAATGCTCTTCGTTGCATGATTTCTGTTGTATTATTCTATTCTCTTCTGGTAAACCTTTGTTATTGCTTCAAAAGGAATCCATTTAATGTTTCTCGTTTTGAAGAGGAGGATGATAAATGGCAAATGGGAACAGCTACACATTATGGACCTATAGATGGTGCTGGATCAACAGGTATAAATAAGTATTAAATATAACATGCATGCTTTCTCGTATTGTTTATTTTATCATGTAATCTAATGGATGGAGTTTCATCTTTTCTTGCACAGTTACCAATTGAATTTTTTTATCGAAACAAAAATTATAATTGTTCTCATATTTAAATCACACACGATATGATTTTTGTGTGTGTAGGAGGTGCATGTGGATATGGTGAGACGGTAGAAAAATTTCCGATTAATAAAATGATAGCAGCTGGTGGTGGATCTATTTTCCGTAAGGGAAAAGGTTGTGGTTCTTGTTATAAGGTGAAATGCACAGAAAATAGTGAATGTTCAGGAAAATATGTTAGAGTGGTTATAAGTGATGAATGTGGAGGATGTAATGGGGATCATTTCGATCTAAGTTGCACTGCCTTTGCTAGCCTTGCAAAAAAAGGAGAAGACGCTGTTAAAAATCTTCTGGATGCTGGACATATTAAGATTCAGTACAAGAGGATTGAATGCAATTTTGGGAGGAAAATAGCCTTTGCAATTGTTACTGGAGCCAACCCATATCATTTTATTGTTCAAATACAATACCAAAATGGATATGGTGACATTGAAAAAGTAGAATTGAAGCAAGGACATAAATCAAAAAAATGGCTTCCGTTGCAACATTCTTGGGGTGCAAGATGGTTTTTGAGCAATAGTGGTGTACCGTTGAAACCTCCATTTTGTATTAAGCTCACGCAAAGTGGAAATGGAAAATCCAAGACCTTTAGAGCTCGTAAAGTCATTCCAAAAAGTTGGAAACCTGGCCAAGTTTATTGGTCACATTCTAATTTACAGTGTTAACAGAGGAGCAGAAACTAGAATTAAAAAAGTATGTATTCCATATGTGTCAATTTACAAGAATAAAATTTTGGGATTTATACAAATCAGTATTAACTTATTTAGGCAGGTAAATCTCCTATAATTAATGCTATAATAAATCTATAATAAAACGATAATCTCCTATAATTACTCTATATCAAATAATATTCTTATAATTTCTCTTAACACCCTCCCTCAAACTCTAGTTGGTATGGTGGATGTCAACTAGAGTTTGCTTAATAAATCTTTGAAGCGCATCGAATTATGTGTTTTGGTGAAGGTATCAGCCGGTTGGTCCACAGAAGGAATAAAAATCAACTGTATGGTGCCATTAGTAACATGATGGCGTACAAGGTGACAATCAATTTCAATGTGTTTTGTGCGCTCATGAAAAACATCATTATGGGAAATCTACATAACGCTTCTATTATTGCAATGAAGCATAGTAGCAGAAGATTGTGTAACGCCCATATCATTTAACAACCATCGTAAGCAAAGTAACTCAGCAGTAGCATCAGCAAGAGCGCGATATTCAGATTCTGTGCTTGATCGGGCAACAACTGTTTGCTTTTTGCTACGCCAGGAAAGAAGAGAATTTCCTAAGAAGAAACAATACCCTGTTGTTGAGCGACGATCGGTAGGGTCACCTGCCCAATCTGCATCAGAGTATCTAGATAGGACCAAGGATGACTTAGCAGAGAAGCGTAAACCATGAAAAATAGTACCTTTAACATAGCGAATTATACGTAGAACTGCAGAGAAATGAGATGACCGAGGGGCAGCCATAAATTGACTGACTTTATGGACAACATATGCAATATCAGGGCGAGTGACAGTTAGGTAAACAAGACTACCAACAAGTTGTCGATACAAGGTGGCATCTTCAAGAGGAGTGCCGTCAAGTGGTGTGAGTTTGGAGTTGACTTCTAATGGTGTCAATTCAGTCTTCCAGTCTGTGATGCCTGCTCGAGAAAGCAAGTCAAAAGTATACTTGGCCTGGGAAAGATAATAGCCTTCTGAGTCTTGGGAAACTTCAAGTCCCAAAAAATAACTGAGGGAACCAAGGTCTTTCATTTCGAAATGTTGACTGAGATATTGTTGTAAAGCTGAGATTCCAGTTTTGTCATCTCCGGTTATGATCATATCATCTACATAAAGAAGAAAAATTACAATACCACTATCACTTCTTCGAGTGAATAGAGCAGAGTCATGTGGACTAGAGAGAAAACCAAATTGTGTTAGAGTAGAACTGGACTTGGTAAACCAGACTCTAGGAGTTTGTTTCAACCCATATAAAGCTTTTTGAAGTTTACAGACCTTGTGGAGAGAATGGTATCCTGGAGGAGGGTGCATATATACTTCCTCTGTCAAATCACCGTGAAGGAAGGCATTTTTGACATCCATCTGAAAAAGCTTCCATTTACGAACTGCAACAATGGCCAAGAGGCTACGAACATATGTTATTCAAGCTACCGGAACAAATGTCTCTTCATAATCTATACCATACTCTTGAGTGTACCCTTTGGCTACTAGGCGAGCTTTATGACGTTTTACAGTTCCATCAGAGCGAGTTTTAATTTTGTAGATCCATTTGCATCTAATAGGAATCTTATCTGCAGGAAGATCAACTAATTCCCAAGTATTTGTCTTTTCTAAAGCTTGAATTTCTTCAGCCATAGCTTGCTGCCAAATGGGGTTAGTACTTGCCTCTCGATAAGAAGAAGGCTCATGAAGAGTTTTAATAGCAAAGTAACAATGGTAATCATTAAGACGAGTAGGTGGATTACTTACTCGGGTGGAATGGCGAGATACAGGTACAATATCAACATCCGGAACAGGTTCAGTAGGAGCAGGTGAGGGCGAACGAGTATTGAGCTCAACATCTGGAACAAGTTCATTAAAAGCAGGTGAGGGAAGAGGAGTATTGAGGTCATTAGAGTTATCTTCATTAGATCTTGGAAACAACTCAACTGAGGGATCAGTGAAATAAAACGAGTCAGTGTCAAGAGAATGATGAAATGTAGAAAGAGAGGAGAACATTGTGTTTTCCCAAAAGGTAACATGACGTGAGATGCGTAATCTGTTAGAGATTGGATCCCAACAGTGATATCCTTTGTGTTTTGTGCCATAGCCAAGAAAGCAACACAAGCGAGCACGTGGTTGTAATTTTGTGTGCTCATGAGGCTGCAAGAGAACAAAACAGACACATCCAAAAGGTTTAAGAATGGAATATTCAGGAGACTTACCAAATAGTTTTTCAAAAGGAGATAAGTTTTGAAGATTTATGGTGGGAAGTCGATTAATTGTATAGACAACATTGAGAGTTGCTTCCCCCCAAAACTTCTCTGAACACGAGGCCGAAAGGAGAAGAGCACGAACTGAGTCAAGGATGTGACGGTGTTTTCGTTTAGCCCGGCCATTTTGTTGGGAGGTGTGAGGGCATGAACATTGAACCATGGTGCCTTGCTGACTGAGAAACTGAAGCAAGGAAGATTCACGGTATTCCATCGCATTGTTTGTGCGAAGAATCTTAATAGCACAAGAAAATTGTGTTTTAACCATACGAGCAAAAGAAATATAAATTTGAGGTAATTCAAGGCGATTTTTCAAAAAATATATCCATGTAAAATGAGAAAAATCGTCAATAAACAATACAAAATAACGAAAACCATTTATTGAAGAAACGGGAGAAGGCTCCCAAATATCTGAATGAATTAAATCAAAAGGACTTTCTGAAACAAAGACACTATGATTAAATGATAAAGCAGGTTGTTTTGCAAGTTTACAATGTAAACAATCAAAAGACTCAAACTTTGTGGATCCTAATAACCCACGAGATATTAGAGGTTGAATTTTGCTTGTTGAGGCGTGACCAAGTCGAAGATGCCATTGATGAATTGGATAATTCATAGTAGTAGCAGAGATGTGATCTTTAGGAAGGTGAAGAGATTGTAGCTCAAATAACCGACCCACCCTGCGACCCGTCCCAATGATCTGCTTCGTATGTGGATCTTGTACCTGAACACCAGAGGGAGAAAAATAAACATTCAGTCCTTGTTCACATAATTGACCAATGGAAATAAGATTGAGTTTCAAGTTAGGAATGTAATATGTGTCAGGAAGGGTGATATTTAAGGTGGATACATAACCGGTATGAGTTATGTTCATTGTATTGCCACTGGCTGTGTGGATTGGTGGCAGAGATGAAACAAGTGTCGCAGCAGGTAATGATTTAATATCAGTGGTCATATGATTACTACATGCAGAATCAAAAAACCAACGAGAATTACCGGAAGTAGCAGACATGGCAGTAAAGGTGTTGGAAGATATAACCTGTTTGATTAAAGCTTCAATATCACTCATAGTAATGGTCTTCGAACCTTCAGTGGCAGCAGCAGAGATGGAGGAAAATCTGGACTTTGGAACATTCATGGATTTGGTGAAGCCACGGTTTTGTTTTGGAGGTCGCGTGGGACAATGTTCAAGAATCTGATCGATACCATGGCAGTACCTACACTCTATAGTAGGACAGTTAGCAAATATATGACCGGTGCGATTGCAATTCTTACATGGATGATGATTCGATTTCTGATGTGAGAATTGAGTAGTTGCAAGAGTAGCATCCATTTGAGGAGTTTTGTCTAGGTTCAGACGTGTTTCTTCAAAAATGATTTCTTGAATAGCAATGTCCAATGATGGAAGCGAATTTTGATGCAGCTGTGAGGCTCATACAACTTCATATTCGGGCCGAAGAGCCATAAGGACTTGAATGAGACGAAGGTTGTCTTCACTGATTTTGGCCAGAGATATTTGGTGCCAAATTGGTTGGATTTGGGCAAGAAATTCATTCACTGATTGACCAGGTTCTTGCTTGGTATTGTGGAGTGTGGTCCATAACTGATAATAATGTGTAAGTCCAGTTGTTTGGTAGCGGTTTTTCAAGAATTCCCAAATTTCTTTTGCAGAATCGTAGTTATTAAACTGAATGTGAATAGACGGTACAGACGTGTTGTGCAGCCACGTGATGATCTGGTGATTTTTACTATCCCAATCTTCAAGGCGGTCCGCAAATTTTGTAGCACATTCATCTTTGTCTTGAGTTGGCTTGACGACATCTCCGGTGACTATGCGGCAAAGCTTGCACCCGATCAGAAAACTCTTTATTCCTTGGACCCAGATATTGTAGTTTGGTCCAGTCAAGGTGGTTGGTTGTAATGGGTTTAACAATATCAGTTTTCTCCATGATGCAGAGATGAATAGATGAACAGGATAATGGAGGACTGAGTTTGTACATATCTGTAAGTAGATATACAGATGTTGCAGAAAAGAGAGGAAAAAAAATATGGGGATCGATGACCTATGCTCTGTATACCATGTTAACAGAGTAGCAGAAAGTGGAATTGGAAAAGTATGTATTCCATATTTCGTCAGTTTACAAGAATACAATTTTGAGATTTATACAAATAAGTATTAGCTTATTTAGGTAGGTAAATCTCCTATAATTAATGTTATAATAAAACTGTATTCTCCTATAATTACTCTATATCAAATAATATTCCTATAATTTCTCTTAACATTATGTATAAGAAGATTGCAGCTATGGGATATATAACATTGCATATATATAAAATTGTCGGTGAATAAAGAAAATAGTATATTTTGAATTACTTATACATAATCTCAGCGAATAAATATTATAGTAATATTTTATAAACAAATATTGAATATTATTTTTCACTAAGGCTATGTTTGGATAATTTAAAAATAACGGAGTGGAGCGGAACAAAACGGAATAGGATGAAGTGGAATGGAACGGAACGGAATATAAACTCCATTCCACTGTTTGAATATTTTACAACGGAGCGGAACTAATATCTCATTCCACTGTTTGGGAATTGGACGGAACGGAAAGCATTATAACTTTTTTATTCTATTTTTACCCTTTGCTACAATATTGATAGATCCAACATTCTCACACTAAAATAATATATAAGTAATCATAGAAAAATATCAACTTAACACTTGAAAGATATTAAAACATATAGTAATAAATTAAAATGTTCATAACTTATGTTACTAATAATTATTTTCCCATTATACTACATAATATTATTAGCCAATTTTATGTTACAGTAACTAATTTTAGTTTTTCTCTATACATAATAAGAATACAATCAACGTGAATAGTAGTGAAAAACAACATGAACAGTAGTTTTGCAACAAATCTAATTTCTACTTTTGTTCTTAATAAAAAGTTAATTTAACATACAAAACACTATAAAGCAACGTAAATCATAATTTTAAGTTTTGTTTTTAGTAACTATACCTAATTTCTGAAAAATGAAAAAGACATGAACATGAAGATAAATCAAGATATTTAATTTAATAGAGCACACATATAAATACAGGTAAAAAAATGAGAAGAAATATGATGTACCTTGTTAGGGTAGAAGAAAGATAGACTCTTTGCAAGCAAGAAGAAGGCATGCGAAGGAGAAAAGTTGCAGTGAATGAATAGAAAAATATCACGTTGATTGAAATAAGGAATAGGAATGATTAATAATAAAAGTGAAAATTTGGAGGATAAAATTGTAATTGTTTTATTAATTGATTCCATTCCATTGGATACACCCCAATTTGGGGGGAGTGAAAAATGGGTCAAAATAGTGGTATTGGATGAAATGTGTTCCATCACACTCCATTCCGTTCCATTCAATTTTTTTAAATCCAAACAATGGAACATAACTCCACTTCACTTCACTCCATTCCATTTCATCCCTTTCCATCAATCCAAACAGACCCTAAGTTTAGAACAAATTGTCACCAGAGATGTTACACAGTAATATTTTAAACATATACCTTAACCTATTACATTCTATAAACTCCTATCACTTTTTATAAAGTCATTTATGTTTCAGTATTTGATGTTGGACTGAGATGTTTTACTCTAACCACATCATCCTTTTGGTCCTCATGCTTTTTAGAGACCGTAGACTAAAATATTTTATCTTAACGACATCGTCTTCTTAGAACTCATGTTTGAGGGACTGAAATAACTTTAATTAAGCCCCAAAAAACTCGGCTCATCAACTTTTTTGTAAATACCAAAGAATTTACCTGAGCACGAAGGACATGCCAGGTGACGAATAAGTGACCCATCTCGACCTAGTCCTCCTTAGTCTTAATTTATAGAAAAGGTGTCAAGCCACATGTTAGAGGAATAGCTGAAGTCTCCAGACTTCTATGGAGGAGTTATATCACCTTAATAAAACCTTACAACTCAACAGTTTTCATATCCAACAACAACGAAATGAGGTCGATCCAATAGAGAGTGAGTAGATCTTAGATCTTAATCCCTCTCGAGAAATATGGGATGCGCCCGTGCCAGAAAATTTCAAGCTGCTATCGTTGTTGTCATACCCCAAATTTTACCCTCAGATTCTCTGATTTTTTTTCATATCATCATAAGCAAATAATTTTTGCATTTACAATTGTGTAGTCCATCGATCATAATCGTGCTTTTTTTTTTCGTTTAATTTTTTTTTTTGTCAGTTAATTTCATCTTGATTGAACTTTATCTGTTTTATCTTACGTGAGTTTCAATGTTAATTTAATTATTGTATTTATTTATTTTATTTATTTATTATTTTCTTTTGAACTTAAAGTTTAAATTTAGATTTTTTTAATCATTCGATTAGTTTTAAAATTATTTCTATTTATTATTATTTCTAATTATTATTATTTATTATCAGTATTTCTGTTTATTATTATTTCTATTATTAGTATTTCTATTTATTTTTATTTTTATTTATTATTAGTTTTTCATTGTATTATTTTTATTATTTCATTATTTTAATTTTATTTCATTTTATCATTATCATTTTTATTATTTCTTTATTAATTGTATTATTTATTTATTATTATTATTATTATTATTATTATTATTATTATTATTATTATTATTATTATTATTATTATTTATCAGTATTTTTTTTAATTCAATAAGTTGTCCATAAACCTCTAAACAAACAACCAAAATTCAATTCTGTCCCACATCAACAACAATCCAAAACACTGCAGCACAAAAGTACATCCTATACATCATCAACCTGCAAGTTCTCCCTGCATCAACAAAGGCAAATGCAGTAACTTTCCTCTGCTACTAAACAACAACAAAAAATCGAATACCAACTCTATTTCCTCGCACAAGACCAACTTTTACACCAAGATAAAATGACAACAACCATGTCATCTCTATGCAACGTCATTGACCGAACTTCCTGCTACAAGTTGTACTATTGCCACCAAACTTCCAAGACTATAAGTATATCATTCATGCTTCATTCCAAACAGGTGATACCATAAAATTAGCCTGCATTTTCTCATCATCTTCAAACTCCGTCCTATGTCTACACACTGACAAATCACACGTATTAATCTTTTGTTGGGGTAGCAGCTAGGCGAAGGCCTGATAAGGTCCAATTTGGTTCTTGTGTAGCCAAGATATTGGGTTGAGATTTGTAGGGGTCTTCATTCGGAAAAACCGCGGGTTTATCCTCCAAGATCGAATGAATATTTGAGGGTTTTCGTGTAAGAAGTTCAAGAAAGGATTGCGACTTTGTGAAAGCCTTTGGAGATAAAGAATGCAAAGGATCCTTTACAGATAAAGAATGCAAAGGAAGTAGCGGAGAACGAAAAATCAAATTGAACTCTTGTGGAACAATCAGTGCAATTGATCATGCATGAAAGCTTTGGAGATAAAGAATGCAAAGGAGTAACGATATCGAAAAGTCAATTGGTATCCATTTTTGTCTTGGTCTTACTCAAGATTAAAAGAAGAAAGGGGTTGAATCAACATCAGAATCGGTTGTGTTTTTATGGTTGCTCTGAACACTTTTCTTGTATATCGATTTTTTGCATATTAAGAAAGTATCCTAATTCCATATTGGAAATTATGTGCTGACATACCCACACGCAAGGACGAAATTGGGGAACTGCGTGAACAAATCCTCGTGCCGATCTCTCTATTATCTCTTTACTCGCTTAATTTTTCATTATGCAATTTATCAAATAACATTGAACGATCGATCGACTCGTAAGAATTTTCCTGTGATCTTTCTTTTTAACTTGATTGTTGATTAGCTTATAATCACTTTTAATTATAAGTGGTTTTCACATCAACAACAATCCAAAGGAAATTCTGAAAATTTGTTCGCTCACCAAGTGTTTGATAAATTGCATAGTTCAGTATTTTTTGCTCATTATCATTTGAAGTAGCACTGCTAAGTAATTAGTTTAAACGAGTAATAACGTGATACTCAATTAAAGGTTGAATTAGATTATTGTGTTAGTCATTCCATAATTGGATTTTCATATCTGAGTTCTAATAACTAGGTTCATGTAGACGACTTTGGTCGATTCACACCAAAACCTTCTACGTGCATCTTTTTCAAGCAACTTTAAAACCCATATTTTATTTGGAACTTTTGAATTGGTGGTCTATTCACTCCCCCCCCCCCCATCTAGACAAGTTGTCATTGTCTAACAAAACATGGTTTCCTTAAGTAAATAATAATGATAATATGTATTTGGGATCATGATTGATCAAGGGAAATCAACAAAAGTGAGGTTACTTGTAAAAAGAGAAACATTGGAGAAATTGAATTTTTTCTAAGTTATAAAATTCAATGTTTTTCGCCCTACTTTTCAAGGCCATAGCTTCCAATCCAAGTAACCATTTTCTTTGATCCAAAGATCAAATTGAAGATTTTGTTACATACTACAATTTTGTCCTTAAGGGTGACATCTCAAAAAATGCATAAATTAAGAGATATGGAGCCATGAAGTTGGAGGTTTCATACTTTTGAACCTAAACACTTAAAGAAATTTTAGATAGAATCTGTCTCATGTTAGAGCCAACTTTAAGGTCATTTTTCCCCCATGATACACATTGGTTCAAGACAAACCTTGAACATCAAAGTTGAAGTATGTCATCTCAGCTTTCCAAAATGTCAAAGAACATCCGTTTACCTAATTTGAGCAAGAAAATATGAATTTCACAACATGCCTTGTTGCAACTGTTCTACAAGATAGATTTAATACACTTTATGGTGATGCACGATTTGGATAACCTTGAAAACCTAATATCTTCACAAGATAAACACCAAAATGATTATACAACATGTTCTCTGCAAAACATTATAGAAATTTCAAGATTCTAGCATTGACATGTGACGAAAAATCATTTTAAAAGCCATGAATTGAGGTTTTATTCTCTAGCATTAAATTGCTATAGTGATTTTACAAAAAAAAACCTCCTATCTGTCCAAGGATGATCAGAACATCAAAGGATGAGATGCAACCTGGTGGAACTAAGCTCAAAAGATCAGAACTTAAGCAATGTGAAGAATAGCCCATGTGTGCCTTGACATTCAAGAAATAGGTGTGTGACATAACCTATTGGATAATAGCATGCATCATGATCCTCTAAAATTCACAAATATCTGAGATATTCCCCTATAAATAAAGCTTAGTTTGATGGTTCAAAATACACCAAAACATTGCAAGAAGCTTGTTTTCCAAGAAATCCTCCTCCTTCAAAAATTTAAAGTTTCAAAGAAGTGAGAAATTGAAACTTTATCTCCAAACAATTTCCACTCAAACCAAGCATCCAAACACTTCATATACATCATATAGAAGTGATCCAAATACTCAAACACCAACTGTAACACCAGAATCATCAAGTCACATACCATTTGCTTCACATACATCATAGGCTGCAGATTGATTTGGCCAGGAAGTTCCAGAAGTTTTCAAACCAATTCAAGCATTGTAACACACTCCTTGGAGGTCAAGGAAGTTTTTAGTATCAAGAAACTGCATCTGGAACACTCCTATCAAGGAATTCAATTTCCAATTTTGCAAGGTAATTTGCTCTAAACTAAACTCTATGTTTCGTGTATCATTCTTGATTATTTGAGTTACAAACATGTTTGTCATGGTGTTGTGATTGTTTTGAAGGTGAGAAAATACTTAGAACGGAGGGGGGGGGGGTTGAATAAGTATGAAGATAAAACTTAGAAGTAAAAACTCAAGTATTTTTATCCTGGTTCGTTGAACTCAACTACTCCAGTCCACCCTATCTAGAGTGATTTGTCTTTCTCAAACAAGGACTTAATCTACTATTTAATCAACTGATTACAATAGTAAGCACTAAGAACAACTGTTCAAAGTCTTCTCAAGAACTACTGATCCCAACTGGATCTTCTTAAGGAACTATTACAATGAAATGTAAGATTAATACAAGTGTTTGAATGCTTCTAACAAGCTTTATCACAACAATGATTTTTCACTTAATGTTAAGAACAAAAGAATAAACTCAGCAAAGAGAATAAGAATAATTTATGAGAGCTTGTGAGAGTTTCTATCAATGATCTGTTAGTTATAAAATCTGTTGAAGAAGATGAGGGAGACTTGCTTTTATATGCACAGTAGTCCACAAAGTCTTGACGTTGGAGGCTGTGTACTGAAAAGGCCTGAACCTTTTTGTCTTTACATTACATGACCTTTCCTAGAAGTAGAATGCACAGAGAAATGCTTTTGGTCTGTGTTCTAGTGTCAAGCATGAAAGAGGAAAGAGTCGTTGAGCCAAATCAAAAGATATCACTTTGAATTCTTCTTCAACAAGTATTTCATTTCAGCAAAGTAAACATCAGAGTCTGCATGATCAGAGTCTTGGATGCCCATCAGATTTTGCTGAATCAGAGTAATGCAGCAAGTGTGCTTTAGCGTGTAGTTCTATCATAGCAAAGTTTTATGAATCAGATCCTCAGTACATGCAGCGTGCAGTACTCTCAGAGTCTTCTGAAAAACTGTGCTTCTTAACTCTCATACAAAGTTCTTCAATGCTTCAGAGTCTTCAGATCTATTAGAGTCTTCTGCTTCAGATTCTTCTGTAGCTTCTGCTTCAGATTCTTCTGCAGACAGCGCTCAGATTCTTCTATAAGATGATTCTGACTCTTCAGAGCCTTCCATAGTTCCATGTTCAGATTAATTTGCTCTTCGATGTATATATACTTTAATCATCTGCATCAAATATTCATGAACAAATTTTAGAGTATATAATTCTGTAATACAAAATTTCATAAGAGTTATCATCAAAACATAGAGATATTACTAAGAAACAATCTGTGTTCTTACAATCTCCCCCTTTTTGATGATGACAAAACATGAGAAATTTTGTTCAATAAAAAAAACAATAATTATAACTCCCCCTGAGATTAAGAATCTCCCCCTGAAATGAATACTCTAAAGGAAAAGAATACTTCCCTTTTTGCTTGAGTGTATTTCAGAATTAGAGTCTGATGACTTCTTTCAAACACAGAGTCTGGTTTTGCGTTTAGACTCAGAGTACAATTTGCTTCAAGAATCAGAGTCTGGTTGGGTAATTCTCAGGATAACTTCAATGAATTTATTTTGTCAGATGAAACAATAGAATCTGAAAGACTTAAATTCAAAGATAGTTAATAATATGTCTGAATTTCGTTTTAGTATTTGCTTATGGATTGAACAATCAGATTCTTTTTCTCCCCCTTTTTGTCATAATCAAAAAGATGTGTAAAGACAGAAAAGATAACAGAAGAAAAGCAGAACAAATATTATCATTCAATCAGATGGTTCACAAAACAGATGATAAAAGCATAAGCAAAATAAGACAGATGCAAACAACAGTGCAAAAAAAAATGAAAAGAAACTAAGGTTGGCGAGATGCAATCAGGGTCAGAAGATCTGTGATCTTTGTAGTAGACTCTTCTTGCTTGGCCATCCAAGTCTTAATCTCTTCAGTGGTTTGTTCTTGTTTGATCATCCATGACTTGATTTCCTTAACCTCTTTCACAAGTTCTGAATTGTTAGCCTTCACTTCAGATGCAGACGCATCAATGTCCATATCAGATGCAACATCTTCAGATGGAGAGTCTTCAGCGGGAGAAGCTTCCAGAAGCAGCACTAGTGGTTTGGGAATGCTCATCAGAGTCTGTCTTACCAACTCAGCAAACTTTGCCTTAGCATCTTCAGCACAGACTGCTTTGAGATGAGAAGCCACAACGTTAAACTTAGAGATAAATTTATCCCAAGCAGCTTCAGACTTAACGGGATCTATACTGAACAGACATTCTTCTTCCACACGTGCAGTCCCCATACGAACTTCCTTTTTGAAATTTTCAAACAGTTTATCAACATCTAGTCTAGGGTTGGGGTAAAGAAATTCCTCAAGAGTTACTTTCTCAGCAGATTCAGAGTTTGGCTGAGGTTGTTCACAAGTGGTATTAGGAGGTATTGGATCAGATGGTGGTTGTTCAGATGGTTGAGATGCAGATGGTTGAGGTTCAGATGGTTGAGGTTCAGATGGTTGTGGTATTGTGAGTTGAGGTGTAGGGGTTGGTGAAATTTCAGCTTCAGATGATGAAGGTTGAAAATCTGAGAGGTTGAATTTTGAGCGAAGTGAAAGTCTACGATTTATTTGGTCAGGTGCTGATAGATTAGAAAATGCAGGTTTGAATGGATCAGGAATGTGTAAATAAGAGGGTGAGTGAACTTCTGATTCAGAATCAGATGATTCAGTGGAGTGGCATGAGGTGGATGACAAGACAACCATGGTTGCAAGTGGTTCCAAATCAAGAATGTCATTTGAGGGTTCTGGAACAGGTAACGGTTGTTCTATTATTGAGGGATGTTCAGATGGAGTTGGTTGGGGAGGTTCAGATGAAATGGGTTGAGATTGATGTTCTGGTTGTTGTTGTTGTTGAGATTTTTGTTGTGATTGTTGTTGTGGTTGAGGTTATGGCTGAGGTGGTTCTTGTTGTTGATGTTCTGGTTGTGTTTCTGTTTAAGGTGGTTCATATGGAGTTTGTACAGAAGATGGTTGAGAAGGTGTAGTTTGAGATGGAGAGGGTTCAGAATTATGAATCCCAGATGATGGTGGTACAGATGATTGTGGTCTAGAAGGTGATGGAGGAGGTGAAGGTAATGGAGAGTGAATGGTTGGTGTTGGATCAGATGTTAATACCTGTTTGATAGTTTCTCTTATGTCTTCCAGACTTGCTTCTGGAGGAGTGGGTTTCACTTTCTTTACCTTCTGAGGCTTAGCAGCAGCTTCAGAGGCTTTTCTCTTAGGCTGAGCCTCAGATCCTTCTTCAGCAATCTTCTTTGAACGCCTTTCTCTAACAAGATTAGGCAGAACTTCTCCTTCTTTCTGGACGATGTTCACAGGCAGAGGAACACCATTTAACAGACAATCAGCTATGTAGGATAAGATGATCTCCCTTGGTTCGTTAGCGCTGAACATTGGAAAATCTTCAACATGAATCCTTCTGTTGCTGACATCCTTAGTAGCAATTTTCTTGGTTTGCCGGCAAGCTCTGTGATGACCTTCATCCTCTTCAGAGTATTGCCATTGATGACAGAACCTATGACATAGGACAGATCCTCTGTCAATCCAGTATCATACAGATATTTCACAAGACCATTCTCTGTTAGAATGTCTGATATCAGTCTACCCATAGGAATCCAATTCCTAACTTTTCTAGTTTTGACTCTTACTTCTTCTCTTGTTTCCTTTATATGATTCAGAATGTGACTAAACAGAAGATAAGGCAAGTCCACCTTCTTTCCCTTGCTCATACAAAACATGAAGTAGAGTTGTTCAGCATTGACATAATCTGGGGAATTTGATGATTTTCTGTGAAAGATGGAACTCATGAAAATCTTGGCCCAGATCCTGTAGACTGGCTTCAGTTCCCTTACTTTGCTAGTTGGTTCCCCAGAAATAGTAACTTCTTGAAACACATCAGCAAGATCCACACGAGTAGATTGTAGATTGGTTTCACCATCAGTTTCAGAGTACCCAATGAGTTGTCTGATCAGCTTCTCAGTAATCACAATCTCCTTTCCAAGGACAGAAGAATGGATAAATTTAGGGCACACCTGAGCATGTATCCAGAATTCTTTCACCAAAGTTGGATAAACAGGACCCATAAGCCTGCCAAAATACTTTGTCCAACTCTGAGTTTGAATGGTTGAAGAAAGATTAAACCCATTTTCTTCAATGGACTCAAAATCTATGAAGCATTCACTCAGAACTTCCAGTTCTATAGTTGGAGTGAGAAGAGTTCTCACAGGTTCCTTGTAAGCTTCAATAGTGGTTGATTGCATCTGAGCAGATGTTGATGAAGAAGATGCCATTGTTGTTCTTGAGTGAGAGGTTTTAGGTTTAGGGTTTAGGTGAAGAGCAAAGAGAAGACATAAATGCATAAAAGGTTCGTGAGGTGAAAAGTGTGAAATGGTGTGATTTGTGGTATTTATAGATAGAATCAGGCACACAAACAATCACATAAGCATGCTTCACATAGCATTAAATAAAAAAGTAAAAACATCATTGCACAGCAATTATGATTCTAACAGATGGGGGGAAAATTAAGAAAAGTCAGATTTTCAAAGCAGTACTTCAAACGTTAATTCAGTAAAGTGCACTCTACCTTTTCAGTTTCTGAGCTACACGTGTTTGCTTGCTTGTGCTTCTGAAATCTCTTGAGAAATGAAACGTTAGCCAACGTTCAGATCCCCTGAGCATTGTTAGTTCAGATTTACACAAGTAAAATAATTCAAGAAAATGAATAAATTAACAGATGAAATACTTCAGAGCATTAAACATTTTGCATCTGAGAAGTTTGCCTCTGATAAATATTATTTTGGACAAAAATCCATACCAATATTTTTCAGAATAAACTTGAACCTATCTTCAGCAAGGGGTTTTGTAAAAATATCAGCCCATTGATGATCTGAATCAACAAAAGCTAAGTTTATAATACCCTTCTGAACATAGTCTCTGATGAAATGATGCTTAATTTCTATATGTTTTGCCTTAGAGTGTAAAATTGGATTTTTAGACAAACATATAACAGAAATATTATCACAGAAGATAGATACATTACTATCAAAGATCTGATAGTCCTCTAATTGACTCTTCATCCAGAGCATTTGCATGCTACATCCAGCAGCAGCAATGTATTCTGCCTCTATTGTAGAAAGTGCAATTGTGGGTTGCTTCTTGCTGTACCATGAGATCAGATGACTTCCAAGGAGCTGACAGCTTCCAGAAGTACTTTTACGCTCTACTCTGTCTCCAGCATAATCAACATCACAAAATCCAACTAATGTATATTTATCAGATCTTCTGTAACACAGACCCACGTTAGTAGTACCTTTCAGATACCTTAGAATCCTCTTAACAGCAGTTAAGTGAGATTCTCTAGGATCTGATTGGAATCTTGCACATAAGCATACACTGAACAGAATGTCAGGTCTAGAAGCAGTTAAGTAGAGAAGAGATCATATCATACCTCTGTAGAGTTTCTGATCTACTTTCTTACTTACCTCTTCCTTGCCTAGTGTACTAGTTAGATGCATGGGAGTTTTTGCCATCTTACTATCAGTCATGTTAAATTTCTTCAGAAGTTCTTTAACATATTTGGTCTGATGAATGTAAGTGCACTCTGGAGTTTGGTTGACTTGAATTCCCAGAAAGAATCTCAATTCTCCCATCATGCTCATTTCAAATTCTGCCTGCGTACATTGAGCAAACTCCTTTCCCAGCATAGTATTGGTAGATCCAAATATAATATCATCCACATATATTTGACATATTAGAAGATCTTTCTTAAATGTTTTACAAAAGAGTGTTGTGTCCACTTTGCCTCTGATGAAGTTTTTCTCCAGAAGAAAATTACTTAATCTCTCATACCAAGCTCTGGGAGCTTGTTTTAAACCATACAGAGATTTCTTTAGTTTAAAAACATGTTATGGAAAATTTTCACTCTCAAAACCAGGAGGCTGGTGAACATAAACTTCTTCTTCTATAATACCATTTAGAAAGGCACTTTTAACATCCATCTGATATAGAGTGATGTTATATTGTGCAGCAAATGAAATAAGAAGGCGTATAGATTCTAACCTTGCCACTGGAGCATAAGTTTCAGTGTAATCAATACCTTCTTGTTGACTGTACCCTTGAGCAACAAGCCTTGCCTTATTTCTTTCAACTTCTCCTTTCTCATTAAGCTTGTTTCTGAAGACCCATTTAGTTTCAATTATGTTGAATCCTTTTGGTCTTGGAACTAAGTCCCACACATCATTTCTAGTGAACTGATTTAGCTCTTCTTGCATGGCAATAATCCAGTCATTGTCTTGTAGAGCTTCATCCATAGTGGTTGGTTCAATTACTGACACCAATCCAAATAATGATGCTTCAGAGGATCTGAGGAAGGATCTTGTTCTGATAGGGTCATCCTTCTTTCCAATGATCACATTCTCTGGATGAGAAGCTTTGATTCTGGAAGATGATCCTCTAATAGTTGATTCTTCAGAAATGTTTAAGTTGTTCATCTGAGAAGTCAAAGGAATTGCATCTGGCGTTGCTTCTGGTTCCTTCACTTGAGCTTTGTCTGCCTCTGAGCCTTCAGAGTCTGTGAAGACTACTTCTCTATCTGCAGAACTTTCAAACTGCTTTGGCTTTTTAATGCCAAGCTTATCATCAAATCTAACATGTATAGATTCTTCCACAATCTGTGTTTCAGTATTGTATACTCTGTAGCCCTTAGAGCGTTCAGAATATCCAAGCATGAAACACTTCTGTGCTTTAGAATCAAACTTGCTAAGATTCTCTTTAGTGTTCAACATATAACAAATACATCCAAAAGGATGAAAATAAGAAATGTTGGGTTTTCTGTTCCTCCACAATTCATAGGGAGTCTTTTCCAGAAGAGGTCTTACAGACACTCTGTTCTGAATGTAACAGGCTGTGTTGATTGCTTCTGCCCAAAAGTGCTTTGCCAGATTAGTCTCATTGATCATGGTTCTGGCCATTTCTTGCAGAGTTCTATTTTTCCTCTCTACAACTCCATTCTGTTGTGGAGTTCTAGGACAGGAAAAATCATGAGCAATGCCATTTTCATTAAAATATTTTTCAAAATATTTGTTTTCAAATTCACCACCATGATCACTTCTGACTTTTATAATTTTGAAATCTTTTTCATTCTGGACTTGTTTGCAGAAGTCAAAGAACACAGAATGTGACTCATCCTTGTGTTTTAAGAACTTTACCCATGTCCATCTAATATAGTCATCAACAATGACTAATCCATACTTCTTGCCTCTGATGGATGCAGTTTTCACTGGTCCAAACAGATCAATATTGTTGCACCCCAAAATTTGACCAACAATTATTTATTCATTGAGTGTTTGAAAGTTGATACCTTCATCAGAAAGTTCCAGAGATCCTCAGGGGAGTGGGTTGAAACCAGGGTTGTGTGCTTCATAGCTTGAGAGTTGTGGATGCTCCTCAGATGATTCTGAGACTTTGAGAATGAATTTGATGATTGGAGAAAGCCTATGAGATGTCTTGATAGCCATCATGGAGTCCAGAGAAGTCATTGTGCAAGAGTTCAGAAGATTCAACCAAGAATGGTAGAATTAGGGTTTTGACTGGGTCAACCCTAGGATAACTGAAAATTTGGAGAAGGTTGAGACCTAATCCAAGGGCCATGAGATCATGGAATGATGTATGGAGATGTTATAAAGATTATTCCAAGACCAACTCATCATGAGTGAGGAGTTTGAGAAGTTTCAAGTCAGGGTTTCCAAGGATTGTCAGTGAAAAAACCCTAATTTGACCCCTATCTTCCAGGCGGTTTTAGCTCTAGATGTGATTGATATCTCATCTTCCCCATAACATGAATGTTGTAGAGCTTGTTCTTAGCTTTAATTTGAGTTGTGGAAGTCCTTGATAGGAGTTGCAGAGCTCAAGTTATGGTTTTGACAAATTATAGGTCAGCTGAGGTGTGTGAATCTGGGTCCTTGAAAGTCACCCAACTTGCAGACAACTTTTGCCCTAGTAGGATGATTCCTATGATCTCTTGGTCAACATGAATGTTGAAGAGCATCTTCTTAGCTTTAATTTGAGTGGTAGAAGTCCTTGAGAGGATTTGTGGAACTCAACTTATGGTTTGAACAAGACAGGGGTATTTTGGTCATTTGTCAGTTATAGGTCATTTTAAGCAAAGGCCATATCTCCCATTTCCAAGCCTCAAATGGAAAAACTAAAAACATGAAAGTTGTTCAAAATGGGATTTTAAGTCTAGAAAGAAGGTCATGAATTGTTGGGAAAGCTCATAGCATGGATTTGCATGATTGGTTAAAAATGAACTAAAAATGGCTTATAAGTTTAAAAAGTTGAATTTGAAAATTGGTTTGGAAGATCTAGGAATCCAAAATAGGTCATCCAATATATCATTTTGATTGGAAACATCATTTTGAGAACATTGGTTTAAATAGAATTTTCATTTGAGGCTTTAAAATGGGACATGCTTTGGAAAATTGAAACTTGCATATTAAGGCACCTTTGGAAATCTTAACATAAGGCAAGGAAAGGCCTGATTTTCACTCATTCTTTCTCAATATCCCACATAAGGAGAATTTGACACCAAATTACAAAGCATAAGGCATGATGCATGGGATTTTCAACTTATCATCACATGAGAAAATCAAGACTTTTCTAGATGATTCTAGAAGGATCTAGTTGTTTCCATTGATCATTATAAGAAGAGTGAATCAGGATGAGTATGAGGTTGGTGAAAAGTTGGAGAATTCAGTGGAGGAGAGGGAGAGAAAAGCAAGGTTTTCAAGCATTCTTCAAGAGCAAGCAAATCCATGAATTGATCACTAGAGGCTATCATCTTCAAGATTCTTGCAAACAGAAAGCTTAACACCATTAGAGGAGTGTTTGGAAGCAAGAGCAAGCATTGAAGGGAGCTGTTCATACCTTCACCATTGATACTTGACAGGTTGGTGAATTCACTCATTTCTCCTTAATTATGCATAGTTAGGTTAGATCTTAGGTGTAGAACTGTTAAGCTAGGTTAGTTGATTAAATCCTGAGAATTAGGGGCCATTTCATGGAGTTTCATGGCAGGTGCAAGAATCTGCTATGATCAAGAACAAACTGTATATTAGGTTTTAAGGCACGAGTGATGGTTCATTATGATGTGCATAGCATGTAGAACATAATTACACCATTAGATTTGAGCTCCCCCGTGATCGATAGCAGTGAAAACAAGTTGAACCCTAGTTTTCATCCATTCTGTTTGCGCGTTTTAAGAGGATTCAAGGGGAAGTATGAGCATGGTTGGATTCCTGGGATTTAGTAGTGTGATTTTGGTTTTGGAAATTTTGGAATTCATCAAGAGATGAGAGAGCAAGAGATGATGGAAGTTTCGTGCATGGGGGGAGGAAAACTGAAACCCTAGGTTGCATTTGGAGAAGATGAACTTGTAACCGTCAGATTAGATTAAATATTTGACTTGTTAGAACAATCCAAGGGCCGTCGTTTAAACTTAGAAACGGAGGGAAATGAGATGCAGCAAACGCTGCGTTTCATTAACCTGAAACCCCTGGGCCTAAGTGAAAATCACTATCCCCACCCCCATATTGAGGCCCATTGAGAAATGAGTTGAAATTCGTTGCTATTCGAACCGTGTGCCTCATCTTTTTCTTTTCTTTTTTTTTATTCAATTCTGATTACAACTGGGCCTAGCACCTTCGCTACTTGCACCCCCCAGTTTGGCCCATCTCAAATAAACAACTAGGGCGCCCTTCTATCTGCACCCCCTTCCCCCTTTAATTGATTTCTTTTTATTTTAATTCCTTTTATTTTTCTTGCATTCATAAAATTCATATAAAATAGAAAATTAAATATTTTTCAATTCTTGTTTTATCTATATGTTAATAAATCTGTCTAGAAAATTATAAATAAATAAAATCTCCCTTTTATTTTCTTTTTATATTTTTAATAGATTTTTCATTTTAATAGCTTTTAAAATGGGATTAATTTTGTGCATGATTTTGTAGAATTTCTTTTAGGACTTTCCCTTAGGATTTTTAACTCATTCTTTTTTGTGTGATTAGATATTGAATCATAGTTCCCCATAGGATTTAATTCTTGATTTTTAGATTAAAATTTGATTAGATTAATTAGGGTAGCATTAGGGTATCCTAATTAGGGTTTATGTTATGCATAGGTAAGGAAATTCATTTTCTTTAGATAGTTTTGTTTTGATTTTTGGATAGGGGCATATGTGGATGTTAGGGGTAGATGTTGTAGACCCTTATGAATAATTGTTAGATTTTTTCCCCTCTCTTTAGTATTTTTAGGTATTTTCTGAAGTTAGCTGATGATTTTGTCTGTTCTGTGGTTATCTGTTCACCTCTGGGGTTTATTTTGGGGAATTTGTTGTGGGGCTTAGTTTGTCTTGAAGACTTTGCTGAGGAGCATGATGAAGATTGAAGATTGAAGATCAAGACTCAGAGACCCAGAGCTTGGAGCTTGTCCCCTGTCTGTGAGGTTTGAGATCCTGAAGTCTGAGGGAAGTTCATGGTACTTTCCTGAGGAAGGCACTATGAATGACTTTCATTCTTTCTTCTCACCTCTTTCTTAAGTATCCAATGATGTTGGAGCCAACTTGTGAGTTTAATTCTCCTGAGGAGGAATGTAAACTGATCACCTGTTGTTGAGCCACATGGGATACAACTCCTAAGTGGAAGCCTCATAGTACTTTCCTGAGGAAGGTCCTATGAGTCTGTTCACTTAGTTCCATTAGTTTATCTAGGATTTCTCAAGTATCCAATGATGTAGGAGCCAACTTGTGAGTTTAATTTCTCCTGAGGAGGAATGTAAACTGATCACAGTTGTTGAGCCACATAGGATACAACTCCTAAGTGGAAGCCTCATAGTACTTTCCTGAGGAAGGTCCTATGGGTCTATTCACTTAGTTCCACTAGTTCAGATAGGATTTCCTAAGTATCCAGTGATGTTGGAGCCTGCTTGTGAGTTTAGTTTCTCCTGAGGAGGAATGTAAACTGATCACAGTGGTTGGGCCACATAGGGTATGACTCCTGAGTATACACCTCCTAGTGCTTTCCTGAGGAAGACACTATGAGTCTGCTTACTTAGCTCCCTTTCTTTGGTAAGCTTGTTCTGAAGCTTGAAGACTGGGATTGATTCCTTTTGATTAGGGTTTTGCTTTAGGGCTTTGCTTAGATCTGATTAGGGTTCTGTTTTGAGGTTAGGATTAGAGCTTAGATGTATAGAATTTTCTTTCTCAAGCATGGGGTTTGTTTGCCTAATGGCACTTCATTTCTTTTATCTGTTTATTGCTTGATAGCATGTTGTTTATTTTTCAGTATGATTACTGTTATTTCATGACTGGCTTGAGGTTGAGACGAGCTTGTGGAGGCTGAAGCCCCACACACATTTCCTCCCTCACTTGCATTGCATGCATTTTATTGTTAAAGCTTATGCTTTTGTCTGTTTCGGTGTATCATTGACATGATCCCTTAGGACTCTCATTTCCTTTGATAAGGATTTGATGATAGACTTTTAGGTTGAAACCTATGCATGACAACTTCTAGGAGTTCCCTGTTCAAACCTCAACCATAGGATGAATCCATGGCATGATAACAGTAGGACTTGATAGTCTCCCTCCTAGTTGGGCCTGTTCTCTTCTCACCTCGAAGCGGTTTAAAATACAGTAATCATGAATGATTTCTTTCGTACGTTACGAGCCTTAAGCAATCTGAGAAAGGACGCATTCCCTCTCAGGTCATAGTCTCTAGTGCGGTTGAGATCGCAAATACAATAAAAAAACACTTCTTTTAGGAGATAACCCGCAGTTTCCCGAACTACGTTTGCTCTGATCTTCCATACAGTGTGGAAGTACGTAGGCATAGGATGCGATATCCTAGCGAGCAACCTTTCCCCCATAATCCTTCGTAGGTCAAACTACGTTGACTCTGATTTCTCGTTCTCTGATGAGAATACGTAGGCATAAAGTGCGACGCTTTGCCGAGTCATTTTTCTTTTCTTTTTCAGCCAGCCTTGATAGGTAGATAGATTATAACCAACCCGTCCAAGTAAACAAACAAGCGTGGATCCCTTCGAGTACGAAGGACGTGAGGGGTGCTAATACCTTCCCCTTGCGTAACCGACTCCCGAACCCAGACAATGGTTGCGATGACCTTGTCTTACCCTTATTCGTCAGGTTTTTCCGATCGTTTCCTTTCCCGCTCTGAGGGATAAATAACGAAAGGTGGCGACTCTTCTGTCATGCCGGCACCTTATTTTCGCGCAAGCGACAGCTGGCGACTCTGCTGGGGATCGAACCCAGAATCTCTGGTTCTTCGGTTCCCTATGAGAGTCAATCCTACCGCTTGTATGTTTGCTTGGTGGGTTGCGTTTATTTATCGCATTTTTACTTCCCGCATTTTATTTCCAGTTTGATATGATTATCTGTGCTGCTGTGGGAGAGGAATGTTACTATGAGTGAGAAGCCGGACCTGGGCTTGAGTGCACACCTAGATATAGTTGCGGAGAAGTAGTAGACGAACCTGTCTGCTGAGCAGGCACAGTTCCCTACGAAAATCTGCGCTCAGACGAGATTCTCGCAGAGGTGCTCCTTTCCGGTCCTGAGGATCTGAGGGGAGTCCAGACGTGAGGATTGTCGACTCTGGGGACCGATCATTTGGAAGTCAGCTAAGTGAGGCCTCTTCATGACTTGATGATGCCACTCCTTCTGGGAATCGTATCGTCACTCATGAAAGTCTGTGACGCTGATGACCGCATAGGATGCCGTACCTTTGTCTGTGGATTAGGTCCATACCTGTGAGCGGGATTGGGATATTGCAGGAAACTTTGACCTTCAGACTACCTGGTTTTCTTGACAGTGAATCAGCTATGTTGGTATCAGGGTTCTCGGTGGCAGATTTGACTGTTCTTGACAGAGCGAGTTTTTGATCAGAGGATTTTTATCATCGGGTGTATGTCTGTTCCTGATAGAGCAGGTTTCGAACAGAGTATTGTCGTCAGTGGTTTGTTCTCGATAGGGAAGATTTTTGAGTGGGGTCTGAAGATCTCATCAGCAACTGTGCATTTGTTCTTGATAGGGCAGATTTTGAGTGGGGTCTGAAGATCTCATCAGTAGTTGTATGTTTGTTCTTGGTAGGGCAGATTTTTTTGGTCTGAAGACTTCATCAGTAGATATTTCTTGATCATGCATCCGGGGTCCTTATTATCAGGCACTTACTCTTGACAGAGCAGAATTTTGATCTCGATCCTATCAGATGGTTATTCTCAGCAGATCAGATCAGTGGTTTTACACCGGGGTTTCCTTCTCATCAGTGACTGTTGATACCGAATCTCCACAGCAGCCAACCGGATATGTTGTTGCATGCCTGCATTTTGCATTAGTCTGCATAATCATTCGCATTCCATTGACGTGTGTCTGTGACAGGTACCGTTTCCCCGATCCAGGATCTCTCGCCTCTTATTGTATTACTGCAGCCTCTCTCAAGAAGACTGTTGCGTACGAGTTCTCGATCCTTGATGTGTCGGAGTTGACTATCACTAATGTTATAGGCTTCCTGTGTATATGTGAGATTGTTGTTTCCATGATTGGGCTCAGATTTCTTCTTCCTCTTATTATTGTCAGCACTGGTACTACGGCGCCAGGATCGGGGGGAAATCTCTCAAGCACACAGACACACGCATGCATCTGCATGAAGCATTTTGCATGACATACATTTTGTGGCTTTTCCTAACCTTTAATGTTGACAGGTTTTTCAGGTACACAGGTTCCGAGCTGCTTTCGATCTCCAGGATTGATCAAAGACTCATCCACCGCTACTCAACTCGCGTTAATCAGACAAGGATAATGGACCAGGTGCAGTCATATGTTCAAGAGCTCCGAGAACGGATGGATCGTTTTATGGAGCTGATGCAGGTGGTCGCTAATGGTCAGGACCAGCTTCGTACTTTGGTTCAACCTCTGATCTCCAGGGTTGACAGTAATGGCATACTTCACGGCGGGGCCGTGCCTACTCCTCCTCCAGTGGATGCTCCACAAAATGTTGTTCCTGTTGCCGGGGGCAACGGCAGCGCTAACGGCAATCTGATGACTAATCTCGGACTCAATGCGGCAGGCGTCGGCAATGGTAGTTTGGGAGCCAATGTTAACATAGGGCCGGTCAATGGCAATGCTGGTGTCGGAAATTTGTTGGTGCCTCAACCGTGGCTGGAGGACCATCAGGATGACATATTCTCTCAGAGAGGTATAGAAGCATAGTTGAATGCTGAAGCTCGACTCAGGTTCAAAGCACTGGAGGACAAGATGAGAGACATTGAAAACCAGAACACATTGGGCGTTGACATGTCCAAGCTTGGGTTGATTGCTGACTTTAAGGTACCTCATAAGTTCAAGGTGCCTGTCTTTGAGAAGTATAAGGGTACTACTTGCCCCCGTGTTCACCTTCGATCTTATTACAGAAAGATGTCCGCCTATTCTGACGATGAGAAGCTGCTGATGCACTTCTTTCAGGATAGTCTTTCTGGTCCATCACTCGAATGGTATATGGGTTTGGAGCCCGCTACGGTGCGCACCTGGAAAGACCTCGCAGAAGCGTTCGTCCTCCACTATCAATACAACAGCGACTTGGCCCCCAACCGAGTTCAGCTTCAGAATCTCTCACAGCGGAACAATGAAAGCTTTAAGGAGTACGCCTAGAGGTGGCGTGAATTGGCTGCTAGGGTTCAACCGCCGATGGTCGAGCGTGAGCTGGTGCAAATGTTCGTGGCTACCCTTCCTGGAATCTACTAAGAGAAGCTGGTCAGTGGCATGTCTGGAACATTCTCGGCTCTCATCACTATGGGCGAGCATGTTGAGAACGGTATAAAGATTGGAAAAATTCAGGGCGAATCATCCTCAGTTGGAGGAGGTAGTAAGAAACCTTACGCTGGCAAGCGTCGAGAGGGGGATGCAAGTGCTGTCACTAATGCTCGGAGAAGGGGTAAGGGCCCTCAGCCTCAGATTGCTAGCATAAATATCCCAGCTGCTCCACCGCAGCCGCAGCAGCAGCCTCAGCAGCAGAATAACCAGGGGTATAGAAGATATCAGAATCGGGCTCCTCTGACAAATCGTCATTTTGAAACTCCACCAATGTCATATGCGCAGCTCTTGCAAACTTTGCTGCAGCTTCAGCTAGTTCAAAAGAGGACAATGACTCCCTTAACAGGGGCACCACCGCCGGGGTATGACGCCAATGCTACTTGTGATTTCCATACTGGGGCACCAGGCCATACGATTGAGAATTGTAAAGCTTTTAAGCACAAAGTCCAGGATTTGGTGGACGCCAAGGTTATTGACTTTTCTGACAATGTGCCCAACGTTACCAAGAATCCTATGCCTCATCATAAGGGAGGCGGAGTGAATGCTGTTATCACTGAGGAGAGTGCAGACTTGCTGACTGACGTTAAAGAGTTGAAGACGCCGCTGAGTTTTGTCAAGGCTAAGTTGCTGAAGAAGGGCTTCTTTCCTGGATGCGGAGAGTTATGTATGGCTTGTGCTACACTTCCTGATAGGTGTGAGCAGCTGGTCGAAGGTATCCAAAGTCTGATGGCCGAGGGTATTTTGCAGTTCAGCCGGAGCAGTGAGAGCGTATCAGGGGAGGTCGTGCTGAAGCAAGCAGATGAAGTTGCTACCATTACTATTCCTCGTCACCCTATCACTATTTCCGCGCCCCGACCGCCTACAATTACTATCACCAGGGCCGGACTAATCCCATTCGAAAGCACTAATGCTGTTCCATGGCATTACGGCGCCGAAGTTTACTGCAATGGTCAGAAGATAGAGCTAGAGCCGTTCGGATCAATTGTGCAGAATCTTACCGAAGTCAGTGGCATTACTAGAAGCGGTAGAGTGTTTGCGCCAGCGGAGGTTGCGGCAGAGAAAGTGGTCAGGGATGATGCTGCTGATAAGGGTAAAGGTAAAGCTGTTGAGGAGGTCCCTTCTGGGGCGGAAAAGGACTTGCTGGTTAAAGATGCTGAAGAGTTCATGCGGTTAATCAAGAAGAGCGACTACAAGATTGTAGATCATCTTCATCAGACTCCGTCAAAGATCTCTATTCTTAACCTGTTGCTGTGTTCTGAAGCGCACCGCAACGCATTACTGAAGGTATTGAATGCTGCATACGTGCCGCAGGAGATATCAGTAAATCAACTGGAAGAGGTGGTGGCCCATGTTAATGCTGGTAATGGGTTGGGATTTACAGATCTGGAGCTGACTCCTAAGGGAAGAGATCACAACAGCGCCTTGCACGTCTCAATAGAGTGCAGAGGCACGATTATGTCACATGTCCTGGTGGATACGGGCTCCTCGCTTAATGTGCTTCCGAAGAAAGCACTGATGAAGTTGGATACCCGTGGATTGCTTTGCACGCCCAGTGACCTGGTCGTGAAAGCCTTTGATGGAACCAAGCGCCATGTCTTCGGAGAGTTGACCCTGCCAATTCAAGTTGGTCCAGAGACGTTCAGTACGGTTTTCTATATCATGGATATCATGCCTGCCTACAGTTGCCTCTTAGGTCGGCCATGGATCCATGCTGCTGGTGCCGTGACGTCCACGCTGCATCAGAAGCTCAAATATGCTGTCGAGAGAAGCATAGTAACCGTCTGTGGTGAGGAGGACATCATGGTGAGCCACATGTCGTCCTTTAAATATGTTGAAATGGATGGCGAGATCCATGAAACGCTCTGCCAAGCATTTGAAACCGTCAAGGTGAAAGAGGTAGCTCCTATCGTCGCAGAGAAGGCAAAGATGAATCTCTCCTCGTTTAAGGAAGCTCGGGCCGTTGTCGAAGCCAGTTCCGCCCCAGGCTGGGGGCATGTTTTGGATATACCAATCAAGCAGGATAAGTTTGGATTGGGGTATTCTCCTGAAGTTGAAGCTTCATCTTCTTCATCTAGCAGTTCATCTCGTGGGAAAGGGCCGATTCTCTTCACCAAGGGGGGAGTAATTTTCGAGAGCATCAACGCGGCGTCTGAGGACAGCGGGGATAGCGATTGTGATCTTGACGCCTGGATTCAACCAAGCAAGTCGGGCGAGCGCCTCAGCAATTGGACCATCAAGGAGATTATCCAGTGGACAAGTGAAGAGTAATGATTTGCTTTTTACAATCTTTGTACAACCCTATGTCCTACCCGGGGCGTAACGGTTTTATTGTCAGGGCCTTGTCGGATTATGTACATGCATTTTGTCAATAAATCAAAGGTGTTTTCTTCGTATGCAAATATTGTGTCTCTGTTATTCATGTTTTATGTTTATTTCGAAAAACAGCAAAATGGCAACAAGGTTTGTGCTAACCTGCATATTCTTGTTTTAAGCTTAACCCTTGTTATTGCAGGATCCACATAACAGATGACATCGACTCTGGACCCTCTACGGCTCACTACGACTTCGATTGCCCGATCTATCAAGCCGAGGATGAGATTGATGAAGACGAAGACCTTCCGGAAGAGTTGGCCCGCTTGTTGAGACAAGAAGAAAAGGTTATTCTGCCTCACGAGGAAGATATTGAGATCATAAACCTGGGTTCTGAGGAGCTCATCAGAAATGTCAGAATAGGGGCTGCGCTGCAGAATGATGTCAAGCATAGATTGGTCGAGATGCTTCAAGAGTATAGTGACGTCTTTGCTTGGTCATACGAGGATATGCCCGGACTTGACACTGATATCGTGGTTCATCGCTTGCCGTTGCGAGAAGATTGCCCTCCAGTCAAGCAGAAGCTCAGAAGGACGAGACCAGATATGGCTGTAAAAATCAAAGAAGAAGTCCAGAAGCAGTTGGACGCAGGATTTCTAGCCGTTACCACTTACCCTCCGTGGGTTGCCAACATAGTGCCTGTATCGAAGAAGGACGGTAAGGTACGCATGTGCGTCGATTATCGGGATTTGAACAGGGCGAGCCCTAAGGATGATTTCCCGTTGCCTCATATCGATGTGTTGGTCGACAATACAGCCCAGTTTTCCGTGTTTTCGTTCATGGATGGCTTCTCCGGTTACAATCAGATTAAGATGGCACCGGAGGACATGGAGAAAACGACGTTTATCACCCCCTGGGGAACATTTTGCTATAAGGTAATGCCCTTCGGTCTGAAGAACGCAGGGGCCACTTACCAGCGAGCAATGGTAACTTTGTTTCATGATATGATTCATCATGAGATCGAGGTCTATGTTGATGACATGATTGCAAAGTCCCAAACGGAGGAAGAGCATCTGGTCAACCTATTGAAGCTGTTTGAGAGGCTTAGGAAATTCAGGCTGAGGCTGAATCCTAACAAGTGCACTTTCGGAGTGCGGTCCGGAAAGTTATTGGGGTTTATCGTTAGTGAACGAGGTATTGAAGTTGATCCTGCGAAAATAAAAGCTATTCAAGAAATGCCAGCACCGAAAACAAAAAAAGAAGTTCGTGGTTTCTTGGGCCGAATAAACTACATTGCAAGGTTTATCTCTCAGCTCACGGCCACTTGTGAACCGATGTTCAAGCTTTTAAAGAAAGATCAGGCGATTACTTGGAATGAGGATTGCCAGAAGGCATTCGACAAAATGAAGCAGTATCTTCAAGAACCTCCAATCTTGATACCCCCAGTGGCTGGACGACCATTAATCATGTACTTGACAGTTCTTGAGAATAGCATGGGGTGCGTTCTCGGTCAGCACGACGAGACGGGAAGAAAAGAGCATGCCATTTATTATTTGAGTAAAAAGTTCACTGAGTGTGAATCTCGACACTCGATGCTGGAGAAGACGTGTTGTGCATTAGCTTGGGCTGCCAAACGTCTACGACAGTATATGCTCAATCACACCACTATGCTAATTTCGAAGATGGATCCGATCAAGTACGTCTTCGAGAAGCAGGCTCTTTCAGGCCGGATTGCCAGATGGCAAATGGTGTTAACAGAATATGATATTCAGTACGTCTCTCAGAAAGCCATTAAGGGAAGCGTATTGTCTGATTACCTTGCCGAACAGCCAATCGAAGACTACCAGCCGATGAAGTTTGAATTCCCTGACGAGGATATTATGTTTCTCAAAGCGAAGGATTGCGATGAGCCATTGCCCGATGAGGGGCCAGATAGGAAGTCTCAGTGGAAGTTGATATTCGACGGAGCGGTTAATTCCTACGGAAGTGGTATCGGGGCTATCATCACGACTCCTCACGAATCCCACATCCCGTTCACTGCACGACTGACGTTTCCAGTTACCAACAATGAAGCAAAGTATGAAGCTTGTATTATGGGTCTAGAAGAGGCAATTGATTTGAGAATCAAGAATCTAGACATATATGGTGACTCAGCGCTTGTGATCAATCAGATTAAAGGGGAGTGGGAAACTCGTCAAGCAAACTTGGTGCCGTACATGAATTACGCCAGGAGGCTGCTTCCGTTCTTCGATCGAGTGGAACTTCATCATGTACCCAGGGCTGAAAATCAGATGGCTGATGCCTTAGCCACGTTGGCTTCAATGTATAAAGTCAATTATTGGAATGAGGCTCCAAGAATTGTGCTTTCGCGTCTTGATAGGCCAGCATTTGTCTTTGCAATCGAGGATGCCGCTGACGGCAAGCCATGGTTCCACGATATCCAGACCTTCCTTATGACTAAGGAGTATCCGGCGGGTGCGTCAACCCAGGATAAGAAGACTCTGAGGAGGTTATCTGGAAACTTTTATCTCAATCCTGATGGAGTGTTGTATAAGAGAAACCATGATCTCGTGCTACTCAGATGTGTAGATGAGAAAGAGGCAAATATGCTCATGGAAGAAGTCCATGAGGGCACATTTGGTACGCACGCCGGCGGGCATGTCATGACGAGAAAGATCCTGAGAGCAGGGTATTACTGGTTGACTATGGAGTCGGATTGCTTCAGATTCGCGAAGAAATGTCATAAATGCCAGATTTATGCTGATAAAGTTCATGTGCCGCCGTGCCCATTGAATGTCATGTCTTCCCCTTGGCCGTTCTCCATGTGGGGCATCGACATGATAGGCAAGATCGAGCCCACTGCATCCAATGGTCATCGTTTCATTCTGGTAGCTATCGACTACTTCACCAAATGGGTGGAGGCAGCCTCGTACGCTAATGTGACCAAGCAGGTGGTGGATAAATTCATAAAGAAGGACATCATCTGTCGCTATGGAATTCCCGAGCGGATCATTACTGATAATGGTTCGAATTTGAATAACAAGATGATGAAGGAGCTGTGCCAGAGCTTCAAGATTGAACACCATAACTCATCTCCTTACCGGCCAAAGATGAATGGCGCTGTTGAGGCGGCCAACAAGAACATCAAGAAGATTGTTCAGAAGATGGTTGTGACGTATAAAGATTGGCACGAGATGTTGCCGTTTGCCTTGCACGGTTATCGTACGACGGTGCGTACGTCGACCGGGGCAACTCCTTTCTCCTTGGTGTACGGTATGGAAGCTGTC
Source organism: Lathyrus sativus (assembly GCA_963859935.3). Lineage (NCBI taxonomy): Eukaryota > Viridiplantae > Streptophyta > Magnoliopsida > Fabales > Fabaceae > Lathyrus > Lathyrus sativus. The sequence continues at coordinate 479,232,520 of OZ012739.1, read as the reverse complement.
CTACCGCTAGAAGTGGAGATTCCTTCTTTGCGAGTTTTGGTTGATGTGAAGCTCGACGAGGCAGAATGGATTGCGAATCGTTTGAACCAACTCAGCCTAATGGACGAGAAGAGGTTAGCATCGATTGCATTTGGTCGCCTGTACCAAAGCCGAATGAAGAAAGCTTACGATAAGAAGGTGCGTCCTAGAAGCTTTCAGACGGGTGATCTCGTCCTGAAGAAGATTCTTCCGCCACACTCCGATCACCGGGGCAAGTGGACTCCGAATTACGAAGGGTCGTATGTCGTCAGCAAGGTCTTCTTGGGAGGGGCTTTGTTGTTATCCATGATGGATGGTGAAGATTTCGCATCCCCGGTGAACGCGGACGCAGTTAAAAAATACTTTGCTTGAAAGAGACCCGCTGGACAAAAAAGAAAGAGTCCAGGCAAAAAAGGGGCATCCCGGCGAACCAAAAACAGAATAAAAGGTTCGGGCAAAAATTAGGGATATATTGAAAAAATGTACACCCGCGAAGTCGAAAACCTACACTGGGCGGCTTCGGCAAAAAAGGGTATCCCGGTGAACTGAAAACCCGTAAAGGGCGGTTCACGCAAAAGTTAGGGATTTGAATAAGCAAATGACTGCGTTCCGCGTGTGGACTTTCATTGTTTAGTGGTTTGGAGGACCTGAGGGCCGTTTATCTGAATCAATCTCTTCCGAAGCTGAAGTATCGGAGAAGTATCAAAGTCGAGTGGGTCTTAGAGGGATCAACTCATGGTGTTCGTCTACGCCTCGTTGCCGACATTTGTATATACTGATGTACATTTGTATTTTCTTCTTTTTGCGCGGCTTCCTCATCCCAGGAGCATGCCTCTGTTGTAAAACATTTTTGCCCATTCAGGGGTTCACCATCAATAAAATGCATATTATTCAGCAATTCTGCTTGACTGTTTAGCATTTATCTGTTTTGTTTGCGAATGAAAACGCCGATGTTTTTGATAAAATGTGCATGCATAAACTTGCGGGCCTGGGCCCATTGATTGTTGAAATAATTAATTACCTGGATATTGTCACGAGATAATAACCTGAATAGGCCCCTTTGAGGAGGGTGTCTTGTCTGTTTGTTTATGTCGTTGCAGGTGTAGCACCTTTCAGAAGATATGCCGTGCACATCCCCGAAGCCGGATGAGTCCTCCTTCTCCAGCAGAGTTCAGTAGCCTCTCCTCCGCAGAATCTGAACGCAAATAGTGAGCATTGATATGTCTCCCCACGCAGAGAGGATTCTCTTCCCCAAGCAGACGCATCCTGAAGGAACGTCACCTCATCAGCTGAGTCAAGCACCGAAGAATGAGGTCGTCTTTCCCCAGCACCGGGTCACAAGTGCAGGTTTCGTAGAAATGTTCGGGTGCCGAAGCTTGTGTTTTCCCCAGTAAAGTTGCCGAAGCTCGTATTCTCCCCCAGCACCGGGTCACAAGTGCAGGCCTTGTAGGAAGTTGTTCGTATGCCGAAGAATGCAGTAACTGATGGTGTCCGACTGAAGTCTCCAGCGGAATTGAGATTCCCCACCAGAGTCACGCTCTCTCCTGAAGCCGGATGATTCCCTCTTCCCCAGTGGAGTGTTGAGCAGCTGAAGTTGTTTCCCCTCAGAATGGTTATCCCCAGAAAGGTGGCCGAGAAGGCCCCGTAGTTTATTCTCGCGATTGATATCAGCAAGTCTGGTTTCTCGTAGAGCTTCGTCCCCTGCAGTAATCGACTGAAGTTGTTTTCCCTGCAGCAGTCCGCTGAAGATCAGTTCCCCAGACAGAGTCCGATTGATACTGGCGTCTCCACGTTCTCCTCAGCGGGATGATTCCTCTATCCGAGTAGTCTTTCTCCTTGACAGGAGGATTTCCCCCCCGACATTTATTTTTCCGACGGGATCGCATCATATTGCATGATTGCATAGCATTTAGCATAAACGCATAGCATTATCACCATGTGGAGCATGGCGCAGAAACATACGCATCATACGCATGATCTAGGTTATTACCATTCTTGTTCTACAGGTGTTCCACCAAAAGGCCAGTTGCTCAGGACGATTCCTGGTATTCTCCCCCAACGAGGTCGCTTTCTTAAGGTGATTCTTAAGACCCCGGTGTAATCCCCACAGTCGCTCGCTCAAGATGATCTTTGAGACCCCCAGCGAAGTCGTCAGTTCAAGACGATTCTTGAATTCTTCAGCAGAGCCGTTTGCTTAAGATGATTCTTAAGACCTCAGCGCAATTTCCCGAGTTGTTCGCTTAGGATGATTCTTGAAGCTCCCCGGTAGCGTCCCCAGCAAGAGTTGCCCAGGAAGATTCCTGGAATACCCAGCAGAATGAAGTCTCCAGAAAGGTTATCAGTTCAGGATGATTCTTAGAAGCGCCCGACGGAGTTGGTTGTTCAAGATGATTTTTGGAACCCCCAACAGAGTGGAGGTCTTTTCCCCAGCAGGTGGTTGGCACGTCCCCAACAGCAGGCGGGTAGACTGATATCCCCAGCCGAGCACAATCATGATTGGCAGAAGGAATGTTTCCCCAAGCAGATCCTGAAGGACTGTCCAGCAAGCCGAAGCTTGTTTATCCCCGTGAGTTTGAGGACTTAATGACATGAGTGTCTTGTAGCCTGAAGGCTATGTTCCCTAGAAGGGTCGTTCCCCAGAGAGCCGTTCAGAGCATTTGTCGCTTTCCCCATGCAGAGCATAGCAGAGGATAGTGTGTTGATCAGCCTGATGTGTTGTGTTCTCCGGAGGAGTCCGTCGTCCTCAAGTGTAAGTCCAGTTGAGACAGGCAGAAAATGCAGTTCCCTGGAAGGGTAGCTTGTCCTCAGCATAATGGTTACTCTCCCCGAAAGGATGATTCCTCTTCCCAGCATTTATTGTGCTGGGGCATTTCCTTGCATGATTGCATAACATTTACCCAAAAGCGTAGCATTCCGTTTCGCACGGAGCATTACGCTCATTCTTCCAGCATTTTGCATAGGAAGCATGAACCAGGAGGTTACCTTGTTCTCGAGCAGAAGTACTTGCTCCCCACTAAAGTTGGTAGGAATCGTCTGAGTGAGCTCTTTCGTTATTCTCCAGCAGTTGTTGAAGTCGTTTGGGTGGAACTCTCTCGTCTTTCTGCAGCAAAGTCTACAAGGTTGTTTGGGTGAACCCTTCTTCCTTTCCCCCAGTGAGTCGCCAGGATTGTTTGGGTGAACCCTCCTTCCTCTCTCCTCAACAGAGTTGTTAACCTGGTGATTATGTCCGGTGACCCGGAGTGTTTGCTTTTATTTAGCAACGACTTGACAGGATGTCAAGAGAATAGCAGCGTAATATGTTTGTTTCCAAGCTCAGGTTTCGTACCTTTGGATGTGGTTGATTCCAAGCTCAGGTTTCGTACCTTTGGAAGTATTTGTTGCCATTCCAAGCTCAGGTTTCGTACCTTTGGATATGTTTGATTCCAAGCTCAGGTTTCGTACCTTTGGATATGTTTGATTCCAAGCTCAGGTTTCGTACCTTTGGATATGTTTGATTCCAAGCTCAGGTTTCGTACCTTTGGATATGTTTGCCTCCAAGATCAGGTTGTGTACCTTTGGAAGTGTGTGGTTGATTCTAAGCTCAGGTTTCGTACCTTTGGATATGTTTGATTCCAAGCTCAGGTTTCGTACCTTTGGATATGTTTGCCTCCAAGATCAGGTTGTGTACCTTTGGAAGTGTTTGTTTCCATCCCAAGCTCAGGTTCTGTACCTTTGGAGATGCGTACTTTGGAGATCATGTTTGTTCGACGGCGAGGTTGGATGTTTGTTCGACGGCGAGGTTGGATGTTTGTTCGACGGCGAGGTTGGATGTTTGTTCGACGGTGAGGTTGGATGTTTGTTCGACGGCGAGGTTGGATGTTTGTTCGACGGCGATGTTAAATGTTTTGTTTGTTTCGGCGGCGACATCAGAAGATTATGTTCGACGGCGATGTCAGACTCTTTAAATCCCCAGCAGAGATGATGTTTGTGCGACAGTGATGTCGAGTATCTCTCAGAGTGATGTTTGTTTCCGGCGGCGATGTCAGATTCAGTTTTCCAGCGGCGATGTTGGATATGTCAGATTCAGTTTTCCAGCGGCGATGTTGGATATGTCAGATTCAGTTCTCCAGCGGCGATGCGGGGTATTTTGTGGTTTAGTCTTCCAGCGGTGATGTTGGATGTTGTGGTTGTCTGAAGGCAATATCAGAAGAAGTTAGTGTGGATAACTGACGGCGATATCAGGTCAGTATTTCTCCGACTAGTTGCCGTGCAGCTAGCATTGCAGTATTTGAAGAGTTGTTCCCCGCAGAGTATCGTGTGCTCGTGCGGTTGGCAAATTTTCGGGTTTACCGGTATTCAACCATCTCGCACCTTGATTGGCTGAGAGCCGTTCACTCTCACCCAGTCAGGTTCAAGCCGCTTGAATAAGGGCAGCTGTTGCACCCCAAAATTTGACCAACAATTATTTATTCATTGAGTGTTTGAAAGTTGATACCTTCATCAGAAAGTTCCAGAGATCCTCAGGGGAGTGGGTTGAAACCAGGGTTGTGTGCTTCATAGCTTGAGAGTTGTGGATGATCCTCAGATGATTCTGAGACTTTGAGAATGAATTTGATGATTGGAGAAAGCCTATGAGATGTCTTGATAGCCATCATGGAGTCCAGAGAAGTCATTGTGCAAGAGTTCAGAAGATTCAACCAAGAATGGTAGAATTAGGGTTTTGACTGGGTCAACCCTAGGATAACTGAAAATTTGGAGAAGGTTGAGACCTAATCCAAGGGCCATGAGATCATGGAATTATGTATGGATATGTTATAAAGATGATTCCAAGACCAACTCATCATGAGTGAGGAGTTTGAGAAGTTTCAAGTCAGGGTTTCCAAGGATTGTCAGTGAAAAAACCCTAATTTGACCCCTATCTTCCAGGTAGTTTTAGCTCTAGATGTGATTGATATCTCATCTTCCCCACAACATGAATGTTGTATAGCTTGTTCTTAGCTTTAATTTGAGTGGTGGAAGTCCTTGATAGGAGTTGCAGAGCTCAAGTTATGGTTTTGACAAATTACAGGTCAGCTGAGGTGTGTGAATCTGGGTCCTTGAAAGTCACCCAACTTGCAGACAACTTTTGCCCTAGTAGGATGATTCCTATGATCTCTTGGTCAACATGAATGTTGAATAGCATCTTCTTAGCTTTAATTTGAGTGGTAGAAGTCCTTGAGAGGATTTGTGGAACTCAACTTATGGTTTGAACAAGACAGGGGTATTTTGGTCATTTGTCAGTTATAGGTCATTTTAAGCAAAGGCCATATCTCCCATTTCCATGCCTCAAATGGAAAAACTCAAAACATGAAAGTTGTTCAAAATGGGATTTTAAGTCTAGAAATATGGTCATGAATTGTTGGGAAAGCTCATAGCATGGATTTGCATGATTGGTTAAAAATGAACTAAAAATGGCTTATAAGTTTAAAAAGTTGAATTTGAAAATTGGTTTGGAAGATCTAGGAATCCAAAATAGGTCATCCAATATATCATTTTGATTGGAAACATCATTTTGAGAACATTGGTTTAAATATAATTTTCATTTGAGGCTTTAAAATGGGACATGCTTTGGAAAATTGAAACTTGCATATTAAGGCACCTTTGGAAATCTTAACATAAGGCAAGGAAAGGCCTGATTTTCACTCATTCTTTCTCAATATCCCACATAAGGAGAATTTGACACCAAATTACAAAGCATAAGGCATGATGCATGGGATTTTCAACTTATCATCACATGAGAAAATCAAGACTTTTCTAGATGATTCTAGAAGGATCTAGTTGTTTCCATTGATCATTATAAGAAGAGTGAATCAGGATGAGTATGAGGTTGGTGAAAAGTTGGAGAATTCAGTGGAGGAGAGGGAGAGAAAAGCAAGGTTTTCAAGCATTCTTCAAGAGCAAGCAAATCCATGAATTGATCACTAGAGGCTATCATCTTCAAGATTCTTGCAAACAGAAAGCTTAACACCATTAGAGGAGTGTTTGGAAGCAAGAGCAAGCATTGAAGGGAGCTATTCATACCTTCACCATTGATACTTGACAGGTTGGTGAATTCACTCATTTCTCCTTAATTATGCATAGTTAGGTTAGATCTTAGGTGTAGAACTGTTAAGCTAGGTTAGTTGATTAAATCCTGAGAATTAGGGGCCATTTCATGGAGTTTCATGGCAGGTGCAAGAATCTGCTATGATCAAGAACAAACTGTATATTAGGTTTTAAGGCACGAGTGATGGTTCATTATGATGTGCATAGCATGTAGAACATAATTACACCATTAGATTTGAGCTCCCCCGTGATCGATAGCAGTGAAAACAAGTTGAACCCTAGTTTTCATCCATTCTGTTTGCGCGTTTTAAGAGGATTCAAGGGGAAGTATGAGCATGGTTGGATTCCTGGGATTTAGTAGTGTGATTTTGGTTTTGGAAATTTTGGAATTCATCAAGAGATGAGAGAGCAAGAGATGATGGAAGTTTCGTGCATGGGGGGAGGAAAACTGAAACCCTAGGTTGCATTTGGAGAAGATGAACTTGTAACCGTCGGATTAGATTAAATATTTGACTTGTTAGAACAATCCAAGGGCCGTAGTTTAAACTTAGAAACGGAGGGAAATGAGATGCAGCAAACACTGCGTTTCATTAACCTGAAACCCCTGGGCCTAAGTGAAAATCACTATCCCCACCCCCATATTGAGGCCCATTGAGAAATGAGTTGAAATTCGTTGCTATTCGAACCGTGTGCCTCATCTTTTTCTTTTCTTTTTTTTATTCAATTCTGATTACAACTGGGCCTAGCACCTTCGCTACTTGCACCCCCCAGTTTGGCCCATCTCAAATAAACAACTAGGGCGCCCTTCTATCTGCACCCCTTTCCCCCTTTAATTGATTTCTTTTTATTTTAATTCCTTTTATTTTTCTTGCATTCATAAAATTCATATAAAATAGAAAATTAAATATTTTTCAATTCTTGTTTTTTCTATATGTTAATAAATCTGTCTAGAAAATTATAAATAAATAAAATCTCCCTTTTATTTTCTTTTTATATTTTTAATAGATTTTTCATTTTAATAGCTTTTAAAATGGGATTAATTTTGTGCATGATTTTGTAGAATTTCTTTTAGGACTTTCCCTTAGGATTTTTAACTCATTCTTTTTTGTGTGATTAGATATTGAATCATAGTTCCCCATAGGATTTAATTCTTGATTTTTAGATTAAAATTTGATTAGATTAATTAGGGTAGCATTAGGGTATCCTAATTAGGGTTTATGTTATGCATAGGTAAGGAAATTCATTTTCTTTAGATAGTTTTGTTTTGATTTTTGGATAGGGGCATATGTGGATGTTAGGGGTAGATGTTGTAGACCCTTATGAATAATTGTTAGATTTTTTCCCCTCTCTTTAGTATTTTTAGGTATTTTCTGAAGTTAGCTGATGATTTTGTCTGTTCTGTGGTTATCTGTTCACCTCTGGGGTTTATTTTGGGGAATTTGTTGTGGGGCTTAGTTTGTCTTGAAGACTTTGCTGAGGAGCATGATGAAGATTGAAGATTGAAGATCAAGACTCAGAGACCCAGAGCTTGGAGCTTGTCCCCTGTCTGTGAGGTTTGAGATCCTGAAGTCTGAGGGAAGTTCATGGTACTTTCCTGAGGAAGGCACTATGAATGACTTTCATTCTTTCTTCTCACCTCTTTCTTAAGTATCCAATGATGTTGGAGCCAACTTGTGAGTTTAATTCTCCTGAGGAGGAATGTAAACTGATCACCTGTTGTTGAGCCACATGGGATACAACTCCTAAGTGGAAGCCTCATAGTACTTTCCTGAGGAAGGTCCTATGAGTCTGTTCACTTAGTTCCATTAGTTTATCTAGGATTTCTCAAGTATCCAATGATGTAGGAGCCAACTTGTGAGTTTAATTTCTCCTGAGGAGGAATGTAAACTGATCACAGTTGTTGAGCCACATAGGATACAACTCCTAAGTGGAAGCCTCATAGTACTTTCCTGAGGAAGGTCCTATGGGTCTATTCACTTAGTTCCACTAGTTCAGATAGGATTTCCTAAGTATCCAGTGATGTTGGAGCCTGCTTGTGAGTTTAGTTTCTCCTGAGGAGGAATGTAAACTGATCACAGTGGTTGGGCCACATAGGGTATGACTCCTGAGTATACACCTCCTAGTGCTTTCCTGAGGAAGACACTATGAGTCTGCTTACTTAGCTCCCTTTCTTTGGTAAGCTTGTTCTGAAGCTTGAAGACTGGGATTGATTCCTTTTGATTAGGGTTTTGCTTTAGGGCTTTGCTTAGATCTGATTAGGGTTCTGTTTTGAGGTTAGGATTAGAGCTTAGATGTATAGAATTTTCTTTCTCAAGCATGGGGTTTGTTTGCCTAATGGCACTTCATTTCTTTTATCTGTTTATTGCTTGATAGCATGTTGTTTATTTTTCAGTATGATTACTGTTATTTCATGACTGGCTTGAGGTTGAGACGAGCTTGTGGAGGCTGAAGCCCCACACACATTTCCTCCCTCACTTGCATTGCATGCATTTTATTGTTAAAGCTTATGCTTTTGTCTGTTTCGGTGTATCATTGACATGATCCCTTAGGACTCTCATTTCCTTTGATAAGGATTTGATGATAGACTTTTAGGTTGAAACCTATGCATGACAACTTCTAGGAGTTCCCTGTTCAAACCTCAACCATAGGATGAATCCATGGCATGATAACAGTAGGACTTGATAGTCTCCCTCCTAGTTGGGCCTGTTCTCTTCTCACCTCGAAGCGGTTTAAAATACAGTAATCATGAATGATTTCTTTCGTACGTTACGAGCCTTAAGCAATCTGAGAAAGGACGCATTCCCTCTCAGGTCATAGTCTCTAGTGCGGTTGAGATTGCAAATACAATAAAAAAACACTTCTTTTAGGAGATAACCCGCAGTTTCCCGAACTACGTTTGCTCTGATCTTCCATACAGTGTGGAAGTACGTAGGCATAGGATGCGATATCCTAGCGAGCAACCTTTCCCCCATAATCCTTCGTAGGCCGAACTACGTTGACTCTGATTTCTCGTTCTCTGATGAGAATACGTAGGCATAAAGTGCGACGCTTTGCCGAGTCATTTTTCTTTTCTTTTTCAGCCAGCCTTGATAGGTAGATAGATTATAACCAACCCGTCCAAGTAAACAAACAAGCGTGGATCCCGTCGAGTACGACGGACGTGAGGGGTGCTAATACCTTCCCCTTGCGTAACCGACTCCCGAACCCAGACAATGGTTGCGATGACCTTGTCTTACCCTTATTCGTCAGGTTTTTCCGATCGTTTCCTTTCTCGCTCTGAGGGATAAATAACGAAAGGTGGCGACTCTTCTGTCATGCCGGCACCTTATTTTCGCGCAAGCGACAAATATGAAGTAATTCTAATGGTCTGGAAGTAGAAACAACATTTTTTGATTTAAAAGATGATTTTGAAAACTTCCCTTTTTGACATGCTTCACAAAGAGCATCTGAGGTGAACTTCAACTTAGGAAGTCCTCTGACAAGATTAAGTTTATTAATCTGAGATATACGTCTCATATTAATATGCCCTAACCTTCTGTGCCATACCCATTTCTCCTCATTAACAGACAAGAGGCATTTAACATTCTGAACCTTAAGTTCTGAAAGATTTATTTTATAAATGTTGTTCTTCCTCTTTCCACTAAATAGGATTGAGCCATCCTTTTGACTAATAGCTTTACAACATTTTTGATTAAAGACTATGTCATAACCATTGTCATTTAATTGACTTATGGACAATAGATTATGCTTTAATCCTTCTACAAGTAAAACATTAGTAATAGAGGGAAGGTTACCATTTCCAATAGTGCCAGATCCAATGATCTTGCCCTTCTGATTCCCTCCAAATTTCACGTCACCTCCAGATCTAAGCTCCAGACTTTGGAACACAGACCTTTCTCCCGTCATATGTCGCGAGCATCCAGAGTCCAGGTACCATGACTGGAGTCCTGATCTTGCTGCTAAGAACATCTGCAACAGGAATTATTTTACTTTTAGGTACCCAGATCTTCTTGGGTCCTTTTGGGTTAGTTGTTCTCAAGGTTCGTCTAAACTTCTGTTTTTCAACATAAGGTTTATTCTGACTAGCCTTAGATTTAAACACATGAATGTTCTTTTCAGAACGAGTGTGTTCAATATCATTTAAATGACCAAATTTAAAATGGGAATATAAAGGAGTCTTCTTGATGATAATTTTATCAACAGGTTTTGGATTTAAATCCTTTCCAGAGGAAGATTTATATCCAATTCCTTTTCTGTTATTTCTGCTAATTCCATAGATCATAGAAGCCATTTTGCTTCTGTCTATGCTTTTAGTAAGAAAGTTCTGAAAGCTATAGTCATATTTTTCCAAAATATTTTTGCATTCAGACTCAGTTTCAGAATCAGAGTCTTGTTGAGCTAATTCAAAATCATTTTTCATTTTTAAGTTCTTTTCATTTAGCTCAGCCACTTCTGATTTGAGAATATTATTCTTAGATACAAGATTGCTTTGACGCTCCTTGTATTTGAGCTTAATATTTTTATAGCTCTTCAGAACCTCTGATAACACTTTGATAAATTCATCTTTAGTGAGTTTAGCCATTACCTCTTCAGCGTCAGAGTCAGATTCAGATTCAGATTCAGATTCAGAACCTGAAATTCCTTCCTCCTGATCTTCTATGTCTGCCATCAATGCTACGTTGGCACATTCTTCTTCTGCCTCAGATTCAGATTCAGATGTATCTGAATCATCCCAGGTTGCCATTAGAACCTTCTTCTTCTTATCAAATTTTCTTTTAGGCTTTTCTTTCAGAAGCTTTGGACATTCATTTTTGTAATGCCCAGGTTCTTTACATTCATAGCAGACAACCTCCTTTTTGCCAGATCTTCTGTGTCCAGAAGATTCCTTTCTTTGGTCAGACTTCCTGAAGTTTTTAAACTTCTTTCCTTTATGCTTCCAGAGTTTGTTTATTCTTCTGGACAACATGGATAATTCATCTTCAGATGAGGATTCTTCAGAGCTTTCCTCTATTACTTGCAACGCTTTAGCAGATTTATTAGATTTTAAGGTAATTGGCTTACCTTTCTTTTGAGGCTCATCTTCCTCAAGTTCAATTTCATGGCTCCTTAGTGAGCTGATTAGTTCCTCCAAGGAAATCTGGTTCAGATCTTTAGCCATTTTCAGCGCAGTCACCATAGGTCTCCATCTGGTAGGTAAGCTTCTGATGATTTTCTTCACGTGATCAGCAGTAGAGTAACCTTTATCCATAACCTTTAGTCCAACTGTAAGTATCTGAAATCTGGAGAACATGGCTTCAACAGATTCAACTTCTTCCATCTTGAAAGCTTCATACTTCTGAATTAGAGTCAAAGCTTTTGTTTCCTTGACTTGAGAGTTTCCCTCATGAGTCATTTTCAAGGACTCAAACATGTCAAATGCAGTTTCTCTATTTGTGATCTTTTCATACTCAGTGTGAGATATTGCATTTAACAATATTGTTCTAGCCTTGTGGTGATTTCTAAACTCCTTCTTTTGGGCTTCTGCCATAGATTTTCTATCTACTTTCTTGCCATTCCCATCAATGGCATGAACATATCCATCTATGACCAGATCCCATAAATCAGCATCATAACCAAGGAAAAAACTTTCAATCCTGTCTTTCCAATAATCAAATTTCTCCCCATCAAACATAGGGGGTTTTGTACTGATCCTGTCTCTTTCTTCATACTTGTTGGATTCTGAAACATCAGCCATTATAAACAACCAAATATAAGTATCAAAGTTTTTCTCACTGGATCTTTTCTGTCACTGTGAAGTGGTAGCACACACAGAACCGGAGCTCTGATGCCAACCGAAGGTGAGAAAATACTTAGAAGGGGGGTTGAATAAGTATGAAGATAAAACTTAGAAGTAAAAACTCAAGTATTTTTATCCTGGTTCGTTGAACTCAACTACTCCAGTCCACCCTATCTAGAGTGATTTGCCTTTCTCAAACAAGGACTTAATCCACTATTTAATCAATTGATTACAATAGTAAGCACTAAGAACAACTGTTCAAAGTCTTCTCAAGAACTACTGATCCCAACTGGATCTTCTCAAGGAACTATTACAATGAAATGTAAGATTAATACAAGTGTTTGAATGCTTCTAAAAAGCTTTATCACAACAGTGATTTTTCACTTAATGTTAAGAACAAAAGAATAAACTCAGCAAAGAGAATAAGAAAAATTTATGAGAGCTTGTGAGAGTTTCTATCAATGATCTGTTAGTTATAAAATCTGTTGAAGAAGATGAGGAAGACTTGCTTTTATATGCACAGTAGTCCACAAAGTCTTGACGTTGGAGGCTGTGTACTGAAAAGGCCTGAACCTTTTTGTCTTTACATTACATGACCTTTCCTGGAAGTAGAATGCACAGAGAAATGCTTTTGGTCTGTGTTCTAGTGTCAAGCATGAAAGAGGAAAGAGTCGTTGAGCCAAATCAAAAGATATCACTTTGAATTCTTCTTCAACAAGTATTTCATTTCAGCAAAGTAAACATCAGAGTCTGCATGATCAGAGTCTTGGATGCCCATCAGATTTTGCTGAATCAGAGTAATGCAGCAAGTGTGCTTTAGCGTGTAGTTCTATCATAACAGAGTTTTATGAATCAGATCCTCAGTACATGCAGCGTGTAGTACTCTCAGAGTCTTCTGAAAAACTGTGCTTCTTAACTCTCATACAAAGTTCTTCAATGCTTCAGAGTCTTCAGATCTATTAGAGTCTTCTGCTTCAGATTCTTCTGCAGCTTCTGCTTCAGATTCTTCTGTAGCTTCTGCTTCAGATTCTTCTGCTGACAGCGCTCAGATTCTTCTATAAGATGATTCTGACTCTTCAGAGCCTTCCATAGTTCCATGTTCAGATTAATTTGCTCTTGGATGTATATATACTTTAATCATTTGCAGCAAATATTCATGAACAAATTTTAGAGTATATAATTCTTTAATACAAAATTTCATAAGAGTTATCATCAAAACATAGAGATATTACTAAGAAACAATCTGTGTTCTTACATGTTTTCCCTCAATCAATTATTATGTATCAACAACACATCTGATTTCATATCAAAATGTTCAGTTAGGATTCATATGGTGGTCAGATTAATCTTGTTTAATACACTTAATATAAATGAAATTAAATAATGCCATTGAATTCCTTGTTAAATTTCTAGCAGCTTTCATGTTTACATCATGTCATTTTATTGTGTATTAAGAGAATTCAAATTTTGAAAATGAGGAAGATGATGATGAAGCTCGTGGAGGAAGAAAATGGCCATGGCGCTTTTTTTTTCAAAATAAAATGTGATTTTAATATATTACTATTTCATTCCATTTTAATAAATAGATGTATCACCACTCCAGTGGTTAAAGCGTGTGTTTGAGGGTTTAAGTGTGAGAGGTCTAGGGTTCGAATCCCTTTTGCCCGAACCTTTTGATTTTATTTTTCAAATCATTTTCAAAAGGAAACTCTATATATTATTTTCACCAGTCATTCTTTGTCAACCACACGGACATGGTTCAAATGGTAATGTTTTTGTCCCATCAGTCCAAGGGCATGGGTTCAACCCTTAATGAGTCCATTCCTATATTTTTTAGCCATATTTTTCTTCATTTTTTCACAACATCACCTCCTTTTTTCACCAAGAAAAGATAATCTTTTTGAGCCAATTTTTTGCACACTTCTCACTTATCTTCCATATTTTAAGAATCCGCCAAAAAATTCCAAAAATAATAATTATTTTTGACATTTTTATTAGGTTGAAAACTAGTACTTTTTAAGTATTTTTCATACATTTTCTTGATTTCTTTTGATTATTTTCTTAACCTAATTACACCTATGTGTCTTTATGGTCATGATACACTTTGTTTAAAGTCTTGTTGATATACATAACATATTATATTGAATTGTATACCTTGGTTAAAGTATTATTTCTTTTGAAAATATTTTGATTAAGTGTTTAATTAGTTAAAGTTTTAGGGTTTCTCTTGATTAAGTCCTTTCAAAACCTCTTGACTAGGGCTTCTACTTGAGTTTGGATCCCTTAAAGCCCTTTATTCAACCATGTTTGAATATCTTGTTCATATATTCATAAGCTCTCATTAGGTTTTTATTTACCCTTACTCTATTCATTTGATCCTCGATTCATCTTGAACATATTGCTTGCTTGAACTTCTTTGTAATTTCTTCTATTGGTTATTTCTTTGCTCACATATTCAAGTATTTCCTTCATATACTCTCACCATGATGAACATATCTACTTGTCTGAATTCACATTCACATGTTGATATATCATGCTTGATCATACTATGCTTATGTCATCCTTGATGATTACATTTGTTCAAAAGCTTAATTAATTTTGTCTTATTAAGTTTCTCTTGATACTTATGTTTAGGACACTTGCATTCATATAATTATTGCATTTCAAGCTCATCCTTAGTTTAGACGTAGTTCAAAATTTAGGACCCCTTTCAAACTACAACCTAGTGCAAACCCTAGGATCCCTTTTGAGGTTCTCAACCTCAATCAAACCATAGCCCCTTGTGGCTTCAAACCTCAACTTCAATTCAAACCCTAGCCAACCTTTAGCTTCAAATTCAAAATTTTCCCCTCAGAGATGAGACATGAATCATCTCTATATAAGAGATGTCTCTTCTATTCCTTACAACATAATTCAAACATTTTTTAAACTCTTTTCCATTTAAGTGATGTAAATGTCACACTTATTGATTTAATATCCAAGCTGGAGGCTTCTCTTAATATGGTGCAAAAACACTTTCATTTAAGTGGTGTAAGTGGCACACTTATTGATTTTATATCCAATTGAATGTTCTTCTCTTAATATGCAAAGACTCATTCGAAGGAATATGTGACATTACTCTAGATTTTCTACATCCAAGTTTAAAGATTTTTCATATATTTTCTTTCTAAAATGTATGTGGTGAATATGTGAGATATCTCTCTTTAGATGACAATTTATCTATTCTATTAAAAACCAACAAACCCAATTCCACCCATTAGTAGGTGGAACTACGAACACTCTGATTTCTCAACTTCCTTTTGAGAATACGTAGGCATAAGATTGTGAAATCTTAGCAAGCATAATAATAAATAAAGCCCTTAGGTTCCTATACCTATATCTTAAACCATTTCAGCTTACACTACAAAAACAATAAAAATTTCTCATATCACTCACTCAAAACAGTCAACAAGTCTCCAATACGTAGCAGAAGATTTTATCAAACAGTAAACACAAATATATACGAGAGGTTCCTATAAGATACTATAGATACTTAGGGTGTTAATACCTTCCCTAAGTATAACCAATCCCGATTCTCAATCTCTTAGTGCATTGCATTGCCCACACCTACGAGTTTATTTAGATTTTTCCCCTTCCTTCTCTTGAGATAAATTAAAAGTTCACATGTAGAAAAAAGGAGCCCTCCTTCGAAAGAAGAAAAATCACACCGCTACACATAGCTGACAATCTTGCAAAACTTTTGCATCCCGGAAAATCTTTCCTTAAGATTAAATAGTTTTAACGTATAGTCTTAACACAGTCTTAATTGTCTACCACATTAGCATTCTTGAAAGCATCTACTCCAATATAATGAATCATATCTTCTAGAGTATCATTCATAAATTCATCGTCGTCTTCAACTATAGGTGACATAGGTATTTTTTTGTCACTTCACCATGTCATACCCATTTCGTGTAATTTTGAATATTTTCATCATAACATAAATGATTGAATATTTTATTCCTTATATGTTTGTGAATATTTCGGAAAACTTTACAAGGACACCAAAAAAACCCTTTCTCCTTTGGAAGGTTTTTTCCCGCAAAATCAAGAAATTGAATAACTACATTTTCATTCTCTTCACTTAATCTACTGGCTTTCATCCAACTATGATCCATAATCACATATAACTTTTGAGACTAAAATAAAAATAGTACACAACCAACAATAACTACCAAAAAACAACAAATACCATAACAACATTATAGTAAACAACATCAACAACCACATATGACAACAACATCAACGACCTACGACTATAACATCAATGACGCAAACAACAAACAACAATAATGGAGAATTTGTACATACCAGGAATGTGATGAGAGACTTACGGAGAAGAAGGGTGGTGGTTTTGAGTATTGAGAAACTTTTTCGTTCGCTGGAGAATAACGAGTTCCTTTTGTTTGCTAGGGCACAAAAAGTGAATGGGATAAACAAAATATTATAATTCTGAAGGAATAAAAATTGTCTTTAGAATTTTTATCTCTGTTTTCTTCAACAACTAAGGGATAATACTCGACATAAAATGTATAAACAATAAAGGCGCCTTTTTAGCTGTAAATAAAACATAAAATTACAGGAGTTGCAAATCGAAACTCAAACACTGAACAACATTTATGCCGGTTTCCCTAAAAATCTGAGGTTAAAGATAAAGTTTCTATATATATATATATGCATTCTAAGTCATTTGACCTCGGTTTTACAATAACTAAGATGAAAGTTTTGTAATAAAATAATTATTTGTAGTAGTGTCCCAGCTCTTCCGGATTCCCTAACTTTGATATCAGAGTCGTGGTTCGGTTTGATGGGTAAGTGTGAGCTGGATCCGGTGTTGGATCCTGTTATAGGAAGTGGGGGAGAATGTTGGGTGCAAGTGTGAGTGGTTAAAACCCCACATTGCCTAAGAATGGGTGGAATATTTGGTTTATAAGAGAGATGATCCATTTATCTAACACCTTAAGCTTTTGGTTTGAAATGTGACGTCTCCTTCATTTGTGACGTCTCTCGGACTCCTTAACTCAATTTTTGGTTCGAGTTAATGGACCTACTTACTTGTATCGAAATTTCATATTGGGTAGGAGGTGGTCAACTGAAAAATGTTAGTGTTGAAAAGTCTCAACGGCGGTACAAGTGTATGTGGATAAAAGAGTTTCCATTTGAAGTGAAACATTGTGGATAGACTCACACTTGAGGGAAGTGCTGAAGAAGAATTATAAGTGTGAGTAGTATGTAGAAGTTCCATATTCGTTAGGAATATAGAGACTTGAGCATTTATAGATGGAAGAACTCACACTTCTATCACGTTAATGTTTTGGGTGAGTATGTGGTGTGTCTCTCACAAAAATCTGTTACTCATAATGAAAGTCTCTAGAGTAAAAATGTTATATCATGTTGACCCCCCGAATAGTCTCATCATTCGTTACTTCGAAAATAAGTCATCATAACATTCACTCGTATTTTAGCACACATTCAACTAATTAACTAATTACTAAATAAAAATTTAATTAATCTTTTAAAATTTTATGTGATCACTTAATCAATTATGATTTTTAATTCGATCAATAATAAATATAATTAAAATAAATAAGATATACACATATAATAATTATTTGAAAATAATAATTAAATTATATTTAAATATAAAATATTTCCACAAATTTGTCATTTCGATATGAGGTTTGTCTAATTGTTATGGAATTATTTATCCTTTATTTACAATATTTCGTTAATCCTAAGGATATAATACTTAAAGTTTTTATTGCATCTTTTTTTTTATTTTAATTTTATACATACATATATCTTTTATATTAAACTATTAAATATTTTTTTTATATCAACTAAACAAAATGCAAAGAAGACAAAGACTATATTGTTTAAAAAATATTCAATTATTTTTATGTATTCATAAAAAAAATAGTTTAACGACTTTTTCAAGAACTAAATTAGATTAGTATAAAAGAAAAATTGTATCCATTGTGTGGGACAAACGGAGTCTTTTCCATGACAGTGAGTAAGCATTGACCTGAAAGTCATTCACTCGCCCGCCAACTACATACTTTTTTTTTATTGGTTAAGGTAATGTTTGTTCGTTTTCAACGTTGTCACTATTCTATTAGGCCAAATTATAAATCAATTTATCACAAAAATTTATTTAAACTATAAATTACTTTACATTTTAAAAACTAGTAATGGTACTTTTTTTTTAATATACTCTTAAATATTTATTGTTATTTATTTATTTAATTTTTTTAATTTCTCTCTTTTATATAATTATAAAAAAATTTATTGTAAAATCCTATTTAATTTATTTTTTATAAAATAATTATTAAATTTTTGAATATGTATAAAATAATTAAAATATTTCATAATTTGAAACGGAGGTAGTACTAATAATAAAGATTTTTATTTGTATGTCTAAAAAGCTTAATTCTCCTGACCTTAAAAATAAATAAATAAATAGCTTATTGGGAATTTCATATGTTAGGACGATAGGGCCATGCCTTTGCAAGATTTTTTTTCCATGTTATTCTACATATAGTATTATCTATGAGTTGCTACCGATAATCTTACAAAATTAATGATTTATTTGTAAAAGTCTTGGTTAGTGGGGCATAATATATATACTAATCTTTTCGTTCTAATTTATGAGATAATTTATTTTTTAATTCATTCAACAAAGTTTAATTATAAAATAGATATATTAATTAAAAAGTAAATTATCTCTTATAAATAGAATCAAAGAAAATATTATAAAAATTTATATAAAAAAATATTCAATATAAAAATAATAAATTATTGTATAAAAAAATATTATTATTTTATATCAAAAAAGAATAAAAAAGATATTTAAATATATAAAAATAAAATCTACATACCATTGAAACTATTGAACTTTTTAAATATGTAACAAAACAACCATTTTTTAAAGAGAAATGTTATTCTTACACCAACATATACACTACATAGTATTTTACCGTCTATCAATACGGTGAACAGTAAAATATTATAATAATAAAATATTTTTTTCAAAAAAATATAAAAATTAATTTTCTTTTATATCTGAACATTTATTAATTAATTTTATAACTTTATAACCAATTTTTTACATTGCATTAACCAACTTTATTTTACTGTTAAAAATTATTTTTATATCTGAACGTTTATTAACCAATTTCACAACTTTATTAACCAACATTTTACATTGTATTAATCAACTTTGTTTTATAGTAAAAATTATTTTTAATATCTGGACCTTTGTTAACCAACTTCATCACTATATTAACTAATTTTTTACATTTCATTAACCAACTTTGATTTACTATTAAGAAGTACTGCTTATGGACTGTTCACGGGTACTGTTCATACATATGACACTGTTCATGTACGATTTTACTGTTCACGACACTGTTCATTGTATTTGTGAACAATGTATACGGTGTAGGTGTAACAAAGGGTGTAAAGATAGCATTGCTGTTTTTTAAACTTTGTCACCACTCTATTAGTCTATAAATAACTACGATAATAAAGGTTTTTATTTGTATATGTATTGTTTAAATAATGTTATAATGTTCACTGACATTTTAACAAAAAGGAATTTTATCAATACAAGTGAGAACAACTAAAAACATTGAATTATCCTTCAACATCATCCTTTAATTCAGATTCAGGAAATCAAAACTAACAATATCAATTTTATCCCTCAAGTGAAGAAATTGATCCGTCTTGATCGTTTTTGTCAGAACGTTTGCCAGTTGCTTTTGGGTGTTATAGTGCATAACTTCTAGCACTCTATTCTGAACCTAGTTTCTTAGAAAATGATACTTAGTCTTAATATACTTGCTTATCCCATGCAGCATTGGGTTCTTGACAAAATTGATTGCAAACTTGTTATCAATCATCAACTTCAGATGCTTGTTTACCTTGATTTTTAAATCCTGCAGTAAATTCAAAAGTCAAACAGCTTAACATGCATCCACAACACCTACAATGTATTCAGCTTCACAGATTGACAAAGCAACAAATGGGTGCTTCTTGGAACATCAAGAAATAGGACCTCACAAATACTTGAACAAATATCCAGAAGTACTTCTTCTGTCAACTCTGTCTCCACACCAATCACAGTCTGAGTAACACATCAGCTCTGATTGAACTTTTTTAGTAGAAGGGAACAAAGCTTCATACTTCAGAATCCCTTTAATATACCTTAGAATCCTGAAAACATCTTGGTAATGAGACCAATTTAGTTTAGTCATGAACCTCAGATTCACCTACAGAGTCAGACTCGCCTTCTAACTTTGACTCACCTTTAGATTCTCATTCAGCTTCAGAGTCATCTTAAAACTATGACTCATCTTCAGAGGTCGAGTCTCCTTCAGATTTAGAAATACCTTCAGAAGTTATATTTGCACCAGAGTTGGATTCAAACTTGTTCCAATTCCATGCTTCTGACTCTTTCATAATAACATCTATGCTAAATTCAACATTGTTAGTGACAGGACAGTAGAGCTTATAAGCACCTATATTGTGGTACCCTACAAGCAACATAACTTTGCTTCTGACATCCAACTTCCTTCTTTTAGCATCTGGAACATGTTTATAACAAACAGTACCAAACACCTTCAGATGACTCACACTTTGCTTATCTTCAGTCCACTTCTCTAATGGAACAATTTCCTTCAGCTTCTTGGTTGGACGCCTATTGAAAACATATATTGCAGTTGCAACAGCTTGTCCCCACAAAGTATGAGGGAGTTTATTCTCCTTTAGCATGTTCCTTATCATATCAAGCAAAATTTTGTTTCTTCTTTTTGCAAGACCATTGTGTCGAGGAGTGTATGGAGCAGTCACTTCATGCTTAATTCCATTCTCCTCACAGTACTTATTGAACTCTATAGAGTTATACTCACATTCACCATCAGTTTTGAGAATCTTCAGAGTCTGACCACTCTGTTTCTCAGCCTTGATTTTGAATTTCTTAAATTTAGCAAACACCTCATGTTTGAACTTTATAAGAGATACTTAAGTCATCCTTGTGAACTCATCCACAAATGACACAAAGTATTTATTCCCTCCAAGTGAAGGTACTGAAAATGGTCCAAACACATCAGAATGCACCACACCCAAAGCATGCTTTGATCTTTGAGGCATTTTAGATGCAAATGGAAGTCTTGGTTACTTGCCTATTTTGTACACATTGCATGACTTCTGTGGTTTCTTAATGGTATGAATTCCATATACCAAATTCTTTGAATTCAGATTCCCTAAGCTTCTAAGTTCAAATGACCAAATCTTTTGTACAACAACTCACTTTCCTTCACAACAATTGTTTCACTAAGGAATTCAGAGTCTGCAGTTTGAACATTCACTTTGAATGTTTTATTCCTTCCCTACTCTAACTTCATAATCTACTTCTGATTACAGTCATACAATTTCAAAAGATTACCCTTCATGAAAACTGAAAAGTCGTTTTCAATTAATTGACATGCACTAATTAGATTGCTTTTCATGCCAAGAACATACCACACATTCTGAATCAATTCAGTTTTACCATTATTCAGAACTACTCTGCCATTTTCATTCCTTCAGCATTCAGATACTTGTCATAAGCACATCTGATCTTAGTCCTCTTACCATAATCAAAATCAACCAACCATTTCTTATTTTCAGTAAGGTGATTTGAACAACCAATGTTCATGTACCACCAGTCTTCTAAAGACACACTATCAGACTCATAAGCCATCAATATCACAGGGTAATCATCAAAATCTCCTCTGGCTACATTTCCTTTTTTAACTTCTTTTTCTTGTTTGACTAGCAATCAACAGCGAAGTGGCCAAACTTTTAACAAAAGTAGCAGTGAACTGTCCTCTTGTCATACTTCTCCTTCCTCTTCTAAGCACTCTTATGCCTTTCAGAAGTTGAGGTTTTTGACTTCTGAACACTATCATATTTCTTCTTATCTTCTGACCAAGACTACTTATGATATTTTTTACCAGAAGTTGCTTTCAGAGCCTGCTACTCTACCTCTATTTCAAAATTTCTCTCAGTCAGACGCAACTCTTGTACCTCTAGACTGCTTTGCAGCTCTTCATTTCTCATGATTCTAAGGTTTTTAGAATGTTCAATTGCTACAACAATGTAATCAAACTAACGAGTAAGAAATCTAAATACCTTATCAATGATCTTTTCTTCAGAGAGAGTTTCCCCACACGATTTCATCTTATTTGTGATCATAATCACTCTAGAGATATAGTCAGATACCTTTTCATTGTTTTTCATGTTGAGGTTCTCATATTGCGTACGTAGAGACTAAATATTTACCTTTTTCACTGATCCATCACTGCCGTAACACCACACTAATGTATCCCACACAACATTTGCCATCGTTAAATCATCGATCTTCTCAAACACGTTCACATTCACACAATGATGGGTGTAGAACAACGCCTTTTTATCATTCTTCCTTAAATCACGATGAGCATTACTATGCGCATCTGTTGCATTTTCCGTAAGTGCAACCGAAACGTAACTGTCGTTGATGAGATCAAGAATATCTTGAGCGTCAAACAATACGCGCATCTAAATCATCCACTGATTCTAGTTCATGTCATCGAACACTAGAAGTTTAGTATTCAGATTACTGTTTTCGCTCATCTTCAACCTTGTGCAATTCACTCAAATCTTACTAAACACTAGTGTTTTCCAATCTCACAGAATCAAGAAATGTGAATTCAGCACAAATTCAAGATACAAAATCAATCACACTACGTCTCACCGTTCACTCGTGTTTTTCTTAAGATCTAAACCGAAACTCTATATATCAATTGTTGGTGCACAAGATGAAGAAGATGAAACAAGAGAGAATATAGATAATTGAATAACAAATTATGTTACTCTTGCAAAAACGGTTACAGTAAAAATAGTTACTTCTTTCTATTGAAAGTTACACTTATTTAAATACAAGTGGGAACAACTAAAAATACTGAATTTTCCATCGACAAATATATTATTGAGACCTACCAAAATTAGAGTGTTATGTAATTTTATTTAAATTATATTGAATGATCGTAGGACTTTTTTAGTATTAATGAAAATTATTATAAATAAATTTTTATATATAAAAACTATAAAATGTTTTCAAAATTTTAAAATCTTACAATATTTTTTTATTTTGAAAAATATTAAAAATATTTTCTTATTTATCTTTTGCCCTCCCGTCGAAGAAAATGTCCCAATTGGGTTGGTTCCTGCCTATAAATACCTAAAATGCATGAGCAATTCCTCATACACTTCCATGCTACTTTAATCATAAATCACTCCCACACTTCATCTAAACAAACCATCTTCTAATCCCTTTAATTCTATCTCATAATTATTATGGCCAAGGTAATTAATAACCCTCACCATAATCATTATAAGTGAATATCTACATGTACTTTCATGAAATGAATAATATATCTTTGGTTGTAAAATATTTTGCAGCAAAAGATAGTGATCAAAGTGACAATGAAGAACGAAAAATCCAGGATCCGTGCCATGAAGATTGCAGTTGGCGTTTACGGTAATACGTTAATTAATTCACTGATTTTCTCACCATTAATACATTTAATATAAAAAAATCAGTTAAAAACCATGGCTTAATTATCGAAAATGATCATGTGCAAAAAAATATTCAGGAGTGGAAAGTGCAGCTATACAAGGAGATAACAAGGATGAAATAGTGGTAACTGGAGTAGGGGTGGATCCAGTTAAACTCACAAGGCTGCTGAGAAAGAAATTTTGTATTGCAAATTTGACAAGTGTTGGTGATCTGAAAGAAGAAAAGAAGAAAGAAGAGACAAGTGTAGCATGGCCTAATTGTGTTCCTCATTATAATTGGCCTGTGTGTGAGATAAGGAATCAATATGAGGAGCCTTGTAATTGTTCCATCATGTGAATGTCACCAACAGGTTTCAAAAGAAGAAATCAATATACTATTGTTATTATTATTATAAAATCAAGAAAACATGCATAAAGCATATATGGACTCTTTCCCAGAGCTAGTTTGTTTAACAGCCAAATTCTTCTGTCTATATGTATAACATCGTGCATGGTTTATAAGATAAAATCATCATGATTCATGATAAAAACTTAGACATGTTTCTGACCCTTTTAAACATTACAATAATTGTTTTTTGTTCTTTATGAAAAAAATTCAACTAGTCATCCTTCTAAATTATTCCTCTTTAATTTTAATGAAACTATGTTGACTAGTGATGGTTTGGTATTGCCACAAAGAATACTTCCTTAGTCACAAACCCAAATAACACTCACGAAACTGTATATCAATTAATCATTTTAAAAATATGTATTTTATAAAAAAAAAATATTTTCAATTTTTTGTTTTTGTGAACTAAACATTGTGTCCAAATCTTGTGCCTATAGACTTGCTCATTGTCACATTGGAATAATTTAAAAAAAGTTCAAATATTTTTTAAGGGACTGCGTTTTAGCAAAAAAGAGTCTTGAAAATTTCAAAATATTTTATAGGATTATATTATTCTTTTTACTATTTTTAAAATATTGTTTACAAAATAATTTTTCGGTTTGAATTTCAAATGATTTATAATTGTATATTTTTAAGATTTCAATATACTTTATAGATTTTTAACAATTTGAAAAACTGATTAAATTTTTATTAAAATGAAAAAAAATCAAAATATTAAGTATTTAAATAATAAAATGATTATTCTCTAAAAACACAAATTAATTTTTACTTCATAAATATTTATCTACATATTTAAAGATATACTGGTTATCCATAAAATAACATCTTTTTGTTGACGCTATTGTGTTTCAACAATATATTCATAACTAAGATTTTTCGTATAAGATTCTTAAGTAGGTGGGAAGACGTTTGTCTTTCCCACAATTTATATTTTTCCAAGTTTTTGAGGTGTTTTAGAGTTTAGGTAAAGATAAGAGGCGAACACATCTGATAGAGCTCCAAGTTCAATATCAAGTTCCAATTTTATTCTGTGATAAAATTAGTGTTGTAATGGTGTCACATATCTCAGATCTTCATGCAAGAACTGTTACGAACTGATCCAATGGTTAGGCATGACATAATCCACTTTTGTTTCCATAACGACCCAATAGCCTAAGTCCTGCCACTTAAGGGCAGAGGGAAGCATTCTCTCCTCTGCACATCTGTTGAGGAAGACTGGCCAGCTGACCCCTTAGATCAGCTGCTCCTCGTCACATTTATGCCCATCACGCATGGTTTAATCACCCAGAAACAACCACGACGCCCGTGCCCGCGACCACACCCTTCCCCGTGGCAACAACTAGTTTTGATCACCTCTGCTTGTTCTAACGGCTAGTTTCTGTCAGATACCTATTCTTTGGGAGCGAATATCTTGCCCCGAAAATAGGGACCAATGGCCAAGCGCTTAAGGCATTATAAAAACCCTCTCATTTGAGAGGGTAAGATATTATAAACCATCCTAAGACATACTCACTTTGTACTTGCCTTCTTTTCTCTCGATTCTTACTTTAACATTGGAGTGCCTTGCAGGTACACCCCCTAAACATTTCTAAAATCCAACATTGCAGACGATGTCTCTTGCCCACTTCAGGTCGTGATCAGCCGGTAAGATCGGTGGCACCGTCTGTGGGAAAATTTATTCTCCTCGTCTTTCTTTCCTTATAAATCCAAGACCAAAGCAGTTCCTTTCAAGATTCCAATCATGGCCAGCCATGACAAGGTCCACGATGCTCGCAACGCCATCTTCCCAGTCAGAAAGACAGACACTGATGAAGCAACCCATTTTCTTGGGCGACGCCCATCAGCAGAGAGATGGAGCCACCACGTCTCCCTCCCACGATCGCGCTGACAACATTGGTGTCCATCCCTTCGAGGACCATTAGCCCGTCCCAGTTTCGCTCAACATTGATCCGGCCATGGCAGCCCTACTCGAGGCCCTCAACAAGACAAACCTTCTGATCCTTCAATAGAACGCAAGAATTAGAGCCTCATAAGAGTCACGCTGACCAAGATCTTCTCCGCCGAGGAGAGAGCGCCGGAGATCTCAGATTATTTCTCCTAGACGAGGACGAGACCGTCGGGCACCAGCAGAGCCAGACTCTCTGACCATAAAAAAGTGCGATCATACCTCTCCGAGGAGTCAACACTCCCCAGGGGCCAAGAGAACCAGAATGGATCTACGGACAGAGCGTCAGCGTTTGCCTCTGCCCAGATCCAAGGGCCAAGCCTGAACTGCGTCTCCCTGCAGAGATAGCGGTTCTCTCCCTGGACGCAGTACCCGCTCTCGTTCGCGGTCTAACAGCAGCAACGACGACGAGCCTCGGAGCCCGTTATCCCAAGAAATAATGGCCATGCGCCTACCCAAAAGGCTGGACAAACCCCCATCCTTGGGCACGTACGATGGCACTACAGATCCTGACGAGCATATCGAGAACATCGATGCCCTAATCGATTACCGTGGTGTCAGAGGCGCTGTCAAATGCAAATCATTCCCAAACACGCTGAGGAAGGGAGCCATGTCATGGTACAAGAGCCTCTCATTCGATTCTATCACATCTTGGAAGCAGTTGGGAAGGATATTCTCCAGGCACTTCACAGCCTCTCGTCGCCACCCAAAGATAGAAGCCTCCCTTGAGGCCATCATTCAAGGTAAAGATGAACCTCTTTGAGCTTATATTGAAAAGTTCAACAAAGAAGCCGTCCAGGTCTCCACGACCGACGATATGAATAAGTACTTGCTCGAACGCAGGCTCCGTCCCCGCAGTGAATTTGTCAAGGTTGTGTATCGAAACCCCCGCAACACTGGATTCAATCCTCCTTAAGGCTCAAGCATACATCCAGTATGAAGAAAGGCAAGCAACCAACACCTCTCGGGTCTTTAGGCACCAGGAGAACGCTAGGTCTTCGAAGCACGACAAAGCCTCGCCACCTCTCAGGGAGTCGAGAAAAGAAGGGATGATCGCCCCCAGAAATCCAGAGATCATAAAGGGTCGTCTGGCCAGTTCCACAATACACTTCACTGACCGTCTCTCAAGAGAAGATTCTCTCTGAGTGCATAAACTCGGAGTTCTGGCAAACAGGGGTCTGTTTCCCAAAACAGATATCGCCCAAGCCGAACACAGATAAGACGAAGTATTGTCGGTTCCACAAGAGTCACGACCACATGACCGATGAATGCATCCATCTAAAGGATGAAATTGAGATCTTGATCAAGGACAAGCACCTGAAATAATTCACCAAGAAAAAGGACGCTCCTCGGCAGGATGCCCAGGAATCAAAGAAGGTCGAAGAGGAGGTGCCTTCCTCGGACGAGACCAGTCTTCAAGTCGCCATGAAAAACCTTCCCCTCCGCCAAGTCGCCATGTGCTCCGCAGCTTTTTTCTCTGCGGCCAGGGTATCCCTATCCTCGGTAACCTTGGCCAGCTCACCCTTATACTTCTTCGTTGCCTCTCCGGTGGCCTTGCCCAATTCCTCTCTGGACTTCTTTGCCGCCTCCTCCGCAACCTTCAGCTTTTCCTCCAGAACCGCGTTCGCGACTGTTGCGGTGAGAATCGGGATATCAAGCTATTGAATTAACTTGAATCTTAATTCTTTTACAACCGGACTTTAATTTATCCAAAGGAAAGGTCTAAAGAAAGAAAAACCCTTTTCGCGATGTAACAACAACGCTAAGAGATTCGGGGATCGGGGGTTGGTTATGCATAGGGTAGGTATTTCACATCCTAAACATCCGTAGTACCCTACGGGAACCTTTTATTTGTTTGCATGCTAGGTTTGGTGGATATTTGCTAAGGTTTGGGTATTGGGTAAAAAAGTGAGGTTTATGATAGATGAAGACCTAAGATTGTTTCTAAGTTTGCTCGCAAAGACATCGCGTCCTCTGCCTACGTATCCTTACTAGGATAGAATCAGAGCAATCGTAGTTCACGTCACTAGGGTTGAAGAACACTTGAATATGATCAAGGTTAAATGGGGAACAAACATTACAATGCTTGTATAGAGTTTTCCAAAACTCTTTATGTCCATGTTGAACTCTCAAAGGGGAATAAGTAATCATCACTATGATTCTTATATAGAGTTAAACAAACTCTAACCTAGGGTTTTAGTTGAGGAGCACTCCTAGTAAAGGTGGGTCTTTTAGACTTAAGCAAAGCCTAATGTCTTATGGGTTCTAATCTTAACTAAGGTTCAAGATGACTTTACAAAGTCAAAAGGGGTAATGAGCTATCCATGACACAAAGGTCAATGGAGAGACTTTTCCTTTGGAAGGGAGGAGGCAACTTGGATGAGAACTAAACAAGTTTCATCACTTGGGGAGGAAAAAAACTTATCAAAGCATAAGCACATTCAAGCATGAGGAATATAGAAGACATGATTATAATCAAGGATGAATAAACACATTACAATGAACAAGTACTTTAAGTAAGATGAATGGTTACAACCAAGCATGGTAAGCATATTACAATAAGCATGTCTTGACAAAGATGTAGGTACATTTTGAAAAAGATTGAAAGCATGGTGAAGTTAACAACCATGTAAACAAATAACAAATTAAAAATAAAAACTATGCATATATAACAATCCCACACAATTAAATTAGTTTAGCCTCGTAATTTAGGAGGTATAAATATTCATAGCAATAACCAACAAAAGATGAAACCTCATCATGCTAACAAACATGAAGAAAGCAAATACCAATAAATCTTACAAGATAAAAGTAGACATGGCATAAGGGAAATTTAACCGAGACATAAGGTGACGACCTAAGAGTGAGTTTACTAACAG
The DNA here is from genome assembly GCA_963859935.3 of Lathyrus sativus. Lineage (NCBI taxonomy): Eukaryota > Viridiplantae > Streptophyta > Magnoliopsida > Fabales > Fabaceae > Lathyrus > Lathyrus sativus. Next base: position 479,203,811 of record OZ012739.1, on the reverse strand, counting down.
GCAAACCAAAAGCATTGTTAAAATAATTAATCATGAGATCTCAATCCACCAAACAAAGCTAGACATCACAATGACGAGTTTGCAAAAAGAATGAGTTAAGAAAGATGGAAGATCAATAAGTTATGAATATTTGAAGTTGAAGTGATTTATGACAATAAAAACAAATAAACAAAATAATAAAAAGAGGAAGGGTCAAGCTGGGAGTTGAACCCAGGCCTTTATGTTTACAAACACACCAACTCTACCACTGGAGCACTATGCACGTGCTGGTATGGAAAGGAAAGGAATGAATAAAATATAAAACAACGAGAAAAGAAAATAATTGAAGCAAAAAATGCCTCGCTGGGGCTCGAACCCAGGACACAAGGCATGATAGGCATTTTAATGGCAAGGCAATAACCACTGGGGTGGCGATACATCCATTGTTTAAGCCACCCCAAAATGTAGATAACCCTTCAATGCACGTATGGCTGGGCCAAGCTTGGGGCAAAAACAAAGGAAAGTTTGAAGTGCGTTTTCACTCGTAACTCACTCGATATTTAACCAACTTGAATGAAATTTTTATCAAACTTGCCTAGAATCAAATGAGGAAGATGATGGTGCAGCTGTTTTTTCCAGATAATGTACATAATAAAAAACACGAATGCACATGCATACTATGAGTTTGGAATGCATTTTTGAAGCCAAGGGTCAAAACAAGCATGTTTTCAAATGAAGGAGGGTCTGCACATGTTTTAGGTTTATTGCTCATGGATTGTGTTCAAAGAAAGACCTCAAATTCTTACTTAACTGAAATATGACCCTTCATGTTGCAAATTATTGAAAATGCTTAAAACACACTTTATGCAAAACCAATGTTAGCACCAAGATCCATGACAGACACTAGTTCATTGCCTTAAATTGTATTATGAACCTCACACCTAGATCTTCAAACGAACCAACAATCATATTCAACCAAGATGGAACAGACTGACATCCAAAATCAACATTCATCCAAAAACAGTTGCAAGCAACCTTCTCCAAACATGATATGGATTAAATCTCACACAATGGGACTATATTATATGATGATCAATAATGATGTTTAATCATGATGAGTGAGTAAAACAAAAACAAATTCCACATATGTGCTACATTCACAAAACATACCAACAAGTGATGACAGTCCATGAATACTAACAACAATACATCCTATTACAAAGTTTGACAGCATAGTTTCAAAATATCAGGTCCTAAAAGAGTTACAACTTCAACCATCATGAGTCCAATTTGGTTTGAAAAAACAGAAACAATGGCTAAATTTATAGTGCAAACATGTATTTCAAAGTTTAGTTGGCAAGTTTTGTAAATCAGTGAAACATGGTCTCTTGGTGATAAGGGAGGCTGACAATCCCCTAAGCAAACAGTAATAGAAACAGGTGCACCAAAGGGTCCATGATAGCTTGATAAAGTTAGTGATACACAAAACAAGATTGACATGCCTTCCTAAAACAACAACCTTAAAATAGAACTAAGCAACCTTATGTATCATGTTTGAATATAAAAGCCAAGGATAACAACAACATGTTTTGAAGGAAATCAGGATGCAAGCATGAGTTCAAAACAAACAAGTATTGATTCCTATCATAAGTCCAACTACTAGTCCAAGAACTGTTGTGATGCCACAAACTGAGAAACAAATGGATACAGCCACAAAGGAATGTAAACATACACATGCAAGATGATTAAAAAGTGAGTTTAAGGTCAACATAGGCCTGTTCATGTTTGGAGTATAAAACTCAATATGAGCTCCAAAGGAAAAACTCAAATTGTCATAAAAGAGGGCTATGAGGCTTTAATGAAAGAATTATGAACAAATACTCGTATCAAAGCCAAGGCAAAATGTTCAAGATGGCCAGAGTTCATAGCATCATAATTCACAAATACTCGTACTGATGATTTCCAGCCAACAGATCCAGCAAGTAAACAAGGTTAAAGCATGATTCACAAAGATGCTTTGAAACAGACATAGTCATCAAAATTTGAAATTTACCATGCACAACAATAGTCCAAAGCTTAATGCAGAAATCAAACTTAAAATCCAAGCTATTCAATCAAAGGCATGTGCTCAACCTAAGAGGTTAGTTGCAGTTCTGATGGGGAGCTGGATTAATGAATACCAAATCTGAGTTGACAAACTCAGTTCTCTAAAAAACAGTCCTAGGTGGTTTCTAAGTAGCAAAACTTCCTAAAGAAGAAATCTTGATAGCTTTCAGACCAAGTTTAATCATCTGTGAACAACAAGGTTTTTTGTCACAAGGAGCAAAAATTGACAAAGGTTAGAAATGGTAACAACATTATATAGTACTGACTGTCAAATTACAAATGAAATGGTTTTTCTGTAAAAGAGGTTTGGTGCATACATCATGTTAAACAGATATGTTGTGACAGTAACAACAACACACCAACATATATAGAAATGGAAACCAAATGCCAAACTGGCTCATAACAACAAAAGAAGGGGCGAACACATTCCAAGTTTTTGAGGTGTTTTAGAGTTTAGGTAAAGATAAGAGGCGAACACATCTGACAGAGCTCCAAGTTCTATATCAGGTTCTAATTTTATTTTTATGATAAAATTAGTGTTGCAATGGTGTCACATATCTCAGATCTTCATGCAAGAACTGTTACGTACGAACTGATCCAATGGATAGGCATGGCCTAATCCACTTTTGTTTCCATAACGACCCAATAGCCTAAGTCCTGCCACTTAAGGGCAGAGGGAAGCATTCTCTCCTCTGCACATCTGTTGAGGAAGACTGGCCAGCTGACCCCCTATATCAGCTGCTCCTCGTCACATTTATGCCCATCACGCATGGTTTAATCACCTAGAAACAGCCACGACGCCCGTGCCCGACCACACCCTTGCTCGTGGCAACGGCTAGTTTCGAGCACCTCTGCTTGTCCTAACGACTAGTTTCTGTCAGATACCTATTCTTTGGGAGCGAATATCTTGCCCCGAAAATAGGGACCAATGGCCAAGCGCTTAAGGCATTATAAAAACCCTCTCATTTGAGAGGTCAGATATTATAAACCATCCTAAGACATACTCACTTTGTACTTGCCTTCTTTTCTCTCGATTCTTACTTTAACATTGGAGTGCCTTGCAGGTACACCCCCTAAAGATTTCTAAAATCCAACATTGCAGACGATGTCTCTTGCCCACTTCAGGCCGTGATCAGCCGGTAAGATCGATGGCGCCGTCTGTGGGAAAATTTATTCTCCTCGTCTTTCTTTCCTTATAAATCCAAGACCAAAACAGTTCCTTTCAAGATTCCAATCATGGCCAGCCATGACAATGTCCACGATGCTCGCAACGCCATCTTCCCAGTCAGAAAGACAGACACTGATGAAGCAACCCATTTTCTTGGGCGACGCCCATCAGCAGAGAGATGGAGCCACCACGTCTCCCTCCCACGATCGCGCTGACAACATTGGTGTCCATCCTTTCGAGGACCATTAGCCCGTCCCAGTTCCGCTCAACATTGATCCGGCCATGGAAGCCCTACTCGAGGCCCTCAACAAGACAAACCTTCTGATCTTTCAATAGAACACAAGAATTAGAGCCTTATAAGAGTCACGCTGACCAAGATCTTCTCCGCCGATGAGAGAGCGTCGGAGATCTCGGATTATTTCTACTAGACGAGGACGAGACCGTCGGGCACCAGCAGAGCCAGACTCTCTGACCATAAAAAGTGCGATCATACCTCTCCCAGGAGTCAACACTCCCCAGGGGCCAAGAGAACCAAAATGGATCTACGGACAGAGCGTCAGCGTTCGCCTCTGCCCAGATCCAAGGGCGAAGCCTGAACTGCGTCTCCCTGCAGAGATCACGGTTCTCTCCCTGGACGCAGTACCCGCTCTCGTTCGCGGTCTAGCAGCAGCAACGACGACGAGCCCCAGAGCCCGTTATCCCAAGAAATAATGGCCATGCGCCTACCCAAAAGGCTGGACAAACCCTCATCCTTGTGCACGTACGATGGCACTATAGATCCTGACGAGCATATCGAGAACATCGATGCCCTGATCGATTATCGTGGTGTCAGAGGCGCCGTCAAATGCAAATCATTCCCAAACACGCTGAGGAAGGGAGCCATGTCATGGTACAAGAGCCTCTCATTCGATTTTATAACATCTTGGAAGCAATTGGGAAGGATATTCTCCAGGCACTTCACAGCCTCTCATTGCCACCCAAAGACAGAAGCCTCCCTTGAGGCCATCATTCAAGGAAAATATGAACCTCTTCGAGCTTATATCTAAAAGTTCAACAAAGAAGCCGTCCAGGTCTCCACGACCGACGATATGAATAAGTACTTGCTCGAACACATGCTCCATCCCCGCAGTGAATTTGTCAAGGTTGTGTATCGAAACCCCTGCAACAGTGGATTCAATCCTCCTTAAGGCTCAGGCATACATCCAGTATGAAGAAAGGCAAGCAACCAACACCTCTCGGGTCTTTAGGCACCAGGAGAACGCTAGGTCTTCGAAGCATGACGAAGCCTCGCCATCTCTCAGGGAGTCGAGAAAAGAAGGGATGATCACCCCCAGAAATCCAGAGATCATAAAGGGTCGTCTGGCCAGTTCCACAATACACTTCACTGACCGTCTCTCAAGAGAAGATTCTCTCCGAGTGCACAAACTCGAAGTTCTGGCAAACAGGGGTCCGTTTCGCAAAACAGATATTGGCTAAGCCGAACACAGATAAGACGAAGTATTGTCGGTTCCACAAGAGTCACGACCACATGACCGACGAATGCATCCATCTAAAGGATGAAATTGAGATCTTGATCAAGGACAAGCACCTGAAATAATTCACCAAGAAAAAGGACGCTCCTCGGCAGGACGCCCAGGAATCAAAGAAGGTCGAAGAGGAGGTGCCTTCCTCGGATGAGACCAGTTTTCAAGTCGCCATGAGCATTTCGTGGCCGAAATATTTCTACGTCCCCGAGGGGCACAACATCCCTCCTTACTTCGCTGCACACAGTCCATGGAAAACCTTCCCCTTCGCTACGGTCATCTCGGGAGGGGGATTCAACAAGGTGACCGTAGGATCCGTTAAGAGGAAGTTCGAGCATCTCATCAACATAAGCTCGAGCCGAAGTTCTACACTTGATAAAGTCCGGGGAGAGTCGGTCCTCATCACCTTCTACCGCGAAGAACTCCTTGACGGAGCTTCCAACTCCAACATTCCTCTGCTCGTAAGGGTGAATGTGACCAACTTTGATGTTTAACGCACTCTGGTTAACCAAGGAAGCTCGGTTGACATCATGTATTCCCAGCTATTCTCCACCCTTCAGATGGAAGAGACCCACCTGACGCCCTACGTAGGGTTTCATCTACAAGGCTTTAACGGGTTAGTCACAAAGCCGTGGGGGTACGTGGAGCTAATCGTCACCTTCGGGGTAGCAGAAATGGCCAGGTCCATCAAAGTCCAGTTCCTAGTCATTGACTTCCCATCCCTCTTCCAATGCATATTCTGACGGTCAACTCTGGCCGAACTGGTAGCCGTACCATCGACCGTGCACCTAAGAATGAAATACTACACTTCTAAGGGGCTCGTTGCCACCCTGCACGGAGATATCGAAGCAGGGAGAAGGTGTTTCAAGGAAGCCTCAAAAAGGCTAAACAAAATCATTGCCCAACCAAAGACTCCTAGCAAGCCTACTCTGCCCTCCAGCTTCGAAGAGGCAAAGCCACTGCCCCACGTCAACTCCATTGACATTGAAAGTTATTTCTCTGAGGATGATTTGAGAGACCAGAAACGAAAGGGGAAGGAGATCCAGCCAAGCTCTAGTATCCCTTCTGATAACACGAAATCGTATATATATATATTGATGCATAATTCAACTGATGTTTGACTGTTTTCGATCTGATTTCGGGTTCTTTCCATGTTATTTGTCTGATATTTTGCAGGTATTTGATAATCATGTATAAACAAAGCAATATGAAGAAAAGAAGCAATTACAGAGGAAATATGGACGAAAACCAGATGAAAACAACATGAAAAACACAGAATGCATATTTTGCTGCTGTGACGACCGTCACACCTCCATGACGACCGTCACACGGGTGACAACTGTCACGCACCGTGACGACCGTCATGCAGGCAAAAATGCACTACTTCAAATGAACGTGCAAAATGCAGTTCCAAGTCCCAAATAATGGACCACTACTCCCTGATATTTCTGCCTCCAAGTCCACCTTCTTCAAATTACAACCGTTAGAATTCTATTTCTATAAAAGGGGAAGGAGGGGAGCTGAGAAAGGGAGCCGCATTCAGACAACAAAGTGCTGCCAATTTATCTTCAGAGCAACCTTTCCAGTTTTTCTATTCTTATTTGTTTCTCTTTTCTTTCTCTGCATTATTCGATACTTTGTAATTCCTATTTCCCTTGTACGATCAATTGGCACAAAGACCAGAATCCTGCCAACATTTGTGGAGGATCTGCCCAAAGGCCAATTGGAATATTTACAGGTTCTAAATTTTAATCGTAATTTCAGTTTTCATTATGATGCATGTTATTAATCACTGTTTTTATTTATGTTTTACCTTTCCCAAATCCATGTCTAGCTAAATCAGAGTAATCGATATGTAATAAAAATTCAGACGGGATTTGACAATAACCGGTTGAAAACTTCCTTTTCAAAAGTTGTTTATGGTCTGAGTGTTTAAATTTATTTACTGAATAAACGTTCGTCGCGAAAGTGAGAACTTATTTAAAAGTAGTTTTGCCACGACAGTGGGAAATTAATTAAGGTACGAACCAACAAGCGACAGCTGCGATAAGTCCAGATAGTAAACATTAGTCATTTGTTTTAATAACAGCGAAAGCACTTTAAAATGAATTAGAACTTAGAGATTTCCAAAAAATAGTTTTAACCCCGAATGGGACACGAAAGCGTACATTTGGCCCTTAGAATTATGACTAGCGTCAACAACCATCGTGAGACGAAAGTCTTCAGATCACTATTTTCTGCTTAAATAAATTCTGAAAAATATTTCATACACCGGTAACTTGTCTAATCCCCGAAGAACATAATTACTGCATATCGATTCACGTAATTATAATTCAAGTAACGTTTTTAGTTCTCTTTAGTGACAAAAAATTATTCCCTTAAACATTACCTACCTAGCTAAACATAGTAACTCCCGAGAACACTAGTTTGATTACGAGTCCCTGTGGGATCGATATCTTTTATTACTACGCGATAGACTGTGCACTTGCAGTTAAGTTGTATTAGACATAGAAAGTCGCGATCACCTTCCACATCATCTAGCAGCGGCTAGACCGCCCATCCGATGCGACCAATTCCGGATGGCGAGTTCGAACTAATCCTGCTCAGTGACGACCCCTAGAAAGAAGTGAAGATGGGGATCGGACTCCTCAACCTTGCGAGGAAGAAATTGAAATCCTGTCCCCAGAAGAATGCGTACATGTTCGCATGGAGCGCCTCAGAAATGCCCGATCTAGATCCTGAGGCTAGATCCTTAGGAGGACAGCCAAGCAGTCTCCGAAAAAAAAGGAGGCTGCCGAACAAGCTGTAAATGACCTCCTAAAGGAGAATTTCATCTGGAGGCCTAGTACACTACTTAGTTGTCCAATGTTGTACTTGTAAAGAAATCAAATGGAAAATGGAGAGTGTGTGTTGACTATACCGATCTTAATAGGGCGTCCCCTAAAGACGCATATCCCCTCTCCAACATAGACAAATTAGTTGATAGTTTTGCTGGTTTTAAATTATTGTCCTTCATGGACGCATATTCAGGCTATAATCAAATACCCATGGCCAAAAGAGGTAAAAGATACACAATTTTCATGACCGAGTTTGGTAACTACTACTACAATGTAATGCCCTTCGGCTTGAAAATCGATGGCGCTACCTACCAAAGAATGATGAACAAAGTCTTGCGAGGAGAGATCATGGATATGATCAAATTCTACGTGGACGACATGATCGTGAAATCCCACGAGGAATCCGATCACACGCTCCATCTAAAGAAAGTCTTCGAGCAGGCCATGAAGTACACGATGCGTTTCAACCCTGAAAAATGCACATTCGGGGTACGGGCAGGCAAGTTCCTCAGTTTCTACCTAATATAATGAGGAATCAAAGCTAACCTCGACAAATGCAGAGCCTTCTCCGAATTCCCCACGCCGAATTAAAAAAATCAATCCAAGCTTTAAACGGGACGCTCGCCTCTCTGTCCCGATTCGTGGCCAAATCTGCTCAGCTCGCTTTCCCCTTTTTCAAACTCCTCCGTAAAGAGGCAGATTTTGAGTAGGGGAGGAATGCGACAAAGCCCTCCTCCACCTAAAACAAGCGCTATCGGAACCATCGGTTTTATCCTGGCCAGATAATGGGGAGACCCTCTTTCTTTATCTTGTCGTTTCACCGAGGCCATCAGCGCCGCCCTCATTCGTGAAACCCCTGAGAGGCAGAAGTCCATATACTTAACGAGCAAGGTGCTATAAGGACTGGAGCTCAGATACCAGCTGATCGAAAAGTATCCCTGGACCTCATCAACGTTGCGAGGAGGCTGAGGCAATACTTTCTAGCCCACACAATCATGGTAACACGAACCAGCCCGTGAGGCAACGGTTATACCTCCCGAACATGGCCATAATAATGCTCAAATGGTTACTGGAATTGTTCGAGTTTGACATCTAGTACGAGAGCAGGAAATCCCTCAAAGCTCAGGCACTGACCAACTTTGTGGTAGAGATGACCTTGCTCGACTACCCGACTTATGGAGCTTGCAGGTGGACAATCTTCGTCAATGGAGCGTCCAGCTCAGCAGGGAGCGGAGCAGACATCATCCTAGACATCATCCTAGAAAACAAGTAGGGTATCCTCGTTGAGGTCTCACTTACCCTATCTTTTCCCACCTCCAACAATCGGGTAGAGTATGAGGCCTTCCTTGCAGGTCTGCGCCTCGTCAAAGACCTGGGAGCTGAGGAAGTCGTAATCTGCATAAATTCTCAGATCGTGGCCCTCTATATACGAGGAAAGTATCAGGACAAGAATGAAAACCTATCCAAATACTTGACCTTGGTCAAGGAAAAAATGACGAAGTTCACATCGGTGGAGGTAAACATTCTCCACGAACACAATGTTCGGGCAGATATCCTGTCATAGCTAGCGAGCACAAAGAAAAATGGGGGAAAAATACGTCATCCAGGAGGTACTTCCTCGCCCTAGCATCGATAGAACTCTCACGATTCTTGACGTGCACGTCATTGGCGACAGCAGCTGCTGGATGACCATAGTCTACAATTACCTCACCAAGGACGAACTACCGTCCAATCCATAGGAAGCCATCATGGTCAGACGCAGAGCTTGTTCTTATGTCTTGGTCAAAATAAGCTCTACAGGCGACGGTTCTCCACTCCTCTCCTCAAATGCGTTGAGGAAGAAATGGCCGCCCACGGCCTGTGCGAAATCCACAAAGGGATCAGTGCCTAGCACCTTGGAGGAAGATCACTCGCCAAGAAATCCCTACGAGAAGGATATTACTGGCCGATCATGCAGCACGGCGCAAAGGAGAACATAAAAAAATGTGATAAATGCCAACGTCACAGGGACATGCACTTGGCACCGCCCAATGAGCTCAAAGCAATGTCCTCCCCATAGCCCTTTGCATGGTGGGGCATGGACATCCTAGGATCGTTCATTGTAGGGTCAAATCAGAATAAATACCTGATAGTAGGTGTGGAATACTTTAAAAAATGGATAGAAGCAGAGGCTTTAGCCAAAATAAATGCCCAAAACATACTTTGTTTCTACAAGCAAACATCCTTGCTCACTTCGGCATCCCCCAGGAAATCATCACAGACAATGGGACACAGTTCAAGAACAAAAATTTCTAGGAGTTCGTCGCCCAACTGGGTACCAAATAACACTCCACGTCCGTCAAGCACCAGCAAACGAACAGGCAAGTCGAGGCATCCAACAGGGTAATTCTACGAGGTCTCAAACTGAGACTAGACAAACCAAGAAACAATGGGTCGAGGAGCTGCACAACATGCTCTAGGCCTATCGTAATACGCTGCACTCTTCAACTAGGGAAACCCCTTTTTGTTTAGCATACGGGATTGAGGAAGTAATCCCTATCAAAATGCACGTGCCGTTCAGGAGGATTGAAGCTCCCCTGGACAAGGAGAACAACAACGAGACACTAAGGGAGGAGCTCGATCTCGTCGAAGAGGTCCGATCAGAAGCTTCCCTCCGTGGGGCCTTATTAAAATAAAAAATCGCGATTAGGAATAACGCCAAAGTTATACGACGAGACTTCCATGTGGGCAGTCTCGTCCTAAGGATAAATCATAAAGATTCTCATCAAGGCAAACTCACCGCAAACTGGGAAGGACCCTATCGTGTTCGAGCAAAAATAGAGAATAGGGCTTACTACCTAGAATATCTCAAAGAGGAAGAACTCGCTCGACCATGGAACGCTGAAAAGCTAAAATAATATTACAGCTAAGGCCACAACTGTCGACGTTCTTTGTCGACACGGCGAGCATAACATACCGACCAGAAGTGTGCGCCTTGGTACAAGCGTTGCCTACTAAAATGAATCAAGACATGCTTTTTCTCTAGAACGAATAAACCCCCTACCTGAAAGTAGTCCCTCAACCAAGTCTACCATTGCCAACATACCACGAAAGATATAACACACCCATCTCGCGATGGGAAGTTCACAATGCGAACTCAGGCCACGAACATGACCTGAGCTCCTCTCTCATGCTCGGAAATGAACCAGGCCTTTCAACTAGTTCCCCTCACTGTCAAACACCAATTTGTTAAGCAAAACTCAAAACATAATGAAGTCGTTCACTTAAATAGCCCATACAACGAGTACAAGTAACGAGCAGCATGCGACACTTAACGAATTTAAGAAAAGTAAAAACATGCACCAAAAACATATCATGCACAACCGACCACCACGGCCAAAAATAAATATTATCATATAAAATGGCCAAAAGGACCACAATTGTGCTGGTTATAATAAAAAGGGGCCAAGCCCCATCCAAAAAGATAAAATTACAAAGATACGACACGTAGGCTAGAAGTACAACAAAGAGAAAATCAGACGGCCGTAGGCTAAGGCTCCTCGCGGACAAGCCGCTCATGCTCCTAGTTGAATCTGAGGAAGTCAGGGACGATGATCTGGCCACCTACCACACTATGGAGGAACCTGATCCCCTCGATAGACAGGTTGACCCCGAGGTTCACAATCCTCTGCTACGCCATAACATTATTAAAAGCCTCCTCGGCGGCCCCTACGCAATCCTCCTGAGCCTGGCTGATACGGGCAACAAGCTCGGCTCGAGTCTTCAGAGTCTTCACCATATCGCTTTCATCCTTAGCAGGAGCAGTGAATACCCTCAATGATGCAACCATGTGCTTCACAACTTTTTTCTCTACGGCCAAGGTATCCCTATCCTCGGTAACCTTGGCCAGCTCACCCTTATACTTCTTCGTTGCCTCTCCGTTGGCCTTGCCCAATTCCTCTTTGGACTTCTTTTCCGCCTCCTCCGCAACCTTCAGCTTTTCCTCCAGAACCGCGTTCGTGACTTATGCCTTCTTCAGCTCCACTTCTTGGAGGGCCCCCTCTTTGGTGTAGACCATCTCTATACCCAAGACCCTCATCAAGGAAGCGGCGTCCTGGGCTAGCATCGTCATCTTGCTCGGACGGTCCAGCTCCTCGAGTTTCAAGGATTCCACATGATAGAGTGCGAGGGATGAGACTTCGAAGAAACTCCTGTTGTGAATGCAAGGATGCAACTCATATTTGTCATTCTCCCCCTCGTGATTAAGGTCGAGGACCTCGTATGCCCGGGGGCGCTTGGACCACAAGGTTACCTGCAGCAGGGAGGTCTGGGTGGCTGCAACTCTGGCCGTTGAAGTCCATAACCCCGTCTGGGACGGAACCACTTGCTCGCCCAGGCGGCTTTTACCAATGTTATGGCGTAGCTAAAATTAATTTTAAATGCAGCAGGGAGGTTTGGAATGAAAGTAAGGTTTGGAGTGTGGATTAGAATATTTGGTTTGGGATTAGGAATGAAATTGTTTGAATTTTAGAGGGAAAGTAAAATTAATTTAGAAATGAACCAAAATTTGGAAGCCTTATAGATCCTTCTACCGATGCAAATGTGAATTCAAGTGATCAAATGGGATTGCAACTGCAGTAGTGCTAAAATTTAAACTTTTTGGGCAAAATTCACTTAGGTTAATTGATTAACCACTTTTTCCTTGCAAATGGTTCATCGATTAACCCATTCAAAAATTCAAATTTAGAGCCAAAAGGAGGGAAACTTGGAGAATTGATCGTTGCCACTTGTTCTGAGCATAGTTTTTCCTCTGAAACTTGTCATTTGATATTGCACCTAATTAATGTCTGAAATAAGCTGTGAATGCCCTCTTGCACTTGAAATATCTGCTGAAAAAATACGGTCCAGTACCAAATCACCGAGCAAAATAAATGTCGGAGTCTCTGATACTTGCTGCTTAAAAACTTGGAATAAAAGTCTTGAGCCATAGAAACAACTTGATCCCATGTCTCAAGCACCAATGCCATGGTATTATTTATGATGATGCAAATGAATGAAGCATAAGCCAGTTAGGGTTAGAAACGAGAGGGAAAATTTTGGGGTGCTACAGTGAACATTAAATGTTTTGTTATTCAAGTTAATATAATAGTTTGATATTTGATTCTCACTGCAACACCATTATAACAGATTAAGGATCAGTTTTTACTAGTCAAAAGGTTCAAGAGTTTGCTAAATAAATAGGATTCAAACTTTTGACATCCACACCTTATTATGCTTAAGCAAATGGTTAAATCGAAGCAACAAATAAGGTGGTAATTGGCCTAATCAAAAAGCATGTGGGGGAAAACCAAGGAATTTGCACAATACATTGGACCAGATTCTATGGGCATGTCGAACCTCCCTTAAAGATCCTACAAACACTACACCTTTTCGACTAACATATGGTCACGATGCAGTGTTACCGTCAAAATTCACCTACAGTCATGTAGAATTCAAAGACAACATGAGATCCCATCTAAATCTTATTGGAGCATGATGTTAGACAAATTGGTTGACTTAGACGAAGAAAGGTTAAATGCCTTAGAATTATTAAAGAGGCTGAAGAAAAGAGTAGAGAAATCATATAATAAAAAGGTCAAAGTTAAGTTATTTTTGACTGGAGATCTGGTTTAGAAAGCAATTTTTCCCATGGATCGAAAAGATAGAGCATTGGGTAAATGGTCCCCAAAGTGGGAAGGCCCTTTTCAAATTATCCAAGTTTTTTCTAATGGTGCATATGAAGTCGAAGAATTAACTGAGGATCGAAGAGTCTTGAGAGTGAATGGGAAATATTTGAAAAAATCTAAACATGCACTTTAAGAAATAAAAATAACGAAAAAATAATGCACACACAATAGTCGAAGCCAAAATGGTAAATCAAGATGCATAGGTTGCCAAAATGGCTAAGTCATTTCATAAACACCACTAAAGGCTTAAACATCATTACAACAAAGGAACCAAGTATTCAAAAATTACAACAAAGTTAAAAAGGGAGGGAAGCTTTCATCTTTTGATATTTCAACTTATGAAGCCTCAAGCACCGCTCAGAGAAAAATTTGTTGGTCGAAATGCCATCAATTTCCTTCCCAAGCTTTTGAGCTCGCTCGACATGATGCATTCTGACATGAATTTCTTTGGCCAATTCATCTTGATCAAACTTCAGGAGTTCGTCTTTACGTTCCTTGGCCTTAGAAATTTTAGCTTACAGCTCTTTGATCTTATGTTCCCAAGCTTTGACATTTTTGTCACAAGCTTCAATTTCCCTTTTGTTTTGTTTAGAGCCCTTTTCCAACTCTGCAACTCTTGCAATGGATTCAGTGGTTGAATCCCATTCAGCTATCTGCGTCTCTAATTTTTTTATTAATTTTATTTGAAAGCTCCCTCATGCGGTTAAGACCTGCAACAAATTGATCAATCAGTAATCCCAAATTCATGATGACATCTGCAATTTCTGGAGAAACGGCCAAGACATTAACTTGTTTCAGGAGATCTTTGATCCCAAAGAAAGTAGAGGTATCTTTCTCCAAGAGTTAGAATAGATCATCATCGAAGATTTTCTCCTTGATCTTGAAAAGCAAGTCATCCCCTTATTCGCTTGTGGATTGACCACCTGACACAGTTGAAGTGCTGACACTTTTCTCAGTCGAACAACATCTTATGCTAATCAGGGCCTTCAGATATTCAAGTGGTCTATGTTGTTTCAAAGATTCTAGTTCTTCGTGCGAGAGGCTAGCAATAGTACCAGTCGAAGGTCTTGAGGTTTCCTTTATAGAATTAGGATTTGTTTTGGCTTTAGGTTGGTCATTTTATTGCTTATTTTCTTCTTCGTTGTCATCATCATCTTCTCGCTCTTCTTCTTCTTCTTCCTCATGAGGTTCCGTGTCTAAGTCAAACATAGAGCGTCCCTCTTCCTCCTCCTCTCAAGACCACCAGTGCCTTGTTTTTCATTAATGGGAGAGCCATCTTCAAATTTTTCTTTGACAACTTCTTCAGTAGGTGGAATCTTTGTATCACCTTCCCCATCAATGAAGGTGCTAGTCTGTGCAGGTTTACTTACCTCATCCATAGATTCTTGATTGGAATCTTTAGGAAAGGTTAAATGGTAAGAAGGAGTTCTTGTTGGATGATAAGAAGGATCATCGCTGCTGATGGGGATAGTTTGTTGGACTGTTGGTTGTTTTTTGCCATCTGCGACACTTGAAAATATCAAAAATGGGTTATTCAAAAGTAAGTAAAAAGCAATTAGTAATCCAGAGATTAAGGTAGAAGTTTTTACCTTAAGACCTTCAGCCCCAGGGCTGGAATTGTCGCTTTCGACTCCATCAGATTTTTCTTGGCAGTCTGACCATTAATGTTTGGATCAGGATCTGCTTCGAGGATTATGGGAGTGAAGGGTTTCTTTGCTGGAGTGTTGGCAGCTTTGGTTGTTGGCTGAGAACTGGCATCAGAAATTTTTGCTTGCCTTTTCTTCTTTATAGGCTGTTTGGAGGTATATGGAGACAGATCTCCGTCATTTGACTCAATCACATGGACTTGACTCTCTTTCTACTGCCTTTTCTTGGGAGTGCGTAGTGGTCTTTGACTAGCCTGAAAAGAAGATATATTTCAAATATTAAAATACAAGGACACTATATAAAAAGAATGGTAATAGTAGGCGGAGTCTACCTTTGCCAGTGCTTTAGTGGACTTTTCCTCGTCCTTTTCTTCAATGGTGCCTTTCTCTGTAGTAGCCTTCTTGGCAGGAATCCTTACAACTGAAAAATCAACACAGTTATCACACATGAAAAAAGGAATAAGGAATATATAAAATGGGTAAGTCAAAAAACCTCTCATTCCACACCTTCGTATATTGGAGACTCGACATGAACATGTTCTATGCCAATACGAAGGTGTCCTTTGAAACTTTCTAGAGCGTGCTTAGTCAGAACCCCCTGCTTGGCACGTTTTTTGAGATTCCTGACGAAGGATTTTTACAAAATCCCCATAGACGAACCAGTCTGGAAATGCAGGACTAAAAGCCACACCAAAATCAGCACTTGGAAGTCGAGTACATTTTGGGGGATACATATTAAAAGCAGCTTTGTACCATTGTTCAGGTTTAACTTACGAAGGTAGTCTTAAATCCTATAATTTCTTTATAAATTTTTCTCTCAAAGTGACTGCTGCTTCATGGACGGTTCGACTAAGATCATCAGGTCTGTAGGCAGTTTCAAAGTACTTTTGGAATGTTTGGATTTCTTTGATGTTATTTGAAGTACTTTTTTTTTACTCTTTCCTGCACATAGGAAAAAGCATGAGTTTTGATTAAAGGCAGAAACGTCGAAAACTTCTGTTGTATAATAATCCTTCCACCAAGTGTTAAATTCTTTGGGGCAAAGGAATGAAGTCTTAAAAGCAACAGGAGCAAGTTGCGTGATGCCGACATAGCGAGCCAATTCTTTATTGCATTGGGCTTCATTGTGAATCATGTTGTAAAGAATCAATGAATTATTTTTGTTGAAAAGTAGTTATGGCATAATTTGAATAAGACCAAACTTCCGAGAGACCAGATTTGGTTGGTAATTGAGGAGGGTGATTTAAAGTCTTAAGGGTCGAAGCCTTGTGTTCAAGAGCCTAGGGGTAAGGAATGCTTCCTATATAGCAAGTGATTATTCTTCTTGTTCCTTCAACGGGGCAGGGAATTGTCTTGTAAACCACTCAGGTCCATGATTTCTATGAGAAAAATGGGCCATGCTCGGTGTGAAGTTGTAGCATTTGGCGAACATCATCACATAAAAAATGAAGGTTTGCTAGAGATTTAACCCTTCATCACTTGGGGTCAGTAAAGCAAGTCTTGTTCCTTCGACTCTCATGTTCTTTACTTCGTCAGCTTCTGCATTGATAGGGTTGCGAACTGGTAGATATGCTTCAAAGGTGGAATTCAACCATAATTTAATAGCCAGAGAGCCACAAGTTGCCTTTGGACTTAATGGTTTTGAGAATTGTAATGCCTTCCTCTAAGGACTCATAGAGGTTAGCTAGAATCATTTCGTTGAGACAAAGTTTATGTCTAGTATGTAATTGGTTCTCCATGGTTAAATATCTCTTCGCCACTTGGAGGGATCTCGAGCAAAATGCGCAACGAGGTAACCACAAAGCATGCAAAGCAATATGCTCTTGGTCAAATACTTCATCAGAGTCTTTATCATGGTAATAGGCGATGTAAGTAGTGAAAGCTACTTTGGTGATGTTGAAGCCTATAGAGTATTCAACCAGAAAATTAGGGTCATAGATTTCCTCAATTGGCTTAAGCCCGGTGATGGCAGAAATGTCGAAAAGGGTTGGAGTCATCATTCCACAAGGAAGATGGAAATTATTGCGGGTACTATTCCAGAAGTAAAAAGAAGCCACTAACATAAACTGGTAATAGCCATGGCCAACCTTCGACAGTTGGATCATGTCGAAGATACCCATGTCTTTCCAGACTTGGGACTTTTCTTTTTCTATTTTCCCTAATCAGGCTAGATAATATGAGGAATCCTTAAATAAAGGGCATGATTAAAATACCCTAAAATTATTCATATATTCTAGATTGATGGGTTCTTTAGAAACCTCGGTCAAAAGGGAACTTTAGTTATCATTTTTCAGTTTCTCATCACTCTCAATCACCTCACTAGTCCTAGGTCTTTTCCCATTGGCTATGGGTTTTTAATGGTGATATGTTGGGAAAAGAATCCTTAAGTCTATTGAGATTAACAGAAGGGTTTGATAAAGGACCTAACATGCCATGTGTTGCGGTTAGAATAGGATATCAAATTATTAATTAATTTGAATCGCAAATCTTTAATTCACAACCGATCTTTGATTTATCCGAAGGAAAAGGTCAAAAGAAAGAAAACCTAATTTTGCATCGTAAACAATGCGGGGAGAGATCTAGGTAAGGGGTTGGTTAAGCCTAGGGAAGGTATTAACACCCTAAACTTTTGTAGTACTCTACAGGAACCTTTTGTTTAGATTTACTATTTTGCTTTATTATTTGCTTTAAGGTATATGGTAGGGGTTAGAGTGACTTAAGGGTTAGAAAGTGAAAAGAAAAACCTAAGGGTTAGTCCTAAGTTTACTCGGAAAGATTCGCATCTTGTGCCTACGTATCCTGGGTAGGGAATGGAATTAGAGTAATCGTAGTTCCCCTCGAAAGAGAGGTTAGAAACTTCTTGACTGTGGTCAAGGTTTCAATGGGGAGTAAGCCTTCATAGGGAAGCGCTTACGTGGAGTGCGGTGACTCCTATTTCTATGTTGAAATTAGTTGAATTGAAATTAGGGTTAACTAAGTATTCCACGGCGAGAAATCCTAAAGCAGATTCCGGCGACTCCTTGACCTAATGCTAGGGTAAAGGGCATTTTCGTCCACGGCGGGACACCTAGGCAAATTAGGGTTTTGAAATGGTCAAAGATTAGGGTTATTGACTCGGCGGTCAAACGGCTAGACCTAATCCTTCGGAAGGCTTAACGGTAAATGACGCAAACGATAAATTATTACAACGGCGATAATTGAAATACGGTGAAATAATGAAAGCAGTAAAAAAAGGTGCAAAGCGACAATCACTCGCATAAATTACAACCATGAAAAAAGCAAAAATAATGACGGAATAACAGGCGACGATGTACTCGCATGATTTACAACCGAAAGAACGAAAATATGGCCAAACGTGAAATTAGTAACCACGTGCAAACAAAAGAGAGAAAAGTCATATGATAATTAGCGGGAATGTTGATCATTTTTATTTTAGCATTTTTAGGTTAGAAATTTATTTTTAAGAAAGAAAAATTTAGGATAAAAGAAAAATTAATTTTAATTTTTATGTTTTAAAAGGTTAGTAATTTATTAAAAACTTTAATTTATTTAAAAAGATTTTTAATTTTGGGAGAAAAAGTTCATTTGGTTAATATTTTTAAAGAAATGTTCTAATCCTAATGTTTAATTACATTCTTTGTTAAATAGTTTAATTAAAACTTTAATTCTCATTATTAATTACCAATAAAAAAAATAACTAAAAAAAAATAAAATAATAAAAAGAAAGAAAAAACAGTAATAATAAAGGGGGAGGGGTGGATCGTGTTGTTGTGTTGTTTCTTTAGGGTTTGGGAAAAACCCTTTCCCTTCTTTAGGGTTTTGGGAAAAAACCTTTTCCCTTCTTTTTGAAACTTTCCTCTTCTCTCTTGCTTCGCCTTCGTCTGTTCATACGTGAAACCAAATAAAACAAAACCAAACTCATTAATGTCATAATCTTACATTTTGGGTGTTTCGACGGTGAGGTGGTGGTGTTCTTGGCCGATGATGAAGCTTCTTCTGAGGCTCTTTGCTTGGTTGTTGTCCGCCGGTGGTAGTGAGACTCTAAAGGATCCACGACCGCCGTTGGATGATCCTTGTTGGTGGATCTTCTGAGTTTTTCTCAAAACTCTCTTCTTCCTCTTTTTGATGACGTGTTCTTGATTTCTGATGTTGATGAAATTTTCTCCCCCTTTTCTCAAATACAACTTATGTTTATATAGGTATCAAACTAGGTTTAACTCTAACCTAATGCCCATTTTAAAGCCCAACTTAAATAATTATTTAAAACTAAATAAAATAAAATTAAAACTAATAATTCTATTTATTTATTTATTCTAACTATTTAGACAAAAAATAAAAATAACCGAAACTCAAATAAATAAAAGTAGGACGCCCAAGTGCTCGAAAAAATAAACCGAGTACACTAAAATGATCGGCGCAAAATATACGACTCGGAAAAATACCGTTTGACCAGATTTTGAAATAAATTTTACTCGATAAAATGACATAACTTGTCCAAAATGCGACCAAAAAGTGGTCGAAAAATTTAATTGAACACGCCAGGTTAAACTACGACAAACATAGATTAATATGACTAACGTTTGCAGGCTTGATTTTAAAATTTTCCGTTTGCTGATTTTTCACAAAGTTGACTTTTAGTTTGACCGATTCGGCTGTAATTCCGACCAGTTTATTTCAGATGATAAATTGGGTATTATGAAAAATGACAGACATGATATGCTATACAGGCAATACAAGAAAAATATGAGGGTAAAATTTGGGGTGCAACACCATGTGTTTGACCTATAATAGAAATAGGAATTAGTACCTGGGATTGATAGATTCTTCTTTTCTCTTCTGCAAGAGGAGGCTCAGGCACACATTGTTGGTTACCCATAACTACTGGGCCCAAGATTTTATGGACTGGAGCAAGTTTAAATTTCTTGGGTTCTTTGACGTTCTTGGTTGAATCTTTGGAGTGTTTAGTAGAAGACACCATTGATGCAGTAGAAATTGAAGAAAATGGTTCGTTGTTTGCGTAAGAGATGAAGATTTCAGAAGAAATTTACTTTTGACAAGAAGTTCAAAGAGTGGAAAAGGTTAAAAATAGTGATTTTCGCAATTTATAGACTGGAGAAGTGAAATAGTTGGCTTCAAGCATTAATGGTTGAAAGACATAGTGGGACACGTGCCAGCTGGAGAACGATGTGATGAGACAGTGGCAATTAAGCTATCCCATGATCTCTTAGGGACTAGGGGTGTGATGATTATAAAAATTCATGCATGGGTTTTTAAGGAGACGTTTGGAAAAAGTTATTATGATGATTGTGACGTCATGACAAACTAAGGGTTCTGGCGTTGAAAGTGAGTTTCAAAAAATACCTTTTTCTCCATTTAATCGAAAATAACATTTTGGGGGGGGGGGGGCAATTTGTTAGCTGGAAATTTCGACGCCAAGGATTTGATTTGAATATGACAAGCCAAAAAGAAACATTTTTTGAGATGTTGGGCTTTGACAGAAATATTGTTGAGGATTCCAGTCGAAAAGGTCCTTTATGAGAAGGATATGCTGAAATGAGACTTAGAAATATTTCTAAGTCTATATGGCAATTTTGACGGAGGAGATATGGAGCTTGCGTTTAACAGAGAGTTTGAATTTCAAATAAGAATAGTAAATGTCTTTTGTTCTTATCCATTTCTTAGAAGTGACGCATTTAAAGCTATGGCAAAATGAAGACATGCAGAACAAAACATGTCATTTTCTAGAGAAATGACCGTTGATGACAGTTATTTTCGACATAGTATAAATATGAGTCTTAGTGCATAGGATTTCTGTGTATTCAATTGTTGTACAAATACTCACAAAATCACTCAAAGTATCTAAGTTAATTGAGAAAAGAGTTTTCATTGATAATGTACGTTTGAAATACCATATTTTTCATTTCAATTGAAAATTATTTTCAATTTACCATTTATTTCTTCATTGCAATTTTACTTTGAAGTTTCTTTATTGCAATTCCTTTATAATTCTGCAAATTTACCCTTTTAAACTTTAAAACAATCTTCTACAATCATGAGCATTGTCGAAGTGTTCTTAAGATTTTCAGAAATAGTTTAAACAATAACGCATGTCCTAGGATTCACTGGTTGATCCTTTAATTAAACCAAGTTTTTGGAGACCAACGGTTGTTTACCAATTTTCATGGTAAACATTGGTTCATGAGTTTCTCTTGAAGATAAATATCTCCTTTGGTTCGTAAATATTAGCTAGTAAAATATCTACAACAGTTCTTGAGCTCAACCCAGTTAAAACTCTATTGGTTCGAGATCAGTCTGGTTAAAATGTCTTTTGGTTCTTGAGTTCATAATTGTTTAAAAGTTCATTTGGTTTGAGATCAACTTGTATAAAATCTCAAGTTGGTTTGAGGTCAACCCATATAAAACCCTAGTTCGGTTTGGAGGATAACCAACTTAAAACTCCTTCTTGGTTTGAAATCAACCCTTGGAAATCTCTATTTTGTTTGGAGGATAACCATTCTAGACCATGTTCACTATTTGATTGGAAGTTAGCCTTAAAACTTAATTTCCTTGTGTAAGGGGGCTCGTGTGCACATCCTCTAAAAGCTCTCAAGTTTAGTGGATTCTCCTAAGTTAAGAACTCAAATTTAGAGAACTAAGAATAAGTTCACTCTACGAATGTAAAGCTCCCAAGAAAATTGATGGAAACTTGAGGAAATGAGATACAGAAAAACGTTTAATAAGAAAAACTGAAATTCTTTAATAGAAATGGGAGGCCCAATCATAGCAGTAATCAACGAACTCTCACTTGGCGCCCCAACCATCAAAAAATATTCCCCATGTCAATGACATGCGTGAAGAATTAAGGCAACTTTGGCATCCCAAGACTAAATCATCATGCATCGCATTTAATGTTGCGCGTGTTTTACACCTCACTTGACATTTTGGGATTTCTCCCGACTAACATTTAGGGATTTTACTTATATGACGTTTAAGGATTCACCTTATTGACACTTGAAGGTCTACCTAGGCTACATAGGGAAACTCACCCCATACTCGGGGAATTCTCCCATACTTGAGGAACTCGCCTTAGGCACACCAGAGGAACTCAGCTTTACTTAAGGGACTCATATTAGGCACACTTGAGGGAATCGCCTTAGGCCCACCCGAGGGACTCGTACAAACAAAAAGATAACAAACTAAATCATTTTGCCCTTTACAAAGCCTTGTAACTGAGAGATTGTGTAGTGGTATATTTGAATAGGGCCCAGAAGAGGTGATGTGAAAAGTTTAGTAAGGTGGAAGTGACATAACCTATTGTCCCGCTAGCTTCCTGGCCACTCATTTATTGAATCGAACGCCCACCATTATGCCCATCATTTGGTTATGGCGTCCATTTTCCATATCACTTGCCTCTTTGCGAAAACGTGAATGTGACATGTCTTTATCCATAATAGTACAAGAGAGGGAGTCAAACCGAGGTAGCCACGTTCTTCCATGAAACAATAAAAGTAATTATCCTCTCTCCACACTCTTGAGAATGGGTATTACTCTCTTGGAGTCTAAAACTCAAACCCAATAAATTCATATAAATACCTTGATCTTAAGGTTGATAAAGGACAATATATATCACATAAAAACATCAATACTTCAACGTATGTGGGTTAGCTCTATCACCACAACAACCTTAAAACCAATGTCAATCTTATAACTCAAGGGATTGTTAAGAATTCTACTTTTAACAAGTACAATACTTTAGTGGCATACATGATGACAAAATTAAGGTCACAGGCATCAAACATTCTACACCAATGCCACATAACAACTCTCATTGACTTGGACTAATAGAATGGACCAAAAAAAAATGTCACATAACAACTCTCATTGACTTGGATTAATAGAATGGACAAAAATAAATAAATAAACATGATATGTTTCGAATATTTGAAGGATCCAAATAATCATTTTCAAAATTATAAGATTAAAATGAAATTCGAGGTAAACATATCAAATCAAAAAAAATGTTAAGTCTAAAATCTACTACTTTTAATTATGATACATTTAAACATGTGCTATTTATTGTTAGAGATAAAAAAAAATAATGCTTTTTCTATTTACTCTTCACTTTGTATAAATATTTATATGATTTACTTTTAGATCTACGAACTTTTTCCGTCCGTAATGTATGACATTGTTGAGGTGTTTGTATAATTTTGGAAAAGAATATATATAATGTATTTCACTTCCTAACGTGATTGTTTGATTTTAATTTTGAAATAAATATATTTGAATATTTTAAAAATAATATAATTACTTTCACTTAAAGAATTTTAATCCAATTTAAAGCTAAAAGTTTAGAAAATTTAAATTTGTAATTAAGTATTTTTTTTATTAAATAAATTATTGAATTCAATTTTAACGAAGAATAAAATTTCAAAATCAATTTATTTAAGATCAGATATTTTTTACTGTAAAGTCAAATACACAAGAAATACAATTTTGTAAATAGGAACTGGTTTATACTTTTAATGTATTCTTAATTATTCTGGTCAAATAGCTAAATGTCTCTGTTCCCCCAATTAATTAGGCGAATGTTCCATACATCAATCATACTAGAAAGTTCCCAGCTTTGAAGGAAAACTGCAAAATTCCAAGTGTTCGACGACTTGACTTCACTCGCGACGAACTCGTGGGATCCATTCCATAAATTCCAAGTTCACAAATATTTCCTCCATGTTGTGTGAGATTGAAACTTTTCAATTTTGAAGGAAGACAAACAACAGAGTTTTGAGGACTTTTAAAGTGGAATACTATAGGAAAGAATATTTAAACGCCCCGTTAAAATTGGTGACCTTTTTCTTAAGTCATAATTTTTCATCAGATTTAACAAGTCATATAATTATAAATAATAATTGTAAAAAAAAAATTATATCAATATTGAAAATTTTATACCAAATTAAAACTACAATAAAATTATGACAAAAATAGTTATAATATATCTATCAAACCAAACATATATAAATAGCATTCCAATTCTCACACTAGCTACAACATTCGGCTATTAATCTTTGAATATCATTAAGATTATAAGAATTGCCATGTTTCAAATAAGTTTTAAGATTTATGCAAGACAAAAATAATTTAAGTTTTTCATAAGAATTGTCATGTTTCAAGTTCTCATCAGAAAATGACTTAAGTCTTTTAATATTAAACAAAAATTCAAAAATATTCTCATATGTGCTATATTGCTCAAATCTTCTATTAAGTGAGTCAATTACTTGATCTACAGTGTATAAAAAAATAATGAATCCTAAAAGAAATTATCTAACAGTAGAAATCATCCTAACCAAAACATTCTTCCAATGTTCTTTTTCTTTTCTTATAAGCTCTTGAATATGTTTATTAATTGTTATGCTTTTTTTTTTAAATTTGATTTGTACGTCAGTCCATTCACTTATAAAATTCATGTGTTCACCGCTTGAGTCCATTCACTTATAAAATTCATGTGTTCACCGCTTGATTCATGTTCTTTATGCCTAATTGTTGCACCCTAAAATTTGCCCACCGGTTTTTCGACTTTGACTGACTTTTGCTTCGTTTTTTCATCTGCATATCATTTAGGTCGCATTTTGCCCGTGTTATCAGCCAGATTGAATTTATCAGAATTTTAGTTGCTTTGCTCGCGTTTCAGGCGATTCAAATCAATTCAAACGAGAAATTCAATGTCAAAATCGAGTTAAAGTCACTCTCTTTTTTATGATTCAATCCATGCTGATAATATTGGCGCATTTCGGTGCTCGCCTGTTTTCCATAACGTTTTTACATTTTTATTGCTATTTTTGTCTTATTTAATTATTTAGAATAGTTTTTTGTTTTATCTTTAATTATGTAGAAAATATTTTTAAATAGGAATAGATGTTTTATTTTTAATATAGATTTTTTAATTAATTTTTAGAATATAGTTTAATTTGATTTTATTAGTTTTTTTTTTATATATTTTTTAGAATTTAACCTTGTTTTTTTAGATTATTAATTAGTTTTATTTAGAATTTTAAATGGTTTATTTTATTTTATTTTATTTTAAATATGAAATAGGAAATAGAAATTAGAATAGATTTTATTTTTATTTTAGAATATTCTTCTTAATCAAATTTTTATTATTATTGGTATTAATTTAATTATGTCTTATTAGATTTAGGTTAGTTTAAGTTTAGGATTAATTAAAACTTAATGATATTACAATTATTTTAACTCATTAGAAAAGGACAAAAAAAAAGTTCACAGCAACACAACTCCCCACGATTCATCAATCCCACATTAATCCAAAGGCACAACAGAGGCCTACTACCACGCAAACCATGCTCAACCAGCCCTCACGTACCTTTTCAACATCCAACCTACAATACATACCACTACGCACAACCAACACCTGCAAAACTTCCCAAACGGTGCCAACAAATTCCTGCATAAACCGTACCCTCTCAGACCTGCACCAAGACACACAACATGCAAAAGCCACACCAGACAACTACTCTGCACAACCATACAGCACGCAACCACTACGAACCTGCAGCGTATCACCATTTTTCAGCATTCACAATAGAGCATCAAAAGGTAGAGCAGCAGAAAATGAATTGAAATATAACTCACATTTTCTAAAAGTTATCCATCAGATAGCAACTAGAGAACACACTTCATACCAAATTTCAAAAGCTTCAGTAACAACTCCAAATCTTCACAACCATCATCATTTTCATTTTTTTTAAACCCTTCATCAAACATAAACAATATCTCAGTTCATAAAATCTCTCTTTGTTTTTCCTCCTTCTCACAACATTTCACCAATATCAAATCTCTCCACAATCTCCTCCTCCCGCATTGCATCAATAGACTTCCACATTGGAAAAAAGGGAAAAAAAACCACAGTCACTCAAGATCCTCTCTCTCTCTCTCACAGACCACCCTGAAACATCTTTTTTTTTTGTATTTTCATTTTAGACTCCTCACACACAAAACCAACTGCTACACCATGTAACTCTTCCTCTCGACTTCCTCTATCATTCTCCCTTTACTCTTTTCCTTGAGCATCATGCCTTGTTTCTTTTTGGACAACACTGTACCTCCATCTTCACCCTACTCCAACCTTTCTTCACTCTCCACTCACCATTGATTCATTGATTCTCATTCCTTAACACTCACAGGAATTGAGAGTCCTACTTCCCAAAACTCTCGTTCCTCCCTTCCATTACTATTTCAAATCAGACCTGCGCGTTTTTCCTCTCAATTCCATGGCTCTGATCCTCCACGCCACCCAGGCAAACAAAAATGTTTACAAGACTCTGATTGTTGTTGAGTATGTTGGTGTCAAAGTTGAATTGGCACCAGATTTTCAGATGGGTGTCTCTAATAAAACCCCTCACTTTCTCAAGTTGAACCCTATTGGAAAGATTTCGGTCTTGGAAACCCCTGAAGGTGCCGTCTGTAACACCCTTATTCTACCCCACAGATATTACGGCAAAATAACACGGATTTCAGAGTAAAATATTACTTTCATTAAAAAGCCACAAAAGGGCGTACATTTCTCAAAGTCAACAAAATTGGTCAATACTCCGTAACACACAGGTTTTCTCAAAATATATCAAAACATCATATACAGCGGAACTCAAACATAACTCAACATTTTCCTCATAAGGGAACATCAGTAAAATAACCCAATAATATACAATCAACTCAAAGAACCCAACCCGATGTTACATATCAGAGCAAGACCCTCTAAATTATCCATAAAGGCTAACGACTCTAAAACTTCAAAGTACTCCTCGACGGCGTCCACGACTAAACTTGCTCATCTGCACGTTACCCACGTGGAGGTAACATTCAAACAGGCAGGGTGAGTAAAATAATTCATAATAATCAATGTATAACAATTAATGCATAAACGGCATATTACTCATAGTTATATTCAACACATTGATATCCTTCAAATATGCCTCAAAGGCCACAACATCATAATTTATACACAAAGGCTCATAAATACAGATGCAACATAAACTTAATGCATGTGGTACCAATCATCACAGCTTGATGGACACTGGGCCATCAACCCTCCATAGATCCCCATCAATAGGATCGGAGCACGTCAAAATACTTCACATCCACACAGTGGGATTGAAGCCAAAGTAATCGAAGTCCTGAACCGAAGTTCGGATGCACATGAATGCATGATGCACACTTCACAATAATCCTCATAATAACAGCATATGGTGCATCATCATTCATCATATTCATCATCATTACACGTCATATCTCATCGTCATATTCATCATCATAAATCATGTCATCGTAGCTCATCGTAACAATCATCATCATACATCATGTTATCATATCTCATCACAGTAATCATCATCATACAACATATCATCATATTTCATCATAATAATCATCATACATCATACTATCATATCTCATCATAGTAATCATCATTATACAACATATCACCCTATCTCACATAACTCATCATAATAATCGTCGTCATCACATAAATCATAATATCTCATGTTATCACATAATTCATCATAATAATCATCATCATCACATAAATTATCATAATTCATCAAACATCATATCATCATAATAATTAATCTCACACATCATGTCATTATATAATCACGTACAAATCACATTTTAGCTCATAGTCATATTATCACATATTATCCCATATTAATTCATAATACTACCCCATATTATCTCATATTAATTTATCAAATTATACTCGCGGTAATCCTCACACTATCGCCTATCAATCACATAAACTTCACAGTCCTACTCATGTTAATTCATCATATTATCACAGTTACCCTCATGGTAATTCATGAAAAAAATCGCAGCATCAAAACATCAAGACATCACTGAACCAGAACATGATTCGTTACTAGAACATATACCCAATTGACTTCTCAAACATAATTAGATGTAAAAATACTGGGAAACCAATTCCCTTATCTATACTATGTTATATCCCTATTTATTAGCTTTCCAACGCTTCAAACGGGGGTCAAAACGGACTTACGGATCAAACGTTACGTCCAAAACAATTTCGACAAAAAACATGAACAGTCGTGACGAACAACAAAACGCTGTTACGCTCCGGAACCTAAATCAACCCAAAAGTCCACACGATTCACTTCCTTAATGCCCCCAAAATATCCCTAAATCATCCCTAAGGTCTTACGGCGATAAAGTCACAAAATCTATGGTTTATTAGGTCAATCTTGCAACATTTGCACTACCTAAAACACTATTTTTCTGCCATTGCTCTGAGTGCATCAGAGTTACTCACATTGAATATTCCTATTCCTACAAAGTCAAACATATCACAATCCACGGTTTTGGCCACGAAGGCCTAAGGTTTCTCTTCTCATATCAATATTCAGTGTTACATACCATTACCCCTAACCTCAAAGCCTTATCATCAAATTCCCTATTTTCCCATAACCAACCCAAAATACCTTAAATCACAAACCAACCATAAACACATCTAAAGGCATACATAGAAAATCATGAAAAGACATACTCCCCATACCTTAGTCGATTCGCAACTTTCACGATTAATCTTTGGGATCTTCTGCTTCCAGCCTTTCCTTCAGAGCTCTGGCCACGAACTTTCACATTAAACACAAAATGAAATCTGATTTCCTTTCAAAACTCAACTTTGTCTAACTTAGTCTTAGGCCTCACAAATTGGGCTTTTCCCATAACACCCTTACTAACTCTTCATACTGTCCAATTTACCCTTATTTCTCTTATATTCATTTTAATCAATAATAATACTAATATTCTCATATAGTATATTATTAATTAAATAAATAGTTCAACATGCACATTTTCTCAGTAATTCCCAAAACCACCGAAAACACCCAAAACACCAAAATACAAATATTCTCAATTAAATAAATAAATTAAAATATTTCGATTAAATTTGGGGTGTTACAAGTCTCCCCACTTAAAAGAATTTTCGCCCTCGAAAATTACCTCAATGAATAGAGTCGGATACGACTCCCTCAACTGATCTCCAAGTTCCCAATTCCAACTTTCCCTAGTTGGTCCTCCCAAAACCACCTCTTCCAAGGCAATCTCTTTACCTCAAAGTTGTTTCTCGTTCATCAATCCGAACAAGCAACGCCTCAATAGTCAAATCATCTCTCACTTGTACACCATCCATCCGAATAAATGCACTTCCTCAACTTAGGCACATGCCACATCATGTAAATTCACAAGCGACATCGGTAAAACAGTCTAACATGCTACATCTCCCACGCTTCCGCTGCGCCACTTCCAATTCAAATCAACAAAACATGGTGTGAGCTCCCGAGATTCAAAAGCTCGGCCAACACCAGTTACTATCGTAACTCTCAAAACACGTCTTTTCTTGGATCTTCTTGATCTTTTCAGTCGTCTCTTACACAATTCTTAGGTCTGAGCACAACACTCTCTCCTGAATCATATCAACACAAAGGAGTCCTACACCTCCTACCATACAAAGCCTCCTACGGTGCCATTCCGATACCAGAATGATAACTGTTATTGTAGGTAACTCAATCAACGATAATTAACTACCCACGACCAACCTTGATCCAACATACAAGCTCTCCACAAATCCTCTAAAGACTGGATAGTTCTCTCTGTCCGTCCATCCGTCCACAAATGATAGGCAGAGTTCAACTTCAACATGGTACTCAAAGCGTCTGCAAAGTCTCCCAAAACCTCGATGAAAACTCAGATTCCCATCTGACACAATATTCGAGGACGTCTCATACAACTTCATCGATGTACATCTCAACTAGCTTCAACATAGATTGATTAACCCTTATTGGTAAGAAAAGAGCCAATCTAGTCAATCTATCCAAAATCACCCAATTAAAATCATTTCCCTCCAATTCTTCGGAAAATCCAACACAAAATCCATAGAAATACTACCCGATTTCCACCCTGGAATATCCAACTTGCATCAAGGCCAACAGTCTCTGAGGTTTATTCTTCGACTTCCGACAAGTCTTACCAGCATATACAAACTCAACCACTTCTCTCTTCATCTATGGCCATCAAAATAATTTCCTCAAATCCGGTTACATCTTCATAGCACCGGGATGGATACTCCATCTACCTCAATACTCTTATTCCACTCAATAATATCTAAAACACAAACTCTATCACGACATCTCATGATGCCATTTCCATTAATCCGAAAATCAACTCTTCGACTTTAATTCATCAAATTCAACCAATCTGCCAACTCAATTCAGATTTTTGACCTTCTTGAATCTCATTAAGAACACCACTAGTAAGCTCCAATATGCTAAGCTTAACTCCATAAGAAGTCTCTTCACAACCCAAACTCATATCACCAAATTGCTCAATCAGTTCTAACTCTTTTCACCATTATCACCGGTATATGCAAAGATTTCCAAATCAATGCATAAGCTACCACGTTTGCTTCACCCGAATGGTAATTCACTCCAAAACCATAATCCTTCAAGAGTCACAATTATTTTCTATGCCTCATATTCAACTCTTCCAACTCAAGCAAATACCTTAAGCTCTTGAGATCACCAAACATTTCAAATCTCAAACTAACCAATTGAAGCCTCCAACTCTGGCACAAACACAACAACAACCAACTCTAAATCACTCGTCAAATATTCCCTCTTATGTACTTTAAGTTGCCTTAAAGAATAACTAAAACTCACTGATGTTGCACTTAACATATCTCCCAATCACATCAACAAAGCATCACAAAACACAACGAATAGTTCTGTCGGATTCGGAAAAAATCAACACACGAGCTGTTGACAGCTCTCCCAAAAATTCTTTGAACTCTCTTCATAGTGGCATATCCCTGCTTCTTTTCCAACACTAATAACTCAAGTTCCTGATGCTCAACATGATCCTCTATACTCTTCGAATATATCAAAATATCATCGGTTAACATAACCACTGACTTGCTCAATTAAGTATGGAAAATCCCATGCCAAACGGACACTCAATTTGCGAGTTATGGCGGAAACACGAACCACACCTTCCGCAATTACCACAATATCCAAACATATTCCATCAATGAATAACTTAATTATATGCCACTACTTCACCATCACATAGAGCATTGGACTAGCTTTCCAACGCTTTGAACCGCACGTCATTCTGAGTTACGGTTCTCCCGTTATGACAAAAATACCAAAACAACATTCTTCTGCCCAGGACATGCTCGCTAGGCGAACACAGCAGCGAGCGGCTGTTCGCTAGGCGAAAGACCTAGCGAACTTGACAGTCCGAAATCTTATTTTCGACCGTTACCTGACTTCCGGGTGTCCGATTTCGATTCCGTAAAAAGATGCGATCTCGGAATTCGACGTACAACAACAATTTAATACTTAGAAGGCCATTCAACACATTTTCAATTTTTGAAATATTTTAAAACTCAGTTATACCAATATTGCATTCCATATCTGACCTTCTTTAATAATCATCAAAAGTCATCGTCCACCTTTAATATACTCGACCTCACAATCTGTTGCCTTAGAACACACACCAGAAATAAGTCTCAACACTACTCAATCAATTTAATTCCTTGACCATCCAAACAGACATATAATATGAAGCTTTCAATCTCGAACTAGTTTCCGTAACTAAGTCGATCACAACTCCACTTCACGTCCTTGCTGTATATCACTATCTTGTCAGGATAACTTCCAGACAACCAAAATTAATCGGCAACCCGCCAACTTCACCACTTTCATTAACACTCAAAATTCCCATCAAAATTTAAACATCTCAACACTGTCTTGCGCCGACTCATCAAAACAATTCTTAAGCACTTAGCTTAACTCAAGACAATTCATTGCTCACGCCATCTAAGCTTGCAAGACACGTCTATCCCATCCAACATGACTCCGTCTACTATCAACAACAGATTAAGGCTGATCAGTTCCTCAATTTGTCAATAGATAGCCGAAAATCATGATGGGGTATAAACCATCTTTACCAAACTGTAAGAGCGTTCAACCACACACTGAGCTACAACTCCCCACTTGCAGCATCCTGGAGAAGCACAGCTTCTCCCCCACTTGTTTCCTTACCACTTTTGCAGACAAAGGTTAGGCAACAAACATGTACTGACAGTGTCTTCACACACATGTCACATACCAGGGAACAAACAACATTAGACAACTTGGCCGGACGGACGGACCTGCTCTGATACCACTAATGTGACACCCTTATTCTACCCCACAGGTATTACGGCAAAATAACACGAATTTCAGAGTAAAATATTAACTTTCATTAAAAAGTCACAAAAGGGCGTACATTTCTCAAAGTCAACAAAATTGGTCAATACTCCGTAACACACGGGTTTTCTCAAAATATATCAAAACATCATATACAGCGGAACTCAAACATAACTCAATATTTTCCTCATAAGGGAACATCAGTAAAATAACCCGATGATATACAATCAACTCAAAGAACCCAACCCGATGTTACATATCAAAGCAAGACCCTCTAAATTAACCATAAAGGCTAACGACTCTAAATCTTCAAAACACTCCTCGACGGCATCCACGGCTAAACTTACTCATCTGCACGTTACCCATGTGGAGGTAACATTCAAACAGGAAGGGTGAGTAAAACAATTCATAATAATCAATGTATAACAATTAATGCATAAACGACATATTAGTCATAGTTATATTATCACATATTATCCCATATTAATTCATAATACTACCCCATATTATCTCATATTAATTTATCAAATTATACTCGCGGAAATCCTCACACTATCGCCTATCAATCACATAAATTTCACAGTCCTACTCATGTTAATTCATCATATTATCACAGTTACCCTCATGGTAATTCATCAGGAAAATCGCAGCATCACTGAACCAGAACATGATTCGTTACTAGAACATATACTCAATTGACTTCTCAAACATAATTAGATGTAAAAATACTGGGAAACCAATTCCCTTATCTATACTATGTTATAGCCCTGTTTATTAGCTTTCCAACGCTTCGAACGGGGTCAAAACGGACTTACGGATCAAAAGTTACGTCCAAAACAATTTCGACCCAAAACATGAACAATCGTGACGAACAGCAAAACGCCGTTACGCTCCGGAACCTAAATCAACCCAAAAGTCCACACGATTCACTTCCTTAATGCCCCCAAAACATCCCTAAATCATCCCTAAGGTCTTACGGCGATAAAGTCACAAAATCTATGGTTTATTAGGCCAATCTGGCAACATTTGCACTACCTAAAACACTATTTTTCTGCCATTGCTCTGAGTGCATCAGAGTTACTCACATTGAATATTCCTATTCCTACAAAGTCAAACATATCACAATCCAAGGTTTTGGCCACGAAGGCCTAAGGTTTCTCTTCTCATATCAATATTCAGTGTTACATACCAATACCCCTAACCTCAAAGCCTTATCATCAAATTCCCTATTTTCCCATAACCAACCCAAAATACCTTAAATCACAAACCAACCATAAACACATCTAAAGGCATACATAGAAAATCATGAAAAGACATATTCCCCATACCTTAGTCGATTCGCAACTTTCACGATTAATCTTTGGGATCTTCTGCTTCCAACCTTTCCTTCAGAGCTCTGGCCACGAACTTTCATGTTAAACACAAAATGAAATCTGATTTCCTTTCAAAACTCAATTTTGTCTAACTTAGTCTTGGGCCTCACAAATTGGGCTTTTCCCTGTCATACCCTAAATTTTCCCGCCTGTATAACCTTCATATGTACATCCCGTCCACTCACCATACTCAGAATGTTTAAAGATATGTTGATTTTTTTTTTTTTTTGGATTTTGGATTTTCTTCTTGCTTAGCATATCACAAAGGTGAATTGAATTTGAACAAAGTTTTATTTTAAGAGGTCAAGACATGGATATGTAACATAGATCGAAGCTCATTTGTTTGTGGCTAAACTTTAGTCAAGCAGGTTTGTTTCTTGATTGAAACCATGATAGGTATGATGTCAAGTGGTATGTGATTGATTTGTCAGTCAGGGTTGAGTTTGATTCAGGTCAGTGGATGTCTGCTTCAAATTATGTGTGCTTCAAGGAAGAGAATCATTTGGAATTAATTCATTGGGTCTAAATGCAAAGTGTTGTCTATATAAGCAAGTCATTATCTTGTGGTTGGGCTTTTGTTTCATTGTGAAGAATTGTCCTCATGGATGTTAGTAAAATCATGGTGAACTCATTTTAATTCATGGTCTTGATTTGTATCAGATTGAAGATAAGCCCGAGCTATTAAATTTCAAATTTAATCAAATTATGCCATTTCAACAAAGTCCAAATTTGGTCTCTAAGCCACATCATACGTGACCCCCAACCTTTTGGTGATATATCATTTTCCAGGCCAACATGCCACAAGTTTGTACAAATTTATTTATAAAGTGTTTGAATCAAAAAATGATGATAAAAGTCATGGGCCAATTTGCCAAGCCATTATTGTAATTCAGACAAGGTTACAATCAAAAATCATAAAATCTGGATACATGCTTTTGACGGACATTTAGGCGAAGTCCATGCGCTGGCTTTTGCTGTCCGGTCTCCATTTCGCGGGATGTACGACAACGCTTAACGCATACACCATCCTACATACCCACATCACAACCATAGTTGCTATCACCTGCAAGTTCATGTCAAACAAGCCATGTATCAGTGCAAAAATAAACAATGAAAATATCTGGAGATTTATTTTCATAACAGCTCCATGTTCCTGCAAAAATGCACTGCTTGAAGCAACAACAACGCAGCACATGCTATCCATACCCACATAACAGAAGAAGAATAAAATAAAAAAAACAAGCTGTCATACCACGGTACGGTGACGATGACAGAGCTAGCAGCCGAGAAGAATTGCAGCACCGTGAACAACCGCCGAAGCAGACAGAAGGAGAACAGGAACAAGATGCTCCTCAGGGAAACATTTCCTCCGAGGATACTTTGATCAATGAACATGAATTGAGACAGAAAGCATTGGATGAAGCAAATGAAGCAAAAGTAGAAGGTAACAAACTCTTTGTAGATGGCAAGTACGAGGAGGCATTATCCCAATATGAACACGCTTTACAAGTTGCACTAGACATGCCTTCATTTGTGGAAATACGCTCAATATGCCATGCAAACCGTGCTGTGTGCTTTTTAAAACAAGGAAAATATGAAAATACAATTAAAGAATGCACAAAATCATTGGAGCTAAATCCTGCATATGTTAAAGCTTTGGTAAGAAGAGGAGAAGCTCATGAAAAGCTTGAACATTTTGAAGAGGCAATTGCTGATATGAAAAAGATTTTTGAAATTGATCCCTCAGATGATCAAGGTAGGAAAGCCATCCGTCGATTAGAGCCTCTTGCTGCAGTCAAACGAGAAAAAATGAAAAAACACACAGCAACACATGTTTTTGCTCCCTTACATAAAACCGTCTTGGTCTCTTTTCTGTATACCATGTACAATAACACAACCTGTGTGATTATTTGAGGAAAAAAAAACACAGCACCACAGACAACTGTACCTTCACGCAACATTTCAAACTGTTCCACAACCTGTCACTGATCCAACACCTGCATAACCTCATAGCACACTAGAAAAACTCTGCTACAGCAAGACCATTACCCTGCCACAACTCATCCAAAACAACAAACCATACATCCACCGTTATCATAAACCTTGTGCACACGGTTCACAGATACGACAAAGCGGAAAGGTAGAACAACTCACCAGCTGTAAAAAAAAACAACCACAACCATCATGTTGTAACAAATTCTGCAGCCTCCAACCTGTGTCATCCTACAACCGTACACTCCCGTTTTTGCCATTTCACAACATCCATAATACCCTGCAACATCAGTAAACCATTACACAACATGATAACAAAAATTCACAATAAAATGAAACCAATACTAACAAAATTTTATCAGCACAGCCATTCCCTGCGCAAACCACTACCCTGCTACACAAGCCCCACATCAGACCAAATCCTGCTACCCTGCTACACAAGCCCCACATCAGACCAAATCCTGCTACCCTGCTACACAAGCCCC
Source organism: Lathyrus sativus (assembly GCA_963859935.3). Taxonomy (NCBI): domain Eukaryota; kingdom Viridiplantae; phylum Streptophyta; class Magnoliopsida; order Fabales; family Fabaceae; genus Lathyrus; species Lathyrus sativus. Next base: position 479,167,721 of record OZ012739.1, on the reverse strand, counting down.
ACATCAGACCAAATCCTGCTATTACTGCACCAAAGCCCACTCCAGACAAGGCACTGCCACAACCAAACAAAACCTGCTACATACCAGCCTGCTGCAATAAACCTCCACACCAGACAACAACCTGTCTGTGACCCCACAATCAACACCAACAAATCCAACAGATAGGCTCTCTTTTTACGGCTGGGTTATTTTCTTCAGTACTTCAGTAGAGTTTTTCTAGGGGAGGAAATCACTAACCAAAAGATCAGCCTTCCCTATTCTTTTAATACTCACTTTAAAACCATTAAAAGGGACCAGACCTAAAAAAAACAACACCAACCTTCAAAACTTCCATTTTCCGAAAATCAAACCCTCTGCCAAACAAGACCATTCATAAGTTTATCACCTCTCCTCCACTTTCCATGACCATCTCCCACTTTCGAATCTCATTCTCCCGTCTTCAAACAAACCATGAACATTCTCATCTCCATGAATAACCTTCATTTCGCAAACCACCATATCCAAACTTCCAAACTTGTCTTCCAGAACAACTCAACAAACAACCATTATCATCCTTCTAACTACCATGTCTGAACCTAGAAAAATCCAACCGTGAAACTCTCTTGTTTTCTCTGTTCTTTCACAATGCCACCATCCTCATGAAATACTACGACTACCCTGTTCTTCTTCACAACATAACAACCATCATTTTCTGAATTTCGTCAATTTATTCTTCAGCATTTTTCAACTCATTTCTGCAATAAAAACCTTCAAACACATCTACAACCTCACTCGAATCAATCTTCACCATTCCAACTTTGTAAACCCTCAACCTTTAATCCCCAGAACCGCAATATCCTTCATCACAAACTCACTGCAAACTCTTCTCTTCAACAACCGTCCAACTTTCCCCATTTATCAAACCTTCACTTCTGTTAACCGTAACCTCCAACCGCACTATATCTCCAAACCCCAGTTCACCGTAAGACCTCTGCTTCACAACCTATAAACGAAAACTTACCCAGAATCGGTCGCCGCCGTCGTTTTTCGTAAACCTTATGTCGAACATCGAACCAACAACCATTAACCTTCAAACGTTAAATCCCTTTTCTTTCCTCGTTAAATCTCAAACCATCTCTTTAACCAAAAAACCTTCGATATTAAAACACCTCTTCACCCATCCTTCCGCCTTCAACAGACCCCAAATCTTAACCTTTTCCCACTTTCCCACTTCAAACGACTCCCTCTCAACCCTGAAGTTTCGTCTTCAACCCCAATTGAACCTATTTTCTTCTAACCTTCATCAAACCCCTCAAATCTTCATCAATAAACTGAAACCCTTTGTTTAACCTATTTTCAAACCGAAACCAAATCAGAGACACATAGAGAATAAGAAATGAAGAAGATGAAGGAGATTGCACTTTGAAATCGTGAATCAAAATATAACCTGATTGAAACGGAGGAGCCGTGAGCAATGACAAGCGAGAAGAAGGCCGGGTTTCTTCTTAACATTGAGTGTGCGTTGAGGTTTATGGGCATGATAGTTTTGTGGTCGTTTGGTTTCTCTGAGGATGGGTTTTGTCTCGTGTTTTTTTGCTAGCAATTCTGGGTGTGATAAGATTACGCAATGGCTTGACTTGTTCTTTATTTTTTTTATTTTATTTTATTTACTTTTGACCAAGCTTTCATGATGGGCTCCACGATTTAAGTTGTTGTTTTATTTGCACCACCCTTCTTGTTATGGAGAACCGGGTCCTTGGGGTGAACGGGCTTAAGGCCCGTGAGGATCCCCTTTCATATTTTCGCCATCTATTTCAGCAGATACCCTCCTTTCTTTTATTATTTTATTTTCCATGCCTATTGTTTTTAAATATTTAAAATGTAAGTTTTTTATATTTTTTGTGATTTAAGTTTTGGCATTTCTCTTGGTCCCATCTTGGTATCATTTCATTCTTCTTGGGTCGATGACGAGACCACCTTCGATTCTCTGTCAAATTATTGATGAGAAATGAAGGATCTGAGACCGACTTTTTCTCCTCTTTCTCATTTTCAACTTTATATCACCTTTCGACTTTTATTTCATTTGTCGTATTTTTTTGGTCGATGACGAGACCTCCGTAATTCATTACCAGTCAAATTATTGATAAGTAATGTTGGATCAGAGACCACCCCTTTTTCCCTCTTCATTTCTTGTCCCAACTCGATTCAAAAACATTTTCAAACCAACTTCAAAATCAAATCATCTTTGTATTGAACTAAAACGAGGGGATTAAGTGTAGACTTTCTTCCTCTCCGAGTGTTGGAATGCCCACTGTAGTGAGGGTGGTTTCGATACTCGTCTTTCAATGCGAAGACGTTTCCATACCATCTCTCCTAAAACCTCTGTCTCGTACCGAGTCCTTTTTTTCAAACCATAATAATTTGATTTCTCTTTGTATCGAATCAAAGAGAGAAGATTGGGTGTAGACCTCTTCTTCTCCGAGTGTTGGGATGCCCACTGTAGTGAGGGTGGTCTCGATACTCGTCTTTCAATACGAAGACGCGACTTTATCCACCTATCTCTTTCCACACCTTCTCACAATTTCTCTCACATTTATTTATCACCTAAAACCTCGGTCCTGTACCGAGTGCATTTTCAATTCCTTTTCATATACAAAAACTTGAATGGTCGTGGAGAGGTTAGGCGTAGGCCTTCTCCTATCCCGAGTGCTGACGTTTACCGTAGGGTTCTCTGTCGCAAAACACTTACCATTCAAAACCAAAAACATCTTTAATGAGAGAACGAAGTTCTCTTTGCATTGAATTAAAGAGAGAGGATTGGGTGTAGACCTTTTCTTCTCCGAGCGTAGGGATGCCCACTGTAGTGAGGGTGGTTTCGACGCTCGTCTTTCAATACGAAGACGCCTCGTTCGCCACACCTTTTTATAACAAAAAATTTGAGATAAAGAATTGGGTACTACCCGTAGGGGTTACTATCCGAGGACCTATCTCGCCCCTAAAAAACAATTCAACCAATCAAACATGATACCTTGCCTCGCATGGCGAAAACCAACCTTTCAAACAGGATATGTTACGTCCGTTCTACCGCAAACAGGTACGCATAAGTCTCCTCACATGCGAGCAGCAAAACACCTAAACTGCTAGAACGCGCACGATAACATCATCCCCAAACACACCGGTTATCTGCACCGTAGGCACGAACTACGTTGCTCTGATTCCTCATGCATAATGGGAATACGTAGGCATAGGATTGCGATATCCTAGCGAGCACCCTTTTTTCTTTTTCACCCCTTTCCCAGAAAGGCATGCTACGTCCGTTCTACCGCAAACAGGTAACGCCTAAGTCTCCAACGAGCGAGCAGCAATACACCTAACTGCTAGAATGCGCACGATAGCAGCGTCTACCAAGACTTCCCCGCACACCGTAGGCCGAACTACGGCTGCTCTGATTCTTTACTTCTTTTAAGTAAAGATACGTAGGCACAAGGGCCACAATCCTTGCCGAGCACACTTCCCCCCATATCTGTAGTTCCCCGAACTACGTCGACTCTGATTTTCTCACATCTATTGAGAATACGTAGGCCTAGGACCGCGAGGTCCTACCGAGTCCTTTCTTTCTATCTTCTTCCTTGTTGCCTCCTTTCTTGGTGTCTAAACCCTCTTTCTGTACCCTGTGGAGCACTTCTTATAGCATAATAATTAAGCAAATAAATTCACACATTGACAAACAAAAGGTTCCCATCGAGTACGATGGATGCGAGGGGTGCTAATACCTTCCCCTCGCATAACCGGCTTCCGAACCCGTTCTTGGTTGCGAGACCATCTTATCCATTTCTTTCTTAAGGTTTTCTCGATATTTTCCTTTCCCTTCATGGGATAAATAAAGTTCGGTGGCGACTCTTCTGTCTATCTTTTCCGCCTCCCCGTCGTTGCGCGATGCATTTTTCGAGTAGCGACAGCTGGCGACTCTGCTGGGGACATCTAGCAAGCCAAGCCTAGTTTGTTTGTCGTATTTGGGTTTTATTTTGCTTTATTTGTTTATGCTTTGTTCTCTAACTTGTTGGGTTTATTTGGTTGGTTTGTAAGGATAAAGGCTTTCTACCCGAGCTTTTCGAGTATACACTAAGTTAGGAGGTGGTTTCTTTCTGATTTGCGAGACTTAGGACTCGTTGAGTTGGATCGAATCCCACTGCTCAGATGAGACCCCTTTGGGATGATTATGTCTTACGTGTAGTCGTAATGGCATCTTTATTTCCAACTTGGGAGTCCGTGACTCTGAGGACCCTTTGTAGAACCTTATTCCGAAGGTTCCTAAAACATAACTCTGTGTTCATCCTTTAAAGGGAATACCGTCTTACGAGTAGTCGTTCTGATGGAAAACTTTTGAGGGTTAGTGCATGGGACTTTGTTTTAAAGCCTATGGGATACCCTCTTTTAAACCAGTAGATTGCCCACCCGAGGGGAGAGATACCTTTTGTTGTTGTCTTGCAGGATCTGTGACTTTAATCGTTGTTGTGGATCTGTTCTCGTGTGCACTCATTGCATTACATTTGCATAAGCATACCTGCATCATTTTGCATTTTCTTCCCTGACCAAGATTCCAAGCTTACCCATCCTCTGTTCATAACCCGCAGTTGATTTCCCGACACTCCCATTGAACTTGGGAGAGCTGTGAAGAGTTTGAAGCAAAGAGGAACGTAGACGCCTTGAAGGGCCAATCAAACAAGGCAAGTTGAGGTAGCTATGCCAGAGAACAACCGCCAGGATGTTGAGTCTCCACCAGGATTTATTGTGACAACTAATCCACTGTATGATCTTCCGCCGGATGGCCATCCTCCGCAAGTAAACGTTCTTACTCGACCCCAGAGGATGCCAACGACTGATCCCATGGAAGAAAAACTTCGGGCCCTTGAGGAGACAATTCAAGCTATGAGAGTGTCTGACATGCCCGGCCTCGATGCGGCTGATATGTGTCTAGTGCTAGACTTGGTGATTCCTCCGAGATTCAAGATACCCAACTTCGAGAAGTACACCGGCTTTAGTTGCCCGAGGCGTCATTTGGTGATGTACTGTCGAAAAATGACCCCTTACACTCATAACGATAAGTTGATGATCCACTGTTTTCAAGAAAGTCTGAGTGGGGCATCATTAAGTTGGTACGCAGATTTAGTAAGGAGTCATATCCAATCATGGAGGGACCTAGCCAATGCTTTTCTAACGTTTTACCAGTTTAATCTAGACACTCCTCCCACCCGCATGCAGTTGCAAAGCCTATCTCAGAATGAAAACGAACCTTTTAAGGGATATGCACAGCGGTGGAGAGAATTCGCAGCAAGAGTGCAACCACCACTCTCGGACAAGGAGCTGATTGACATGTTCATCAACAGTTTGCAGGGCTCTTATTTTGAAAGAATGGCTGGTTGTACGCCATCAAGCCTCTCTGACCTTGTGATTGTAGGAGAGCGCCTTGAAAGTTACCTCAAAAGTGGACAAATCCAGGACGCATCAGGCAGCCAGGCCAGTGAGATTGAATCTTTTGATGATTTCCATGAGGAAGAGAAGGATGAAACCAACGCACTCATAGCAAACGTTGAGTATTCTCACGATGTACCAACAAAACTCTATAGTCCCTCGTCTACTCAACAGGCATTATTACCAGTGCCATGTTATCCTCATGGACAATCGGCCATGCCTAAAGCTTCATCCCACAAGCCATGGGTCGCTCCTCATGCAAATCAACGAGTCCATGGCCGAGGTCATCCGAATCAGCGCCGAAATCAGAATAGGCCCAACAACAACCTGGAAAGAAGGACTGCTCCTCTTCATCCAGTCCCTATGTCGCACAGTCAGCTTCTCCAATATCTGATTCAAAACTCATTGGTGGAGCCTAAAACTCTTAAGCCTGTGCCAGAACCTTACCCTCCTGGGTACAATCCCAATACTCAGTGTGGATATCATGGAGGATCCATGGGGCACTCGACTGAAGAATGCAAAGCCTTCCAAGCCAAGGTGCAACAACTAATTGACAAAGGGTACATCTATTTTCCAGAAGGAAGTTTGGTTGTCCATGTCAACCACTCAGTTGTCTAAGCTCGAAGATTCCAAGGGTCATCTCCTAAAGCCAGTGGTTCAGACAGGCCGACGTCTTCAACGTTGGCAGTCCTTGAGCGCTTTTTATCATTTGCATCTTGTATTTTATTTCATGTTCATTGCTACTTGTTTTTTTTAAACATTGATTGTTTCGAATGGTAATATTAATGAAGTGATTATGCATTTTCCGAATCAGTCACGTCGTATACACTCATTACTTCCACTTATCACAGACACATACACTTTTTATCCACTCCACTTTATCACTGTTGTTTTAGCAAAGATTGGAGGGAGGATGACGAAAACGAAATACCCATAATTGCAAACTATATGCTTTCGGATAAAATCTCGTCAATGATGTACAGGCATTGTTTCAATTCCCCTAAACACCGGGGATATAAGGAGTTAATCCCTAGTCAACCACTTCGAGCCTAGAAGTAGGAGTTTCCTTCGGATATTCAAACCCTTACACTCAACCTGGGGCAGGGTAGTTGTTCAGTTAGTCCACTATGCATAAAGCAAAATCCAGAAGACGGTTGTTCACCAATGACCCACGACATGGCAGTCACAATTCGCCAACAAAATCAGAAAAAAAATATCAAAAGCCTGCTAAGTCAAACACCTCAAAAGGGGACTTAGGCAAAAAATCAGGGCTATCCCGATGGATCTGACAAGCAAAATCAGTCCATGCAAAAGTTAGGGATCAAAAACAAAATCAAAAGAGGTTTTTAAACCTTCAACAAAAACAAAATAAGACTCAGTGGCCACCCAAATCTATGGTCTACTGACATTTATCAAAATAAGGTGATTGCCATTTCAAGCAAACCTTGAACCGTCAAGCTTACACCGTCAAGGTAAGTGCAGAATTAACTGAGCGTAGGAATGGAAGTCATCAAGAAGAAGGGGTGGGTACAAATTAACTTTGAGCCTAATATCCTTTGTTTCTATAACCGTGAGCCAGACCACGTTACAACCCTCGAAAGACCTAATTGAGTCGAGTTTTATTCTGAAAGCATACTATCGCAAGGTTGCGTAACCTGACTCCCCACATATTTGTTAATCATCAGCTTTGGTGTCAATATCCTTGCTATATCTTTTACACCAATCAAATTAGCACAACGTTTGGACTAACGGTCCATTCGTCTCACTACCACGACACTCAATAAATGACAATTCTTTCAAAAAACTTGCATGAACTTCGCATTAAAATTACCATTTGTGAACAAACCATTTTAATTGCAAGTCAGTAGTTGGCATAGAGGAGATTCCAACACGAAGCAATCAAGCAGGACTGGATCATTCAGCAGTCTGGATCAGTCTGAGGCAAATCCCCAAGCAATGGTCGATCATGGGGCAAATAGCGGTTGATCAAAAGTGAATTATACCAATTAGGGGCAGGCCACCCAGAGTTTCTCTGACTTGAGGATAGATCCCTCCAATGTTCAATCAGGATAAGTTAAGTCGCTTCAACGCTCTTTCAAGAGCAAGCTACTCCAAAGAGTATATTGAAGCCAATCACCACAAGAATTGGTTAAACAATGATAAATCCTTTCGTGGTACAAACTCTGGGGCAAGCCATCTCGAGGTCGTCTCATGGCAAATTACTCTAGCAAGTTCATCATCATCAGCAACTTTTGAGTTCAAAACAAGTGTCGAGGAATCATACTGTCATCTCACCTAATAACCTTAACCATCTGAAGGCCTTGCTGTCATTGGATCCTTCATCCCACAGCCTAAACCTGTCACCTATCAAAACATACCGAAACCTCCAAAGTCCAGTTCTCGTCTGGCAAGCCTAAATACCAGTCCCATCTGGTCAAACCTTTAAACCTTCAAACCAGTCCCATCTGGTCACCTTCCGTTTAACCAGTCCTCGTCTGGAAAACACAATTTCAAAGTCCAGTCCTCGTCTGGAAAACCACAAAGTCAGTTCCCGTCTGACACCAAACCTAGAAGTCAGTTCTCGTCTGACAACTTAACCTTTTGCCACCAGTTCTTGTCTGGTAAACCTCATCCCAAAGTCCAGCTCCCATCTGGCAAACCATAAAATCAGCCCTCCTTTGACAACTTAACCTTTCGCCAACCAGTCCCATCTGGTCTACCCTCCGAATACCAGCCCTCATCTGGTACTTCCGACCCAAAGTCCAATTTACATTGGCAACCACCAAAAGTCTGCCACGTCATCACCTGCATTCCCAGTCACCTGCCTGCATCCATCATTATCATATGCATCATACGCATCGCATTCGACTTCATAAGCATCTTGCATCATATGCATACCTATAATCATATCATACTCCCCAACTCTTGCATCTCCACTCTAGCATTTGCATTTGCATTTCCATTTACGGAACATCATTATCATCAAGCATTCACATATGCGAGATCAGATTCAGGATCAATTTCGAAGATTTTCAAGATCATAATCAACCCAGTCAGGGGCATTTTCGTAAGACCGTGGGTGTTCCCCACGAATTTGTTCAACATTTATTGGGTAAATTCAAAGAGCTTCAATGCAATCAGCAGCCCAGTCAGGGGCATTATCTGCAAAGGCCGTGGGTCACCCCACGAAGTTCAAGCATATCAAAGCAAAATTCAGCCCAGTCAGGGGCATCTTTTCAAGACCATGGGTGTATTGCATGATGTATTTCAACCTCGTGGTTAATCAAGATCTTCAAATCAACATTCAACCCAGACAGGGGCATCTCCAGTAAATTCATGGGCATTCCCCAGTAAGTTATCTCCAGCAGACTTCAGTGATAAGTGGCAATCTCTTCAGAGAAGCTTATCCTTCATCAACGATAAGTGGCAATCTCTTGGGAGAAGCTTATCCATCTTCAGTGATAAGTGGCAATCTCTTCAGAGAAGCTTATCCTTCATCAACGATAAGTGGCAATCTCTTGGGAGAAGCTTATCCATCTTCAGTGATAAGTGGCAATCTCTTCAGAGAAGCTTATCCTTCATCAACGATAAGTGGCAGTCTCTTGGGAGAAGCTTATCCATCTTCAGTGATAAGTGGCAATCTCTTCAGAGAAGCTTATCCTTCATCAACGATAAGTGGCAGTCTCTTGGGAGAAGCTTATCCATCTTCAGTGATAAGTGGCAATCTCTTCAGAGAAGCTTATCCTTCATCAACGATAAGTGGCAATCTCTTCAGAGAAGCTTATCCATCTTTAGCGGTAAGTGGCAATCTCTTCAGAGAAGCTTATCCATCTTCAGCGGTAAGTGGCAATCTCTTCAGAGAAGCTTATCCATCTTCAGCGGTAAGTGGCAATCTCTTCAGAGAAGCTTATCCATCTTCAGTGATAAGTGGCAATCTCTTCAGAGAAGCTTATCCATCTTCAGCGGTAAGTGGCAATCTCTTCAGAAGAGAAGCTTATCCATCTTCAGCGATAAGTGGCAATCTCTTCAGAGAAGCTTATCCATCTTCAGTGATAAGTGGCAATCTCTTCAGAGAAGCTTATCCCCCTATCATCCTTTTCTGGTGGTAGGGTTGGTTTCATTTCGCTTCATCATCCTTTTGGTGATGGGTCTAACATCCTTTTGGTGTCATGGCTAGCGTGTTTTCCGTTATCCTTTTGGTAGTGAATCCCTTACTTTCTTTTGATTACAGAGCAGTGTGTGAGTGTACTATTATCCTTTTGGTGGTAGGTTTGTCATCCTTTTGGTGTCAAGTTTTCTCTGTTAACATCCTTTTGGTGTTAGCGACCTTTGCAGGATATCCTTGTTTCATTTCCGAGCATTTTACTTCTTTTTAGGGCAAATTCAGGGTTTTCTTTGTATCTAATTGACTTCTACCTTGAAAAATGAACGTTGCAGAAATTCATCTTGCTAGGTCTAAGCCAATTAGATAGGGGCATCTGTCATACCCTAAATTTTCCCGCCTGTATAACCTTCATATGTACATCCCGTCCACTCACCATACTCAGAATGTTTAAAGATATGTTGATTTTTTTTTTTTTTTTTGGATTTTGGATTTTCTTCTTGCTTAGCATATCACAAAGGTGAATTGAATTTGAACAAAGTTTTATTTTAAGAGGTCAAGACATGGATATGTAACATAGATCGAAGCTCATTTGTTTGTGGCTAAACTTTAGTCAAGCAGGTTTGTTTCTTGATTGAAACCATGATAGGTATGATGTCAAGTGGTATGTGATTGATTTGTCAGTCAGGGTTGAGTTTGATTCAGGTCAGTGGATGTCTGCTTCAAATTATGTGTGCTTCAAGGAAGAGAATCATTTGGAATTAATTCATTGGGTCTAAATGCAAAGTGTTGTCTATATAAGCAAGTCATTATCTTGTGGTTGGGCTTTTGTTTCATTGTGAAGAATTGTCCTCATGGATGTTAGTAAAATCATGGTGAACTCATTTTAATTCATGGTCTTGATTTGTATCAGATTGAAGATAAGCCCGAGCTATTAAATTTCAAATTTAATCAAATTATGCCATTTCAACAAAGTCCAAATTTGGTCTCTAAGCCACATCATACGTGACCCCCAACCTTTTGGTGATATATCATTTTCCAGGCCAACATGCCACAAGTTTGTACAAATTTATTTATAAAGTGTTTGAATCAAAAAATGATGATAAAAGTCATGGGCCAATTTGCCAAGCCATTATTGTAATTCAGACAAGGTTACAATCAAAAATCATAAAATCTGGATACATGCTTTTGACGGACATTTAGGCGAAGTCCATGCGCTGGCTTTTGCTGTCCGGTCTCCATTTCGCGGGATGTACGACAACGCTTAACGCATACACCATCCTACATACCCACATCACAACCATAGTTGCTATCACCTGCAAGTTCATGTCAAACAAGCCATGTATCAGTGCAAAAATAAACAATGAAAATATCTGGAGATTTATTTTCATAACAGCTCCATGTTCCTGCAAAAATGCACTGCTTGAAGCAACAACAACGCAGCACATGCTATCCATACCCACATAACAGAAGAAGAATAAAATAAAAAAAACAAGCTGTCATACCACGGTACGGTGACGATGACAGAGCTAGCAGCCGAGAAGAATTGCAGCACCGTGAACAACCGCCGAAGCAGATAGAAGGAGAACAGGAACAAGATGCTCCTCAGGGAAACATTTCCTCCGAGGATACTTTGATCAATGAACATGAATTGAGACAGAAAGCATTGGATGAAGCAAATGAAGCAAAAGTAGAAGGTAACAAACTCTTTGTAGATGGCAAGTACGAGGAGGCATTATCCCAATATGAACACGCTTTACAAGTTGCACTAGACATGCCTTCATTTGTGGAAATACGCTCAATATGCCATGCAAACCGTGCTGTGTGCTTTTTAAAACAAGGAAAATATGAAAATACAATTAAAGAATGCACAAAATCATTGGAGCTAAATCCTGCATATGTTAAAGCTTTGGTAAGAAGAGGAGAAGCTCATGAAAAGCTTGAACATTTTGAAGAGGCAATTGCTGATATGAAAAAGATTTTTGAAATTGATCCCTCAGATGATCAAGGTAGGAAAGCCATCCGTCGATTAGAGCCTCTTGCTGCAGTCAAACGAGAAAAAATGAAAAAACACACAGCAACACATGTTTTTGCTCCCTTACATAAAACCGTCTTGGTCTCTTTTCTGTATACCATGTACAATAACACAACCTGTGTGATTATTTGAGGAAAAAAAAACACAGCACCACAGACAACTGTACCTTCACGCAACATTTCAAACTGTTCCACAACCTGTCACTGATCCAACACCTGCATAACCTCATAGCACACTAGAAAAACTCTGCTACAGCAAGACCATTACCCTGCCACAACTCATCCAAAACAACAAACCATACATCCACCGTTATCATAAACCTTGTGCACACGGTTCACAGATACGACAAAGCGGAAAGGTAGAACAACTCACCAGCTGTAAAAAAAAACAACCACAACCATCATGTTGTAACAAATTCTGCAGCCTCCAACCTGTGTCATCCTACAACCGTACACTCCCGTTTTTGCCATTTCACAACATCCATAATACCCTGCAACATCAGTAAACCATTACACAACATGATAACAAAAATTCACAATAAAATGAAACCAATACTAACAAAATTTTATCAGCACAGCCATTCCCTGCGCAAACCACTACCCTGCTACACAAGCCCCACATCAGACCAAATCCTGCTACCCTGCTACACAAGCCCCACATCAGACCAAATCCTGCTACCCTGCTACACAAGCCCCACATCAGACCAAATCTTGCTACCCTGCTACACAAGCCCCACATCAGACCAAATCCTGCTATTACTGCACCAAAGCCCACTCCAGACAAGGCACTGCCACAACCAAACAAAACCTGCTACATACCAGCCTGCTGCAATAAACCTCCACACCAGACAACAACCTGTCTGTGACCCCACAATCAACACCAACAAATCCAACAGATAGGCTCTCTTTTTACGGCTGGGTTATTTTCTTCAGTACTTCAGTAGAGTTTTTCTAGGGGAGGAAATCACTAACCAAAAGATCAGCCTTCCCTATTCTTTTAATACTCACTTTAAAACCATTAAAAGGGACCAGACCTAAAAAAAACAACACCAACCTTCAAAACTTCCATTTTCCGAAAATCAAACCCTCTGCCAAACAAGACCATTCATAAGTTTATCACCTCTCCTCCACTTTCCATGACCATCTCCCACTTTCGAATCTCGTTCTCCCGTCTTCAAACAAACCATGAACATTCTCATCTCCATGAATAACCTTCATTTCGCAAACCACCATATCCAAACTTCCAAACTTGTCTTCCAGAACAACTCAACAAACAACCATTATCATCCTTCTAACTACCATGTCTGAACCTAGAAAAATCCAACCGTGAAACTCTCTTGTTTTCTCTGTTCTTTCACAATGCCACCATCCTCATGAAATACTACGACTACCCTGTTCTTCTTCACAACATAACAACCATCATTTTCTGAATTTCGTCAATTTATTCTTCAGCATTTTTCAACTCATTTCTGCAATAAAAACCTTCAAACACATCTACAACCTCACTCGAATCAATCTTCACCATTCCAACTTTGTAAACCCTCAACCTTTAATCCCCAGAACCACAATATCCTTCATCACAAACTCACTGCAAACTCTTCTCTTCAACAACCGTCCAACTTTCCCCATTTATCAAACCTTCACTTCTGTTAACCGTAACCTCCAACCGCACTATATCTCCAAACCCCAGTTCACCGTAAGACCTCTGCTTCACAACCTATAAACGAAAACTTACCCAGAATCGGTCGCCGCCGTCGTTTTTCGTAAACCTTATGTCGAACATCGAACCAACAACCATTAACCTTCAAACGTTAAATCCCTTTTCTTTCCTCGTTAAATCTCAAACCATCTCTTTAACCAAAAAACCTTCGATATTAAAACACCTCTTCACCCATCCTTCCGCCTTCAACAGACCCCAAATCTTAACCTTTTCCCACTTTCCCACTTCAAACGACTCCCTCTCAACCCTGAAGTTTCGTCTTCAACCCCAATTGAACCTATTTTCTTCTAACCTTCATCAAACCCCTCAAATCTTCATCAATAAACTGAAACCCTTTGTTTAACCTATTTTCAAACCGAAACCAAATCAGAGACACATAGAGAATAAGAAATGAAGAAGATGAAGGAGATTGCACTTTGAAATCGTGAATCAAAATATAACCTGATTGAAACGGAGGAGCCGTGAGCAATGACAAGCGAGAAGAAGGCCGGGTTTCTTCTTAACGTTGAGTGTGCGTTGAGGTTTATGGGCATGATAGTTTTGTGGTCGTTTGGTTTCTCTGAGGATGGGTTTTGTCTCGTGTTTTTTTGCTAGCAATTCTGGGTGTGATAAGATTACGCAATGGCTTGACTTGTTCTTTATTTTTTTTATTTTATTTTATTTACTTTTGACCAAGCTTTCATGATGGGCTCCACGATTTAAGTTGTTGTTTTATTTGCACCACCCTTCTTGTTATGGAGAACCGGGTCCTTGGGGTGAACGGGCTTAAGGCCCGTGAGGATCCCCTTTCATATTTTCGCCATCTATTTCAGCAGATACCCTCCTTTCTTTTATTATTTTATTTTCCATGCCTATTGTTTTTAAATATTTAAAATGTAAGTTTTTTATATTTTTTGTGATTTAAGTTTTGGCATTTCTCTTGGTCCCATCTTGGTATCATTTCATTCTTCTTGGGTCGATGACGAGACCACCTTCGATTCTCTGTCAAATTATTGATGAGAAATGAAGGATCTGAGACCGACTTTTTCTCCTCTTTCTCATTTTCAACTTTATATCACCTTTCGACTTTTATTTCATTTGTCGTATTTTTTTGGTCGATGACGAGACCTCCGTAATTCATTACCAGTCAAATTATTGATAAGTAATGTTGGATCAGAGACCACCCCTTTTTCCCTCTTCATTTCTTGTCCCAACTCGATTCAAAAACATTTTCAAACCAACTTCAAAATCAAATCATCTTTGTATTGAACTAAAACGAGGGGATTAAGTGTAGACTTTCTTCCTCTCCGAGTGTTGGAATGCCCACTGTAGTGAGGGTGGTTTCGATACTCGTCTTTCAATGCGAAGACGTTTCCATACCATCTCTCCTAAAACCTCTGTCTCGTACCGAGTCCTTTTTTTCAAACCATAATAATTTGATTTCTCTTTGTATCGAATCAAAGAGAGAAGATTGGGTGTAGACCTCTTCTTCTCCGAGTGTTGGGATGCCCACTGTAGTGAGGGTGGTCTCGATACTCGTCTTTCAATACGAAGACGCGACTTTATCCACCTATCTCTTTCCACACCTTCTCACAATTTCTCTCACATTTATTTATCACCTAAAACCTCGGTCCTGTACCGAGTGCATTTTCAATTCCTTTTCATATACAAAAACTTGAATGGTCGTGGAGAGGTTAGGCGTAGGCCTTCTCCTATCCCGAGTGCTGACGTTTACCGTAGGGTTCTCTGTCGCAAAACACTTACCATTCAAAACCAAAAACATCTTTAATGAGAGAACGAAGTTCTCTTTGCATTGAATTAAAGAGAGAGGATTGGGTGTAGACCTTTTCTTCTCCGAGCGTAGGGATGCCCACTGTAGTGAGGGTGGTTTCGACGCTCGTCTTTCAATACGAAGACGCCTCGTTCGCCACACCTTTTTATAACAAAAACTTTGAGATAAAGAATTGGGTACTACCCGTAGGGGTTACTATCCGAGGACCTATCTCGCCCCTAAAAAACAATTCAACCAATCAAACATGATACCTTGCCTCGCATGGCGAAAACCAACCTTTCAAACAGGATATGTTACGTCCGTTCTACCGCAAACAGGTACGCATAAGTCTCCTCACATGCGAGCAGCAAAACACCTAAACTGCTAGAACGCGCACGATAACATCATCCCCAAACACACCGGTTATCTGCACCGTAGGCACGAACTACGTTGCTCTGATTCCTCATGCATAATGGGAATACGTAGGCATAGGATTGCGATATCCTAGCGAGCACCCTTTTTTCTTTTTCACCCCTTTCCAAGAAAGGCATGCTACGTCCGTTCTACCGCAAACAGGTAACGCCTAAGTCTCCAACGAGCGAGCAGCAATACACCTAACTGCTAGAATGCGCACGATAGCAGCGTCTACCAAGACTTCCCCGCACACCGTAGGCCGAACTACGGCTGCTCTGATTCTTTACTTCTTTTAAGTAAAGATACGTAGGCACAAGGGCCACAATCCTTGCCGAGCACACTTCCCCCCATATCTGTAGTTCCCCGAACTACGTCGACTCTGATTTTCTCACATCTATTGAGAATACGTAGGCCTAGGACCGCGAGGTCCTACCGAGTCCTTTCTTTCTATCTTCTTCCTTGTTGCCTCCTTTCTTGGTGTCTAAACCCTCTTTCTGTACCCTGTGGAGCACTTCTTATAGCATAATAATTAAGCAAATAAATTCACACATTGACAAACAAAAGGTTCCCATCGAGTACGATGGATGCGAGGGGTGCTAATACCTTCCCCTCGCATAACCGGCTTCCGAACCCGTTCTTGGTTGCGAGACCATCTTATCCATTTCTTTCTTAAGGTTTTCTCGATATTTTCCTTTCCCTTCATGGGATAAATAAAGTTCGGTGGCGACTCTTCTGTCTATCTTTTCCGCCTCCCCGTCGTTGCGCGATGCATTTTTCGAGTAGCGACATTCCCATAACACCCTTACTAACTCTTCATACTGCCCAATTTACCCTTATTTCTCTTATATTCATTTTAATCAATAATAATACTAATATTCTCATATATTATACTATTAATTAAATAAATAGTCCAACATGCACATTTTCTCAGTAATTCCCAAAACCACCGAAAACACCAAAAACACCAAAATAAAATATTCTCAATTAAATAAATAAATTAAAATATTTTGATTAAATTTGGGGTGTTACATCGTCTTTGAGAGCAATACAATTGCGCGTCATGTTGCTCGATTGGGTGAAAACAATTTGTTTGGATCTTCTCCCATTGATCAGGCTCATGTTGATCAGTGGACTGATTTTTCTTCTTTGGAGATTGATGCCAATCTTTTGAAGTTGTTCATTCCAAGATTTGGACATGCCTCCCACATTCCTATCATGGAGGAGTCTGCATTTTCTTCATTGAAGAAAGAATTTGAGGCTCTTAACACTCACCTTGCCCATAATACCTACCTGGTTGGGGATTCTGTTACCCTTGCTGATATTATAACACCATCCAACAGCCACCACACCTCATAACAAAGAAGAGTAGAACAGAGAATGAGGACTTTGCAAACTGCGTTTGGATCCCTCCATCGACCCGCATCAGTATCATCACCTCCACCTCAAATACCTAGAACAATAACACAACAGCCATAAACCCTTTCCTTTCATCAACCATTAACATAACCACTTCATCTCACTCAAACCATCCAAAACTCAAAACACCTTCATATCAGAACTTCAATCTCACTTCATTTTTCATCCAGTTTTTGACAGAAATAATCTCAAAACTCAACTCTTCTTCTGCCTCAAATTAGCGGATAACCACAACCATTCCTCAACCCCTTCCATCTGTAACTTACTTCAACCTTCCATAAACAACAGCTAAAACACCCTCTTCATCAACAAACTCACCAAATCCCAACCATCTACACCTTCTTCCTCCTTCATCCTCCATAAACATTCATCACCATTAAAACATTCAAACCAACTTCAAACACCAACTTTAGATTTCCAATTACAACCCATAAATCCAACCCTGTTCATCAGTCAACTTCCAAAAAAACTTTGTACCATACAATCTTCAAATTGCCATCACCGCAACATAGAACTCCAACGGAACAAACCTTTTTTCGAATCCCTTTCAATCCTAACAATAAACCAAAACCAGGAAACAGAGGAAAACAAAAGGGGAGAAGACGCTGATTGCTGACCTTTTGTGTGAAATCACTTCTAAACCTTCATCACCGTAACACAAATCACAACTCTAGAAAATAACTCACATCAATCCATTACCATCTTCAACAAATCCTCAGCAAACCATCGTTCGAAACCCTTACCTTCCATTTTCGCAAACCCATCAAACTTTCAACAACATCCAATCTAAAAATCACATCCAAAACGCCTCACCAGATTCACGACCCCAAATCCCCAATTCGATCTTCCTCATCATCACCCTCACTCGACAAAAATCCAAAAGAAACCCTCAATCGAACCTCCTCCAAACCTTCTAACCCCTCCCCTGTTTTTTAATTATTATCATTATTATTATAAATTATTTTTTTGTATTTTATTTTTTTTCTAAAACAGATCATTATTATGTGAATATATATTATAATTTTAAATTTATGTATATATATTTATTTTATTTCGTTTCATATTTTTTTATATACATATTTTTCTAAACTTTTAAGTTTTAGTTCATTTTATTTTTAGAGTTGAATTTCATTGCTCTTTTGTTATTGGGCATTTTGTCCCATTCCCTGTTTTGGTCGATGACGACACTTCCGTAATTCATTACCAGTCAAATTATTGATGAATAATATTGGATCCGATACCACTTCTTTCTCTCATCATTTCTTTTCATCTCTCGACTTTATTTTGACTTTTGGTGATCGATGAAGTCTTGTAAGACGAGATCCCACTGTTTTTGGTCAGTGTGGCATGATTCAATTGGATGATGATTCTCAATATCATTTATCTATCTTGTCTTTGACACGGATATTAATATGCAACCTCTTAAAAGTTTGACTTCTCTTATAAGTCAAGCCATGACGGTTTAGCATCACATTAGTCCCGATTCTAAGTATCATCAAGGACCAAGAGAGGAGAAGATTAGAATGGAGCTTGCGCATAATGTCAAGGGTCAACGGAACCACTCCGTTCAGTAACATCTTTCTAATTCAAATCTTTTAATCAACCGTCGAGCGTTGTGAGTTTTAAGTAGTAGATACGTAGGAAATGGTAATTGAGGGGTTTCCCCTTAATGGCCTAGAGTGTTTAGCGTAGTACCCTTTGGGTGATATACGACGCATTCGCTCCTACACCTTAGGTTCTTGCGTGTGTGTCCCGAGTTCCTTCCCTTTTAGGCGTGTTAGGCCTGCTTCATCTTTTCCCTCGCCCCTGTGCGATCGAAACTCTTTTCTCTCGGGTCCTGGCGATTGAGATTCCCCCTCTTGCCTCCGTGCAATCGAGACACCCTTTTCTCTCGCCTTCGTATGATCGAGACCGTTTTCCGTAGTTGGCCAAACTACGGCTGCTCTGATCTCTCATACCTGTTGAGAGTACGTAGGCATAGGATGCGATATCCTAGCAAGCACATTAACAACTAACTTCTCTGTTCTCTCGCTTTCGTGCGATCGAGACTTTCCCGCTGATGACTAATTCTTCCCTTTCTCTTGCCCTAGCGCAATTGAGACCATACCATAGTTCTAGAACCCGTACCTTTAAACCAATGACATACTACGTCCGTTCTACCGCAAACAGGTAACGCCTAAGTCTCCAATGGTTGAGCAACATACACCTAACTGCTAGAATGCGCACGCTAGTATCGTCAATATTTTCTCTCACCCCGTGTGATCGAGAACACCCTGTTTGCCTGTAGTTATCCTGAACTACGTTTTGCTCTGATTTCTCGTACCAGACGAGAATACATAGGCACAAGACGCGATGTCTTGGCGAGCAATCCCCCCCATAGTTTCCCGAACTACGTTGACTCTAACTTTCCCATTGCATGAGGGAATACGTAGGCATAAAGCGCGATGCTCTATCGAGTCAGTTCTTTCATTTCTTTCAGTTCCTTCCATTTAGAATTAGCAGCCGTAAATAGTTTGTTTTTCACCCATAGACTAGACAATAAGCGTGGATCCCATCGAGTACGACGGACGTGAGGGGTGCTAATACCTTCCCCTTGCGTAACTGACTCCCGAACCCGAGATTTGGTTGCGATGACCGATCTTATCCCTCTTTTCATTAGTTTTTCTCTGAGCGTTTCCTTTCCCTCTCTTGGGATAAATAACGCATGATGGCGACTCTTCTGTCATTGTCGGCCTTCGATTTTCGCAGTAGCGACAGCTGGCGACTCTGCTGGATAAATAATGCATATATCAATTCAAACATATATAAATAGCATTCTCACACTAGCTACAACATTCGGCTATAAATCTTTGAATATCATTAAGATCATAAGAATTGCTATGTTTCAAATAAGTTTTAAGATTTATGCAAGACAAAAATAATTTAAGTTTTTCATAAGAATTGCCATGTTTCAAGTTCTCATCAGAAAATGACTTAAGTCTTTCAATATTAAACAAAAATTCAAAAATATTCTCATATGTGCTATATTGCTCAAATCTTCTATTAAGTGAGTCAATTGCTTGATCTACAATGTATAAAAAATAATGAATCCTAAAAGAAATTATCTAACAGTAGAAATCATCCTAACCAAAACGTTCTTCCAATGTTCTTTTTCTTTTCTTATAAGCTCTTGAATATGTTTATTAATTGTTATGTTTTTTTTTTAAATTTGATTTGCACGTCAGTCCATTCACTTATAAAATTCATGTGTTCACCGCTTGAGTCCATTCACTTATAAAATTCATGTGTTCACCGCTTGATTCATGTTCTTTATGCCTAATCATAAGATGAGAGGGCTGGCAATGAACCAAACCAACTCGAATATAGTTCGGAATTCGACTCGACAATTAAATCGTTGAATTAGGTTCATGAACCAAATGAGTTGAGTATGAGCGAAAAATTAAGTTCGTTAACTAAATGAGCTGAACTTGAACTATACATAGTTCGACTCGTTAGGTTCATGAGTCAACTCGATTACATATGAAAAGAATTATACTATCTTTAAGATTAAGTTTAAATATTTACTTCAAATCTTAGACAAGTTTAATCTTCAATTTAGTAGTTTTTGAATTAGACTCTCAAATGTATCTCTTGAAAGTTGTGTAGGTTTTGAATTAGTAGATTTCGAAGATAAAGTTAAATTTCAATATGATAACTTTTATTTTATTTTAATATTTTATTTAAAAAATATATATTTATTTAAAATATCAAATATACTAAAAAATATATATATTTTAAAAAATAGTTTTTAAGTTCGTGAACCATGTGAGCTGAACCTAATGAGATGAACCTAACGAGCTGAACCGAACTGTTCGTGAACTTATAACGAGTCGAGTTTGAGCTTAAAAAAAAGTTCGTATCGAACTGGAACTCGAACTCGAATTCGAACAATTTTTAACGAGTCGAGCCGAGCTGAGGTGAGTTCGACTCGACTCGACTCATTTCCAGCCCTAGATGAGAGTAATCATTGAAACCTTCTTGAGTTAAGTGATTTGTTTTAGGACTTCTACAAAACATCTTACAATAGAAATAAAAAAAAAACTTTATCCAATTCTTTTGAATAAACAAGTCAACTCCTATATTTGTTTTCCCCATTAGCAAAACAATGAATATAGTGTGAGGATGAAAAATGCCTACCAAAGGTATCTTTAGGACCATTTACAATTGACACATATTTTTTAGGATCATTTTTAGCAATTCATTCCTTAAATCACTTCTAAGGTTATTCCATGTTCTTGGATCATAAATATCTAATGGAATAAGCTCATTAGGTTGTTCATTAACAAAAGAAAGGATATTATCATTTTCATTACTATCTACATTCAAAATAATATGTTCTACATTATTTCTGTTTGATTGTTTATCCGCAAAATTTTCAACGGTAGATTCTAAGTCATTTGGATTCACGTCATTTTGAATAGAAGTTGTAAAATGCTTGCTAATTTTTTTTTATCTAAAGCGCCATTTTGAGATTTAACAACAATATCAATTTGTTTCTTTCTTTTCTACTTTTGATGACCAAAAAATTATTTTCTAGACAACATTTCAACAACTGAAAAAGCGCAAACAACAAGCCTATAAATATAATGAACAAATAATATCAATAAGTTATTAAACAACAACACCTGATTTTTTATCGTTGGTTTGATTCTAAGCCTCTACTAGATGCCCCAACGACCAAAACAAACTCACGTTTGTACATTAGCCACACACAAAATATCAACATATGAAGTGTGAAATAATAAAGAACAAACTAACTAACTAAACTACAAAACGTGTACAGTAGCATAATCTAACAAATTGATAAAACTACAACCAACAGGATCGATAAAGAAAATATACTCACATAGTCAATAAGGGATCTCCTCAATTTATATCAAAAAAAGGGAACGAAGGAGGCGGTTAGTGCACAGTTTTTTTCACCAGAATGTTAAAAGTCTAAATGTCATTTTCATTAATTTTAGGTTTTCTATTTTTATAGTGAATTATATTTATTTGAAGATTCTTTTGGACATAATTTATGAGAAAGTTTTTATGGGTACAAAATGAGAATGATTTAAATATATTAATAATTACTTTATTTATTATTATATATGATATGGCATATGTGGTTCAATCTAAGGTTAATTTTTTTATTAGATTTTATGCTTATAAAAAATTTATATGTGTGTGTGTGTGTGTATGTGTGCGTGTCTGTGTGTGTGTACGCGCGCGCGTGCGTGCATACGTGTGCGTGCATGCGTGTGCGTGTGTAGTAAAAATAGTAATTTGGTGTCCCTAAAAGCTGGTGCCCTATGCCACCGCTCCTCCCGAACACCCTCCGAAACCCCCTACATAAGATTTATAGTGGTTCGACTCATTCATTCTTGTTTGAGCTTAATTTTATCTTCAATGGTTTCATCATTGAAAATTGTAGGGTCTTCCTCTATTATGAAAATTTAATACAATAGTATTTTTGGTACCACGCATAATCAACAATATTGACCACTACAAGCAAACAAATTTATTTAGCCAAATACAAGTCTAAACTGATTTTCCCTTATATTGTAGCAGAACAATGAAACTGTCAATCTTTCAAGATCTTTATTTAATCTTTATACAAAATCTTGTTAGACACAAAAATCTTGCTCTAAGCTTACGTTCCGCAACGACCTTTACTCAGTCCTACCAGTTCCTTATCCGAGCTTTTGTCCGACACAAGAATAATGGAAAACTCCTAACTTTGTTCAATAACAACCTTTACACAGTTCTACCGTAGTCTTCAATGGAGTATAGAGAACTCTCTTTATCATTGGTGGAAGTCAATATTAAGATGCCATAGACACTGGGCGATTCTTTATCCTGATACACACAACAAAACTTCACAAAAAACATTAGCTTCCCTATTGTACCTTAGATTGACCATTCACACTTAATCTTTAAAGCTGAGTACCAGAACAATAGTTTATTGGTTCATGATTGAAAATGATGATGGTTATATAAAGAATGTCACACAACACAATCTAAATATCATAAGAACAACAATCTAGGAAGTTTTTTCACAAGGTCGAATAAGGAGAAATAAGTATTTGTGAATGGAAGAACACACATGGTTTTATCTTAATATTTATGAATGTATGGTTTTGATCTCACAAGTTCATGAAGAATCTCACTCACAAGTTTTTCTTGAAGTTGTAAGAAAATGATTTACTCAAAATATGTGTATTGTGAATTCTTTTTTTTAAGGAGAAAATTAACAAAATGATTTATATAGATGCTAGAGGTTAGACACAAAAGATGAGAGAAAATGAACACTGAATTGAGTCTAATCATACAATTATGTTGTGAAAAACAATATCTTGAAACAAAGTATAAACAGTTTCTTTATGATCAAGAAACACACAAGGGTTAGGGTTAACGGAAAAATAAGAAGAACAACAACAAGGATTGATTATAACTGCTATTCTTTACTTTCTTTTTATAACAGATTACAAATACTCAAGAATAACAAATAACTCTCTCACCCTAATTAGGATTTGTCACACTTAAGATGAGAGACTAGTATGATATTTATAATAAAACCTAACATACTAAACTAATGGGATTTTTAACAATTACTCATTACAAGATAACTTTAATAATTAAATCCTTAACACAAGACCCAATTTGACATAATAATTCGACACTACATACTAGATCTGACTTCAACTATAGTATGTAAACACTTCGACATCAGCATTTGAACAATCTTCAATTTCATGCTTGTCTCTTATCGAAACATGAAAACTATCCTAGTCGATAGCACTAGAGTTTGACCCAATATCTCACAAATCTCCACCTTGAATCAAACTATACAAAAATAGGGAATAAACTAGCTTTCATCATGCAACTTTATTAGCTGCATACAATGGAAAAACTTGCAACTAGGCAATGTCTTGGTGATCATATCAACAGTATTATAATCTATCTAAACCTTCAACACTTGGAATTATCCACGATCGATTACCCCTAGACGAAATGAAGTCTCACATTAATGTAATTGTTTCGCTCATGATAGGATGAATACTTCGACAGGTGTATTGCACTTTGACTATCAAATTTAACAGTGATAACTCGACCTTGAAATTTCAGCTCATTTTCAAAACCTTCAAGCCACAATGCTTCCTTCACAAATTCAATTAGGGTGATATATTCCACTTCAGTGGTTGATAAGGCAACATACTTCTGAAGTGTTTCTTTCCAACTAATTGTTGTGCCAAACATAGTGAAAACATATACAGAAATAGATTTTATGGAATCCATACAACCTGCATAATCAGAATAGACATATCTTTCAATTGCTGTTTTACTATCTTCACATAAGGCTCCACCATAAATTAGGACACTATTTAGGGACCCATTTATGTACCTTAGAATCCACTTCAATGCTTACCAATGAGCTTTTCCAAGATTCACCACGTACCTGCTTACAAGACTTACTACATATGCTATGTCGGGTCTAGTACATACCATAACATACATCAACGAACCCACTATATTAGCATAAGGAATTCTATTTATATAAGCTCTTTCGTCATCAGTACTAGGACACTTATCTATACTCAGCTTGAATTTAGGGTTTGTCGGAGTCACAATAGACTTTGAATTCGACATACCAAATTTTTTGAGAATCTTCCGTAGGTATGCCTCTTAAGATAAGCATAATTTGACTGCTTTCTATCTCTTCGGATGTTAATCCCAATAATCCTGGACGCAACTCCTAGATCCTTCATGTCAAACTTCTTATTTAGTTCAACATTCACCTTTATTACATCTTTGACATTGTTTCTTGTTATTAGAATATCATCCATATAAAGCAACAAAATAAAAAATGAACTACCAGGTCGAAATCTGAAGTAAACGCAGTGGTCAAACTAACTTCTAATGAGAATTATGCGTGCCATGAACTTGTCGAATCTTTCATTCCACTATCGAGGATATTTTTTTAGTCCATATAAAGATCTCTTTAGCTTGCACACATAATCTTCCTTCCCATTTCGACATACCCTTCAGGTTACCTCATCATGATTGTTTTATCTAGATCACCATACAAGAATGCGGTCTTCACATCCATTTGTTCTAGTTCAAGGTCGAACTGTGCCATAGTGGCAAGCAACATTCAAATGGACATGTGCTTCACAACAGGAGAGAACACATCGTTAAATTCGACATTTCTTTCTGATTGAAACCCCTAGCGATCAATATTTCCTTGTATATCTTCGACACCAACCCTTTAATTCTTTCATTAACTTTGAAAATCCAATTACAACTGACTAATCTGGCTCCAGCAGGTTTCTTTATCAGTCCCTAGGTGTTGTTATCATGAAGAGATTGCATCTTATCACCCATGGCCTTCAGCCATTCAGTATTATTTCGACTCCTTATAGCTTCTTTATAGTCTCTAGGTTCTTCGTCTAGAACCTCACTTGCAGAAATTAAGGCATAAGCTATAAGATCTACATACCTAAGTTTCTGAGGTGGCTTGATGACTCTCTTCGATCCATCTCTTGCTAGCAGGTAGTTATTATCAGTCTCCTAATCTTCGACAACAACTTCTTCTTCGACTTCATCTGGGATACGAAATTCAACATCAACATGCTCTACCTCAACAGGAATCTCTCACTGTTCCAGCTCTTCGTCAACATCATCAATTTTCTTGAAGGCCGTCTCAACTTTATTGAAAAGTACATCTCGAATGATGATACACCTCCTGTGACCTGGCTCTAGGAACCATAGCCTATAAGCTTTGACTCCTTTAGGGTATCTCATGAACATGCATTTCAGAGTTCTAGATTCGACCTTGTCTTGTCTAATGTGAGCATAGACCATGCAATCAAATACTCCTAGCCTGTAGAGACTAGGTGGATGTCCTGACCAAATGTTTTCAAGTGTCTTCATATCTAACGCAGTATAAGGAAATCTGTTTATCATATATGTTGTTGTCAAAACAGCCTCAACCCAAAACACCTTCTTTAATCCAGCACTAGTCAACATACATCTAACTCTTTCCAAAATAGTTCGATTAAACCTTTCAGCCAAACAATTTTGTTGTGGAGTACCTGCAGTAGTTTTGTGCCTTGTAATACCTAAGGCAGCACAAAAGCTATTGAATGCCTCATTGCAAAATTCAAGGTCATTATCTGTTATCAACCTCTTGACCTTTCTGCCATTTTGATTTTTGACCAGAGTCTTCCAACCTTTGAAATTCTAAAAATTTCATCCTTAGTCTTATAGATGAATACCCATAACTTTCTAGAATAATCATCAACTATGAATAGAAAATACCCTGCTCCTGAATGTGATGGACACCTTCCAAGCCCCTAAAGATCAACATGGATGTAATCAAGGGATCCATGAGTTCTTTGTTTGCCTTTGTTGAACTTCACTCTGCATGTTTTTCCAAGTACACAGGGTTCACAAAATTCTAGCTTTTCAATTTTGTCTCCACTAAGCATATTTTGTTTCCCCAATTCGATCAGACCCCTTTCACTGACATGGCCCAATCTCGTGTGCCAAATTTTTGTCTTTGACAAAGTTTTCATGGATGCAACATTTGTCGAACCACTTACAACTTCAGCCTCAAGGGTATATAAGCCTTATTTCTTCACGCCTCTCAAAACTTCCTTCGACCCCTTCATGATTCTTAGGATACTTTTTTCTCCTTGAAAAATACATCCCTTCTTGTCGAATTCACCAAGAGAAATCAAATATTTCTTCAAATCAAGTACATAACTGACTTTAATCAATAACCTTATTGATTTATCATGGAGCTTGAATCTTACAGATTCAATACCTGCAATTTTGCAAGCTTTGTTGTTTCCTAGCATCACTGATCCACCATCTTGATCACAAAATTCCTCAAACACATATTTGTTTGAAGTCATGTGCCAAGTGCAACCTAAATCCATAATCCACTTTTTTCTTGAGTCGCTACTTGAAACCACAAGAACATCAGATGAGTCGAAGTCATCTTAAACAATGGTTGTGTTGCCATTGTCCTTACCTTTATGATCTTTCAGGTGATCAGGGCACACCTTTCTTGTGTGACCCTCCTTCTTACAGTGATAGTATCGAATACCAGATGCCTCGGCACTATAAGACTTTTGCTGACTTTTACCTTTCTTCTTGTCGAACTTACCATCCTTTTGCAATAATTTTCCCTTAACGGTCAAACCTTCACTAACCGTCAAAGGTTTATGCTCCTTTTGCTCGTTCAAGTCCTTAGAATACAAGGCTGATTGAACTTCTTCAAAGCTCAGGGACTCCCTTCCATATAGGAGAGTTTCTTTGAAGTGAGCATACATTCTGGGAAAAATGGGCAACAACAACAATGCTTGATCTTCATCATCGATCTTCACATCAATATTTTCAAGATCAAGGATCATCTTGTTGAACATATCCAACTTCTCAGCCAACACTTTGTCTTCACTCATCTTGAATGAATACAAAGCTTGCTTCAGGTAGAGTCAATTCACTAGAGATTTGGTCATGTACAAACTTTTAAGTTTCAACCATAACCATGATGTCGTAGTCTCCTTTGATACTTGTCGAAGAACCCTATCACCAAGGCTCAAAAATATTGTGATGTAGGCTTTTTCTATCATGGGCGTCTTTTCAGTTTCCGTTAATGTAGTGTTTATGTATGCCTCTCCCTTCAACGCTTTCAAACAACCCAACTGAATCAGTAGGGCTTTCATCTTCAAGCGCCACAGACCAAAATCATTCACTCCGGTGACCTTTTCAATTTCATACTTTGTTGAAGGAATCTTCTCCATGCTTACTGGACCAATTTTTTGTGAAAAACGATATCTTGAAACAAAGTATAAACAATTTCTTTATAATCAAGAAACACACAAGGGTTAGGGTTAACATAAAAATATGAAGAAGAAGAAAAAGGATTGGTTATAACTATTATTCTTTATAACAGATTACAAGTACTCAAGAATAACAAATAACCCTCTCACCTTAATTAGGATTTGCCACACTTAATATGAGAGACTAGCATGCTATTTATAATAAAACCTAACATACTAAACCAATGGGATTTTTAACAATTATCCATTACAAGCTAACTTAGGGTATAAGGTAAGTTAAATAATTGGATCCTTAATACAAGGCCCAATTAGACATAATAATTTGACACTATATACTAGAACTGACTTCGACTACAGTATGTAAACACTTCGACATCAGCATGTGAACAATCTTCAACTTCATACCTGTCTTCTATCGAAACATGAAAGTTATTCCAGTCAACACATCCCAGTCAACAACACTAGAGTTTGATCCAATATCTCACAAATTATAACTCAAATGAGAGGAGAGAGTGAGTTGAATCAAGATGGTTGGAAATGGCTTGTTTTGATTTTAATCATGATTTGACACATGTGATTTGATTTAAGCAATTGATTGAATTGAATAAAATCTAATTTTAAAAAACATTTTGATCATTATTTGAGTCAAAAGATTTCATGATTCATATCATGGTGTCTTCTGATTTAAGTTAGGAAGAATGCTTATCTGAATCAGTGATATATAAATAAAATGTTGACTTCCAAATGCACACTTGATTCAAATTAGAGATATCCTTGATTTGAATCATAAATACAGATCTGGAACCTTGATTTTCAATTATGTTTTAACTTTTCTAACTTGTGATTCAAGGCACAAATATGTTGACTTTTGACTAATTTGCTTAAGAAAAAACACATTGAAATGAATCAAATCTTAACTTATTGAATGAAGGTAGAGATACAACATACAACATACAAAATATGGTCAAAATTACACTCATATTATAAAACAAATAACTGTTAGATGCCAATCATGCTTTAAATTTATCATTAGTTATTGGCATTTTCCAAGTCTTTTATGTTGTTTTGTTGGATTTACTCCATGATTGCATGCTATTGTTTAATATTGTGAAAATAACTTTGGTTGCTTTGATTTGTGTGTTATTGTGCAGGAATTTGGCATAAAACCATCAAAGTGTAAGACACAAAGCATTTGGACAAGGAAACCGAAGGAAGGGAAGAAGATCAACATGTTCTTTGTGAGAATAACCAACGAGGAGTGCCAGCGAATGTTCATTGTGCGAACACAAAGCGAAGAGCCAGCGAAGCATCTCACAAAGATGGCAGTAGCTTAAGGGCAGTAAATTCGTTGGGCGAATAAGGCAACGAATGTTCAATGTGGTGAAGTAGTATCGAAGAGCCAGCGAACCATCCCAAACCAAAACTAGTAGCTAAAGGACCCTAAGTTTGTTGTGCGAACTTACATGCGAGATAGTTCGCAGTGCTAAGAATTGCTCGCACAGTGAACTTCAGATATTTCTCAGAGGCAGTTTAACTATTCAGAGGCATTTCATGTGCCTAAATTGGTGTTCGTTGGGTGAAGAAACCATTCTCAGCGCGAATGTGACAGAGTCTTAAAGTACTATATAAGTACTTTTCACCATTTTTTGGGGATCATAACCCACTTTTACACCCAAGAACCTAATTTCCTCATATTTCTTCACCAAAAGGTGATATTTTGCAAATAGAAGCTAGATTCGCATCCGAGTTCAATTCTTCGACGTGGATGCTCATTCATCCCCTTCCAAAACTTGTAAAGCAAGCTACCATGGTTATGGGTAGCTAATTTCCTTTGCGTCAAGATTAGTGGTGGTTAACCTTAATATTATGTATTTCTTTTGATCTTTTGTATGTTAACAAGGTTGATGATCAATATATGTTGAAGACATTTGCTTTTAATGTGTTATTTATGATTTGGTTTACTCTAGACATAGATTTTCCAAGTCTTGACCTAATTTATTCATCTATTAACAAAAAACTCTAGACATAGATTTGAAAGTTAATATTTACTTTGTATCGATCTTTACGATTATTGTTGCAATTTCTATTTCGAGAGATCATCTAGCGATTAAAAACAATTATACCCACGAAGTCGCTTTAGAGGTAAACAACTTCGAGAGGATACGTGATTGTATTGATCAAAATTATGTTCTTATGCTTGATTAATCAGATATGTAAAAAAGGGGTTAACGAGATCTAATCTTGACATGATTTTCTTAAAATTTAAACATATTTCTCTATTTTACATCTTCGCAACCAAACTTATGTTTCAAAATACGAAAAATTCTGAAAACCCTATTTTTCTTAGAACTCTAAATTATTGAACAGCAGGCATCTAGATATTAGAGCAATCCCTGCGGATACAATAAAACACACACCTAAAATACGTTACAACAAAATGGCATCGTTGTCGGGGATTGTTTTTTGATATTGATATTGCAAGCATTGCAATAGTTTAAGATTCTAAGATATTTGTATTTTGAAACTCTTACCTCTGTAATTCTCTTGTACTTTTTAATTTGTCTGGCTAGTGTGTAAAATCTGTTTATGCGAGGGAGGGTGCCTGCAGAAGAACTTCTTTTTGATCCAGAGATTGAAAGAACTGCTCGTAGACTCAATACTAGAACTAGACTGAGATACCAATGTGCTTTAGAAAGAAGATAGCAAGTAGAATCTTCTTCATCAACACCAATCGAAACACCACCGCCAAACATGGCAGAACCACCTCCATCACCACCTTTTGCTTTAACACCATATACCAACAGTCCAAGGCACAATGCTCAGTTTGCATGCAAGGGTCCTCAAGCAAAGAGTATAGTTCAAGAGTTTTGTGAGTCTCAATCTTGGTCATTTTGGTTGGTAGATCCTTTCGTTGATAAACCGTGTTCTGGGCCCATTATGGATTTGTTAGATTTCAACAATTATAAATATATATCTCTATCTCTTTTTATTAATAAAACTTAAATAAAAGAAGGTTGTGGAAGAAGTGGTAATCTTAGTTAAAGAGGTAATGATATAAATATCTTGAAGTTCTTAGAATTTGGAAAATCTTTAAAGGTGTCTAAGGGGATTGTCAAACACTTCTAAAAACCTTTGCTTTCCATGATTCACATATAGAGAGTTAGAGAAACTGATAAACATTCCGGTAGAAAATAAGAATTGTTCTTGGGAACTCAAGTGACTATTTTCTTGTAACTAATAATCTCTTACATAAAATTTTAAAAATATAGTGAATCAGATAGCTGTCATCTCTTTTAGAGTAGAACAATTTTATCAAACTTGACAAAAAAATTCATTGTATGCTCATCTTTTATCTTCCTCTTGATTTTTATGGATTTGTTTACATATTTTAAAAATTTATTTTGTTGATGAGGCCGTTTATTTTGGTTGTCATTAGTTGGTCCCACAAAGAAAAATTCATTATAAGTCAATAAGTAAAAAATAATATAAAAAAATGACATGTAACTAATTTGTGTTAACGTGACATTGACACATCATTAAGTGGACGGTCATGTCTTTAAAATTTAACCTCTAATTAGAAGAGGGTTGAAATCCTGAAAAATTGAAATTGAAGGACCAAACAAACAAATTTTAAAATGGAAGTCAAATGCTCAGATCATCATCAAAGTATATGAAGTATTTGAAAGCTTGTATGATTCTATGCTTTAGCATATTTTTACCTCTTTAGGATCAATAGTATGTAATAAGTGTGAGTAGCTCTCAAACTACTAAAGTAATGCACACACACACACACACACACACACACACACACACACACACACACACACACACACACAAAATTATTTTAAAAACTTCATATCTTTTAAAATATCATTAAAAATAAATTGTGGCCTTATGCTAATCAATTAGAAAGTGTGCTTATTCAATTATAATAGAAAAATCTCACTCTCTAGTCGATTAGAACATGTGTCTAATCGATTATGGAGTGAACTCCCCACCTAATTGATTAGGAATGATTTTAATGTATTAGGCTCCAAACGTAACTAGTTTCTTTCCTAATTAGCTAGGTATAATTGATTAGCATCGCAATAGTTGATAAGAGAGCGACTCCGATCCATTTACTTTCCTTCTAATTTCTTCTCCTGTATAAAGGATACCTTGTGTTCACTTCTCTACACAAGACATATGATTTATACTCTTGTATCTTAATCATTCTCTTCTTAGAAACGATTTTATACACTTTTCATTATTTTAGTGCTGAGAGAGCGAAAGGCTTAAAGTAAGAGTTGTGTAATTTATTTTTGAATGAGATCTTGATGTAATTGTAAATCAGGATTTTCATTTTCTTTTAACATTTTGTAATTGCTTTAAATGTTTCAAGTTAAACATGATTAAAATCTTGGTGTAAGGAGTTGCAGGTTGATCTCGTGATAAAAGGTTAACTGGATAGTGGATGTCTAAAAGGGAAACTCTTGGGACTAGAGTAGGACATGTGGTTTAAGGTCGAATCAATATAAATCATAGTGTGCACTCTTCTAACTTTTCTCTTTTATTTTCTTTCAATATATCTCCCGCACTTAAGTCTCAACTATCTCAATTCTTAAAATTAACTAAGCTAAAATTATTTTTTTTGTAAAATGTTTCAAAAACCATATAACATAATTTACCTTTTCTTGTGTTTGAATTTACTTTGTCAATAGTTAGGACTCTGCATAACTTTATAGAAGTTGACAGGTTCTTCCTCAATCAAGTCAATGTCATCCTCATGCTCCTTAAGAAATACAGCATCATTGAATGAAATTGAAATTTTCTTTTCTTTAATGGATATTTTTAATATTGGTTACTCATTGTTATGTTGTTCTTAATAAATGTTAGAAGTGAAATCTTGATTTATTTCTAGATCTATTACTAGTAGAGTGATTAGTACAAAGACTTGTTCATGCTCAGCAGAAAATCCTTCATCAAAGATAACATTTTGAATTGTTCCTTCCCATACAAACTCTACACCCTTAAGGAATATTTCATTTCCAATTTCAAAAATTTCTTAGTGTATAAAAAAATAGCAACTAATAGTCTTTGCATCGAGTTTACTCTCATGAGGCCTATAGGGTCTCACTTCAGCTGGAAATGCCATAAATTGCAAGTGACTAATGTTCAACTTTCTCCTAGTCCACATCTTATAAGAGGTTTTAGCTATTACTTTACTAGGTATTCAATTAAGAATATAAACCATAATCTTTAATATCTCTCCTTAAAGTGACTCTGGTAGAGAAAAAGGACTAAGCATACTCGTCGCCATATCTTTAAGTGTTTGATTTCATCATTCTACAACTCCATTCATGTTGACTTCAACCAAAAATGTATATTGAAAAATGATCCCAAAATTATTTAGGAAAAGTGTGAAGGGCTCAATACGTTGTTCCCTTAAACTATCATATCGACCATAGTATTCACAACTATAATTTAATTTGATGTCCTCAATTTTCATTCCAAGATTAATTTCAACTTAAACTTTGAAAGACTTGAGCATGTCTAAGGAATGATACTTCACATGAATTATATACAAATAAAAATATCTAGAGTAGTGGTTGAAATTGAGAAGTTGGTTACAATGTTATCCTCTTGCTCTATTTCACCTATCTTGATGTTTGTTTGTAACAATTTTCTTGGATTTGTAATTTGATTTATTTCTTTGTAATTTTTGTGTAATTTGATAGCTCGTTTGTAAGCTATACCTTGTATCTCTTCTCTCACTCAATAAGATAGATTTGATCCAGTTCAATATGTTTTTCTCTTGAAAAAAGTAGTCAGAAGTCAGCATGCTGAAGAAAATATCTCTGACTGGCTCACCAATACTCACCTGAAAGTGACGACTTACCGGGGAAAAAGTCAAGTTAATAACCTCTAACCGAACATTCCTCATAACTTCCTCAGAACCCAAGTTAATAACCTCGATTTCCTCTTGATGAGGCAGAATAACTTTTTTTTCCTGTTTCAAAAGTCTAGCTAGCTCTTCTGGTAAGTCTTCATCTTCATCAATCTCCTCTTTGGCTTGAAATATCGAGTTATCAAAGTCGAAGCGAGTCATAGATGTCTCTGGCAAGGTGTCATCTGCAATGTGAATCCTGCAATGATAATGGTTAAATGCTTAAAATGATATGCAAAATAAGCACAAAGCCACATTGCCATTTTATTGTTAAACATAAAACATGAAAAACAAGGATCACAATATTTGAATGCAGAAAAATGCCCTTTGATTGATTGAAAAAGATTGTGCAAGCGTAAACAAGAAGGCCCTAAAGACAAGAACCACTATGCTCCGGGTAGAACATAGGGTTGTATAATAATCAGAAAAATAAAGTATTACTCTTTCGTTGTCACTTGAATGAATTCCTCGATAGACCAATTGTTGAGGCTTTGTCCTGGAATGCATGGCCAAATCCACGAGTCCATATCGCAGTTGCTATCCCCGTCTTCGTCTGAAATAGCGTTGATCCTCTCAAAGATAACTCCGCCTTTGGTAAACTGCACCGGCCCTTTGTAGCGCGGTGCACTTTGTGAGGATGACGAAGAAGATGGGCGGTATCCCAAACCAAATTTATCCTACTTATGGGGTATATCCAACACTTGACCCCAACCTAGTGCTGCCCCATCCTGCACTGCTGTTTGGGCCTCCTTGAATGATGACATGGCCACTTCGGGCGCTTTGCACACAGCAGACACTTTATCTTTAATCTGTACCGTCTCAAAAGCTTGACAAAGAGTATCATGGATTTCACCATCCACCTCAACATATTTAAACGAAGACAAATGACTGATCATTATATCTTCCTCTCCGCATACAATGACAACGCTCCCACTCACCATGTAGTTGAGCTTCTGGTGCAGCGTGGAAGTTACGGCTCCTGCCGAGTGAATCCATAGACGACTCAACAAACAACTATAGGCAGGCTGAATGTCCATAGTATAGAATACCGCATCAAATACTTCAGGACCCACCTGAATAGGCAGTGTCAGCTCTCCAAATACAGATCTTCTGGCACCGTCAAAAGCACATACTACCAAGTCACTTGGCGTACATGTTATACCACGAGTGTCCAATTTCATCAATGCCTTTTTTGGAACCACATTCGAAGACGATCTTGTATCTACAAGCACATGAGACAGGATGGCTCCACGACATTCAATTGAAATGTGTAACGCACAGTTATGATTCCTGCCCTTTGGCGTCAAATCCAAGTCCGTGAAACCTAGACCATTTCCTGCGTTGACGTGCGCTACAACCCTTTCAAGTTGGTTTACCGATATCTCTTATGGCACGTAAGCAGTATTCAATATCCTGAATAACACATTCCGGTGCACTTCTGAACATAGCAACAACGACATAATAGAGATTTTAGAGGGAGTCTGTTGCAAGTGATCAACTATCTTGTAGTCACTTTTTCTTACCAATCTCATGAACTCCTCCGCTTCCTTCTCCAAAGAACTCTTCTCACCAGCTTGAGAAGTTTCTTCCACCACAACTTTCTTCCCCTTATCAACTCTGTCAGCAACCCCTTCAGGTGATGAGAACGCTCTTCCGCTTCGAGTGATTCCCCCAGATCCAACTAGATTATCCACAAAATCAGTCGGCAAACTCTTCAATTCTTGTTTCTGCCCATTACAATATACCTCTGCCCCGTAGTTCCACGAAATTGCTTTGGTACTCTCATACGGCACATGACCAGCTTTGGTGATGATAATGGTTGGTGGCCTCGGTGCAGAAATAGTTATAGTTTTTTATGGAATTGAGATCGTTGCAACCTCCTTCCTTTCTTCAACCATTACCTCTTCATACTTCTTCTCAGCAATCCGGACAAATTGCAACATTCCATCATTTATCATACCCTAAATACAACTCTTCAGCTTTGCACATCCCTCAGGGTGACTCAAACATTCAGCACATGATTCATTACAGCCCGGGAATATCCCTCCCTTCAATAATTTTTCCTTCACGAAGCCCAACGGCGTCTTCAAACCATTGACATCAGTTATCAGACCTAAACTCTCGTCTTCAATGATTGTACTGACTCCGGCTGCCCCATGGTTGGGCATGGGGTTCTGCACGGCGTTGGGAGCATCGTGAGAAAAGTTTATTGCCTTGCTATCCACCAAATCCTGAACTTTGTGTTTAAAGGCCTTGTAGTTATTAATGTTGTGTCCAGGTGTCCCAGAATGGAACTCACAACGAGCATTCGCATCATAACTGGGTGGTGGTGGTCCTGTCAGAGGAGCCATGGTCTTCTTCTAGATTAACTGTAGTTGTAGCAAGTGCTGAAGCAATTGGGAATAAGGCATCGGAGGTGCGTCAAATTTTCTATTTGTTGTCCGACTCCGACCTTGAAACCTTCTATAACCCTGTTAATTCTGTTGTTGCTGTTGTTGTTGTAGTTGTTGTTGATGTTGAGGAACGGCTGGAATCGTGATACTAGCTACCTGCTGCTGTTGACGGTTTTGCACTGATCATTGATATATATATTCCTTCAGGAACTAGACACTGAATTAGTCTCGCCTTCACGCTTCTTATTACCAAACACCTTTTTACCTCCTCCTCCAGCTGAGGACACTTCACTAGAGTGGATCTTTCCCAGATTTATACCATTCTCTACCCCTCCCCAGTGATAATCAAATCGAAAAAGCTACCAGACATGCTACTGATAAGCTTCTCATAATAAACACCAGGCAAAGTAGCCACGAACATATCAATCAATTCACTCTCCACCATCGGAGGGTGCACTCTTGCCGCTAGTTCCCGCCACCTCTGGGCGTATTCCTTAAAGCATTCACCAGTCTTTTGAGACAAATTCTGGAGTTGGACCATATTAGAAGCAAGGTCACTGATAATGCTTCACGAAGGCTTCAGCTAGGTCTCTCCAACTACGGATATTAATAGGCTTCAGTCCCATATACCACTCAAGTGAGGGTCCGGACAAGCTATCTTGAAAGAAATGCATGAGCAATTTCTCGTCGTCCGAGTAAGCAGACATCTTGCGGTAATAAGAACGCAAATGGACCCTTAGGAAAGTAGTCCCCTTATACTTGTCAAAGTCAGGGACTTTGAACTTCAGTGGAACTTTCAAATCCGGGATCAGCCCCAGATTAGCCATGTCTAGTCCCATGGAATTCTGATTTTCAAAAGATATCATCTTTTCTTCAATCAGGGATTCCTGTTGGTCCTCATCCCATTGAGGAACATTGTTGCCATGCATAGCACACATCACTTCAGGGATTCCACCTACGTTGCCTGCACCTGGAGGGATAACTGTTGTAGGAATAGCGTGAGCATATGGCGTACCATCACCACGAGGAGGATTAGCAGCAATTCCTCCATGAAGCACACCATTATTGTCAACACGAGCAATCAATGGCTGGACCAGAATCCTCAGTTGCTCCTGACCATGTGCCACACCCTGCATCAGCTCCATAAACTGAGCCATCCTGTCCCTCATCTCCTGCATATCAGCTTGCACTTGTTCCATAACTCTGCGCTGATTCCCTCTGGTGGCGTAACAGTGCACTGTCTTCTTGTCTATCCTGAAATAAGCTAACAAATCAATAGGAATAAGATCAATGGTTCCACAACACCTGCTATGCAAAAAATGCTATGCAAAATGCAGACATGTATATATGCATTAGGGATGTTTCCCCTCGATTCTAGTTCCTGCGCGAACAACGAGCCATAGGGAAACCAAAATTAAGCCAAACACCTCATACATACAAGAAAAGGCCAACATGCAATGTACAATCATACAACTGAGTACAATGAATCCATAAAAGGACCTCAGCCAACAGGTCTGGTGATGGTCACTACAAACAGGCTACAAAGGAAAAGAAAGACATCAGGTACGACAACGAGTACGAAACTCCTCCAACAGCTCATGTATCTCAGGATGGTCTGGTCTAACAAGTAATCCCTGAATGAGCGACTCTCGTTGTCTGATAGTGGTTTGTAACCCCTCAGCATAGTCTTCCTAGGCTCCCTCACCAAAAACTTCCTCTAGCTTGCACCTCTTCGAATAAGCCCTCAACTTGTAATCCTCCAAGGTTGCCAAAGCTTCGTTCAGTCTGCAATCACTGTCCCGCTTGAGTGAGGCTTCATTTGCAATCCTCTCATCCTTCGCTCTGAGCTGAGTCCTTAGCTTGGCAATCTACTGTTTCAACCCATCCTCATGTGGCTTGTTGTTGGTAAGGGTTGCATTCCACTGCTCGTTGAACTTGGAAATCTCCAAATAAGCTCCATCTAAATCGTTCTTCTTAGAAGCGAGAACATCACTGACAGCTTTCAGATCTAAACCCAAACGTTCACGAGAACGAGTCTCCTTGGTCAAATCTATACCCAACCTATTCACAAGCTCAGTCTGCCTCTTAGAAGAGTACACAACTTCAATCTTCTCACTCCAAAGCTGAATGATCTCTTTTTCCAACTCTTCATTAGCCTTGTGCAACTCTTCTTTTTCAAACCACAACTGGTTGTACCTCTGGATGTCAACAGTGGTAGGTTCCTCAATCATCAGAGGATACAAAGGCTCAACAGAAGGAAAAGGCATCAGAAACTTGGTAGCTCTCTCATGAATCTAAGTCAGATAATGGTCGTAGGCCCTACTATTACTCTTCCCCAGAAAAGCCTTCCCTTTCCTGTGAACACTACTCCAAGCTCTCTCCACTCTAGCCAAAGTATCACCCTCCAGCAATCCAGTGAGATACAAAGATTCCTGTATCTCCTCTTCCTTAGGAAGTCCTCTCAGCGTGTACCCAAACTGTCTAACTAAAAAAGATGGGTTATAGTTGATGTACCCTTTCCTTCCGACCAATAGGACGTTAGGGAATCCACCACAACTATAAACAATCTCTGTACCAAGCAGGTTTCTATCAAACCATATAATGTTCTCTGCAGAAAATCCCATCAACCTTTCTGACCATTCTGAAGTACCAACAGTAGCAACAAATGGACCTGTCTTAGGAAGATGACTAGCAAACCACCTGTACAACAAAGGAATACAGCAAGATACGTTCTCTCCCCTCCGGTTCTCATTCTTGTGGTGAACAGAATGATAGACGTTGCCCAAAAGCGTAGGTACCGGATTCCCTGAAGCAAAAATGTAGAAAGCATCTATGTCTATAAAATCCGGAAGGTTAGGAAACAATATGATACCATAGATACAAAGAGCTAAGATGGCGCTAAACACGATCCAACAACCATCTTTGGTGAACTGCTAAGCCTTATCAATCAAAAAAGGTAAAGGAAAACGAGGCATCCCACTCCTCATGATCAACTTCCCTTCCAACTCTGAAACATCCAAATGCAGAGGAGCAGCAAGCTTAGCCAGATCGGGCTCAGCATTAGTGTGATAGAATGGCATCCGATCTAAGCTAGGA
Organism: Lathyrus sativus; assembly: GCA_963859935.3. Classification (NCBI taxonomy): domain Eukaryota; kingdom Viridiplantae; phylum Streptophyta; class Magnoliopsida; order Fabales; family Fabaceae; genus Lathyrus; species Lathyrus sativus. Next base: position 479,128,548 of record OZ012739.1, on the reverse strand, counting down.
ACACCCAATAGCTCAGAGTACTCCTCTAAGGTAGGCGCCATAACATAATCCGGAAAAACAAAACATCTTAGTTGTGCATCATAGAACTGCAAGAGAGTATAAAGACCACCTATCTTATATACTGAAGGCTTGCAGAAACATCTCAACAGTTTCCCATAAGATTTCTTGAAATCTTCCATCACTCTCTTGTCATCCATGGCAATCAAACTCAGTAAAGAACCAATATCCGGAGTTGGAAACCTGTATGCCACTGTCTTCTTCAAGGGCGCCATATCAAACGTAAGGGAATAAGATCACTAGAATCGAGGAAGAAATATGCACCTGCAACATAGATACATGTTAATGAAAATGCAAATGAAAATGCACATGAGGACCCCTTTAGCAAGAACATAGCACTGTCATTAAGACCCCTTGTGTCAAGATCAAAAGTTCGCATCGATAAGAAAATCGGGTAGGTTGGAGGTAAAGGTTTCCTGCATAACCCAATCCCTCTCACATGTATGGACCTATCATTGACAAGGTTCGACATCCTATCCGTTCATCAGCGTCACAGACTTTTAAGAAATGATGATACGTTAACCATTTCTGGTTTGGCATCATAATCTCCCGAAGAGGCCTCACTTAGCTGAATCACAAATGATCGGTCCCTAGAGTCGACAATGCTAAGATCCAAGATCCCCTCAAGTCCTAAGGACCGGAAAGGACTCATCAAAGAGAATCTCATTTGAGCTCGAATTTCATGGGAATTTGTGCATGCTAAGCATACAGGTTCACCACTACTTTCTACTACTAATGCTATGTTTATACTCAAGCCTGGGTTTTGGCTTATCCCTCAATGGAACATTCCCCCCCCCCTCCAACAACAATGCAAAACTGATATATACAATGCTGAAAATAAATGTGGGAAACTAAAGTACAACACACATATACATACACCCAAAATAAACAACCAAACACTAGGATTGACTCGCATAGGGGATGAACCAGAGATTCTAAGTTTTCCCTAGTAGAGTCGCCAGCTGTCACATCGCTGCGAAGAGGGGCCGACAAGGACAGAAGAGTCGCCACCGTTCGTTATTTATGCCAAAAGAGGGAAAGGAAACGATCAGAGAAAACCTAACGAAAATAGGAAAAGACAGGTCATCGCAACCATATCTCGGGTTCGGGAGTCGGTTACGCAAGGGGAAGGTATTAGCACCCCTCATGTCTGTTGTACTCAATGGGATAAATGCTTTGTTGTCTATCTAAAAGGGTGTTTACTATCTAAGCTACGACTCAGGGACAAAAGAAAAGAAAAGAGACTTGATAGAGCATTGCCGCTCTATGCCTACGTATTCCCTCGTGCAATGGGAAAGTCAGAGTCAATGTAGTTCGGCTAACTACGGGTGAAAGTGGGGAAGGTTGCTCGCCAAGACATTGTCGTCTTGTGCCTACGTATTCTCACCTGGTATGAGAAATCAAAGTAAACGTAGTTCAGGATAATGAAAACACCGGTTGGTTCAAATGTTTTTAGGCCCGAGTAGGGTTAAAACTTAGTTCTAGCAGTTAGGTGTATGTGGCTCGACCATTGGAGACTTAGGCGTTACCTGTTTGGGTATAACCAAGAGTTAACAAAACTCTCCTTATGAAAAAGGTTTTCCAAATTAAGATCCCGAAGGATGAAAAGGTTTGAAGTTTGTTTTTGTGTTTTTTTAGAGAGGAAGTGCATTGATTATTGTTTGTAATTCATGTTGCACTAAAGACTATGACTTAGGAGCGAATGCGTCACATATCATCCTAAGGACGTACACTAAACACTCTAAGAAATTGAGAGGAAGCCCCCCAACCACCATTCCCCAAGTACTTAAGGCTCGTAATGTACAACATTCATTAACCTTTATTAAGAGTTTTAAGAGAATTTGAAGGTGAGAAGAGAGAGACACTCTAAAGGGAGACTAAGACTCAACCTAATGTTCTCATGCAAAGTGTACCTATAATTAGGATAAAAGGGAATGCTACCTAATATTATCATGCATGGATTCAAGCCTAAGGTCTATCATAATCAACCTTGAACAAGGAAGATTAGAGGTACTAAGGGAACATGGCAAAGAAAAGAGAAGAAGAAGAAGAAAGCAAAAGATAAGAACAATGTGGGTACGCAAACATGTAATGCACAATTAGAATGAAAGTGAGGGGGAAAAAAGTGTGGGGCAGTAGCCTCCACAAGCACATATCAACCTCAACCATGCATATGAGAGATGCAAAGAAGAAGGGTGAAAGAATTCACACAAAAGAGAGCAAACAAGTGTACAAAAATGGGATGAAATGGGAGAATAAATCCTACAACCATTTGTCATCAACCACAATGCCCAAAGGCAAACCAAAAGAAAGGGAAGAAGCCATGATTAAATGAGAGAATAGGAGACAATGTGAGGATAGAAAGGAACTCAAATGGGCAACTCAACCATAGACAAACTCAATGATCATGCAAGAACACACAAGAGAAGTCCTCAAAGAATCACCATTCATGATATGATTCAAATACCTCCAAAGGAGAGACTAAACCATCTCAAATGGGACTCTAAGGTCATGGTATAGAGGAAAAGATGAGACGAGAAAGATTCATAAACTAAAGAAAGAAAAACACAAAAGAGAATGCAAGCATAGGCATGGAAGAAGACCTAAGTCTTAAGCACATTCAACACTTGAACTTCAAGTGGAAAGCCTAAAAAGAAATGCAAATCTCAACAAGCAATGAACAAGTTTATGACCTATATATGAGCATTCAAATACCTCAACATGTTAGAAGTATGAATCAACAAGAATTGAGAGCTCAAGGAATCCATAGAAGTCATTTCCCATTCAAACTAGGTCAAGTGTTTGTATGAACCTCCCTTAGAAGTAACTTGACTTGCAAGTTACCTCAAAAATAGGAAAAAGGCTCAAAAATAACCAAATAAAATCTCACATGAACATTAAAATGTTAGAAACCATAGGCTAAAAGCACAAGGGCAAAGTTCCCCAAAAGCATCACCAAAAGAAATAAATCCCTAAGGTGCACCACTTTGGAATGGAATAATCGAGGGTCAAACAAAATGACTTAAAAGTCAAACCAAAAGTGATCAAACCAGGGGCAAAAGTGTCCTAAAAAATCATTCAACTCATTATTGAAATGAGGAATGACTCTCATTCATTGGATCAAAAGAAAAGATTAAAAACAAAGCATGAAACCAAAATAGCAAGAAAGAACTCAATTAAAAACACTTCCAAAGAATAAATCCCATTTTAAATGAAAAATAATCCAAAAAATAAAATAAAAATTTCCTAAAATTAAATGACATCTCAAAATGGCCTAAAAATATTTTTGTGGAATTTTATCACTTTTGGAAGTATTTTTTAAAAGAATTAAATAAAAATAGAAAAGAAAATAAAAGAAATAATTGAAACGGTGCAAATAGCAAAGGAATCAGTTCATTGCCTTAGGCTCAACTAGGAGGGGGTGTGAAAAGCACATGAGGTCTAAACCACAACCAAACTGAATCCAAGAGTGAGACGATGCGTTTCACTAAAACGCGTGGCATGTCAATGCACACGCTGGCTGGTCAGCGCAAATCACAGTCGTGGATCTCGCTCGGTCAAAAATTAAACGCACACCTGGCAAGCCACGCAGGCAAAATGAAACTTGAACCAGACGCCAGAACAACTGTTTCAGTCGTTTTCTCCGGCAACACCACCGGAGTTGCAGGTTCAAATCAACACCAAAACGTGCGAAATCTTATACCAAAATGATTGCCATGCCACGTAGAGTCCAAATCCAAGCTTAGAATTCATTAATCATGCATAATTAAAGCAAATCGAAGGATCAAAGTTTTGAGCATCAAACTGAAATTATCACAAACATCACAAGTTCTTATCCAGATTTTGCCTACACATGTAGGTCTTCAGTTTGCAACAACAATGGAGTGAGATGGATGTATAACATGAGATAAATCTTGATTAGAAAAATACCTAACGGAGTCTCTCTGTTGGAGCTTTAATTATGCTCAAGCTTGATCCAAATTGCGCAGAAACACTCAAGGAAGTTCAAGGAAGGTGTTGCTAGCTTTGATTTGAGTTGAAAATGCTTGAATCTCAATTCACGATTTCCACTTTTCTCTTGAAAATTCCAACTATACTCTGCTCAATTCTCTACCAAAATGCACGAATGAAGCTTCAAAATTCATCTGAAGCTTTTATATGTTGGATCTAGAAGCAATTAGAGGCCCAATTTGGCCTGATTAGAGTGCAATTCAAAAATGCCCAAATTGGAAATTCAAGCTTCATGCACACGTAAATTGGCTCCAATTTCCTTTGAAAATGATTCAAACCAGTTGCTGGGAGCTTGTAGTGATCACGTGGATAGGAATTCTCCCTTAAATTGATCCAATGGTGGAGATTGAATGTGAAACTTCTCCTTGAAGTAACTTGCATTTTCATGTGTGTTTCTCATCATGGACCAAAACAAAATTAGGCATCCTTCTTGTTATGATATTGTGAATCAAAATAAGCATAAACATGACATGAAAATGAATTAAAACCAATTCAATTTAATTCATGACTTTAAGTTCAAATTTCCATGGAATTCCTTCACCAGTCTCCTCATCCAAGCATAATTCATAATAATTTGATGTTCCATGATGAAATTGATGTCATTTGGAGCAACTTTCATCTTGGAGAAAGTTTCATTTGAAGTGCACAAGTGAATGAAAAGGACCTATAATGAAAATGACCTATAATCTCACTTTCCCAAAATACCCCTGCCTTGCAAGCCTTATAACTTGAATTCTACAAATGAGATGAATGTCTTCTAGGACTTTTTTGAAAGTTGAAATCATGAGGAACAACTTTCATTTTCATCAAAAGTTGAGGAGAAACATGATTCTAGGTCAAACGTACCTTGGAAGTTGCTTTACTTTTGTTGACTGAAAATATGATTCATCTGAGACCTCTAACTTGACAGCATCATAACTTGAGTTCTAGAAACCCAATGAATGAGTTCTAGTACTAAAATGAAATCTAGGAACATGCTCTACAAGTTTCATATTTATGTCAAAGTGAGATTACACTGGCATCTTGAGATATGTGGTCTTGAAGTTAGGCACTAAATATGGGATTTTACACTAACAAACCTCTAAAACCCTAATTTAGTAACTTCTCACACTCTTGATTCTTCTTGAATTGATCTTGAAATAACATCTTAGATTCCTCAACACAACTACCCATGATTCAAATGACTTAGAACTAAGTCTTAATCTCCTTCAAATCCACTATGGATTTTGCATTAGGCAGATGAAACCCTTCGCTTCTCATTCTTATAGTGGATAGAATGATAAACGTCTCCTAATATTGTAGGCACCAGATTCTTTGAAGCGAGAATGAAGAAAGCATCTGAATCCACAAAATCAGGTTGGTTGGGAAATAAGATGATACCATAAATGCACACAACCAGAATAGAACTGAATACGATCCAACACCCATCCTTTGCACATTGCACAACCTTGTCAACCAAGAAAGATAAATGAAACCCATACGCTCCGTTCATCTTAATCAAACTCCCTGAGAACTCAGAAGCATCCAGACAAACAACTTCAGTTAGCTTATCCAGATTAGGCTCAGCGTCATCATGAACATACGACATCTGACATAACACCCAGACTCCTAACAAAGCAGAGAATTCCTCTAAAGTTGGCGCCAAGACATAATCAGGAAACAGAAAGCACCTCAGCTGAGGGTCATAAAACTGCATCAGAGCATATAATCCGTTCAACTCTGACACATATGGCTTGCATACAAAACTGAGTAGTTTCCCGTATGATTCTCTGAACTCAGCACTCACCTTCTGATCAGCTAAAGCAACTAACTTCAACAAAGAACTGATGTCGGGAGACAAAAGCTTGTAAGCAACGGTCTTCTTCAGAGGCTCCATGTCAGGCAATAAGAACACTAGAATCTAAGGGGAAATGCACACCTGCAACATAAGTACATGTTAATGAAATGCTCACATGAAAATGTGAATGCATATGCAAACAGGGGATCAAGCTTGCTGCTGTAGCTTGAGAATAATCAGAAATTTGCTGATGTAGCTTGAGAACAATCAGCACTTCTCCTCGATAATAACCAACCACAATAGGAACCCTTGGATCAAATTCACACTGATATAGAAGAACCGGGTTTTCTGAAGTCTAGAGTTTCCTGTATAACCCCAGCCCACTCACGGGTATGGACTTAATTTGCCGACGAGGTATGGCATCCTATGCGGTCATCAGCGTCATAGACTTTCAAGAGCGATGATACGATACCCAGGAGGTGTGGCATCATCATCTCTTGAAGCGGCCTCATTAGCTGAATCCCAAATAATCGGTTCCTAGAGTCGACAACCCTCAAATCCAACAACTAGTCGAGCCCAAAGGGCCAGGCCAGAGGTCATCAAAGAGAATCTCGTCTGAGCGCGGATTTCATGGCTAGCTGGTGCATGCAAAGCATACAGGCTCACCACTAATCTCCACTTCTAAGTCTAAGTCTATACTCAAGCCCGGGTCCGGCTTATCTCTCAAAATGAAACCCCTCCCACAACACAACAGTAATAATAGTAATATTATACTGAAAATTAAATGCAGAAAGTAAAATGCGATAAATAAACGCAAACCCAACAAATAAACAAGCAACTGCTAGGATTGACTCTCGTAGGGGACGTTGGATCCCCAGATTGACTCGCATAGGGGACGGGAAACGATCCCAGCGTAGAGGATGGGAAAAGTCCCCAACAACTATAAAGTCCCCAGCAGAGTCGCCAGCTGTCGCTACCGCGAAAAAAGGCACCGGCAAAACAGAAGAGTTGCCATGTTTTGTTATTTATCCCACAGAAAGAGAAAGGAAACGATTGGAAAAACCTGACGAAAAGGTATAAGATAAGGTCATCGCAACCAATGTCTGGATTCAGGAGTTGGTTACGCAAGGGGAAGGTATTAGCACCCCTCACGTCCATTGTACTCGATGGGATCCATGCTTGTTGTGTTTATCTGACAGGTTGGTTTAATCTATCTACGCTAAAAGTCTAGTTTGAAAAGAAAAGAAAATTACTCGGCAGAACACAACAGTTCTATGCCTACGTATTCCCGTCTGGAACGAGAAATCAGAGTCAACGTAGTTCGCCTAAATATGGGTTACGGGGGAAGGTTGCTCGCCGAGATATCGCATCTCGTGCCTACGTACTTTCACACAGCGTGAAAGATCAGAGCAAACGTAGTTCGAGCTAACGAGAGACACAAGTTTGTCTTTTTTATCTGAGTAGAGTTAACAAACGGTTCTAGCAGTTGGTGTATGCAGCTCGCTCGTCGGAGACTTAGGCGTTTACCGTTTGCGGTAGAATCGGGAGTTAACAAAACTCTCCTTATGAAAATGGTTTCCAAGGATTAAAGGTCCAAAAGAGTTTGGATGTTTTTTTTTTAAGTCTTTTAAAGAAGAAGTGTTTTGAGTTTTGTTTGTAACTCATGTTGCACTAAAGACTTGGACTTAAGAGTGAATACGTCGCATGTCACTCAAAGGGTACCATACTAAACACCCAAGCTATTGAAAAAAAAACTCTTCAACAACCCTTTCTCAAGTGCTTAAGGCTCGTAGTGTACAACTCGCATTATTCTTTATTAAGTGTCTTAAGAATGTTTGAAGATGAGAAGAGAAAGGACGCACTAAAGGGGAACTGATCCAATCCTAAAGTTGTCATACAAAGTTCATCCTATGGTTGAGGTTAGGAGGGAACTACCTAATGTTATCATGCATGGTTAGGACCCTAATGTCTGTCATATTCCAACTTAAACAAGAAGGAATGGAAATCTTAAGGGAAGAAAGACAAAAGAAGGAGAAGAAAACAATTATAAGAATGCAAACATGGAAGGTAAGGATGCAATGCAAGTAAGGGAGGAAATATGTGTGGGGAAGGAGCCTCCACAAGCTCACCTCAACCTCATCCCAATCATGAAATAATGCCATAGAATAGAAGAAGGAAATGCAACAAGAGCAAGTCATAAAAAACAATGCAAAGGAAGTCCTCAAGGATTCACCACTTTAGGCATGCCTTAGAGACCTCCAACGGAGATACCTAAAAATTCCTTAAGTGGCACACCAAGGTCTTGGGATAGAGGTTAGCATATTCTAATCATACAACCTATTCCACAAATGAATATCAAGGAAAAAATAGTAAGGCATCAAGAGAGACCTACAATGAAAGTACATAAACCACTATTTGGAATCACAATGTACAAACATAAAAGTATAACATCAAATGGGCAAGCTATGTACAATATAAACAGCCACCAAATGGTCCACAAGACCTATAATATATCCACAATAAGAAGCAAACACTATAATATCCATCACACAAGCAATACAAGGCTTTTGGAGCCAAAACAATACAAGTGTCCAAGTGAAAGTGCCAAATTATGAGCCAACTTGCAAAATAAGGCAAAAATAGTAAAGTGCATCTAAAAATTCCAAATAAAATCTCCAAGGACCTGAAAAGTGTTAGGAATTAGAGGTTAAAAGGGTAGAAAAATAATCCATAAGGAAGTTCCTAAACAGAGGGAAAACATAAAGGGTACCTCAAAACTAGGGAAAACTAGAGCATACACAAGATGGTGTTCAAAACCTATACAAATGGTAATATAAAATCCAGAGAAAATATCCCTAAATCCCTAAGGATGTGTACAATGATCCTACAAAATATTAGGCAAAAATATTTGGTTTTGGTACCTCAATGAAAATCCATAAGAAGAAAGGTACAATTTCACAATTTTAATGGCAATTAAAATGGGAAAAATCATAATAAAATGAAAACTAATAAAAAATCATTTTTCCCAATTTCTAAAATCTCTAATCACATCCAATATTACGCTGTAAAAATTTTAAGATTTAATGAGGCATATTGCTATTTTTACCAAGAGTAAAACTAGCCAGCAAAATATGAAGAAAAATAAGAAAACAATTGGAAAATAAACAAGCTTGCGTGTCAAATAGCAAGAAGATGCAGTTAATATCTGGGCTGGGCCCTGAAACAGGGGTGTGAATAGAAATGGAAATTAAGCTCATCTGAATCTTTTAATGAAACACAGCGTATAAGGCGAGGGGTGATGTGGCGTGTTCTGGTGCGTGAGATGAGTGTACAAAGTCAATGGTTTCAATTCGATCCAAGGGTCCTGGCTTGTCTTCTTCATTTGAATGAAATTTGAGAGGGAAGACCAGTCCGGTGGCGCACGGTGGCCGGTGAAACTCCGGTTGTCTTCAACCTTCTGACCAAACCCTAAAATGCTCCAAACTACACCAATTTCCATGATTCTTTAGCCAAACTTCATTCTTTTTTTCATGTAGACTTCAAATATGGCATTGGGTTTCATTATTATCCACTAAATCATCAAAACCGTGCCACTCCAAGAAAATACCAAGAACACGAAAACTTCATGAAAATGCTCCAGATGTTACTAGAATCCAAATACCCTTCAAGGGTGATGCAATGGTACAACAATGGCTCCATAAAGATCCATAAATAATGAGATATGCTGAATTTCAAATACCTCTGAAAAATGGAGATGGTGAGCTTCACACAGACACGAATTCTCCAATCTTCTCGCCCGTAATCAATCAAGGATTGTTGCTAGAGATGTTCGAATGGTTGAAATGCCTTGAATTAGAGAGAAACTTGGAATTCGAAATCTCACTTGAACCTCACTTTTTCAAATTGCTATAGCTCTGTTTCTCACCCAATTTCAGCCAAAAAAATGATAGATTTACTCCTGAGTTTATATAGAACAAGTTTGCAATGAGTTGGAGGCCCAATGGTGGCTTGAATGTAAAATTGAATTTTGGATTTTGGTGAAGTTGGAAGCCCATGAACAACCATGAATTCATAGCCAATTCTCCTTGTTTTTGATTGCATTCCATCCCTTGTGGTGTAAGAAAGATCAAGGGCCCAAAATCCCTCCTTGTTTGGATCTTAATGGTCATAATCCAAACTGTTGCTTAATCATGAAGGAAGCTTGAAATACCACATGAAAAATGTCTCAAATGCAATTGATTTTGTCACCAATGATCTTAAAATGTGTTTTCCCTTCAAAATGAGCACAAATATGACCATATTTGATTAAAATTTGGCAAGATCACAAACTTGGATTTTCACATGCCTTTCACAAAATCTCCTTCACCAATCTTCAACCATGACCTAGCCCATTGATAACTTGAGGTTTATTTGAATAAACTACCCTATTTGGAGCAACTTTAATGTTGGAAAAAAATTCCATTTGAGTTATGCAAAGTGGTGAACTTGACCTGTAATTTTATGACCTGTAATCAAACTTTCCCAAAATACCCCTGACTTGCAAAGCTTGTAACTTGAGCTCTACACATCCGATGAATGACTTCTAGTACATTTTGGAAATCTAAGACTAAGACCTAAAACTTTCATGTTGGCCAAAAGTTGAGGAGAAACATCCTTCTAGGTCAAAAGTGCCTTGGAAGTTGGTTGACTTTTCTAGACAAATTTCACATTCATCTGATGACATGTAACTTGTCTGGATCATAACTTAAGTTCTATAAATCCAATCAAGGACTTCTAGTACTCAAATTAAATATAAGAACATGATATACAAGTTCCATGTTGGCCAAAAATTAAGATGAAACTTGTATCTTCAGATAAGTGGTCTTAAAGTTAGGCACTAAATATGGGATTTTACCCTAAGAACCCTAGTTTAGCAACTCCTCACACTTTGAATTATTCTTGAATTGATCTTGGAATAACATCTCATGCATCTCAACACAACTTTCCATGATCATAAAGACTTAGAATTGAGTCTTAATCTCCTTTAATTGCACATTTGACTCAAAGTTGACCAGGTAAAAACCCTAATTGCAACACCCTCAACTGTGGCTCTTCACACTTAGCATAATGAGTTGGCTGAGCTCCACCATGACCCTCAAGGAACTCCATGAGCTTTATCCACACTCTATCCATGATCAAGGCTTCACAACCCACTGATGGTCTTCAATTGGTTCTCAGGTTAGGAGATGAACCACATACAAACAACCAAACTTCTCAAGAACACAACCCACTTTCTGATGACCTTGGTGACCTTCTCAAGCTTGAATAAAACCTCTAGATAGGCTCCTATTGATATATATCACACTAGATCCGCTGCATAAATGCTAATGCAATGCTTATGATAATGCTAGAACAATGGTATGCTAATGCAATGAAACATAAACCAAGTAAGAAAAGGTTAGACAAATTTTGGGGTGCAAGAAATGTTTAATATTTTTTGTTTGGTATCATATGTAGTAAAAAAAAAATCGTTTCAAGTAACGTATATATGTATTGTTGTTGGCACAATTGTTGGAAAAAGTGGTAAAACATTGAATCCTTTAACTTAAATTTGTGTGCTTAGAATGATAAACATTTTTAAATTCACATTAATAGGCCCTACTATTCGTGCCCCTCAGTCAACTTTGGTTGTGCACGCGAGCAATAAAATAAAAACAATATTTCTTGATTAATTTTAATTTCTATTTAATATAAACATCCATAATAATAAATATTTAAAAAATTCTACAAAATAGATTAATAAAGTTGACATATATATAATAATTATATATAGATATACACACATATATATATATATATATATATATATATATATATATATATATATATATATATATATATATATAAATATATATATATATATATATATATATATATATATATATATATATATATATATATATATATATATATATATATATATATATATATATATATATATATATATATATATATATATATATATATATATATATATCAACATTAAAAAAAATACAATTTAAATATTCATGCGTGCATAAAAAAAAAGACAAATAAACACGAATAAAACTCCATGTAAATGTGAATTTAAAAATAATAGGCATTATAAGCACTAATTTTGAAGTTTTAAGGATTCAATATTTTAGCACTTTTTCAAAAAAATTGTGACAATGGTAATGAAAATTTGTGTTACATGCAAGACAAGTTAATTGGTCACCTATAACATTAGAGAAAAAAAAAAGTAAAAATAGTTGTGCCTTATCAAATATTAAACATTACACTATTTAATTTTTCCGTAGATTAAAATGAAAACATTATGCTTTCCACAAGGTTAGAACACAAATTCTATCTAATTACAAGACCAACATTAGTCAAATTGCCAAGTGCAACAAACAAACATATGTAAGTATCAAACTATAGTAATACGATAGTGAATATAATTTCGTTAAAAGTAATTCAATATAATATAATTCAATAATATATTTTTCTTTTGCAAGAATGGATCTCTATATACTAACAAGGTGAAAGGAAATATAATACTTTATCAAAATAAAAATTATTTTATAGAAAACAAGCAAGAACAGTCTATTAAATCAAATGGTGGTGTGAGGATGATCATTTGCAAAGATATTAGTATTCGAAATGTAATTATAGCTCATCCTCATGTTCTTCCTTCTTCTCATACCAATTTCTCTGATGTTTTAAAAGTCATTAACTACATCAACTCATCCAAATAAAAAATCTAGCATTCTTTTTTTTTTAGCTTTAGTTAAAGTGACAACCACGTAATACTTATTAATCATTTCGGTAATTAATGACTTATATTATACCTCCAACAAAAAAATTGCATACAAAACGGACCCCTTTTCATGACATCATTTTTATGAAAAGGGTCAAATATTTTTTTACATAAGATTCTGAAGGTATTAATCGTCATTACTCTCAAAATCTATTGTTTTTGTTGTAATCTATTTTCACGTGTTCTATATTTAACAAATCTTATTTTAAAATATATCTTGATACCACTGTAAAAGGAGTGTTTATTATAACACCCTACACTGAACTAGAATGACCAACTAACCAAGTGTAAGACTATTGCAGAAATAAATTCAAGCAATGGAAAGTCAATGTCATACCCTTACATTTAGGGCATTGCAAGCCTATTAAAAGCATTGCAAGCCTATTTTGAAAACTTATCTATCCATAGTGCTATTACCAACTATAATATACTAAGTAGCTAGATTTTATACCGTAGCATCAAGAGGTCCAATATTTCCAGCAGAGCAAACAACAATAATACCCTTATTTTATACATGAAAGGAGCCAATAACGAGACTATCATATAAAATATTAGAAGTATGTCCAACCAATGACAAAGTCAAAAAAATCAACATCGTCACATATTTCCATATTAAAGAATGCAAGTATGTCTGCATGAACTTGTCTTGCAAGTAACGTAAGTTTACATTATTGTTGTAAGAAAGTCATGGATAAGGTGGTAAGATACTTAATCCTTTAACTTAAAATTTAGTATTTACAATGAGAATAATTTTTAAATTCATATTTAAAAGGTTTTTTTACATTTTTCCATCTTCCTTTTTTTTTTTGCACGCACGGGTATTTTTTTTTAAAGTTTTTTAAAACTGAAGTGGAGAAAAAGATATAAAACTGTTTAATTAAGTACAACACCATATATATATATATATATATATATATATATATATATATATATATATATATATATATATATATATATATATATATATATATATATATATATATATATATATATATATATATATATATATATATATATATATATATATATATATATATATATATATATATATATATATATATATATATATATATATATATATATATATATATATATATATATATTGACACACATGCGTGTTTTTTTTAACTGCTTTATAATTAGACTATGTTTGTGTCATGTATCAACTTGTTAGGCGTAAGATTGAAATAAAAATATGTCAGTCCAAAAAGGCTCTATCTCTTTTATTGTAATTATTGATAATTATCCTGTTATAATAAACTATGATATTTATACTCATTAATTTTGGTCTGTAGTTGTTATTAATGATTTTTAAAATAAGTGTTTTGATGAAATTACTTCAAATGAGGATAAAGATACTTAAAATCACGTGAGAACATGTATCAAAAGAAATTCAAATTTGATAGTATTATTCAATTATTTTCTCTTTAATACTTATATAGCTTTCCCAACAATTGGACATTGAACATAATATTCCCCATTTGACTAAATGTTAGTTCCAATTACATAATTTTTTGATGTCACGACTTTGTCCACCTCCAATATTACCTAAATCTTCTTCTCTTTACCAACATATTTGAACTGCATTATAGTTGGCTTCACTAAACCATTTATTTGATTCTAAATATGAACAAGATATGTTCTAGGAGCATTGACACTTTTTACTTTCCTCTTAACTGTCACTGACCTATGTAGACTTGGGAAGTGATTGAAGGGTGGTTTAGGTTGAGGAGACAAAAAAAATTATGGCAATAGTAAGTAGCATTAGAAAATATTGACCTTTGAGTTTCATTTCAAGAATAAAACACATAACAATTGAAGTAATCATTCATTATTGTGTCATTATAAACTTTTTCTCTTGTTATCTACTTTTTACATTAACTCGTGTGGTGTTTAATATACGATAAGACATAACAATGTTTAATATTTTTTGTTTGGTATCATATGTAGTCAAAAAAATTTCTTTTCAAGTAACGTATACATGTATTGTTGCTGGCGCATTTGTTGGAAAAAGTGGTACAACATTGAATCCTTTAACTTAAATTTATGTGCTTAGAATGATAAATATTTTTAAATTCACTTTAAAAGGCCCTATTATTCGTGCCCCTCAGTCAACTTTGGTTGTGCACGCGAGCAATAAAATAAAAATAATATTTCTTGATTAATTTTAATTTTGATTTAATGTAAACATCCATATTAATAAATATTTAAAAAATTCTACAAAATAGATTAATAAAGTTGACATATATATAATAATTATATATATATATATATATATATATATATATATATATATATATATATATATATATATATATATATATATATATATATATATATATATATTTATATATATATTAACATTAACAAAGAAATACAGTTTCAATATTCATGCGTGCATAAAAAAAAAAGACAAATAAACACGAATAAAATTCCATGTAAATGTGAATTTAAACATAATAGGCATTTTAAGCACTAAATTTTAAAGTTTTAAGGATTCAGTAATTTAGCACTTTTTCAAAAAAATTGTGACAATGTTAATGAAAATTTGTGTTACATGCAAGACAAGTTAATTGGTCACCTATAACATTAGAGCAAAAAAAAAAAGTAAAAATAGTTGTGCCTTATCAAATATTAAAATTACACAATTTAATTTTTCTATATACTAAAATGAAAACATTATGCTTTACTGAAATTACTAGAAGAATGTTTGCTTCAATTGAAGGGGGAAAGCTTATAGCCACAAGGTTAGAACACAAATTCTATCTCATTACAAGACCAACATAAGTCAAATTGCCAAGTGCAACAAAGAAACATGTGTAAGTATCAAACTATAGTAATACAATAGTGAATATAATTTCGTTAAAAGTAATTCAATATAATATAATTCGATAATATATTTTTCTTTTGCAAGAATGGATCTCTATATACTAACAAGGTGAAAGGTAAGATAGTACTTTATCAAAATAAAAATCATTTTATAGAAAACAAGGAAGAAAAAGCTATTAAATCGAATGGTGTTGTGAGGATGATCGTTTGCAAAGATATTAGTATTGGAAATGTAATTATAGTTCATCCTCATGTTCTTCCTTCTTCTCATACCAATTTCTCTGATGTTTTACAAGTCATTAACTACATCAACCCATCCAAATAAGAAATCTAGCAATCTTATTTGGGTTAGCTTTAGTTAAAGTGACAACCACGTAATACTTATTAATCCTTTCGGTAATTAATGACTTATATTATACATCAAACAAAAAAATTGCATACTAAACAGACCCCTTTTCATGACATCATTTTTATGAAAAGGGTCAAATATTTTTTTACATAAGATTCTGAAGGTATTAATCGTCATTACTCTCAAAATCTATTGTGTTTGTTGTAGTCTATTTTCACGCGTTCTATATTTAACAATCTTATTTTAAAATATATCTTGATACCACTGTAAAAGGAGTGTTTATTATAACACCCTACACTGAACTAGAACGACCAACTAACCAAGTGTAAGACTATTGCAGAAATAAATTCAAGCAATGGAAAGTCAATGTCATACCCTCACATTTAGGGCATTGCAAGCATATTAAAAGCATTGTATCCTTCTTAGAGTCCTGCTTCTATTAAATAAGTTATCATGCTAAGTAGCATTGCATGCCTATTTTGAAAAGTTATCTATCCATAATGCTAGTACCAACTATAATATACTAAGTAGATGTTGCACCCTAAAATTTGCCCAACATTTCTTTACCTAGCTTATGTTTCATTTCATTCACATTAGCATTATCATTTGCATTTCATTGACATGTATGCAGGAGATCAAGAGGTGTGAGTACCAATCAAGAGCTACACAAGACTATGAGGCTAGCTAAGAAGGTTATTCAGAGGTTTAAGGGTTGATATCCTTTTCAGAGAAGTTAAAGGGTCCTCAGAGAGAGTGGTTGAAGCCAAAAGTGTGTGTCTCCTAACTTGAGAGTTATGGGGAAGACCATCAGATGATTCTGAGGCCATGGAGATGGACTTGAGATCTTGAGAGAGCTCATGAGAAGGTTTGAAGATCACTTTAAGGCCTAGACAGGTCATTGTGCAAGATTAAGAAGGCTCAGCCATGAGTGGTGCAGCTAGGGTTTGATTGGGTCAATCCTAAGTCAACTAATGATTTGAAGAAGGTTGAGGCCTAATTCAAGATCCATGTGATCATGGATTGATACATTGATATGTTCTAAGGATGATTCCAAGGTTAACTCATCATGATTGAAGAGTTTGAGAAGTTTCAAGCTAGGGTTTCTAAGGCTTGACAGTGTAAAATCCCCTAGTTTGACCCCTATCTTCAAGTCAATCTAACTCAAGATATGATTGTCATATCATCTTGACCCCAACATAATTGTTGTAGGGCATGATCTTAGCGTTAATTTGAGTACTAGAAGTCCTTGAGGGGGTTTATAGAACTCAAGTTATGAGCCAGACAAGTTACAGGTCATCTGAGGCATGTGAATTTGGAGCTTGAAAGTTACCCAACTTTCATGGAACCTTTGACCTAGAAGTATGATTCCTGTGAACTTTTGGTAAACATGAATGTTGTTCCTCATTCTCTTAGATTTCTAGAGAGTACTAGAAGTCCTTGAAAGGATTTGTAGAACTCAAGTTATGGCCTTGACAAGTCAAGGGTATTTTGGGAAGTTGTGATTATGGGTCATTTATGGTTATGGGTCATTTTCACCAACTTAGACACCTCAAATGAAATTTTGTTCAACTAGAAAGTTGCTCAAAATAGGGTTTTAAACTTGACCATGCATCAAGGAGGCATTGAAATGGCTCAAGGAGAGACTTGGTTCAAGGAATTTTGAAATAGGAAGAATTAAAGAGAATTAATGACCAAAAATTGAAATAAATCATTTTGTGTCCAAACAAGGCAAAATTATAGGTCAAATTGATTGGAAAAATCATTTTAGAAACAATGGCAATGCTAGAATTTTGGTTTGAAGTCAAATTCATACATTTCCATTTTGTTACTTCATGATGAAGTAACATATCAAACTTGGATCATTGGATTGCAAACAAGGGAATAATCACCACCATCCAATTCAATATCTCATGAGATGATGATTGCAAGCATTTTCATGCCCAAACAGAGCTATAATTGTGACTGTGCACATGAGACTTTGAAGGAGAAATTGAAATTGAAAAATCTCATTTGGAAGGTTACAGAAGTTTCTAGACATTTCCATTGAGTTCTATATAAACATTAGAGTGTGTTCAGCCATTTTTTTTTGGAAAAGATTGATCCCTGAAGCAGAGAGTGAGGTTGAAGTTTCACAGATGCAAGTTGAAATCGTATTCTGAGTTCAAGGCCAATTCAAGAGAAATTGAAGATTGCATTAGCTTTGGAAGGAGTTTTAGAATGTATCTGCATCATCTTGGAGGCTGAAGTGATCAAGAACACCTTCTCTTATACCTCTGAACACAGGTTGGTACATTTCGTTTTTGTGCATAATCTAGGAGGAGATAGATAGAAATCTATAGGTGGTTAGGATCCTGATGATGTATAGATGGATTTGAGATGATTAATTTGGGAATTAGAGACAAGTTAGGATGTGGATCATTTTCTGTTGAAGCTGATTACTTGCAATCCATGGATTGTTAATAAAGTTTGGATAGTGTAAGTTGATCACCATGAGATGAGGATCATTTCTGGGCATTTAATTAAAGTTCTGAGGAGATTCAAGATTTTGACAAGTTTTGGATTGGCTATCGGGTTTGAAAATCCATGGAGATTTAGATGATTCTGAGGTTGGATTCATGATCAGCATGAAAAACTGGACAAAATGATGTATCGTTTTGCTATTTTGGATGACCTGTATGTTTGTCTTCACTGGAGAAGACGGTGGCGCCACTGTTCAGGCCACCGTCTGTAATTTCCCTCCACCTGAGCATTTGAATGAAGAAGATGAGCTGCGAGCGTTGGATCTTGTTGAAGACTTGACCAAGTCCATGGAATGAATGGCCACGATTGAGTTTGAAAGTCAGCCTTGGACCCTGAAGCCAATACGCACCGTTTCACTTAACTAAAGCGCCTGGGCCTAGTGTTTGGATTGATATTCACACCCCCCATCTGGCCCAATCCACATAATGAACTTGAAATATTTGCTATTCAGCACGCAAGTTTTATTAATTTCCTTGAATTTCTTTTATTTTCATCATTTCATGTAGCTTAGAAAATAATTCATAAAAAATAGAAAAATAACTCAATTAATTCCAGATTTTTTCCCCCTGATTCATGATTGAATCTATAATTTTATAGAATAAAAATATTAGGAAAATCATGCATTTTCATTTTATGTGCATTTTTTACATTTTATTTGATAATAAAATCACAATGGTTGATACTTTGGTTTGCTGATTTTTGTGTGGTCATTTGATGATGATTTTTGAGCTGATTTTTGGTTTGTGATTAATTTAGATATGCATGCTCCTCTAGTAATTTTCTCACATTTTTGTGAAGAAATTTAGGTGGTGTTTTTAAGTTGAAACTTTCGGTGCTCCAGTTTTAGGGTTTAACCTTGGTACCTCATAGTTTAGGATTTATTTCTAGGACTTTTTGGATGATTCAACCTCTGGATTTTGTATGATAGAGTTATGATTGACTTAGGTTCCCATAGTTATTTTTGTAGGAATTTACAATTAGTTTCAGTATTTTAGTTAGGATTAACTTTAGTACTAAGTTTTAGGTGATCCTAACTTGCTAATTCAACTAGAATGATTTCTTTAGTTCCCTTAGATTAGGGTTTTACCTCTCTTGCTCTTGGCTGATGTTGAAGACTTGTGTGGGCTGCTCTGGAATGCATGATGGAGCTTGGACTTGAAGTTTGCTCCTCCTTTGGAGTAGTTTTGTTTAGGTGTTAGAATTAGGGTTTGTAAGCAGAGCTTCTAGATAGATTCTCTTCTTTCATAAACATGGAAGGTGTTGATCACTTCCATTCCTCCCTATGATGTAAGGTCTCCTTGTGAAGGCCTCATCCCTCCTTTGGTAGGATGTGTGGCTCTTCACAAGTTGGTAGAACCTTTGAGGGTTCCTTTCTTTGATGGTGGAGTGCTTAGTGGTGACCTTTGGTCTTCACTTTGCTTTCCACTATCCAAATCTTGCTCTTGTTAGATGAATCTTTCTCCCTTGTTAGAGGATGGAGTTCCTTGTTAGAAGATTGAAGATGCTAGAGGTTGCACTCCCCCTGTGTCTGAAGACTGCCATTGAAGCTGAAGCTTGAAGATCAGGAAGAACAAGTTGACACTTGTGTGAAGAAGATCAATTTGAGACTGAAGAAAGAGCTGAAGCTTAAAGAAAACAAGTTGATACTTATGTTTGATGCATTGAGAGCCTGAAGGAGCAAGTTGATACTTGCTATTGGGATTGAAGCCTGAAGGAGGAGTCTACTTTGGAGCTGAAGCTTGAAGAAGGTGAAGAACAAGTTGATACTTGTGTGTTAGAGATGAAAGCTTGAAGAAGCAAGTTGATACTTCCTATTGAAGGTGAAAACCCTAAAGAGTTGTTGAAGACTGAGGACTGAGCTGCTGTCAGAGGAGAGCTTTGCTGTGAAGCTGTGGGAGCTGTTGATTTGCTTTCTTTCCTGTCTGTTTGCTTTCTGTGCAACTGTATTGGTGTGGCTTGTGTGATTTGCTTGATGCATTAGAATAAGTTCATGTTTAGATTCTTTTAAGCTAGGAGCATGATTGCACTAGAGGTTGAGTTGCTCCCTCTGCTTGTATTTTTACTGTATGGCTTTGCTTGCGGGTATTCGGTAGAGCCTAGCTCCCTTGCCTATGTGGTTTGTGATTTTGCTTGATGGCATTTTATTTTTCCTGTATGATTGCAGTTATTCATATCTGGCTTGAGGTCGAGACGAGCTTGTGGAGGCTGACGCCCCACACACATTTCCTCCCTCACTTGCATTGCATGCATTTTACTGTTTACTGTTTAAGCTGCTGCTTTATCTGTTTCTGTATCATTGACATGATCCCCTAGGAATCTCACTTCCTTTGATAAGGAAGTGATGATTAGAACTTTAGGTTGAAACCTATGCATGGTAACTCCTAGGAGTTCCCTGTTTCAAACTTCAACCATAAGATGAATCCTTGGCATGACAACCTTAGGACTTGATAGTCTCCCCTTAGTTGAACCTGTTCGTTATCTCTTCTCATCTCAAAACAAATTAAAATACAGTAATAAAGGTTAACTGACGTCGTACGTTACGAGCCTTAAGCTATCTGAGAAAGGAGTGTTAGAGAGTTTCTTTTCAACAGTCTGGATGTTTAGTATGGCGCCCTTTGGGTGACATGCGACGCATTCACTCTCAGGTCATAGTCTCTAGTGCGATATTGGTTGCAAACATCCATAAAAAATAGTTCTTCCGTAAAAGACAGAAAAACAAACTTCAAACCTTTTTGCCCCGTGGGCCCATAATTCAAAGGAAGCTTTTCTGAAGAAAAGAGTGTCGTTAACTCCAAGTTCTACCGCAAAACGGTAACGCCTAAGTCTC
Organism: Lathyrus sativus; assembly: GCA_963859935.3. Lineage (NCBI taxonomy): Eukaryota > Viridiplantae > Streptophyta > Magnoliopsida > Fabales > Fabaceae > Lathyrus > Lathyrus sativus. The sequence continues at coordinate 479,107,361 of OZ012739.1, read as the reverse complement.
CAAGGGTCGAGCTGCATACGCCAAACTGCTGGAACTGTTTGTTAACCCTACTCGAAAAACAGATTAATCTGAACTCCCGTAATCCGTATTTTCCCGAACTACGTAAGCTCTGATCTCTCATGCCTGTTGAGAGTACGTAGGCACAATACTGATGTATTAGCGAGCCACCTTCCCCCCGTAACCCGTAGTTAGTCGAACTACGTTGACTCTGATTTCTCGTTCTCCGATGAGAATACGTAGGCATAAAGTGCGACGCTTTGCCGAGTCATTCTCTTTTCTTTTCAGACCGGCCTTGATAGGTAGATAAATACAACCAACCCGTCAGGTAAACATAACAAGCGTGGATCCCATCGAGTACGATGGACGTGAGGGGTGCTAATACCTTCCCCTTGCGTAACCTACTCCCGAACCCAGACAATGGTTGCGATGACCTTGTCTTATACCTTTTCGTCAGGTTTTTCTGATCGTTTCCTTTCCCGTTCTGAGGGATAAATAACGAAAGGTGGCGACTCTTCTGTTTTGCCGGCACCTTATTTTCGCGGTAGCGACACCACTGTAAAAGGAGTGTTTATTATAACACCCTACACTGAACTAGAACGACCAACTAACCAAGTGTAAGACTATTGCAGAAATAAATTCAAGCAATGGAAAGTCAATGTCATACCCTCACATTTAGGGCATTGCAAGCCTATTAAAAGCATTGTATCCTTCTTGGAGTCCTGCTTCTATTAAATAAGTTATCATGCTAAGTAGCAATGCATGCCTATTTTGAAACGTTATCTATCCATAATGCTAGTACCAACTATAATATACTAAGTAGCTAGATTGTATACCTTAGCATCAAGAGGTCCAATATTTCCAGCAGGGCAAACAACAATAATACCCTTATTTTATTCATGAAAGAAACCAATAACGAGACTATCATTGCACCCCAAAATTTGACCAACTGTTTCTTATATTTGGCTTATGTTTCGTTTCATCAGCATTTGCATTTGCATACCGCATATTGTGCATTATTGCAGCCAGATCGATTTAATCGGGATTACAGCCCTTTCTGTCGTGTTTCAGACGTTTCAAACCGTTTCTGATACGGAGTTTTATTGTGGAATTTGCGCTCTGCCCAGTGATTCAGTCTACGCTGTTGGTTTCGGTGGTATTTTGGTATCAGGTTTTTCTTACTGTTTATTTTGTCGTATTCTCGCATTTTATCGCTCACTGATTTTATTCTATTTTTTTCCTATTTTTGGCATATTTTTTAGATTTTTAAAATAGGCTTATTTTTATTTTTTAGAGGTTTTTAGAATTTATTAGAATATTAATAGATTTAATATAGATTTTATTTTATTTTTTAGAATTTTTAATTGTTTTTTAGAATATTATAGTTTTTAGAATATATTTTAATGTTTTAGATTTATATTTTCTATTTTAGAATTTTATTTCTTTTCTAGATTTTATTAATACTTTCTTTTATCTTTATTAATTTAGATATTAATTAGCTTTAATTGAGTTAGACAGTTTAATTTGAGTTAATTGGTGTTAATTAGTTGTTAATGTTCATTTTAATTACCAATCCATTTAATTGCCTTTTAATTTTTAATTAGTTTCATCATTTACTTCAAATTTTATTAATTAGTTGTGTCAGAATTATTGCAGTCCATTAATCAAGTTTGCAAGCCACTTGTCAGTGTTTTTTTCGCATGCCCATTATGCATGCTGACACTTGTCAGCGCCTTAAATACCCTCATTAATGAGGTGACACGGGTCCCAACAACTCCCCGCCGGCCATGCAAACGCCGAAGCACACTTGCCGGACGAATCAAACGGACCATAATCCAAACCAGAACACGCCGAAAAATTCATCAAGCCACCGGATAATTCATCATATTCATCCTACTCATAATTTTTTTCCAGACATTCATACTATCTTCATCCCCTCTCCAGTTTTTTCCCAGAAATGCATAACTACATTCATCTTCTCCACACGATTTTTTCCAGATCTTCATAGATCTTCATCCAAACCTTCAATATTCCAAAACTCAACCAACCTTCATCACAAACTCAGATCTTCATCTACCATGAACACTTCATTAACCTCCATACCTTCATCATCTCCAGATTCAAATGAAAACCAACGTTCATCCAACAAAATTCCAAATCCACCATAACAACATCTCAGATCACCAGATCCAAAACTTCATCACCATGAATAACTTACCCAGATTCAACTAACCATAGATCTATCCCAAACCAGCCCAGATCTGTATTCCATGCACCATCGTCACTACCAAACTCCACACCTCCGATCTACCATCTTCACGGACCCTCGCGTGAAACTTTCAACACCATTTCATATCCGGATTTGCATATCTCAACGAAGAACCTCAAACATCTCCAATCGTTCTCGTTTCATCAACGAACAAGCTTCAAACGACATTTTTCCAGATTTGTACGCAAAACCTGCGATCAAACCATGATTTGTTGCCGTCTCCGCGCAACTCAATCACTTTGCTTTTCTTCATCGAACAACAACACCAACGAATCTCCGTTTTCGTCATTCTCCATGCATCCAAAACTGTCACAGCTTTATCGTTCTTGGACTGTTTAGTTTTTCTGTGTATTTCTTTTTGTTTGTGTGAATAGAGACGATTGAAAGAAATTTGAGGCTGAGGTGGAAACAACGAGAGAGAGATGGAGGTGATAGATGTGGAAGAGGTTTGAACAGAGGGGTTTATTTGCGAAAACGGCGAAAGGGACATGGAAGAAGTTGAACGGAGAGGTTGGAACGGGGATGGCGGCGGCTGTGAAGAGAGATAATTAGGGTTTCGTTTGCTGAACTGAAGTGGGAAGAGGGAAGAATCTCGTGTACTTCTATGGGATTAGTGGGCTGTAAGGCCCAATCTTCATTTTCACTTCACCCCCATTTTCCTTTGTGCATCCCCCATATGCTACTGTTGGTTGTTTCTGTTTAGGCTTTCAAACTCGAAGCCCACCGTGTGGACTCCTCACTGTACTCCCATATCCATTATTACACCCCTCCCCTTTATTATTTATTGGTTTGTATTCTGATTTTGGGCTGAAAACCCAATTGAATTTCTAGATTAACCCCTGATTTTGGGCTACACCCCCTTCTGTTTTTATTTTGTATAGTTATTTTGTAATTACATTTGTGTATAGACTTTTTATATTATATTTTTGTATATGTTTTAATACACTTTATTTTAAATTCTTTTTAGAAGTTTATATTATAATTTTATTTTTCTTTTATAATTATGTATATATTATAAAAATATAGAGTTTTTTATATTCTTTTTCATTTTCATTTCTTTTAATATTCCTTTTAGAACTTTAATTGTTTTTCTATTAGAACTTTATTTCGTTTTTGAATTTGGATTCTCATTTCCATTTTATTATTGGTGTTTTCTCACCATTTCTTGTTTTGTAGGTTGATGACGAGACCTCCGTAATGCGTTATTAATCAGAATATTGATGGATAATGTAGGATCCGAGACCGTTTTTTCCTCTCCTCATCTTTTCTTCTTCTTCTGATTTTATTTTGCCTTTTCTGTTGTGTTGGCCGTGTGACATGATTTAATCGGAGAATGATTTTCAATATCATTTCTCTATCTTGTCTTTGACATGGATATCGATACGCTACCTCTTGGGGTTTGACTTCTTTTATAAGTCGAATTATGACGGTTCAGCGTCACATTGGTTCTGGTTCGAAATATCATCATCAAAGATAAAAGAGTAGAGCTTGGAAATGGAGCTTACACGCACAAGTCAAGGGTCAACGGAACCACTCCGTTCGGTAACATTGTTTTTATTCCACTTCTTTCATCTCTTTCTTTTCACCCTTCGAGCGTTGTGAGCCGTAGGCTTTAGATATGTGGGAAATGATGAGTGGGTGGCTGCCTCTCACTCGTCTAGGGTGTTTAGCGTATGTCCTTTGGATAATATGCGATGCATTCGCTCCTACGTCTTAGGACTTCGCGTGCGCGTCCCGTTCCAAACCTTTTCTCTCGCATCCTGGCGATTGAGACTCCCCCTTTTCTCTCGCGTCCTGGCGATTGAGTTCTGTTCTCTTGCCCCCGTGCAATCGAGACTTGTTTTTCGTAGTTAGCTGAACTACAACTGCTTTGATTTCTCGTACCAGACGAGAATATGTAGGCATAGGATGCGATATCCTAGTGAGCACATTAACAACTAACTTCTTCGTTCTCTCGCTGCCGTGCGATCGAGACTTTCCCGCTGACGACTAATCTTTCCCTTTCTCTTACCCTAGCGCAATTGAGACCAGACCGTAGTTCTAGTTCCCGTAGGTTCTCATACCTTTAAACCCCGACATACTACGTCCGTTCTACCGCAAACAGGTAACGCCTAAGTCTCCAATGGTCGAGCAGCATACACCTAACTGCTAGAATGTGTACGCTAGTATCGTCAATCTTTTCTCTCACCCCCGTATGATCGAGAACACCCTTGTTTACCCGAAGTTGGTCTGAACTACGTTTTGCTCTGATTTCTCATGCCATATGAGAATACGTAGGCACAAGACGCGACGTCTTGGCGAGCAATTCCCTCCGTAGTTTTCCCGAACTACGTTGACTCTGACTTTCCCATTGCACGAGGGAATACGCAGGCACAGAGCGCGACGCAGTAGACACAGTAGTTGGCTCCTCAACTACGAGGGGGGCAGGAGGTAATACTACAGGAAACGGCATCAGCGCCTGCTTTGCCCTATCTTGGATCCAAACCTTGTATGGAGCATAGGCTTGACAATCATTCTTACCCAACAACGGCTTCCCTTTCTTGCAGATGTTATTCCAAGCATGCTGAAGCTTGGATAACAATTCTCCATTCAGATCACCTGTGAAATACAGAGATTCTTGCACTTCCTCCTCTTTTGGCGGGCTTTTCAAAGCGTACCCAAATTGCCTGATCAATAATGACGGATTGTAGTTAATGCAACCCTTTCTCCCAATCATGGGAACGTTAGGATACCCAGCGCAACTGTAGATAATCTCAGATCCCAGTAGATCCCTATCAAACCAGACAACATCTTCTGAAGAAAGCCCCATCAGACGCTCAGACCATTCCACCGTAGCTGTAGACTCAACAAAGATACCCTTCTTGGGCTGGTGACTATCAAACCACATATACAACAAAGGCACACAACAAGAGACGTTCTTGCCCCTCCTATTCTCGTTCTTATAATGCAGAGAGTGATAGAAATCCCCAATCAGAGTAGGCACAGGATTGCCTGAAGCAAATATATGGAATGCATCCAGATCAACGAAGTCAGGCATGTTCGGGAACAGTACAATGCCATAGATACACAAAGCAAGGATAACATTAAACGCAATCCAACAGCCACTCTTGGCATACTCTTGTGCTTTCCCAACCAAGAACTTAAGAGAAAAACCAGAAACTCCATTCCACGAGGTTAACAGTAACTCTGAGGAGTCTAAATGCAAAGCAACAGCCAAATCTTCAACTTGGGCTCAGCGCCCATATGAATGAAGGGTACCCTGTTCTGAATGGTCAACTCCAAGATCTCAGCATATTCCTCCATGGTCGGAGCCAGAATGAAGTCAGGGAAAGTAAAACACCTCAGCGGGGGATCATAGAGCTGCATCAGCGTGTACAATCCGTTCATCTCATACGTGGATGGTTTACAAACCAACCTAAGCAGTTTCCCATAACTCTTCCTGAAGCTTCTCTTCACATCATCATCAACTAAAGACATCAAACCAAGCAGAGAAGAAACATCCAGAGTAGGCAACTTGTAAGCCACAGTCTTCTTCAGAGTATCCATAATAGCAGACAGAAATCCGGGCAACTAGAATCAGAAGGTATGAGATGCACCTGCAGCACAGACACACGTTAATGATATGCAAAATGAGTATGCAACAATGCAATATGCAAATCATGCAACAAGGATCAAGTGATATATTGCTGAAGAGATCCATCCACATCTGTCTCAACAGACCCACAATACTGCTCAAACCTGGTCTCAACAGACCCATAACAATGCTCCACCTGGTCTCAACAGACCTATAACAATGCTCCAACCTGGTCTCAACAGACCTATAACAATGCCCTGATGAAGAAACCCCAAGTAACCAGACATACTGATCCAATATCAAGAAAACCGGGTAATCTGGAGGTCAAGTTTCCTGCATGCCCCAATCCCTCTCACAGGTAGGTGTCCTATCAACTGACGCAAGGTACAACATCCTATGTGGTCGTCGGCGTTACAGACTTTCAAGACTGATGATACGATACCCAGAAGGTGTGGCATCATCATGTCTTGAAGAGGCCTCACTTAGCCAACTTCCAATTGATCGGTCCCCAGAGTCGACAATCCAACTAACCAACAACCCCCTCAACCCAAAGGGTTGAAAAAGAAGTCAACCAGAAGAACCTCGTCTGAGCGTGGATTTTGCGGGACACTAGTACACGCAAAGCATGCACGCGCCCACTACTTTCCACAACTAATTCTAGGTGCACTCAAACTCAGGTCCGGCTTATCTCTCAATCTGACCCCCTACCCAGCATAACAACAATAATATAATGCTGAAAGTAAATATAGAAAGGTAAATCCATACAAAACCCATGACGGGAAAACAAGCGCTAGGATTGACTCGCATAGGGAACCGTTGGAGTCCCCAGCAGAGTCGCCAACTGTCGCTACTGCGAAAATCGGCGCCGGCTATGACAGAAGAGTCGCCACCGTGCGTTATTTATCCCAATAAAGGGAAAGGAAACGCTCAGAGTAAACCTAACGTAAAACGGGAAAGGAATGGTCGTCGCAACCAAATTCCTGGATTTGGGAGTCGATTACGCAAGGGGAAGGTATTAGCAACCCTCACGTCCGTCGTACTCGACAGGATCCACGCTTGTTTTCTAGTACGGTTTGTTATTCTATCTACTCTAAAGGTCTGGGTTAAAAAGAAAAGAAAATGACTCGGCAAAGTATCGCACTTTATGCCTACGTATTCCCGTTTGGAACGAGAAATCAGAGTCAACGTAGTTCGCCTACCTACGGGAAAGGAGGGGAAGGTTGCTCGCTAGGATATGGCATCCTATGCCTACGTACTTTCATACAGCATGAAAGATCAGAGCAAACATAGTTCGGGCTACGGAAGACACAAGTTTGTCTGACTGTTTTTTATTACCTTCAAAAAGGGTTTTTCTTGATTAAGAGTCCAAGCGGAACAAAATGAAACTTTGATGTTTGTTTTGAATCTTTTACGAAAGAAGTGTTTTTTAGTTTGTTTGCAATCTCTGACGCACTATAGACTATGATTTGAGAGTGACTACGTCATGTGTCACCCAAAAGGTGCCACACTAAGCAGCCAGACTACTGGAAAGAAGCTCTCCAGCAACCCTCTCTTAAATAGCTTAAGGCTCGTAACGTACGACATCAATTAACCTTATTACTGTGTTTTTGAGGTGTTTTGAGATAAGAAGAGAAAGAAGCTCTAAAAAGCCTAGGGTTGAAAAAGGAATAAAAACTAACCTAATGTTGTCATGCATGGATAAGAATCCTAATGTCTGTCATAATTCCCTCCTGCACAGAGGAAATCAGAGATCCTAGGGGATAAACAGAAAAGAAAGCAAGCAAATATGGTAAAATGCATGCAATGCAGCAATACAAGCAAGGCAAGGGAGTCCTGCTCAACCTCGAACCTGGGAAAACAACAGGCAAAGTGAATCAACATTCACTTCAAACCTATGGGGCAAGCTGTACAAGCCAACAAACAATACAGAGAAACCAAAATAAAACAGAGGAGGCAGCCCAGGCAGCAGCACCAAACTCCTACAGCAAACAGCACAAGCAGCAGCTCTGACAGCAACAGGTTGATTAAACAGCAAAAAGTTGACAGCAACAACCTTCATCTTCATGAATAGATCCCATCTTCAAGTTCCACAAAACCTTCAATCTTCAACAAGCACCAAGCTTCAACAAGCTCCTAGCTTCAACAAGCAAACTTCAACTAGTAAACAGCTTCAACAAGCTCCTAACTTCATCTTCAATAAGCAGCAAAACCCTAGCTTCATCAAGCAGCAAAACCCTAACTTCAACAAGCACAAACCCTAGCTTCAACAAGCACAAACCCTAGCTTCAACAAGCACAAACTTCATTCTCAAAAAGATTCAACAAGCACTAAACTTTCTCTTTACCAAGCTTCAACAAGCACCTCCAAAGGAGAATCATTCACCAAGATCAAGTTGAAGTGTTAAGAAACTTAGTGACAACCAAGGGAAGTCATTAAGATCCTAACACTGTAAGAGAATGGCATCCTCAAAGTTCTACTCTTAAAGCATGCCACTCATCCCTCCAAAGGAGAGATGTGACTTCTTTAAGAGTACTTTATGTCATTGGATTGAATGGAGATGAACAACATACTCCATGTTTGAAGGAACAAGCAAACTAATCTAATGCTCTTCCTAAAACCCTAGTTTTCCTAAGCTCCTGACAAGCACTCCACAAAAGGACAAGGCTTAATCTCCAAGCTTCTTCAAGCTATCCAAAGCATCTTCAATTGGTCTTCATCTTCATCCAAGCACAAGAGCAACACCACCCTAATCTAAGGGGAACTATTGAGTTAAACTAGTCAAGTTAGTGTGTTAGAAACACCTAAATGTTAGTCTTAAAACTAAATCTAATTAAAATACCAAAAGTGATTGTAAAATCCTATAAAAAAATTCTAAGGGTTCTTAGACCTATTAAGAATCTCTCATACAAAAACCAGGGGGTTAATCATCCATTAAAACCTAAAACTATGCCCTAAACCTAAGGGTACTATCTTAAAACCCTAAATCTACACCACCTATTGTTTAATGTTCAAAACAACCTAAAATTATCTCACAAAATAATGAGAAAATTACTATGGGTACATGCATAGCTAAGCTAACTATACCAAAAATAATCACCTAAAAATTCCACACCAATCATCCATACTAAAATCAGCAAGATCATATATCAACCATATTGAAAATAAAAGCAATTAAACTTCAGAAAATGCAATTAAATTCTAAAATGCATGAATTATTAATCTCTCAATTTCCTAAAATTCTAGACTCTTTCAAGAGTCAGAGGAAAAAATCTAGCCTAAAAAGACTAATTTTCCTAATTGTTATGAATTTATTCCTAACCTATATGAAAATGACAAAATAAAAGAAATACAAATAAAATGGATAAGCCTGCGTTGCAAATAGTAAAGATTCTATGTTATAATCCAGGCTGGGCCCAACAGGGGGGTGCGCGTATCAAATCCTAACTAAGCCCAAAACCCAATTAAAAGAAATCAGAAAAATGAAATAGAAATGGAAAAAGCTTGTGTCAAATAGCAATTATATTACGTAGTAATAAGGATATGGGACGCAGGGGTGTGTATAGTAAGCAATTCATTCAGCCCATCCAACTCAGTTTAATGAAACGGTGAGTTTCATCCAACTCATTCTCTTCAGAAAATGAAACAAGATCGTGGCCATTGGTTCCTATCCCTAGTCAACAGTCAAACGTGATCCAACAATTAAAACTTCATCTTCTCCAAAATTCAAAACTGAGAGGGAAAGTTGGGGACGGTGGCCTGAGTTGCAGCGCCACCGTCGTCTCCGGTGTGGTCAGGCCAAAACACAACAAACAACAAGAATTAATCATCCTATCCTACTCAAAATCAACCCCTGAGCACGAATATGACCTCCAATTCCATTGATTCTCACTCCAACTCTAAAACCGATCGAAAGTTCAGAAAACAACCCAATCTTGATTGTCTCAAAACTTAAAATTAAAGTCATCAATGTGAACTACACACATCAATGGTCAATTCTCACCATTCAAACGCCATTAAAACCTCAAGAACTAGGAGTTATTCTTCTCAACAGAAATTGCAATGCACCTAGTTTGGTCTCTAATCACTCCAATTTCGTACTGAAATCCATCCTAGCACTATCAATAACCTATCCTCATGCTCATTTATAATCAATTCACTACAATCTAGATCAAAAGTTGAAATGTCCAAACCTGGTATGAAGTGGTGAACAGATGATGATTTCCTTCGATTCAGCCTCCAATTTCTTCCAGAATCACTCAATATCAACTTCCCAAGCTTCTGCAACAATCAATTTGCACTGAATTCTCCTTAATCTCCAATCACGATTTTTGATGCAGCTCTTGCAATTCAACTTGCTTGCTCTGGTTTCTTGCTCAATTCTTCCCAAAAAATGATCTGAATCAGTTGCAATGGTTGTATAGAGAGTGTTAGAACTCTCTAGAACTTTCTGTAACAACCACAATGAGAAATTGAAATTCTCATGCACTTGAAAATCTCATATGTGCAGCTCATGAATGTGCCATGTTTCAGCTTCAATTTCACTTGAATTTCTCCTCTTATGACATTTAGAAATGAATGGGAGTGATAGCTTCCTTGTTTTTGATCTTATGGTGTGTGATTGAAGTGTTGCTTCCACCTTAAGTTACAAAAGGGAACCATGTGTAAATGACCCCAAATGCCAAAAGTAATAGTGTCATCACTCTTAAAATGTGTTTTCTAATAAAAATGACCTATAATATGACCTTGTTTGGACACAAATCAATTAATTCCGTTTTTTTTTCCTTTTAATCACTTTAATTTCTTCCTTTTTAAGCCATTTCAAGCAACTTCTTGTTACAAGCCAATCCAAGCTCTCATAACCACTTGTTTGCACTCAAAACATCATTTTGAACAAGTTTCATGTTGAACAATTTTCCATTTGAAGCTTGCAAGTTTGAGTTATGGACCTATGATCACAAATGACCTATAATCACCAATACCCAAAATACCCCTGGCTTGCAAAGATCATAACTTGAGTTCTACAAATCCTATCAATGACTTCTAGTACTCTATGGAAAGATACGAGGATAAGGAACAACATTCATGTTCACCAAAAATCCATTTGAAAACGCCTTGAAGGGAAAACGTTGCTTGGAAGTCAAGTGACTTTCACAGATAAATTTCAGTGGCATCTGAGGACCTGTAACTTGCAAGGGCCATAACTTGAGTTCTATAAATCCCCTTGAGGACTTCTAGTACTAAAATTAAATGTATTGAGATGATCTACAAGTTTCATGTTGGCCAAAGAGCCATTTGAAACTTGTATTTTGACTTATGTGGCTTTGAAGTTAGGCACTAAACAGGGGATTTTACACTGAAACCCTAATTTAGCAACTTCCCACATCCTTGATTCTTCTTTGCTTAACCTTGGCACAACACCACACATGTATCAACATACCAATCCATGAATCCCATGACCTCAAAGTAGGCTTTGATGCTCTTCAATTACTCAATTGACCTAGGATTGACCCAGATGAAACCCTAGTTGACCGCACCTCAACTGTGGCTCTTGTACTTGAATCAATGACTTGTCTCAGCTTCAATAGGGCCCTCTAGGCCTCCCATGAGATCCATACACACCTAAAATTCACATTCCATATTTCACATCCCACTGATGATTCTCAATATTCCTCAAGATAGGAGCAAAACCCCCCATGTAGACACTCAAACTTCTCAAGACTTCAAATCACTTCTTGATGGCTTGGATGACTTCTCATACTTGGATAAGACCTCTTGCTAGGCTTCTTCTGATAAGAATCACACTTGATCCCTTGTTGGATGAGTGATATGCTATGATATGCCAATGATTAGAACTATGTGAATGATGTAACTATGCAAATGAAATGCAATGAAGCATAAATCAGGCAAGAAAAGGTTGAGCAAATTTTAGGGTGCAACAGATAGATTGTTTTTCACCCATATATTAGACAACCCAATCCTGGATCCTGTCGAGTACGACGGACGTGAGGAGTGCTCATACCTTCCCCTTGCGTAATTGAATCCCAAACCCAGACATGGTTGTGATGACCTTGTCTTTCCCTTTGTCTTTAGGTTTTTGCGATCGTTTCCTTTCCCTCTCTGTGGGATAAATAACGAAAGTGACGACTCTTCTATTTTTTTCCGCCGGTTGTTTTTCGCAGTAGCGACAGCTGGCGACTCTGCTGGGGACAAGAATATCCCATATGCGAGTCCATCCTAGCGCTTGTCTGTTTTGGTTTGTGGATGTGTATATTTTTGTGCTGTATTTTGTATATTATTGTATTTACATTACCGCACTATTCTTATTTGCTGTTGTTGTGCTGTTGGGTGGTTGTTCCTTTGAGAGATAAGCCAAAACCCAGGCTTGAGTACGAACATAGCATTAGAAGCGGAAAGTAGTGGTGAACCTGTATGTTAGGCATGCACTAGTTCCCATGAAATTCGCACTCAGACGAGATTCTCTTTGATGACTTTCTTTCCAGCCCAGTGGGTCGTTGAGACAATTTAGGATCTGAGGGTTGTCGACTCTGGGAACCGATCACTTGTGAGTCAGCTAAGTGAGGCCTCTTCAGGAAATTATGAAGCCAAACCAGAAACGGTGAACGTATCATCATTTTTTGGAAGTCTGTGACGCTGACGAACGCATAGGATGCCGTACCTTGTTAGTTTAGGTCCATACCCGTGAGTGGGAGGGTTTTTACAGGAAACTTGACTTCCAGCCAACCCGGTATTTTGGTTTTCTCTTCAGAGCGAATTTACTCAGTCAGCAGCGCAGCAGTATTCAGAGCTTTGTGGGGGTTGTGATCCCGTGTTTGCTGCATCTTGCATTGCATTCGCATTTGCATCTTTGCATCATATTGCATATCATTCTCCAGCTAGCCAGAGCTCTTATCCAGCCTTTGTTTTGCTTTAGAGGGTGATTTTCCGGTGTTTGGTCTGAGCAAGGGTTGATTGTTAGAAGACGACCAAGGGGTTGAATCAGAATCAAGCGGTGTCAAGCAGTGTAGTCAGTTGAAAGTTGTCGGTAGCCATGTCAGGGAATGGCTTCCAGATTGTTGAAACCTTGTCAGGTTTTACTATGAAGACCAATCCTCTGTATGGTTCTTTGCTCGGTGAAGATTTTCCGCAAGTGAACAACATAATTGTAGCTCAATCTATGCAACCTTCTGTTGAAGACCAGGATCAGCATGAACAGTCTGTTGACCGAAGTGAACGTTCTTCTTCTCTTGATACCGCAAATTATCATGACGATGGGTCCTCTGTGTTGATTTCCCGAAGAGAAGTTCCGGTAGTGAAGACTGAAGACCCGAGAGCTCTTGAGTATGCTAAGAGGTTGCATGCGTTGGATGAAAGATTCAGAGCCTTGGAAGTCAAATATGTTGTTGATATCAGTGCTTCAGATATGTGTCTGGTTTCTGGCCTAGCGTTACCTCCGAATTTCAAAGCACCAAGGTTTGAAAAGTACAAAGGGGATAGCTGCCCAAAGAAACATTTGGTGATGTTCTGCCGAAGAATGACTTTGTTTGTGCACAACGACAAGTTGATGATTCACTGCTTTCAGGACAGTCTGATTGGGGCATCTCTGAGTTGGTATATGCAGTTAGAGAGTAATCAGATCCGACCATGGGTGGATTTAGCTAAAGCTTTTATGAAACAGTACGACTATAACCTAGACATGGCTCCAAGTTGCATGCAGTTGCAAAAATTGTCTCAAGAGATCAATGAACCTTTCAGGAAGTATGTTCAGAGATGGAGAGAATTTGCTTCCAGAGTGCAACCACAGCTTCTAGATCGAGAGTTAACAGACATGTTCGTAAATTCCTTGCAGAGCCCGTACTTCGAAAGAATGCTTAGGATTGCACCAAATTTCTCTGAATTGGTAAGAGCAGGAGAACGTATTGAGTATGGCATTAAAACTGGAAGGATTCAGATTGATTCAAGCGGTCAGGCTAGTGAAACCAAATCTCTCTGTAGCTTTCAAACTGGAAGAATTCTGAGTGTTTCAAGCAGTCAGGCTGGTGAAACTGAATTTCTCTGTAGCTTTCAAGCTGAAGACGAAACTGTGGTCAATGCAGTCATGACAGATGTTGGTTATTCTCGAGATGAATCAGTGAAATCTTTTGGTTCTTCATCTTCTTAGCGGTCAGTATCTTCTGTGTCTCGTTATTCTAGACAGACAATTGTGCCTAGGGCACCACATCAGAGACTTCGGGTCGCTCCTCATGCAAATCACCGAGCCCGTGGCCGAGGTTATCCGAGTCAGCGTCAGAATCAGAACATGCCTCGTAACAATTTGGAACGAAGGAATGCTCATTTTCATCCAGTTCCTGTGCCGTATAGCCAACTGTTGCCACACCTGATTCAGAATTCTTTGGTGGAACCCAAAGCTCTTAAGCCAGTGCCAGAACCTTACCCTCCAGGGTACAATCCCCATGCTCAGTGTGGATATCACGACGGATCTATAGGGCATTCAACCGAAGATTGCAAAGCTTTTCAGGAAAAAGTGCAGCAGTTGATTGACAAAGGGTGCATTTCCTTTCCAGAAAGAGTTTTGGTTGTTCATGCTGACCTTTCAGCTGTTTGAGCTTGTAGATTCAGAAGGTTATTTCCAGAAGCCAGTGGTTCAGACAGGCAGACGTCCTCAGCATTGGCAGTCCTCTGACTTTTTATCATTTGCATTTGTAGTTTCTTTTCTATTAGTTACTACTTGCTGTTAAACATTGTGTTTTGAATGGTAATATTAATGAAGTGACTTTGCGTTTTTATGAATTAATCATGTCGCTTTCGCTCATTTATTGCACAACACAGACACTTGCACTTTTATCCACTCCACTTTATCACTATTAATTAGCAAGGAGGGAGGATGACGAAAATTGAATACCCGTAACTGATGATCATATGCTTTCGGATAAAACCCTATTGATGATGTACATGCATTGTTTCAAATCCCCTAAACACTGGAGATATAAGGAGTTAGTCCCTAGTTAACCACTTCGAGACGAGAAGTAGGACTTTCTTTTGGACTTTTCAACCCTCAAATCTTAACCTGGGGCAGGGTAGTTGTCAGTTAGCTTGACCGAGCATTCAAATGCTATAGGGGAGTGTTTCCTTTTAAGGATCAATCACACCTCAAAAAGGTCGTACCTCATCAGCCACAATGGTTAAACCTCACTAGTCAGGAGTGAGACAGTTACAACCCTTTCGGGAAAATCAAGACAACCAGTGTCATACGACTTGTTCAAGAAAAGAAAAAAGAGAAAGCCCGCTAAGTAAAAAGAAAAGAAAAGCTGGAAAGCAAATACTTAGGCAAAAAATCAAGGCATCCCGCTGGACTTCAAAATTGAAAAGAACTCAAAAGAGTCAATCCAGGCAAAAATTAGGGAATCAAAAGAATGAAAATGAAAGGATCTCAAAAGAAAAATCCTCCAACAAGGAACAAAGTCGTGTGGATAAAGGCACCGAAGACGAAGAGGAGTAACTGTCACTCCGGAAACCTTGTAAGTTCCTTAACCATCACTCCTACCATTTCAATAAACCTTTTGAGAGATGAGCGCTTGTACCAAGTTAACTGAACTTAGGATTGGAGATCATCACGTAGAAGGGATGGGTACAAATCATACTTTGAGCCTAATATCCTTTGTTTCACAAACCGTGAACCCGACCACGATACAACCCTTGAAAGACCTAATTGAGGCAGGGTTTAATTTGAAAGCGCATTATGATAAGGTTGAGTAACCTGACTCCTACATGATTTGCTAATCATATCCTTGTTGTATCTTGCACTAACACTATCGCGACACTTGATAAGTGACGTTTTTTTTCAAAATCTGCATGAACACCGCATTGAAATTACCATTTGTGAACAAACAATTTTAATTGCAGGTCAGCAGTTGACATGAAGGAAATTCCAACAGGGAATAATCGAACAGGACTAGATCGTTAAGCAGTCTGAATCAGATTTGTGTATACTGTGAAACCCTGTGGGTCTGGGGCATTGACATACAGTGAGTTTGGAATCAGTTAGTCTAAGGAGAAGTCCCGAAGCGTCGGTTGATTATGGGACAGTTTATTTGAGAAGCAGTTGATCAGAAGTGAATCATCTCAAGACTTAATCAGGGGCAACTACCCATAGTTTCTGTAAGTTGAGGGCAGATCCCTCAGGTATTCAATCAGATCAGTTTAAGTCGCTTCAACGCTCATTCAGGGGAAAGCCATTTCAAGAGTATATTGAAACCAACCATTCTGAGAGTTGGTTAATCAAGGATGAGTCATTTCGTTGTACAAATTCTAGGGCAAGCCATCTCGAGGTCGTCTCATGGCAAGCTACTTTCTGATCGAAGTGAATCTTCCCAAAGAGTCGGACTAGGGCAAGTTAAAGTTATACTGGGGAAAGTTGTTCAAGCTAGTTTGCTCTCCCCAGCAAGAGTTGAGTGTCAGGGAATCGTGTCATTACCCTCATCAAATAACCTTAACCTTCTGAGAAAGCCTTGCTGTCATCGGGTCGTTATCCTACAGCCTAAACTTGTTACCTACCGTGTAACCGAAGTCATTTTCTAAAAGCCCAGTTCTCGTCTGACAAACTGGTAACCAGTTCTCGTATGGTTCACCCTTTCCTTAACCACCAGTTCTCGTCTGGTGCATGTCAACTTTTAAACCAGTTCCCGTTTGGTCACCTTTTCCTTGACCCACTGTTTAACCAAACCTCGTCTGGCTAATGCAGTTTTAAAGTCCAGTTCTCATCTGGCAAACCAGAAATCAGTTCCCGTCTGATACTCAACCCAGAAGTCAGTTCTCGTCTAACAACCTTAACCTTGTACCACCAGTTCTCGTCTGGTAGTCTACCCTCGAATGCTAGTTCTCGTCTAGTATTTCCCCCTCAAATCCATTTTGTTGATAACCAGAAATAAATCCCTATCACCATAAACCTATCCCTAAACCAGAAAATGTCTCAATATGCATGACACGGTAATTCCCAATGGTTCACACATGTTGTCATGTGCCCCGACACGAGGCTCGGATGATCTCAGTTCTCCATGGTTGGTCTTTTGTATTCCCTTAGGGGTGATGTTGTTAAATCAGGAAATTTTCTTCAGCAGAGATGTGCAGTTAAGATTGACTCTCCTCAGCTGTTTGAGATTGCAGCAAGTTGAGATGGCACTTGTCCTTTATCAGAGTAGGGTCAAGATTATCCTCAGCAGGTCGAGATTGATATCCCTGTCAAAGTGTAGCCATCCCCAGCAATTTGGTTGTGTATTCCCAGTAGGACGAGATTGAAGTTTTCCCTGACAAAGCATATTTGGGTTATTTTCCCAGCAGTGGGACGAGCGCAATGTTGTATCCCACAGAGTCCAAATATATGGCTCCTTTACCCTCCGAGTCTAGGTCATTGACTCATTCCCTATTAGAGGTCGATATAGATAAATTTAATCCCCAAGCAGAAGTCGGTGCCGATTCTCTCACTGAGTAATCTATAGCAGAGGTAGATTGTTCCCCAGCTGAGTATCCCCGACAGGTTGGATTTTGGATTCTTCCCTAGTGAAGTTGTTACCTGCAGATGAGTATTTTGTACCCTATTGGGACTTTGGTGTCCTAGGAGGTTGTTCAGGGCTGTCTCCTCGGTGAAGCGATATTCAATTTCAGTGGTTGATGGTTATCCCCTGCAGAGTTGTTAATTCCCCAATAGAGTAGGCGTGTTTTCTCCAGCTGAGATGTTTGTTTCCCAGAAGAGTCGTATTCTGGTGTGCCATCCAGGGAGTTTTCCTCAGCAGGGTTTTGATTTGACCCCGGTGGAGTTGGCTTTCTTTTCTCTAGCATTTATTTTGCTGGATCGGTTCCCTTGCATTTTGCATCGTGCATAACATCTACCTAAACGCGTAGCATTTTCATCTTGTATGGAGAATTATGCCATTCTCAAACATATGCATTTGAAACATAAGCCAGGTGGTTACCGCTCTGTTCTCAAATGTGTTTTCAGCAGATGGTTGAATTATGTTGCCCGCACGGTATTCAGACCCGACAAATTTTGGTTGATATTTTTGCCTATATGGTATCCAGACCATGGCAAGTTGAAGAATGGTATCCAGACCATAATACTTCTCGTTAGCCCGCGTGGTATCCAGACCCCGGCTTACGTTTCTCCCCAGCAGCGTTGTCGAACTTCGGTGGATGATTTTGTTTCTAGCCCTATATGGTATCCAGACCATGGAAAATTGATATGTTCCTGTTAGCCTGCGTGGTATCCAGACCCGACTTCTTGTTTTCTCCGGCAGTTAGTCATCTTTTCCTGTGTGGTATCCAGACCATGGCAGTTACCGATCTATTTCTCCATTGAGTATCCAGACTCCGGTAAAGTCAATTGGGTGTCCAGACCCTGTTGAATCTTGTTTGTACTTTCTCCGTTGAGTATCCAGACTCCGATAAAGGCGGTTTTGGTATCCAAACCATGTTAGTTTATCTGATGCTACGTGATATCCAGATCATAATAATTGTTGTTACCTCCTATTGTCGTGTGGTATCCAGACCTTGGCACCTAACGTTTTTCTTAGCCCATGTGGTATCCAGACCACAGCTCATATTGTTTATCATTAGTGTCGTTTGACTTGAACTTGTAGGATATCCAGATCCTGATGAATATATTCCTTTTGCGTCGAGCATCCAGGTTCCGGTTATTGAGTATCCAGACTCAGGTTATTTGCATAGAGCATCCAGGCTCAGATTGCGTTGAGCATCCAGACTCAGATTATTGAGTATTCAGACTCAGATTTATTAACCGAGTATCCAGACTCAGGTTTCTTGCATAGAGCATCCAGGCTCAGATTTGCATTGAGCATCTAGACTCCAGTTTTTGAGTATCCAGACTCAGATCATTACTGAGTATCCAGACTCCGGTATTTTGCATAGAGCATCCAGGCTCAGAAGTGCATTGAGCATTCAGGCTCCGATTACTGAGTATCCAGACTCAGGTATATCTGCCTTGAGCATCCAGGCTCCGATCACCTTGAGCATCCAGGCTCCGATCTCCCTCGAGTATCCAGACTCTGACAACGTGAATGTTACCTTTAGCCAAAATGGTATCCAAACCATGGCGCAACTTTTGATGAATGTGTTCGTCTTGATATGTGTTACCCAACGGAGTTACTTGGTTAGGTTTCTCTCGTTTTCTCCCTGCCAGAGTTGTTTGGTTAAACCTCTCTTTCCCAGCGGAGTACTTTTGTGATCAGTTCAGCTTACTTCTGGAGATCTTTGTTCCAATATATCAGATTTTTCAGCTCTGTTTTTTGCGGTTGGCAAATTTCCGGGTTCTTTGGTATTCAACCGTCTTTTACCTTTGAATGTTTAAAAGCCGTTCGCTTTTCAACCCTTCAGGTCCAAGCCGTTTGAATAGGGGCAGCTGTTGCACCCCAAAATTTAACCAACCGTTTCTTATATTTGGCTTATGTTTCATTTCATCAGCATTTGCATTTGCATACCGCATACTGTGCATTATTGCAGCCATATCGATTTAATCGGGATTACAGCCCTTTCTGTCGTGTTTCAGACGTTCCAACCGTTTCGGATATGGAGTTTTATTGTGGAATTTGCGCTCTGCCCAGTGATTCAGTCTACACTGTTGATTTCGGTGGTATTTCGGTATCAGGTTTTACTTACTGTTTATTTTGTCGTATTCTCGCATTTTATCGCTCACTGATTTTATTCTATTTTTCTAGATTTGTTTCCTATTTTCGGCACATTTTTTAGATTTTTAAAATAGGTTTATTTTTATTTTTTAGAGGTTTTTAGAATTTATTAGAATATTAATAGATTTAATATAGATTTTATTTTATTTTTTAGAATTATTGTTTTTTAGAATATTATAGTTTTTAGAATATATTTTAATGTTGTAGATTTATATTTTCTATTTTAGAATTTTATTTCTTTTCTAGATTTTATTAATACTTTCTTTTATCTTTATTAATTTAGATTTTAATTAGCTTTAATTGAGTTAATTGGTGTTAATTAGTTGTTAATGTTCGTTTTAATTACCAATCCATTTAATTGCCTTTTAATTTTTAATTAGTTTCAGCATTTACTTCTAATTTTATTAATTAATTGTGTCAGAATTATTGCAGTCCATTAATCATGTTTGCAGGCCACTTGTCAGTGTTTTTTTTCGCAGACCCATTATGCAAGCTGACACTTGTCAGCGCCTTAAATACCCTCATTAATGAGGTGACACGGGTCCCAACAACTCCCTGCCAGCCATGCAAACGCCGGAGCACACTTGCCGGACGAATCAAACGGACCAAAATCTACACCGGAACACGCCGGAAAATTCATCAAGCCACCGGATAATTCATCATATTCATCCTGTTCATAATTTTTTTCCAGACATTCATACTATCTTAATGCCCTCTCCAGTTTTTTCCTAGATATGCCTAACTACATTCATCTTCTCCACACGATTTTTTCCAGATCTTCATAGATCTTCATCCAAACCTTCAATATTCCAAAACTCAACCAACCTTCATCGCAAACTCAGATCTTCATCTACCATGAACACTTCATTAACCTCCATACCTTCATCATCTCCAGATTCAAATGAAAACCAATGTTCATCCAAAAAAACTCCAAATCCACCATAACAACATCTCAGATCACCAGATCCAAAACTTCATCACCATGAATAACTTACCCAGATTCAACTAACCATAGATCTATCCCAAACCAACCCAGATCTGTATTCCACGCACCATCGTCACTACCAAACTCCACACCTCCGATCTACCATCTTCACGGACCCTCGCGTGAAACTTTCAACACCATTTCAGATCCGGATTTGCAGATCTCAACGAAGAACTTCAAACATCTCCAATCGTTCTTGTTTCATCAACGAACAAGCTTCAAACGACATTTTTCCAGATTTACAATGATAATAATTTTTAAATTCATATTAAAAATGTTTTTTATATTTTTCCATCTTCCCTTTTATTTTTTGCGCGCACGAGCATTTTTTTAATGTTTTTTAAAACTGAAGTGGAGAAAAAGTTATAAAACTGTTTAATTCAGTACAACAGTATATATATATATATATATATATATATATATATATATATATATATATATATATATATATATATATATATATATATATATATATATATATATATATATATATATATATATATATATATATATATATATATATATATATATATATATATATATATATATATATATATATATATATATATATATATATATATAGAGAGAGAGAGAGAGAGAGAGAGAGAGAGAGAGAGAGAGAGAGAGAGACACACATGCGTGTTTTTTTCACTGCTTTATAATTAGACTATGTTTGTGTCATTATGTCATGTATCAACTTGTTAGGCGTAAGATTGAAATAAAAATATGTCAGTCCAAAAAGGCTCTATCTCTTTTATTGTAATTATAGAAAATTATCCTGTTATAATAAACTATGATATTTATACTCATGTTAATTTTGGTCTGTAGTTGTTATTAATGATTTTTAAGACAACTGTTTTGATGAAATTACTTCAAATGAGGATAACGATACTTCAAACCACGTGATAACATGTATTAAAAGAAATTCAAATTTGATAGTATTATTCAATTTTTTTCTCTTTAATACTTATATAGCTTTCCTAACAATTGGACATTGAACATAATATTCCCCATTTGACTAAATGTTAGTTCTAATTACATAATTTTTTGATGTCACGACTTTGTCCACCTCCAATATTACCTAAATCTTCTTTTCTTTACCAACATATTTCAACTTCATTATAGTTGGCTTCACTAAACCATTTATTTGATTCTAAATAAGAACAAGATATGTTCTAGGAGCATTGACACTTTTTACTTTCCTCTTAACTGTCACTGACCTATGTTGATTTCGGAAGTGATTGAAGGGTAGTTTAGGTTGAGGAGACAAAAAAGAATTATGGCAATAGTAAGTAGCATTAAAAAATATTGACCTTTGAGTTTTATTTCAAGCATAAAACACATAACAATTGAAGTAATCATTCATTATTGTGACATAATGAACACTTTCTTTTATTATCTACTACTTACATTAACTCGTGTGGTGTTTAATATACGATAAGGCATAACAATATTTAATATTTTTTGTTTGGTATCATATGTAGTCAAAAAAATTTCCTTTCAAGTAACGTATATATGTATTGTTGTTGGCACAATTGTTGGAAAAAGTGGTAAAACATTGAATCCTTTAACTTAAATTTGTGTGCTTAGAATGATAAACATTTTTAAATTTAAATTAATAGGCTCTATTATTCGTGCCCCTCTGTCAACTTTGGTTGTGCATGCGAGCAATAAAACAAAAACAATATTTCTTCATTAGTTTTAATTTCTATTTAATGTAAACATCCACAATAATGAATATTTAAAAAATTCTACAAACTAGATTAATAAATTTCTATTTAATGTAAACATCCACAATAATGAATATTTAAAAAATTCTACAAACTAGATTAATAAAGTTGACATATATATAATAATTATACATATATATATATATATATATATATATATATATATATATATATATATATATATATATATATATATATATATATATATATATATATATATATATATATATATATATATATATATATATATATATATATATAAATATTTAAATATAAATATATATATATATATATATATATATATATATATATATATATATATATATATATATATATATATATATATATATATATATATATATATATATATATATATATATATATATATATATATATATATATATATATATATATATATATATATATATATATATATATATATATATATATATATATATATATATATATTAACATTAACAAAGAAATACAGATGCAATATTCATGCGTGCATAAAAAAAAAGACAAATAAACACGGATAAAATTCCATGTAAATGTGAATTTAAACACAATAGGCTTTATAAGCACTAAATTTTGAAGTTTCAAGAATTCAGTATTTTAGCACTTTTTCAAAAAAATTGTGACAATGGTAATGAAAATTTGTGTTACATGCAAGACAAGTTAATTGGTCACCTATAACATTAGAGTAAAAAAGAAGTAAAAATAGTTGTGCCTTATCAAATATTAAACATTACACAATTTAATTTTTTCGTAGATTAAAATGAAAACATTATGCTTTACTGAAATTACTAGAAGAATGTTTGCTTCAATTGAAGGGGGAAAGCTTATAGCCACAAGGTTAGAACACAAATTCTATCTAATTACAAGACCAACATAAGTCAAATTGCCAAGTGCAACAAACAAACATGTGTAAGTATCAAACTATAGTAATACAATAGTGAATATAATTTCGTTAAAAGTAATTCAATATAATATAATTCAATAATATATTTTTATTTTGCAAGAATGGATCTCTATATACTAACAAGGTGAAGGGTAAGATAGTACTTTATCAAAATAAAAATTATTTTATAAAAAACAAGGAAGAACAAACTATTAAATCGAATGGTGGTGTGAGGATGATCATTTGCAAAGATATTAGTATTGGAAATGTAATTATAGCTCATCCTCATGTTCTTCCTTCTTCTCATACCAATTTCTCTGATGTTTTACAAGTCATTAACTACATCAACCCATCCAAATAAGAAATCTAGCATACTTTTTTGGTTTAGCTTTAGTTAAAGTGACAACCACATAATACTTATTAATCCTTTCGGTAATGAACGACTTATATTATATATCCAACAAAAAAATTGCATATCAAACGGACCCTTTTTCATGACATCATTTTTATGAAAAGGGTCAAATATTTTTTTACATAAGATTCTGAAGGTATTAATCGTCATTACTCTCAAAATCTATTGTTTTTGTTGTGATATATTTTCACGTGTTCTATATTTAACAAATCTTATTTTAAAATATATCTTGTTACCACTGTAAAAGGAGTGTTTATTATAACACCCTACACTGAACTAGAACGACCAACTAACCAAGTGTAAGACTATTGCAGAAATAAATTCAAGCAATGGAAAGTCAAGGTCATACCCTCACATTTAGGGCATTGCAAGCCTATTAAAAGCATTGTATCCTTCTTGGAGTCCCGCTTCTATTAAATAAGTTATCA